>OZ026597.1:25653273-25698273 GCA_964020085.1 Micromussa lordhowensis | reverse complement strand
CCTGGTGGTGAACTGGTAAAAAACACATTCAGACCTAATGTTAATTATTTCCTGATAAATTTCCACCATTACAGTGGAACATTATAGGTACACCATACATGTATAATTATAAAGAACCCATTTATAATGAGGTTCCATCATAGGGAACATTACAACATAGATAGGACCCTGCGTGCGCTCTGATTGGTAAAAAACCCATGTTTTATCAGAGTATAAAACATAGAAAAAGCGTGTTTTATTGTTTTGCATGCTATATCATAAAGCAAATGAAGAAGCCTAATCTGTGTATTACACTGTGATAAAGAACTCCTGACATTTGAGAACACTCAAGAAATGCTGCTGCTCATGTTTTCTACATTTCCCTCGAGTTCTCAAATGTCTGTCGTTTTTTATCGCAGTGTAATACACGGCTTAGGCTTCTCCATTTGTTAGTAACGAAGGCATTTTATAAAGTTAAGTTTAAAATAGAGCTATAGTGTATTACTAACTACTTATTAACCGAGAGTGAGGTCTTTACAGGAAAATATCGCTCGGTCAATACGGCAAGGCCGAGGTTTGAGATTTTCCTGTAACGACCAAACATTCGAGGTTAATAAGTTGTTTATTATATGGCTCTTTGCTTGGCTTTTGCTGGCCCGTAATCGGCATATGGGCATTACGGGAGAATAATGCCCTAGAATAAGCCTATCAGAGCATGTCAGAGCACGCGTTAGATCGGCTACAAAGTCAAGTCATATAATAAACTGTGATAAAGCACTCCGGACATTTGAAAGCCCGAGCCTGCGTCGTGTTTTATCACAGTGTAATGCACGGCTTAGTCTTCTTTATTTGTTCAATAATCTTCAGCTTTGGGACCAGCTCAGTCTGAATGTTTGTTTCACAACAGAGGAGACGATCTGCTGAGGATGAATTGATGATGCGTCATTTTCTTGCAGAGGGTGACCTGATCAGCGTATCCTTTTTTAAATTACTTTTTTTCTGAGTCTTAACTTTACAATCAGCTTCATGGGTGTTCTCCTTGACTACAGGCCAGGCAGAAGTGCAGTCAGTCTATAGTGATGGCTCACTTTCATTACACACTCGTAGTCTCAAATATGGAAAGGTTCGTCTGGATCGACATATTTTAGAAATAGTATGCCACAAACTGAAGAGTATAACCTGCTTCAAAAACAATGACTTACAGTAAATCCAGTTCCACTTCTCCATTAAATAATTATTTAGTTTTGATCTTTTTTAAAATTTCACCTCTGCACACACGTTTAATGATGTAGTGGATGATTGTGACTCCTACTTCACAAACAATAGAACCTCTCTTGGCGATGTGATCATACTGGTGTTGTGTACTCATAATAAATATTTGTAGTGTTCTAGGCTTTCAACCTTACCCATGAGCAAGCTTTGCAACTTACAAAAGACTGACAAGAATGGGGAGAGCTTGTTGATTCCCCATGTGCCACTCTGAGCCTAAAATACTAATGACAATGATGATGATAATTTATTGTACATTTTGTTGCAGCTCAAAGAGGGCACTCTTGTTCAAGTGCCACCTTCTTTAGTAAAACGTTGCAAGACTCATTTCCTCAACCTTCCTTGTGGGGCCACTGTTATCCTGGGTAACAATGGCTATGTTTGGATTAGTCCTTTGGACAATGAAGAAGCTACACTCGCAGACGGCCAGACTGAAAGACTAGCAAATGATGATACAGCAACCAAAGAGGTTATTATAAGTGTTTATTTCTCAAAATGCATGGTAAATGTATGGTAATCCAACATCATTAATTGTTATTATTATACATCAGACTCACTAGAAAAATCTGATTGGTCGAGAGCATTCAATCAATTCACAATAGCTTGTGAACTTGACATAATAAATGCAATATCTGCTGCAGATATTGCATTTATCATGTCAAGTTCAACGTCTGCCTGGTTACTCATGTCTGTCTGTGTTATCTGCCTCAGCCTTCGGCTTCGGCAGATAACACAGACCTCGGTTTTGATAATTCATGATATCATGCTCAACCTCATCCAATAATTGTTTATTATTACCGGGAGAATTAAGAAGGATAAATGGATCGTATCAGTGATCTAATGTAACCAGCGTTATACGTTGAATGTTCCAGATTCAAGACTCGGATCGTGAGATAATAGCACGGCTTCGTAACTGTGTGGTGACACTTACAGATCATGGCGTGATGTTATTCAACACTTCATTGCAATATGCTTACGACGCCTCGTTAAAGCACTCGGTAAGCAACGTCATTAGGTTTGGTTTATGCATCTTTGACTAAATCTTACCCTAACTTGACCTTACTCTGACATCATTCTTTGTCTGTGTTTTCAGGTAAAAGAACTGCTGAAACCTGAAATCCAAGAAGACATTGCTGACACCGTTCGTCAGCGCCTAATACAAGAACTGTAAATCGTTTCTTTTATTATACGTTTAAATATAAACCATAGTACACAATGTTTTATAGAAAAGATAGGTAAATTTTGCATTCAGGATTTAAATAACGACAAAAGGGAAAGTTGCTGTATTTATACACGGCAGTGTTGTCAGTGTTAAAAGCTAGCAGCGTCATTGTGGGCTGTGTACATGAAACAAATACTAAACAAACGTGTTGCAATATAGTTTCCAAAAGTACTAGGTCTAGTACCCTACCCCACCCACTAGGGCACACTCTGCCTCACGAACGTGCTGTTTTAATGTCTCTGAAACTTACGAAACTTTAACAAATACAATGCAATACAATACAATGCGGAGTCAGTGTGCTATTCTTATTATCCGATCTATACTAATTGTTGCTAAGAAAACTACACCTCATCTGTTGAAAATTTCTTACCCAGGTTCAATACTCGGGCAAGGAAAGCACATGATTTTCGTAACGTCATCGTTTTCGAAAAGCCCCGTTTTCAAACTTTTCCGTCCACACTAAAACGCAAAGGCGGCGTTTTCAAATTTCGCCGGTTTCAAGAGCGTTTTCGCCGTGAAAAGCTCGGTTTTCGTGACGGATTAGTGTGGACGGTAAGCCTCACCGGAGAAATAACTGAGCTGTGTTTTGAAATTTCTTCGACGTAGTGTGCACTCGAACTTAGGGGCATATAACCCGAAGAAAACTAGGAAATGGGAACTAAAATAAGAATATTACACATAAACTGAGAGCCAAACATTTCACCAATAACTAATACCCGGTTCACACTAACCTGTTAAACATGTTTAAAAGGGGTTTAACTAAACGACCTTAAAAATTAGTTGCTCATAACGCACATATCTTACAAGTTAACAAGGTAAAAACCTGTTAAAAAAGTGTTGGAACAATTAATTATACTAATCATATGTATGAGTAACACTGAAAATACGGGCGAAACACCAATTCCAACAAAACCAGATGATTGAACCATTCCATAAATGTCACCGGGCGGCAGTGTTTCCCGCCCGCGGTTTTCCCGCCAAAACACCAAGTAATCGCTTCACTCACAACAGCTTTGCGAGTGGCGACTTGTTTCGCTTCGAAACATTTTTTTCAATTTATGGAATGAAAGTTGAATTTACTGATGTAGCTTAAAGAGGAATGACGCTTGCTTAATTCAGGTGAGCATAGAAACGTGGTTAAATGCTGCTTTAGATCTTGAATATGGAATCTCGAGCATATAAAGTCTAGTAGCTGATTTGAGCACAATGAATTCGAAACAAGGAAAGTTATAAGAAAGTCAAAGATAGGTATAAATAATTAATCAAGGGGAAACGTAATTTTGAAGGGAGAACCAAACGTCGAAAGAGACTTGTATGACCTTATATTATTGTGTTGGAATATTATATTAAGCTTGCTACTTATTCATTATCAACCTTTTACTATACTGTACCATAAAAAGGAAAGATGCGCAAAAGTGGAGTATTAAACGACACTGCTACAGTTCTATAAATTTGTCTGACGAACAAGACTCGTCTAGACTTAAAGGTAAAGAATGTATTAGTTTTCAGCCTAATAATTGTATTATTGTATATCTGCTGTATAATTTCTTTGCAATGCTTATTTCATCCAAAACAGTTTCATCGAAAAATCATGTGATTTGGTATATCGTCTCATGGCCCATAACGTTAACTTGTTTTCACTTCTGTCTTTCTAAATATTTAAGTTTTTATTTTCATTCAAGATTGACATCGTGAATAAAATTTCCGCTTTAATTCCATGCTGACCATACTTTTGTCAGTGTCTCACATATTGCAGCTCTCCAAGTTTTATAAAGTGGACGATCGGTTTGGCAAATTAAACGAGTGGTTTGAATTTAAAACAAATGTACTAGGATTTATTCGAGACATTTTCCAACCTTCTCTTTCAACATCTCTTCCACCAGCACTCTCGGGACTGATCTGCCTTCTTCCTCTCCTCACACTTTAAAACAACCAGCGTTGTGACTGCTGCTAAGCTTGTCCCCCCCCCCCCGCCCCCCAAAAAACACGGCGCTACTAATACTATGGAGTTCCATCCCCTTCAAAAATCAAAGTTGATCACAACATTCAACTTGACAGTCTAACAATTAACTTGGCAAACATCAGCATCATATTTCACTTTTCAACTTTCTACTTTGTATGGCACAATCATTGAAACTTTGGACATCAACTTTAAAAGTGACAGTTCAACGTTCAACTTTATCCATCAACATTCATGTTAACATGTCAACAATGATCTTGACACATGAGCTGTCAGCAAAAGATGAAGTTTGAATCTCCAAGTCGAATGTTGAGTTACCAAAGGCGCACCAATCCCGCCAAAATTCAACTTGAGAAAGTACTTGATTTGGCTATCAATTTTCAATGAAATGTTCAATATAGGGATCAGCATTCAAGTTTATGGGGAGTTGACGAATTAATAAGCGGCCGTCATTAAAACCAGGTGAAACAACAGAGCAATGTACCTATTAGATTTGAATGTTTATTGTTGAGTCGCGAAAAGCATTCAAATACCGCCAAAATACTAAGGAACCTCGCCTCGCCTCGCCTTCCTTTTTAGGCACGATAGAAAGCTATACAATACCGGAAATAGAGAAAAGGAAAAGTATTAAAAAGGCAAAACGAGAAGGAAAAAAAAAACATATCAGAAAAATCAAGACAAGCAAAAATAAAAAACCTCGCACGAATTTCCCGGGAAGGAATACTCGTCCCCCGAGCCTTGAGAGAGAAGTTTGAGAGTGAGACCTTGTTCGCAGACCAAAATATTAACAGTGCGTTTACTGAAACCGGGGCCACCCAGACAATAAAAACCAATCAGATGGCAGAACTGAAACAATAGATTCCAATTGTTTCAAATCCAGCCAATCAAATGTTCCTGGAAGAGATTATTCGGCCCCCAAGCCAGTTCTAGCGATCTCCGCTGTATCCACTGCGTGCCACGTTTGCCGCTCGGCCACACTGAAACCCCATGGGAATATTAATATAAATAGTTGGTATGGATAGTTTTTAACCCCTGATTGCGTATGAGCAAGTTACGGGTTGTAGTGATTATGCCAATTTGAGTTGGCATAATCACTTGCTTGGTCGATCATCTGTTAACTTCCCATCGAAATTCCGCTGTTTCGCCGGCCTATATTTAGTTTGACAAAGTTTGACGACTTCTACCAACCTCGTTCCCAGGCTCTCTCTCCTCTGTCGACTGTCTCCTTTGTCACACAACAGTGACGCAGATGCTGTGAAAGATTTACTCAAGTCACAAAAAGATTGGCTAATATCTGTCAACATTACTGCGTTAGTAGACAGCCCGGAGTACCCTGCGACGCCGCAGCGTAGCGTCGCCGTAGGAGAAACCAACTGCTCGCAGGGTAAGTCCGGAGAAAAGATCTTTGCGAAAGTCTACTGTTAGAATCTGTATTTTCAGTTAAGGAAGCTTTGTTTTTTTTGCTTATTGCTTTTTATATGAAAAGATCAGAGTCATTCCACATTATATTACGAAAAAGTAGCCCATGATAATCATCATTCACTGTGTAATTCGAGGGTTTGCTCATAGAGCACTTTGATTGTAAACCGCGGACTTTGTTAATTACCAGCACTTTCGACAGTCTTTAACTCAGTAGCTAAACATTGGAGAGAAAATGACATTGAAACAAGTACTGAATCTCTAAAATGTTCGGCAGCAGAGTGATCGGGAACCTTCGTATAAATATACAGTATAAACATACCTCCAAAAATTGTGTACAACTGATTAACTTTCCACAAATCTAATATACCTGTAATAGTTTGAGATGTTTCCAAAATCTTTGTAAATGATATTTTCGAAAATGAAGAATGTCTCAGGTGGTAGGGTTTTACTCGCTACGAAAAACAGTTTAATTGAGTAAGTTTTCGTACTTGATCAGAATAGGGTGTTCTTTTTTGTATTTGTTTGAATGATTCGATTAAGTCAATAAAATGCAACATTTCAAAAGTGACTCTATTACAGGCTGAAGCGAATGATTGACTTATAATCAAGTTTTTCAGCAAACGCTGCAAAGTTAGAAAACTCAGACTGAAATGAAAAAATCGTTGTTCTCAATAAAGGTGTATTATACACCAGTCAGCTAGTTTTGATTTTGCTTCATCGGGATTGTTCGACACCGATTGATGATTACATAAGCCGCTCGGCTTTGATAATTATTCTCTATCATGTCCAGTCCTCAGTCAATTCGTGACAATCATGTACACACGAACTCATGGAATTAACTTAGTAACAAGCTCTGTCCACGAGACATTTCCAATTAACTGAATTGTCTGTGTTATTAGTCAGAAGTGGGCATCTCATAGAGGCAAGTGACAGCTAAGGAGATCGTTAATTAACAAAATTCAAGTCCAACTAATTATGATCAATGTGACAATTAGCGTTATAATTTGTCGTGTCATAATCAGATCGATTGTCACCGGCTGTGGCCAGTCTCTGTGTTACTCTCATTTCTAGTGCGCGTTTATACTTTTGCACAATTTTCATGCCTTTTCGGACAAGTTTTTGATGCGCTACTGATTTTTTTCTTTTTCTTATGAGGAGGATTCCGTAATTTCTATACCCGGTGTTTTGTAAAACATAGGTTTTACACGACTGGCTTAACTATATAAAAGTGAAAATGAACAGATATTACTCACTGACGCTTTCTGTTTCACAATAATAAGAAGCAGAGGACAACTTATTCGAGATCTCAGCTATTTTTGTAACGAAGGACATTCAAGACCTGTTTATGCAACCTTCATGTTTCGTCAATCACCAACTTGAATCACGGCGTGTTTTCTAATACAAAAGAAGCTTACTAGCAAGAAAAAACGCAATACCGAGTAAGAAAACTGATCATAGCAGTAAATCTTTACTCATTTCAAAGTAATTTTTAAATACCCATTACGTTTGACATGAAAAACAATAACAAACTATAGGTTTATGTTCGAACTAAGTACACAACGAAATGGCTCGCAATGGCAAATGCGTTCTGTCCATTAGACATATCAACGAAAAAAGAATTAGCCAAGTATTTATCTCTGTTGCAAAACTCGTTCACAGTCAGAATAAAATCTGGCAAAATCAGTTCAAAGTTTAGTAGTTTATGTTTCGTTTAAGTGAATTGCATCTGCTTTTTTTAATGCTTCTTAATAGGCAACCTGCAGTGCGTCGATACCACTCAAGGAGAAAGCGACAACAAATTAGAATGAAAGCATCATAGTAGGTTAGACTGCGACATCCTCCTGTAGTGATACCAGCGGTAAATGGAAACTAAACCACGGTTGGTAAGTGCAAACTATCTAAATCTGATATTAGGTCAGACCAGAAGCTGATTCAAAGATATCTCACTCGAGAATATCAGATAAACCAATGGCTACGTCGATTGATGTTATACCTAAAGATTTTCGGAGAGTGAATCATTCACAATATCGCCAGTACAATAAGGAAAACGGAATCAAAACACGTTTAAAAACAATCTTATCCTTATCTCATCATAAAGTAATGTAATTGAAGGTGATACGATTTCTTCCACATTCTTATTTCTACGTGGCTTAAAACTCTTAATACAGGCATGAGAGCTGTTTGACGTTCATGCTTTCCTTCCAGATGTTTGCTGGTTGGCAAACAAGTGTCGTGATCCATTTGGCGATCGCTGTGTAAACTAACGGTAATACATTCTATCCCTATTGTTCCCGTAATAGTCAATTTCGCTTTTCTTTTTCCCATGTTAAGCCACCCGTTGAGATCATAATATTTTCAGGAAAGAGACACGCACGCTGGTAATGAGGTACAGAATATAATCCATGGCTAAATTGGTGATTTTCTCTATTTTGCAAAGTTTTCAGAACAACGAGAAAATATAACTCTTTTAGGGAAATCAGATAACTGTGCCCTTGTATCTAAGAGGCATGTCCATTTAGTTAACTTCGCAACTAAGTTTGTTTTCTGAATTCTTTTATTTTCTTTACCCTCAACCACGCTACTTTTCCAATTTGCATAATTATTATCCTCGCTTTGAATAGCTGCACATCGCTTTCAAAAATATCATAAGAAAATAACACACAATTCCGCCAAATCAATTTTATTGAAAGGTTCGGTTCAACATGCACGACGTAACAGGCAGTCGGAGTGGCTTAATAATTCAATTTTCTAAAGTAATTTATCGTTCACAACAATTGTATATTTACTAATTTCAAGAGTGACATTAGCTGAAACTAATTTCACAGCAGTGGAAGTAACTATGGCAGCTTATCTTAGTTTATTATCCTATTATAAGGTTTTTCGTTCGTTTCTCATCTAACGCTTGTTTGAACTAGTTAAGGTTAAAATACTCTAATTATGTTAAAGTGACAGAAACGTAAAACCGATATATGATGTTGGTTTATTTTCGGTGTAGGAATTATGCTCTCGCAAACTTGCAGAATTTTCTTTTAACCTGCTTCTGTTATGCTTTACTCGTGTACAGCAGTTTCAAGTTGTGAAGTTCAGCCGGACTTTTATATTTGCAGATGTTGTTTGTTTCGAGGGCAGTGTCGCGTGATCCATTTGGCTATCACTGAGTAAACTAAGAGTAAATACATCATTTTCCTATTGTTTTGGTAATAGTCAATTTTGCGTTTCTTTTTCCAATGTTAAGCCACCCGTTGTGAACATGCTATATTCAAGAGAAAGACACGCTCTGGTGGTAATAGGGGCTCTAACGAAATACTGG
Source organism: Micromussa lordhowensis (assembly GCA_964020085.1). Taxonomy (NCBI): domain Eukaryota; kingdom Metazoa; phylum Cnidaria; class Anthozoa; order Scleractinia; family Lobophylliidae; genus Micromussa; species Micromussa lordhowensis. Next base: position 25,689,111 of record OZ026597.1, on the reverse strand, counting down.
TCGTCAGTTTTTCGTGTACCTAGTAAGGTTTCCGAGACATTGCGTAGGATAAGAAATTTCAACGCTGTGCCAACTGAAAGCCTGAATATGGGAAATTAACTTGGTTGCTAAAGCATTTTGTTTGTTTCTTTGCTGTTTTCTTTTTTTTAAGCCCGTCATTCATGCTACTGGTTCAATTTTCATAATTACGACAGTCAGAGATAGTTTAAATAGCAACACATTTAGTCCGTAGAGCGAAATCATCAACATAACGTTATGCGAATTCTTCTTCAAATAACACTACTCAGAAGCTTTCTTTCTTTTTAAACATCAAATACGACGACACATGCAGTAGGTTGGAGCGCTTTAACACATGAGCAAGACTTGTCGACTTGATCATAAACGGTACAACAATTGTGAAGTTACTAATGTCATCAGTTAAAATAAGTTATCTTTCAGTAGATAAAACGCTTATCGAATGCAGTTATCTTAGGTCATTGTTTTCTTATGGTGTTTTTATTTGTTGGCTTTCTGCTTCTCACTGGCGACATTCGCCAGAGTAAGATAAATATGTGTATTTTTTGTTCAGGTCAAACAAGACCGTGAAGATATGACAGTTTATTTTCCTTCCATGAACTGTGATCTTATTATGAAGTTATGCCAGTTCTCTCTTTGAAAAACTGAAGTTGAAAAGTACACAGCAAGATTCAATTGTGCCACTAACTTCAAAATCTTGAATCGATGACTTATCTTCCGTCTTAGTATCGTTAATGCTATGTTTCCTTTTTGCTTCAATTTCTGTTGCATTTAAAATAGGATATCTAAAATAAATACAATTATTTGAATTTTGATTGAGAGATAGACAGGAAACAAATTCTTGTTATTTTATATTTTGAATAAATGAAATTGAAAACAATAGTAGATGTGAATCTTTGCGAAAACGACGTTAAAAGAAATAGAAGGTCTTACGTTAGGTCGAATGGAACCAAAAGAAAATGAGTTGAAACAACGTTGTATTTGCTTGAAAATTCTCATCAAAACCTTCGCCCCGCAAAAAGTTTATAGCCGTAAATTCTATCTTTGTAAAGTTTGAAGCCTAACATTAATAAAAATGTTACTGATTTTCTTTTGTGTAAGGCGATAAAATCTTGCAACGGTGAAAACTCAGAGAACTACTCCACAGATCCAGGCTATTGTTTGAAAGGATAAAGCAAGCGCTTATGAGTTCTCGGCTCTCAGCCAGACGATACAGCATAGACAATCACAAACGGAGAGCTTAGAAATTCAGTCATCCAGTCAGGTCTGTTAATTCCACTTTGGATCTTTTAAATTCAGTGAGCTTCTTGATCATATTTACCGTCTTGGTTCTGAGATTCTAAACCATGCAGTGCGCTCAGTCTCTGGCTGGGAGGTTCCCTCTCTTCTCTAGCATTTCTTCACAACAACTTGACAGAGCCAAGACTACAAATCCAATGAATAATAGCAAACGCAAATGCTGTGCTGTATGCCAATTGTTTCGGCGGTGGTTAAGAATCGATGCAGCACGTGTGTTGAGCCGACTCGTTAACATAGCGGTTTGTATTTGTGTTAAATAATTTAAGTACGTTCCTCGTTGGAAGGAAACAAGCCGCCTTTCTTCGAAATAATTGACCGTCACTAATTGTCGGACAGTTCAAACGAAAGAAATGTGCTGTAGTCTACAGGTTTCAGTTACTTTGAGTGGTGTAAAGGGTCTTTCTTTGGCCTTAGACGACGGGAAGGTTAATTCCTGCTCCTTTGAAATAAACGAGGATAAGTCATGTGCTACCTTTGTAAGTTTGATAGCGAGAATGTTTTCGAGAATTATTCTTTCTTGCAAACTGCACATACGCTAAAAGGTGAACACTGAATAAAAAAAAAAAGAAACAAAAGAAGAATACGGTGTGAATATACGGACAGAGATCTCGAGTTGAGCAACACCGAGTTTTGAGTCGATTTTTATTGCTTGGATTCAAAATATTGTTGCAATTCTTGCGACTAAGCAAATGTTTTCCTGTAGGCAACTGTCCGCTTTCTCCCTTGGAAGATGATTAAAAGAACCTCAGCCAGTAAAATTAAATATCTGAAAAGGATATAGTTCATTCTTAGTCTTAAGCTTAGCCATACTCCAATACTCGATTCGTAAAGGGATTTTCCAAAACTAGTGAAGTGCATTATATTGAATTTTCTCCGAATAAATTTCCATGCTGATGTACAAGAATAAATGAGAAAAGTTGACGGAAAAAAATGACTTTGTAGGAAGGTTCGTTTAGAAGAATAACAGAGTGATATCAGTAGAATTTTTCAATCTGAATAAGAGTCAGGTTCTGCAGCAATATTCAGATTGTTACTTTCTTATAATGTACACGGATGCAGTCGAAGTTCACTTTTGTCAGTGCAGTTTACTTCCTAGATTTCAAAGATAAGAATTTTTAATTTTTCTTTGAGATTACGCTCGCCGTAGAGATACATAATCTCCTCTCCCTTTTCTTTAACTTTTTTCCGAAGAAAGCGAACCCAGCAACATTAATATTGTTCGTACTGTTTAGTTCGTGCCTTTTCCTTAGCGCATGCGCTGAGCTACTCGGAAAAATTTGTTCGTAAACATTCACAATGGTGAACTTCACGCCAAGCCGTTTTGTAGAATTGTTTGGTTTTACTTCGATGGCGTAACAACTTACGTTCATAAATATTGACCATGTTTTGTATGCGGAAAATAGTGTTGTCACGTCTTATCACTCGCCTGCTGTGAAAATGAATAGGAAAGCGTCGAACAACTAATATGATTCAAGAAAATTACTGTGTACACTGGGCAAGTTATTTGATGTTAGACCTGATTTAAAACTTTCATAGATAAACGGAAAAGACGGTATTATTAACAGATAAGCGTTCTCTATTCTTTTCTTTACGGAGGCAACAAGATGACTATCGATATGAAAAAAAAAACCTGGCGAGCTATTTCATCCAAAGTTACTGACACTGTAACTGAGGCTGTTACGAAATAAAAAACTAAAAAGGACTTCATATAACGGATTATAATTCGCCCGCTTGACCCCCCTCCTTCGCAAATGGCGTTTAATTTTCATTTCGGAAGTTTATCACTATAGTTAAATTAAAAGTAAAATCGTAGAAATTGAATTTACACCAGTGAAGAAGCTTTAACTGTTATCAAGGTTTTGGCGATGCAACACACGAATGCAGTTTTGCAAAATTTGAAAGTGGCGTGGAGTACAAAGAAAGCTTCTTTAGCGGATCTGAAAAGTCGTTTCAAACTTTAATTGTTTCAGGAAAATACATTGTACATTATGTTGTTCAAACATAACTTTTTCGTCTACTATACGCTGGTAACCGATTTACATTCGTTATCACTAACTCAAACGCGAGAATTAAAAATTAAAATAACGTTTCCACAGATAAACAATCAAAATTTTGTGGTCTCTGCGGGACAGCTTAAATTTTTAACAGAAATGAGCCGCGTAGGAACCAAAGATTTATTGTGAAATTACGGGGGAAAAAGTTATCGGCTGGTAAAGCTGGTTATAACTCGTGTAACAAGAGAAGCAAACGACGCCTCGACAGAAAATTGATTTAGGAAATCAACCACACCCGACAACATCAATTTTTAAAAACACTTGTTTCAGCCTTTTATCGAATGTTTTAGTATAAAATAATGAGCAAATGGAAGGCGCCTACATGGAGAGCGATTCTGATCAAGGTACGGATATTCAAAAATAGTTTTGTTTTGACAAAGCTTGCTACTTGCTAGAATGCGAGGTTGTTAATGAAACTGGATGGCCGACACTGCTAAGTAAATGATATAATCTTCGACCTTAATGTTGCGAGGGTGATCTATGATCAGTTTGGCGATCAAAATGGGCCTTTTTCCCTCTTTTTGTTCCGGCGAAAAGAGTTCGAGACATCTGTCTAGTGAGTTTCCTTACGTGCGTGCCGTTTAGCGTGCTAAGTACGTTTTGATTTAAGATTTAAAACGTTTCTTTTAAGTTTCCAAAATACTTCCGATGTACATAAATTTCCTATCTTGTCGAAGATGATATTATCACTGGCACGTAGCACGCGGTGGCTTTAGAGATACAGTTGCCTTTTCAGACAGCTTTGATGTTCGGGTTAAACTCGCGATTATAAGAATTGCCATTTAGTTCGTGGAACAAGAGAGAAATAAAGATGAAGATTGATCATTTGAATTTGTTTTTATAAGGAGTGTTTACTTTATAAGGATCTGACTGACCGGGATTCACTCCGTGAGATAACTGCGAAAACTACTTAGTTGTTTCACCAAAGGCAGGTTTTATTCAGCTATTACACACTATCTGTCTTTACAAAGAACTGAGTTGCTCTTCAGTCGCTTGTCCATCATGAGGGATAAAGGAAATCATTTTGCCTTGGCACGTTAGTCGCTTCTCGACGGCTAATATACAAGTTGTAATTTCGCTTATTTTTGAAGCTTCCTTGTGCATTGATTACCCGGCTCCCTGAGGGCACATATCTTTCACTAAGCACCGCAAAGTGACCCTTGGCAATTAAGAATGTATTTAAATTTACTTTGCACCACGAACCATAATAAGCAATCACTGATTACCACAAACCTAAACAAAGGAAAAATAAAAATTGCTGATAACCGTTAAGATAGGAAACGAGAACCGCTGGAGCTGGCGGCTAATGAACAAGATCTTTGTAATTTACATTCCTGGCTGAGAATCGCCCACTGAGCTCCCTTCATGTTACTCGGTTTACACAAAAACAGCCAGGCCGATCACTTAATGGTTTGTTGAGAAACAGAAAGCAAGTTGGATCTCCGGTGTCTTATACATTGCACATGTACACTTTGTAGTATATACTCTCCGCATGTTGTCCTCCTAGGGAACCACACACAAGCCCCTGAAATGGGCAGACCTCAAACAAAACACTCATCGCATCTCCGGGGCTACGCTCTTGCCTGTTCCTCTCAGATAGCAAATAAATCAGAGCAGGGTCGGCTTCCATGGCTCGGCCTAAACCCTTTTGCTTAAGTTTCTATAGAAGGCACCTGGTGATTGGAACTTTTCCCTAACCAGTGGCCTACATGGAGGGGCGAGAAACTTCACATGGGATAAGCTCTTTGAAGGCAATTTAATACTTTAATAATTGATCATATATTGTTCGCGGGCGATTTGTTTGCTATTAAGTCTATTTTTGCAGCACGTGTATTCCGAAACAAAGTGTTGGTGGCCTATCTGGCGCGTGCCTGCCTGAAAAGACTTAATAAACTTATCTCGCTTTCTTCATTGTGGAGCTCGGCGAGTGAACTGCTTAATTTGCAACTGGGGCTGCTTAGTTGAAAGGCGTATAACTCCTTACTCATTAAACTTTCAAACAACAACAAATCTCGGTAAATTACACATTAGTTCAGCTAGAGTGTTCACTTGTATAAATTTTCTCCTTCCTTAGTTTACCCCGAAGATTTTAATTTGCTATTCTGGGGATTAGCTGCAAATTGGGTGTTTTCCGGTGATTATAGTATTAAAGTAAAAATTAAAAAATGAAATCCCCCGCTCTTGGTGTTTGAGGCATTCAAACGGAAAGGAAATAAGGCATGTTTTTGGTTACGTGTTGCTCTTAGACAACTAATATCTATTATCTAACCATGAACTGCCGAGTGAGTAATTTCCTTCAGCCAAGTTTCTATACAACACTGTCACAACAACCCTTTTTCCACCGGGGAATTAAAATTAACCTCGGCGTCAATTGGCGCACTAAGCCAACGAAAGCGCTTTCTTTGGCTTGAGTAAACATTGGACCAAGCACGAAACAAAACTTCAAAAAACTGGCCACCATTTATTGATCTTCGGAATAAAGTCTGGCTGTTTTTCACCCCTTAAGTTATTTTCTGTCTCATTTACTTTAATTCATTATTAATGAGGCTCGCGTATTTACTCTCAGTAATGAAAGAAACGAAAGTTATACCATTTAAGAGATAGTTTAAATAAAAGAGTAGTTATTGTAAAGGGTGAAATGTACCTTATTTTTAGTTTTAGAAGTCCATTACCAAAGCTAGCACTGTGATTGTACGAAAAATAATGAGTTTTCAGAAGTAATGAACCTTCCCCTATTCTGATGCAAATTTAATTTCCTTCACCTCTATTTAAGTGTCGAAAAATTTCCGCACCATTTTATCCACTTTTTAAAACCAAGTACAATGATAAAATGTTTTCTTTAATTCAATTTGCGATATCATTTGAAAGGAATCGAGAACGTTCTTAAAAGTTTCTAAACAAAGTGAAGAAAGCAAAAGTAATTTCCGCGTTTAAAATAAAACGGTCCACACCCTGGCGCAGTAACACGGAGACTAAACGGTTTGCATATTAAGCAAGCGCTCCGGTGTTCCACCGTCAGTTTGTTTTCTTTAGCTTCATCTCAGTGTGCAGCAATCTAGCTGATCATGTCCAGATTAAAACACGACCTTCTAATTATAAAAGAAAGGTTGCGAGTTCGAGCAAATATGTTTAAGCACCTTTGTTCCTGACACGCGCCTGCCACGCGCATATCAGCAGGTGCCGAGGGAATGCCCCGCCTATGCAAAAAAAAACCTAGATTTGATCCTAGATTTGTTCGTTTCCTACTCTGTGGATCAGACGCGGACCAGTTGTGTATTTTACTTTTGAGATTAAGAAACATTGAGCTGCACGCACGAGGTTATATCTCACAGAGCACATCAACAGTTAACTAGATAACAGACTAATGCGAAACCAAATTCGAAACCTGAAAAATAACACATATTTGTTTTTTATTACCATTTACTGCATGCTCTCTTAATAAAGAGTTGGTGGTCTTAATAAGGCTCGTTCCTATTGGAAAATGTTAGAATACTACTAATTAAATAAACCTATCTAATCACTGGTGATTGATTTGGGCGCTAACTTCTTTGTGTTCATTAATTCGTAATTGGGACTGCGCGTGTTTACATCTTTCTATTTCTGCAATGTTAATTCGAAGGATCTTTATCTAAAGGAGTAAATTTAGGAAAATCTGCCTTCGGGTCGCGGCATGAGCTAAATCAATGAAAAAAATGATAATATTCCTGAAAGCGACACGCATAAAACAATTGATTTTTTTTTTACAGCAGAACCGTTTTACAATTCCTCAGCATTGATATATCAGAACAGTAGGTTGGGTGTTTAAAATTAAGCACTGAGGAGAAATTGCGTTTGGAGAAGTTGCGTGGTTTAAGTGACCGTAAACCTCGAGCGAAACGAGGCAACAAATCAAGTCAAATTTGATACACGCGCAAACTATGCACCTGTGTCATTGATTTATTATTTGAAACTAAATTTCCTTCTTCTTCCATCGCTAGATTTGACCATCCGGATGTCGGTTAAAGGAAAAAAAAATGTAGATTTAATCTCTGCTAATTCTGCACTTTGCTACAAATCTCGTTGTCGCGGCGCCTATTAATCGAAATAGCTCGTTCCTATTTCCTCGTGCGACAAAACCTTTTTCCTTCAATTCTGAGTCTGAAAAAAAATACATTAAGCCTCATAGGAAATGCAAGGCTTCGTTTATTTTTTTCTCTCGCGAAACCCTGTTGATCAGTTGCTAAAGTCTCCGTAAGGGGTAAAATCAGGCGCATGCTTGATAGCTACCTAAGGCAGGTGCTGCTAGCACTGGCAGCTCATTATAAGCGAGTAGCACAGCGCTCAATGAGGTGTGAAGGGCATGATGAAAAATATTTGATTTATTACAAAGACTTATTTAGTTTTTCTTAGCCATTGTTCACATCTTGATCATTGTCAACGGCAAACATAGGCCAGCATATAAAGCGCTGACGTTTTATTAAAATCTCATAAACCAAAAGTAAGTGAATACGTAAAGATTGAAAATCGCCACGATTGACCGACCCGGCGGTGTGGATCCGTGCCGAGATGTCCGTTTGGGTAGCGCCGTCACTCATAGAGAAACCAACCGGTCCCCTGAACATTAGTCAGGAGGTTTTAAGAAGCGTTTTGTACGGAAAGTGGTGTAACGTATTTGGTGGCCAAAAAGAACTTACCTTTAAATCTGGCGTTCTGGAGAAAGTGGACTACAACTCGGATGAAGGTAAATCTCAAAGTTCCCATTATTACTATGAATAATATTCAGCTTCAAAAACAAAATGTGTAGTAGGAAACCCGGAGTGATTTAAGCTCCGTTGCATGCTTTGACACTCGTAGAGTTTCGAGCAATGCGAAATTATGTAATTACTCGTCTTTAAGCGGTGTGTTTAGTTACTGGAAGTTTACATCGCCATGTCATTTTCTCTATTTTTGCGCGCAGAAAAACGGTCAAGGGGTTGTAAATTGCTTCATGTTACGTATTCTTTTGGAATTTAACTAAGGAATGCCATTAAATTTTAACGACTTAGGGAAGTTTATAATCTCTGGTTTATTTTAATGAGAAGAATTTGGGTTTATTAAACACACATCATTTTTCCCTCTCGTTTTACATTCAGAATTTCTAAAGTAACGCGCCTCGCTGGCTATTTTTTTGTCTGGTAGTCTTAGAAGTGAGATATTCAATGTGAATGAAAGCGCTGTGCCGCAAATTGCAAAATCGCGTGAGATTACTCTCGCCTTCGATTTTTTGCGCAGCTTTAGAAAACATCGCTCCAGGCTGTGCCGAAAAGAAAATTAAACAGCGATTGCTCTGATTTCTTTTCTGGTTTTGTCATGAAATTTGTGTACTTGCTTTCAAGGTCATTTAACAACATCTGTGATGGTAGTGTGAGTCAGAAGAGTGCGATAAAGCCCCTGCGCGCCTGTTCTTATCCTTTGCTTCGTTTTTTACTCAATGTTTTCGAAACGCCTTGTGCAGTTTCCGGCTGTCTGGTGAAACGGTCATTAGTGTGTGATCTACCAGCAAACAACATTTCAAAAATGGAGGCAAAAGCGCTTCCTTATTTCAATTGTAATTTCGGAACGATAATAAGGTTTAAATACCCAATTTGCTCTAGGCAGGTGGATTCACTCTGAATGAATATGCATGCGAACCTCCGAAATTTAACTAAAAGCACTTAATCCACCCAGTTTTGTAAACGCGCAGTATTTCGTGGACTTTTAAGCTCTTTGAGCAAAGTTCATGTCTTATCAATTGATGTTTTCTCGATCGCATTGAGGTCAGATATTCGCCCTTACTTCTTGCTTGTGAAGTGATTCCTGCGCCATCGAAAACTATGTACCAGCATTGAAATTCTCGAGTGTCGGCGTGACAGAAAATATAAAAGAATCTAGTCAAGCAAAAGAAATATGTTTAATCTGGTCTAATTTCGAATTTGCTTTTCGAGAGAAATTAGCATGTTTGGACATTTTTTATCATGTAATTAATGTCCACTAGTTGGCATTAAACAAAGATTAGCATATCAAAGAACAGTAACATGATGGAGTAACAATGAGCCTAAAACAGTCAAACTCAAAGCAGCAAAATCAATGAATCGGCAGACAAGCGCGTCTTCTAAAACAACTTGGAAAGCTTTGCCCACGTGACAATCCATCTCGCCCACACCAAACATCACAGCTTCTTGGCAAATTACAAAAAAATAAAATAAATAACAGACATTGAAAGAAAGTCGGTGGACCTGCTTGTTTTCATAAAACAAGCTTCCGTGCTCTGTTAATTCAAATACGTGTGCCGTATTGTTCGACACTCTTTACTTTCACATTGTTTATGAAATTTTACCAATACCCAAATAAAAACCTATTATGAGAGAAGTGTCCAGTAATGAAAATTCGCGAACCATATCCTTCCTAGTCATATCTTAACTTCCGCAATCATCTCCAAATTTACTTCTTTGGTTTGTGTTTCATACTGTGTGCTCCATCAAAGGCGATTGTTTGTACCCGATAAGCGCCCGTAGCATAACAATTCGTTAGAGATTAATGCGTCGCGTAAACCATCCTTTTTTACCTGCTTATCACAGTGTATTTAGCACGTTCCTTGGGTTTACTTTAATTCAAGATCATAAAGATTAGCAGAAACCCTGAAGCAGGTGCTATAAGGTAGCCTCGCATGAATAAACCTCAACGCATCTAAATTCATTACTGACATGGGATAAAAGAAAATTCGTTTCGCCGTAATTTTAACACGTTATGCTTTCTGGTGTTTCTTCCGTTTCATTACTGTTTTAGCTAATTTTACAAACTACCATTTCGGATTTTTCCTCAGCGGTGGAATAAAACGTTATGAATAATTGATTGTAAACGACTTCTGTTTGCCACGATTGAAAACTACATTAGAGAATAGCATTTGGGTTTTCATCCGTTCGGGGGGAAAAAGAAGACGGTTTGACCTGTTTTCTTTTGACGATTTTTTGCAAGTTCTTTAACTTTCTAATAATTCAAATCGTCTTTTCGCTGACGCTTGGTGCGTCCGTTGTCTCACAACGGTTACTATTTCTCGTATTTTACTCATTTAGAAAGAAAACGAGCTGTCTAGACTACAATTCAGTTATCTTAACTGCAAAAATCAGTTTTTACACAGTCGAGGAAAAGATGGCGCCGTTGCATTTTTTATATTTGAGCAGAATCAAAACCAATGTTCTCACCGTCTTGCTTTCTCTCTTTATTTTCAAGAACACGATGTTGGTTACATGAGCAACATAAAACGCGTCGGATCGACAGCTTTAGTCCCGGTTCTAAGCAACGACACTGCGAAAACTAAGCAACTCTGCCTGGAGAATGACTCTTTCTTCATGGCATTTGTCTCTCTTCCGGAGCAAGTTACTATAGCGCCTTCATCAATTCCGGGTGTTCAACTTGGCGTGTTTAGTACCTGCTGGATCAAAGAAGGCACGCAGATGGGGCCCTATACAGGTCGCATTGTTAAAGTTGAAGAACTGAGCTCTGATGTTGATAACAGTCTCATGTGGGAGGTGAGTAGCTATTCGACGTTTGCAAATAACGTTATGATGCTCGAGTGTTATCGTCGTTAATAATGCGTTATGATGCGGGTTCAACGTTATCGTGTTTAAAATCGGAAAGCGCTGTGTGAAATTCAACCTTAGCACTACAGGCAGTTGGCGATGGAATCAGTTAAGGAATAACTGTATTTGTATTTTAATTATTGTTTTTCTTTGACCATAAGCTTCACCATTATTTTTCTGGCGAAATACTGTTCTAAAAAAATATATGCTAATTCTATTTTTGATTTTGCTTCACTGATCACTTTAGATTAACGTGTTTTCACATGAAGTAAGATCTTTAATTTCGCGTTCGTTTATTGATCACCGAGGTAAAAAAAGACATGTGTTTTAAATTTAATGCCCATTTTACAAAGAAAATCTCAAGGTGATTGAAACCGATGTTGCACGATAGCCTCGGGTTCAAAATGATATTCTCCATTCTATTTCCATTTTTCAGAGTAATAACACTGACAACAAAACAAAAATGCAAAGAAAAGAAAAAAACCCTAGTTAGTTTCTCCACCAACTGAAAAACCGTGCCCTCTAAAGAGATCTTTTACCTACGAATTTCAAATTCCAAATAAACAAGGTTAAACTAAAAAACCGATAAATTCCGAAATTTTATTTGGTAATCTATGTGTGATTTAGTCTTTGTTTGTACTGTACACAAGACAGTCGAGAGCCTCTTTGACTAAGAACATACTGAGGTCTTTGTATATATAAACTCCCAAAGCTAACTCCCCCTCACGTACAGAACCAGTTACGACATTATGAAAATGAAACAGTTTTCTTTATGATTCGGCTTCCGAGAGAATCATCTTAAAAACGTTTTGAACACTCCCGACAGAACATAGGGTCTGAAGGTTGTCTTGTCGTTGTTCCAGCTATAAAATGAATCGGGAATGATGGTCTTTAACCGCTTTAAATTCAATCATTTCCTTGTAACAGGTTCTCAACGAAGACGGAACAGTCAGCCACTTTCTGGACGCTAAAGACGAAAATCCACGCAATTGGATGGGCTTTGTTAACTGTGCAAGAAACGAACAAGAGCAAAACTTGGACGTGTTCCAGTACGGAGGTAACATTTACTACCGCGCTGTCAAGGACATCCCGCCCGATCAGGAGCTGCTAGTGTGGTACGGTGGCACGTACATACAGTTTCTCGGGATACCGGGAATTGCACCCGTGAACGATTTTACACGGAGAAAACGGAGAGGACCCGAAGAAGAAGACGAAGAACCCGAGCCCACTATCCCCGGTTAGTATTACAGCATATACGCTTGATGATATCAAGTTAAACTAAACACGCACTTCTTGAAACTTATGTTGTCCGTTATATGGGAGCTGCTTCTTAGATCTAAAAATGTTTCATCTCCTCGGCAAGTTATCAAAGCAAAAGCGCAGAATTAAAAATATGACATGAGTTTGTACTGTCGTACAATACACATAGTACAGTGCAAATTAAATAACTGTCCACTTCTCGTCGGCAAGTAGACCTGTCCCTTTCAACTACAAGACACATACTTCCAAAAAAGCGCTAACAAAACTACTGAGGAACAGCGACACAGATTAGACCATGAAACACGCACAAAGCTTTTGGCTAAAAAAACAACGATTAGAAAGCTAACACTACTATTTAAAACTTCGATATCTACAAATGAATGACAAACACCGGGTTGAAAGCTTCATGCTTGCTTTACAATCATATTTGTTTCTGCTTTTTGGAAATCACAAGGTAAAATAACACACCGCAATCTGAATAAGTATAACGCGATCGTGAAATATCGCAGACTTGCTTTTGTACGAAAATCACTTTCGAAACTTTTGAAGCCTTTCGAAATCATTTTTATCACACATACGAGTCGTTGCGTTCTCTGAAAATGTTTTCTCGACTGCGAAAGAAAAATATCCATATTCTTAGGTGCAGCGCATTTGTTAAATTTACAAGCTAACTTAACTCAGTACAGGAACTGCAAAAACAAATCTTTTTATTTCCAGTTGTTTCAGTAGTTTTAGGAGTAAACGCTTGCATCGAATAGACGGGTTTTGGTCAGAAAAAAATGCGTTCTTTCTGAAATACACTGTCAGATATAGTTTGAATATTTGAGAAATACAATAACATATTCTTGCCCATTCTGTATTGATGTTTATATGAACAGGCAAAAGCCTTGCTGTGCCATCGAATTTGTTATTTTTTCCACCGGAACTGAATTCAATTCTTCATTTTTTTTTATGCAGGTTTATCATATCCATTAGTATGCCGCTTTTATTAAAATGTTTCTTCAGAGTGTTGTGTGGCCGTATTACTAACAACCAAATAATCTTATGACAGCCAGAGGGCAAAATATATCCGCTCACGAGTGCCGCAACGACTGGACTTTTGCTTTACAAACTAGAAAACTCGGCGACTAAAACAAACCGCGCTCGAATTTAACTACTTTCTTTTATAATTATGAAAAGGGGTAAGTCTTGACAAATTTGCATTTCCAAAAGCGCGGATCCGGAGTTAATCAAACCAATAAATATTAAAACTTGGCGGGGCGACTTGGCGTTAAGGCTTGGGCTGGTGTGAAGCATTCAAACTTTCTTAAGACAGATATTATCATTTACAAATTACGAAGTAAGGTGGTTGGCGCCCAGTGTTTTTCATAATGAGTCTATCTGCGGGGTGCAGTAACTTCGAGCACGCGCAATTAAGAAACCGGCGAGGCAGAAGTGCAGAGAACAATGCTAAAACTTGTTTAAGTCTGCTGTAGATATCTGAAAGTATGAAACTATTTCATGAAAGCGTTAGAGTGGGCTTTTTAATCGACTGGTTACGAGCAAATCTCGGTTTTCCGCGTACGTTGAATTGCGTTAGATGGCTTTCTAGCCACAAAACTGATTACTCGCACAGATAAATACAGTAATTATTAGGTAGTTAAGCCTCGAGCTAACATCATCTTCCTGATGTTCTCTGATGTACATCTAATGGAAATGCGCAAATTATAGCTTTCTTTTTTCATTCCGCAATTGTTTACTACACCCACTTGTGCCCTTGCAACGACGTAGGATCTTGATTCCGGAAACAAAACTTTAAAACTTCTAGCTTGTAAACACTGATAGGAAAAAAGTTTGGCTAGTTATTGTCTTCAGTTCTACTAAAAACTAATTTTAAAATTGGTTAGAAAGAAAGGGAATGATCTGCGGAGAGTGTGGTGTGTCATTACAGAAATATGAATATCCCCGATAGCCAAAGTAAATTTACTTACGAGGTGTATTTTAAAGAGAATCGAAAATGGATTGCGTTACTGGTGAAGCTGAAAACAGTACACTATGAGTTAGGACAGCTGGATTTCGATTAATTTAGTAGGCTTTCAAGAAAAATCAATTAGGACGCTGGGGTATAAAATTAATAATGGATTAACTATAATGATTTGTAAACGGTTCAAATTCGGCATGTTTAAAAGTGTTCAATTAAAGGGAAGTTTATTTAAACGAAGTGGTTTAATAAAAAGGGCTTTAGCAAACAGAAAGGAGGAGCATATTTGGTATTAAAAACGATCTTTCGCCTGGTCGTCGCCGAAACTTGTGGATTTTGGCTCAAGATTTTTTTCTTCTCGAATTCACCCCCATTTAACAATTGCAAAAGATCTCAAAATACACAAACAAATTTATCAGGTTAGGCGAAGGGTGAAACAACGAGCCGAAAACACTGACAAGCATTGTTAATTATGCTTCACTCGACTGGTCTTCGTTTTCTTTTTCTTTTCTTGTCTCTGGCGCTAATGAAAGAGCCTGAACAGGTGATTTTTGTTATATCTGTAAATCGGCTCCTTTGTATTCTGATAACATCACACTAGTTTTGTTGAAATTCTATCTTGCTTGAATGGCTTACTACTCGAAAAAGTGAACGTGATGGAATAGGCATTGTTAAGCCAGTATTTTCATTTTCAGTCCTTACACCTTATGTGTTTTTTTTTTTGGAAATCGTGCGACCGTGCATTCAATTTCGTTTTTCGCAAGTACTGTAACAAATCACACAAAATGTGTTAAGATTTAGTAAATCGGGACATTCTTAATTTCTTGGCGTGTTTTTCTGTTTAATTTGGTTTTAATTTAGTAGTACTTTCTCTAAAACTTTTACTGGGTCCAACAATAGTACAATGCTTCGGCAACTTTTACTTATTTCATTTAACTCAAGATTTAGCGACTCTCACTTAAAAGTGTGTCTTCTAATTATTATTTTTTTGCTGTGTATGTGCCTTCTAATTACATCAGCATTTCTTGAATTTCGTAATAAATGCGGTAGGTCGGAGCCACAGTTAATTAGGAGTTTTAAATTGGTTTTATTGAGTTCGTCACCTGGTTTTTGAAGACAGCTTTTTTCTTTTTATTTTCTTCTCGCATAATTGTAAAGAAGCGTTTGTCATGAAAGCACGTATCACATATCATGAATCAACAATGTCATTTCTTTCTCAGTGAGGCTTTTGCGTTAATCAAAAATCGTTCATTCGGCCCCCCAGGTCATATGATAAATGTAAGTTTACTTGCTGTAATACCCTTTTCGGCTGCAAGTAAAAAACTAACCACGCCCAGCATTAACGACGAAGAAACTTTTCGCTTCGGGGCGATAGCAAGTCTGTCACCAAAACATAGTATATTAACAACCAATGCTTGAAGCTGAGAAAGTACAATGGACAAGAATTGAAGGCGCGATGTCAAAAACGTGACAATTTGCATGTTTTTCCAAAAAGGAGTGAAATGAACGCATTTACACATATTCAGTTTAAATATAAAGTCAATTAAGAAAACTACTCTAGAGTGCGGTTAGCGTAGGCTAAGTCACTGACGTGATTGTCTTTCTCTATTTCGAGTTTGCTTTGCCCGCGTGAGAAATGTATAGCAAGTTTTTTTTTCTCATTTCCTGTTGAACATTTTTTGGATGCACTCTATTCTGATCTGTACTTCTAACTAAAATAAACACGCGCCAACCATCTACTGTCTTCTCACTCTGCAGGGTTGTTTTCATATGGAGTAGGGTTACATTACTTAGCTAATGCTGCAGATGGCGGGTTCTTTATTACATTGAACGAGGGTAACAACATGTTAAAAACATTCAATGTAACAGGATTCCGACGTTGCGCGGTCGTCTTAATAAAAGCTTTCATTTGGCCTCCGCGGTTCCTACCAAGTATTGATTTGTTTAACCAGCCGAAAAGCCTAGTATCTAGCTGCGATTTTCTAATTTAAATGCTCTATAATCATTTCTTTTCTTACTTATGCCGAAGGTTTAAATAGGGACTGAGCACATCGCCTTCTCAATACATAAATCGTACATACTTTCTTAGAAGGGGAAGATAAAATCCCAAAGCTTTTATGACACTCTAAATTTTACCTACGTTTTATCAAAACTACGCCCGAAGAAACGATAATTTAACGGTTGTTAAAAAATAAGTGGGACATATTTTCCGTATATTCACATATAAGAACCTCATAATAATTTTAGAAATTTTTGTCCAAAGAACCATTGTAAGTAAAGGCTCGAAGTTCATGTGCCTTAATTATCTTCCAAAATTTCAAAAGACGTATCTATGATTATGAGGAATTATTGTTTTGGTTTTGCTATATGAAAAAAAGTTTTTGTTTCTAGGTTTGATTTCAAGCTGTTCGTGAAGCACTTCGTATAATTTACAACACAGCGTGAAATGTTTATCTTGGAATTGAACCACCTCAACCACTTTCCACATTTCCTACACGCTATTGTAAACTTCCAAACAGGAAATCGCACCCAACTGGGCGTTAAATTGAAGGAGATCTCTTTTGAATATTGATTTTAGAAAAATAGATCTTTGTTTGCAGTTGAGAGAATTATGGACTGACAGGTCTTTTCTCTTCTTCTTTTTTGTCAGAAGACCCTATTTACAAATTTAGCCACGAGCGAGTCAAAACCAATGTTGTACCGGCAGGGAGACTGAAGTGCACGCTTTGCAGACGAGGATTTAACTCCAGGAGCAACTTGCGCTCGCACATGCGCATTCACACTTTGGAAAAACCTTTCCAGTGCAAATACTGCAAGAAGTCCTTTTCGCAGTCTTCAACGCTTCGTAACCATACCAGACTTCATACTGGAGAGAAGCCTTACAAGTGCAATGTATGTCACTTCGCGTACTCGCAGCTTGCAGGACTGCGGGCTCATCAGAAGTCCGCTCGACATCGACCATTACACGAGGCTGCTAAAGCGGCCGCTCAAAAGTCCAAAAGTCTTAATCTTCACGACGACACAAATCACAGCGAGCGTTCACCAGACTCACCCAAACTAGAAAGCGCGCCTCAATAGTTGACAATTTTTTTTTGAATGGACTTCTTAATTACGAAGAAACTAGAGAAAGGCGCCAGATTTTGATTAAGTGGTATTACTCTAGAATATGAAAGTAAACACACTCAGTCCCGATCACAAATAGTCAACAGAATAGCGTCCGGAAAGCTATAAAGGGTTGAAGACATCTCTAAGAATAAAAAAATCTCATTTTCAATAATAATGAAAATATATAGTTATAAGAACAACTTTAAACGAACTTTAAATATAGATTATATTTGATACTAGAAGACGAGTATAGAAAAGTACATTTTAAAAACTTGGTCTACTTTAAGCTGCCACTGTGAAATGTTAATTTTTCTGTGTAGCTGGTAGGCCGACAGATCAGCGATGAAGACAAATCAATGAAAAATGATAATCAGAAAGTACTTCTGCACCTTTCAGTTGTATATTGTGTAAATATTTTGTAAAAAATTTTGCTAGAAAGCTCTAATGAACGTTGTATAAAAGTGTTAGTAGCACGCTTCCATTTAAGCCGTCAATATGATTGACGTGAGTGCCAGGTTAAGATATATGGGTTGGCTCTCGTTTACTCAAGTACCGTTTTATAGGAAATAAACAGACATTCACAGGGATTGTAGGTGTCGTGTTTATAGTTCGCTTACTAAAAGCCTCACCTGCGACACAAATGCAGTTGTTTGGCTATGTAATTTCTTCCATATTCAAGTGAGGACATGATGTTATGTCGTATACTGTTCGACTCGCGAAGTAAACACGAAAATGGAAAGATGCATTCACGTCAAGAACTTAATAAATGGCGTATAAAGAAATACCTCACTCCTTCCATCAAATCTCAATTTTCCACTTAACTAGGATGGCATTTTCTTTGTTTTAATCCAAGCTCTTAAGCCATTTCTTCCTGAGAGGAAAAAACACGAGTAATGATTTCTTACCATATTAGTTTCAAAAGCTCGGCAATGGCATAGCATTTACTGAAGTTACGGCACTAAGTTCTAAACAACATTCCTCCCTCCCCCCACATTTTTTCTAGTTCTGAAGACTAAAGCTTAAAACTGTAGCATGTAATCAGTGTTCACTACTAACGCTAAGGACGAGACACTTCACAAAAAAAAGTCCTCTAAAGCTAAGGCGTTTTACGATTTCACATTTAGTAAACCTTCAACATTTGCTTGCTTAAAAGAGAGCGTTTCAATTGCCTTTAATTTACTTGGCTAAGCTATGTTTCAAGATACCAACAATTAATTGATTTTCTAATTTAAATCGGCCATCTTTGATGATGACATTGCCATATTCTATGAAGACCTCCAAAAATATTTGACCCTTGCAAGGTTTATTCCAAAAAGATATCTCGACTGAAATTTTCTTCAGACCATTTCGCTTTGTAAATGACCGTTTATTTGTCAATTTGTCGAATAAAAAACAATATGGTCGCATATGTTTTAAAGCGTCGATGATAGTTATCAACGTTTCGATATCATCAAATTTTGTCCCTAAGTGATCGTCAAAGATGCGCAAGTAATGTAACAGATTAACCCAAGCAGAGATTAGTGGAGATAAGCAAAACATTTATGAACCGGATTTGAGGGCTCCGATACGATCAACGTGATTAATTGTGACCGCTCTTACTTTAGTTCGAAATATTATCAAAACTAAAGAGCTGACATCAAGAGGTTTTTGTGGCCCATAGTCGAACCTGACCTTACCAGATTATCTCAAAAGTTGAACTTTCAATCTCGGACTATCAAAAAGTATGCGTAGTTTAGGTTAGCTTAGCGCTTACTAAAATCTGCTGTTGGTACAAGAAAACATGATCTTTGCATTTGCCATAACCAATCATGATCGGGGCAAACGGTTTTTTCATCTTTTTTCGTTTAAACAATGAAGAGCAAAGTCACTTTACGGGTCATTCCCTCGATAGGCGGCGCGGCATTTGCACATTCTGAGATTTGATTGTTGCTTTCTTTAAATTAGTTAGTTGCAATTTTTTGGTTTCAATCATTTTTCAATTTAAGTCCATTAAAATGCCACTTTAATAAATTTGACAGTTTTTATCTCTTGTCATCACTGCCGGTCGACGTGACTGGTTCGATTCCTAGTCGTAGCCGACTCCGCGCATTGTCTGTTTAATCATGATCATGCTGACTGCTCACAACTTCATCTTATTACTATCTAATGTATGCATTTCTTGTAAGACCTTGTAACACAAGTCGTGTCGGGAGAAGTTTGGGGGTGTCAAGAGTGGATCGAGGGCTTATGGGAACAAAGTTGCTAAATCGCCAAACTTTGTGGCAGAAAACATTTTCTTAGTCTTGTTTTACTGCCAGCTTACTGTTTTGCATGCACTTATTTGCATTCTTTGTCGCGTTGCTTTGTTACTAGTAATTGATAGACAACGTGAGGACTGGGTGTACCCACTGTTAAACTTGTGATCATACATGAGGTATTTTTTGTTTCTTTATTTTCTCAAAGGAGCTGCGTTGCATTTTATATATCGCTTCTCCGACGATGCTTTCAATACGACGTTTATCTCGACGATAAGTATCGAAAAGTTTAGGCTAAATTTTTTAAGTTCGTCGTTTGTAATCCGTGTCAATTTTCTTCATCGTTAAACATTATTTTTTCGTGGTTTATCGTTATCCTAATTGCTGTTGTGTAAATTTGTCTTTCAATGGGTGTGTTCTTGTATTTGGCTTACCCCGCCTCGATTGGCTTTTTCTAGCTATTTGCGGGGTAGGCCATCCACTAACTATTATGTTTGGTTTAATAAAGTTGTTGTTAAAAAAACGTTGTTGTTGTTATCTCTTGAGTGTTTTTCTATCTCAGTAAACTATTATTTTCGGGTTTCCTTCAGTCTTAAACAAGGACCCGCGCTATATAAGGAGCCTTGGACTGGGCGAGCAGTCAGTCATTTCACTCTAGACACAGAGCTGTCAACATCTCCGGGTCACGCGATACGGTTAGAGGCGGGAAATTCAAATTTACTTCGATAAATTCTTCAATTAGCGTCAGAAGGATCAGGATTTAAGTACATTTATCAGTTAAATTCACAATTTGGGTGGTTCTACACTCGCATTAAGTTCTTATTGTGTAGGTTTTTATTTGTTGCATTGATTTATTTGTCCGCCATCTTTGATATTAGGACTACGAAACAAAGATTGCGTGACAAAGAGGGGGAGGAGCTATGCCTTATATAGCGCGGGTCCTTGTTTAAGGTAATTTTGTCAGTGGAATACAGTGACTGAGCTCCTTTAATTGTTAGTCATGTGATCATCCACGGCTGTCCAAGGTTCTCAGTTGTGATACTCGTTTAGTCGAGGCCGGTTCAAATCCTTCACCCTACCACTATCTGGATTCGTTCTCGGTAGTCCCGAGTTCAACTCCTCGACCGCGTTGTGTAAATAGCCAACTGGTCAGCCTTCAACCAGTTGGGATTCTTAACAGTTTATGTTCTATTTGAAATATTTGGTTATTTATTTACAGTGTCCCCAATTAGTACAACAGTGCTAAATACATATGACACTTAAATAAAGTTATTATTATTATTATTATTATTATTATTATTATGCTCTTTAATAATAGCTCATTCTCTCGAGAGTCACATTCCAATAGTCTTGTTGACCTTGGTTAAGATCTCCGAGACAGTTCGTTAAGTTATGGTTAAAAACTATCGTTGCCATCTTGTTCATTAGTTCGCCTTTAGTTTTTTGTCTTAGACCCGTTGGTATGTTCTGGTTTGTCATGTATTAGTTTCAAGTACTGCAGGGAGGTCTTCATTTCTGACAGTCCAAGAACCCAAACATGTCTACAGTGTCTACAGGTATTTAGCTATGTTGGATAAAGTTGAAAACACTTGGGGCTCTTAGGTCCTTGAGGAAGGTCGGTAAATAGGAGAATTGTGAAATAGTCCCATGGGGGACAGTTCACATAGTTTATCGCCACACGTTACACTCGATTGAATTTGGCTGGAGCGGAATGGACTCATTGTTTTGTCACAGGCTCTTATATAGACCTGAAAATCGGTTTGTGTGTTGTTTTACAGGACCCTTACAGTGAGGAAGCAGAGAATTTTGCTAAGTTTACTGTGCCCATAATTATGTTTATCGCTAGGTTAAGGAAAAGCACCAGTTTTTTGTCAGTTTTAGATGCTGAGCAAATGTCGGCTCGGAATGTTGAGGAGTTTAGTAACGTTGCACCTACTATGAACTAATTGCTGTTGTAGGTCAACTAGGTCTCGATATCGTTAAATAGACATTAAGAAATGATCAAGGACAGAACTGAAGCTCAGTAGTCGAGTAGAAAAGGCAACACATTATAATTGTCGCACAAATCCCATGTTACAATCCCGAAGAGACAAAAGTCAGCGTCAGGGTTAAAACAGTTTTGACTGCAGCACTCAGCATGGAGGGAAACTGAATGGTGTGAACCCCTGATGTGGGCTTAAGATTATTTAGAAAATAAGCAAGAAGTTTCAGCGAGTTCGTGCCAAGCATTTCGTAGCGTTCTCGTAAAGCGAGTTCTAATACATACATACAACCTTGATTAATACACGATAAACATTTAAAAGCTTACCAGCTTGTGGGGTCGTGTACTAAATAAAAAGATAGAAATGCTGAAGAGTAATTAAGAAGCTACAAATAAGAGATAAAAATCGACTTCCTTGCAAAACACTGAAAAATGTGATTCTAATCCTGATCATGTTTCGTCAAAACAGTCCAGAGTGAAGTGTTAACACACCTCCCAAGATACTTTACCACAACAAGCCACACGTACACAGAGAGATGATATTATTGAATCATTGGAGTCATTCAGAAGGTTTCATAATTTTTGTCCACAAGTTTATTGGTTCGTCGTAATGTATTTGTCTTAGCTCCTTTAGCATGTCTTGGTTTGTATTCAAATGTAGTCGTTGTAGTGACTGTCCTCTTAGTCATTTCCCACGTTCCAAGAACCCAAACATGTCTGCAGTTTAGGTGTTTGAATGGATTGGTTGATCTTGAAGTAAAAGACTTGTTTATACGTCCGAGCTGCGAGTTACTGTTCTTTCCTGTTTCTTGTTGGTGAAAACAAGAAACAAGATAAAACGCGACCAGTAAAGGCCGTCATGTGCAGAAAACTGTTTTTCAGACATATAATGTAGTCAATGCAATTATTTGCCACGCACGACAAATACTTCTCAGAAACCAAACTACACTGTAAGACATGATCTAGTTTTTTGAGACCCTTCAAGCATCAATGGGTACCCTTTTTGTTTCGTTACTAAAAAAAATAGTTTTTAACTTACTCGCATTTAATTTTTCCACTTGCTCCTGCCAAGTAAGACTTCTGGGTAGTAGTTATGACTGTCGTGAAATTTAAAACCTAAAGAATCGAATCTAGCCAATCATAACGCACCCAGATACCTCAACTAGCCGCCAACCAGAGGTCGTAAATCCTCTCCCCAGAGCTACTTGTCATAAAAAGTCTTCACGAGCCACGTGACCAAAAGAAACGAGAGTCCTGGGAACCAGGATGGAGCTAGTAGTACAAAGGTTGTAACTCAATTCACGTTTTGGTCCTTCCCTAGACTTGCTGAGAAGCAACATGTCTTGACTGGTCAGACGGGGTTTTACAAGAAGTTTTGAACCTCTTATAACCGAGCTCAGTAAATGCAAATTAACGAAAGGAAGCAAAGACAACTTCCGCGTGCGCAATCTGCTCTTCAAGGAGTTGTCACGAAACGCCAGTTTCAGCGGCCATATTGGCGCTCCAAATGAGTGAAATTTCTCTCCTGTGAGAAACCAGTTCTTCCCCTGGAAGAGTTTCACTTTTTTTTGGGAACGGTAGTGTGGCCGCCGAGAAAACGCCCTACGTGCATCATGACTTTAAAACATGGGGTTAAATTCTTTACTCATCAGCGTAAATTCTTCTACAAACAATTTACTTGATTCTCTTCATCAGTGCCTCAAATTGACGCGCCTCAGATTAGAGATAACCCACAGAGATACTCGAGGATAGACCCTGGCCCAACAACTGGAGATGAACCTCAATCCTGGCCCGATGCAGGGTGAACCTAAACTATAGCAAGATAAAGGTCTTGGAAGCCGTTTACTCGAGTGGCAAATAAAGTTGTAGTCATGCAGAATAGAGGAACAAGAGGTTGATTCTAGGCGAGAAAGATACAAAGCAAAACTTTACAAACAAGACGACACAGCACCTGCTCTGAATTTATTTCACAAGTTTCTGTTCCGAAGTAGAGTCAACTGCTAAGAACACCATATTGTTTTAGTACTGACATTTGGGCGCAATGAACTCAAACTAAATTGTACGTGCTCTTTTCGTTACTTTTTAAATAAATAATGTTTCCTTGTTTTTAACTAAATGATACTTCTCCTCCTTGTGCAACTTCACCGAGATACGCATGAGTAAGAAAATCACAATGAGAAAGAGAACATACTGCCTTGTGCACGTGACTTGGTGTCACAAGCCTAGAACCGTATGACGTGGTCTGGTCAGCAGCAATAGCCCATGATTGACGTAAAATATCCTCGGCAAACCTTTGGCAGGCCGCTAAAAGGAGGCGCTCGATTACGTGAACGTTTACTTCGTCGGTGTTCACAGTTTTCAGTTTGACTCCTATGTCGCTGCAAGTTTCACGTATCCAGTTCTGTTCTGGAGTTGAAGGGATAGAATAAATTACTGGCTTGCTTTCTTGTGGTTTGTTCGTTCTCTCGTTTGGCATGAAACCAACAACATCGATTTCCAAGTCTTCTGAGTCGTTGTTAGGTTTTGGTACGTCGGGAAGACATTCTTCTTTAACTTCAACTTCTGAGATAAGCTCACTTGCCGGCGTAAGGCTGTTGAAAAGTGGCTCTTCGCATTTGTGCGCTTCTTTTTCTTTAGAAGTTTCCTCAGATGGAATACTTAAAAAACCTCCACAGAATTTACAAAATGACAGATTCTCGTTCCCAGCTACTTTGTCACACGGCGTGTAACCAAACCGACGACACCATAGCAAGATATCTTTGGTGCTAAGGTTACACGAAGGCATACAGCTGAGCATATGACGCCTGACCGCCACTGACCTCTGCCACTCGCAGGCTCTCCTCTTGCCAATGTTCCAGCCAAGAAACTGTTCTATGGAAGAGGCAGAGTAATGATGCTTCATAACATTTCTTTCTGGATCAATCAAGGGATGCTCGTTCACAGCCTTCCTCAGCAGTTCATTTACTTCGTCCGAGAACTTGCTTTCTACACAATGGTGACTAGAGGTCAGTTCAGGGCTACTACACCGTGAAGCTGGCTGACTGTTAACTGGTGTGGACACAGCGGATGAAAATGCTGATGAGCCAACAGAAAACGGAGATTCTAATTTTAGCTTTTTCAACTGAGGATACTGCGAGGAATTTTCAGAACTGCCCGGACACTTTCTCACTTTAACAAGCGTGTCAGCTACCAGCTGGTTCTGTTGGTAGTGTAGACTGTCGTCACCGTGACCTTGATCTGTATCAGTCCAAACAGTGAGTAGATTTGAAGAAAACCTATCTTCTTTACCTGACAAAGTTCCACGCGGAACGCAGTTGTCTTCAAACGTCCTGCGATCCAGCTCCAAGTCTACAACAGTTTCAGAACCTAACGTCTGAAGTCCTGTGTACGTCCTGTCCAACTTCAGCTCGTGAATGATGTCCACTCTTTTGTTTCTGGGATCAACGAAATGTAACTGCACGCGCACAGGAAATTCACCCCAACCTCTCCTGGTCAAATGAAAAGGCGGCTTGTTTACCTCAACTATGTCGTTTGGACGGTAACTCGGATGAAGAAAAAACCAAACTTTACTTATAAACCGATCAATGTTTGGGTCTTCCGGAGGACCGCGGACATATACCATCCACTTGTGGGTCGATTTGTCATTATCTTCCCGCCTGTCGATGGATATGTACTTTGATGTGTTACCAACAATGATCCGTTTCTTTATGTAGAATCGGGAACCCGTGCAAGTAACTGCCATGGGTGTTGTACTCGATAGATTTCCTACTGCAATTAAAGGGCTACCTGCAGCACTTGACAGGTTTCCCACAGCACTTGAAGGGCTTCCCACAGCACTTGAAAGGTTTCCCACTGCACTTGAAGGGCTTCCACCTGTACTTGGAGGGGTTTCCTTACTTAAGCTATGCTTAAAGAAATTATAAATAATTCTATCGTTTGATTGACCTGATTGATTTAGTTCTTCTCTCCTTGTATGATGAGCTACAGCAGGCTTTGAATTCTCACTTGGCCCACGTATAAGATTTCCAGTTAATTTCTCGTGTTTTTCAGATAACAAGCTGCTGCTGTCACTTAGAACCAAAGCGTTTGCATTTCCCGCTTCAAGTGTTTTCTTAGATTGAAACTGGCTGTCAACCAGATAACCATTATTCGTCAATCTGTCTGTAATTGTAGACGTTTTGTTTGTTTCCGTTTTGCATTGAATACTACCTGTTGCATTGATGGTTTCGTTGGAATGGTTTGGGACTCCAGTTCTTGGAAATTCAACTCGCTTGACACAATTGCGAGCTGACTTCTTGCCATCACAGTAACCCAACTTGTCATTTGTTCTAGTTCCTTTGACGGCTTTCTGTCCAGACGTGCCGTAATATTTCGCCAAAACACATGCTCTTAGCCTGTCTAACATGGCTTTTGCTTGACTGATTCTATCGTCAATTAAATCAATTTCTCTCTTCTTCAAGTGTGCCTCAAAGCCAAACTGTTGACGAATGATGTGATCGATTCGTTGTATCGCTTGTTCCTTTGCATCTTGTTGTCGTGTGTTAAGGAATCTTTGTTCTCGGTTGCGTTCACTGCTGACAGACTCGTAATCTGGGTCTGCCGTTTCTTTTTCATCCAAACTATTGTCCATTGCTTCGCTATGCAAAGAAAAATTGTTTAAGCTGCTCTTTCATGCACCGGAATAATTTTTCCACCATGTTTGCGTTTAGGACGCATGCTTACGTTATTGTAGTACTGAAAGCACTCGCGGGCGCAAGAATTTCTCCAGTCCTCTCTCGTTCAAGGATTATACCAATGGTAGAGTCCCTGATGATTCTGCAGTTTCTATGGAGGACCGAGAACATCAAAGAGAGAAAAAGAAAGCTCGATAAAAATAATAAGATTAAGTTCCCGATGTAGATGATACTTATTTAAAACTCTAAATAAAATTACTACCATTGTATCCCCTGTACTACAAAAAGCGTATTTTCAACTGTGAAACTACCTACCCCTCCCCTTAAATAATTTTCACAAGTGTTTTTCAAAATGGCGGCTCGCAATGATAAAACTTGTTGCTGGAGATAAAACCAAGTTTTCCCTGTCACAGACTACTGCCTTTTCACGTCCGTATGTAGTACAGCGAAACAAGGAACAATGGCTCTTCATGTCGTTCGTGCAGACAAAGACAAAGTTATCCTGGTGAAGAGGTAAATTGTGTGCATTCGACACTGCGACAAAATGTGTGCAAACAGTCTAAAGTTTAGTCAAGCGATTTTTTTTCAGGTTAATCTGCTACAGAAGATAGCCATGTATATATTATAATGGCTGGAGATGTTAGCAAGCTATACTGAGCCTTTCTAAGAATGTCCCCATTCGTTAATGAACTAATTTAACTAATAGGAGGTTGCACACTTGTTGTCTTCAACTAATTAGGGAAACATAAACCAGGGGTAACTAGGAATATATATTATTTTGCACATAAAATTTCGTAGAAAAAGGAAAAAGGGAGACAAACCAGGGAAGTTCATATTGTAGAAACTTCCTTCAAACTTCGAAACTTCTGATGAGTAGATAAATAAGGTGAGTGCGTGGTGAAAAAAGATTAGAAGAAAAATGGCAGTGATCATTTTCAAAGAGAAAACCTTTATCAACATTCTGTTTGTAAAGTTTACATAAGCTTATAACACATATAAAGTCTGTATATGAGCCAAGAGGCAAATGTGCAGTTCTAGAAAATATCCCTATGCCACTCCACAGAGGGGATTGGAATTTCCTGGGGGTGGGGGGTGTAAGACCAAATAATTTAGAGAAAAGTATGAAGCTTAATTGGAATTTCAAGAGGTGTTGGAATCTTAGAAAAAAATCTCTTGTGGTGGGTATGGATATTTTCTGGAACTACACAATTAGGCAGGTGCTCCTCTATGGTTTCTGACATGGAATGACCAGGAGTATTTCCTACTCCTTCCTGCATGGAATCCAATTCCATCATAGGTTCCATGGCACCTCCACAAGTTGACATATAACTCAAGAAAAGTAAGTTTTTTTCCATTGATTCTGATTGCATGGCTACATTGAATTCTTTATTACAAAAGTAAGTGTTATTTAAATTTGTTAAATAGCCCTTGGAGAAAAGGTCTAATGTCTGAGTGTATGAACCAAACATATAAGTGCAACTTTAATAGCATGTGCTTTCTTATATTTTGTTTTATTACAACACTTCACTGGGTTTGGCTGTGAATAAAGCTTCAAGGATGTTCACATGAACATTTTCCAGTTGATAGATCTTTTAAAATGTTTACGGCAGTCAGATAATGAGTTACTTGTGTCAAAAAGGCCAAAAAAATGTGGGTCACTGACTTCGTTTAGGAGATAGTGTTTGGAAAACTACCCTGATTTTGAAAAATTGGGGCACGTAATTCAGCATGGTCTATAGGGGTTTATACTGGGTCAACAGAGGCAAACAGTCTTTCTATTTTGTAGAAATGGGTATGTTGCATAAATAATTCCAAATATTACGAACGTTTTCACAAACATTAACCCTTAAAGATGTGTTTGAAGCCATTGCAGAGATAGATTTTCTTCATTTATTTGCTAAATGTAGAAAATCAGAAGAGAATATGATCCATCAAAAGAAAAATAGGGGTCACCGAACCTCCAAGATCGTTAAATCCAGGCAAAGCTATAGCAATGGCCATCTGTCCTATTATTGTTCATTTCATTGCTTAGCACACACATTGATGGATGATGTGGCATATGAATTTGAATGTGCAGAAACAATTAGCGTGGATGTCCTTAAGTTGATAAATTGTACTGTAGGTGTTTCACTTGCCCTCTGAAATAACACAACATCTTTCCTTCTTTAGAGACTAATGTGTTTTGTACTACATTTAAAGAGATGGCATCTTCTATAGATGTCAATAAGGGGGAGATTAAGAAGACTGCAGAGTATAAATGGCAACTTGGTCATGGTTTAGGGAAGGGAACATACAGTGTGGTTGTTGAAGCTGTAGGCACATTCTACTCCAAAAGCATATACAGGCATCCTCCCCCTCGAGTTGTGAAAGGTGCTGCCAAGATTTTCAAACAAGGACATCAATTTGAGCAAGCTGCAACTAATGAAATAGAAATTCTAGAGTATTTGAAACGTCAACATGAATCTCCCTATAAATACTATATAGGTGAGTTACAAATATGGCATTAACTCATGGTAATTCTGAAAAGGTTTTTTTTTTAAAGTGAACAAATTTCTCTGTTCACCCAACCAATTTATATAGTCCCCCAAACATTCCTTATGGATGATGCTTTACTATGGAGAGATACATGTGGTACATTGATGGGTTGTTGCTGAGCTTGGACTTTTCTGGTAGAAATGAGAAAAAAACCTTATGTGATGCATGATACCTATGAAGAAAATGACAAGAAGGCTGAGAATGCGCCATCAAGTGTCAAATAGTGCAGGTACAAGACACATTTTGGGCTTGGCCTTTTGGGCTTGAAGAGCTTGTCCAGTTGTTATTTTCTTTTTGACTTTCTATAATATGAACCCATCAAAGACACTATACACAGTAGAGCTGTACTGTTACAAGTTAGAGGAACACCCACAGGAGTGCAAGTGTTAAGATCGCAGTTTTTCTTTGTTTTCTTCCTGTTCAAATAAAGCCTGAGAATAAACATTATTGAGTGTGACATCATTGTTGCTACATGTACCTGTACAATTGGCATTTGGTCCATAAATTTAAAAAAACCCATGTATTCTTTGAGTTAACAACTATACAGAGTAAACAAAAATCTATTAAGTGTCACAAACTTGAACCTAAGTTATTTTTTTATATTTAATAAAATGGTAATTATATTGTCTTTCCTTCTTCAGTGCACTTGCTGGATTACTTCTTATGTAAAGACCAACTGCACTTGGTTTACGAGAAGCTGGATTGCAATCTTCATCATATCTTACTAAAGAACTCAGAGAAAGGTCTTCCTCTCTCTATCATTAAGCGATGCTCTTGGGATATCGTGAGAGCTCTGAGTTTTTTGGCCACCAACAGGGTTGTTCATGGAGACCTCAAGATGTCCAACATAATGTGGAATTCAAATAGAGGCATGTTTCAACTTGTGGATTTTGGCCTCAGTTTTATGGAGGAACAACAAGTAAGTTGATTCTTTTAAAGTGATTTAAGCAGAAAGTTTACTTTTACATGTTCGTGTGGGTACTATTGACCGTAGATGTCTGTTAAGGTGGCTTTTTCAGGCAGTTTCACAAATCATTGGACTGGGTTAGGGATTCAAAAAAGGCGAAACACATGATGGTGTGATGATCATGTGGCATATGAAACCTCAAGGAATTCCTTCAAGGTACACTCTTTCCATGCAATGGTCATTATAAAGTCCAATTTTTTTGGCAGAGAATTTTGAAACTGAAAAATTGGTATCAGGTGACCAGGTACTGTTTGTGATGGAAACCAATCAGTGGGATGTGAAACAGTATGAAAAAAAAAAAACCGTTACAGCAGACATCTAAGATCACTAAAAATTATTAACATGTTGGCCTAATGATTGCATGAAGGGTGTTGAATGCCAGCATAACAGATACTTAATATGGCGAGACTCTACCTTCACAGTGCCTTTAATAATTTATATACATATATAACCATTGTCTCAATTCAAATTTACAGAGTAGCATCTGTAGCACTACTGCTTCAAGAAAAATCTCAGGGGCAATAATAAACTTGTTTTACCTGTAGCTAAGACCACGACTTATGGACTCAAATCAACATCGTACATTGCTGCTAAGGCGTGGAATGCCTTACCTGATAATTTAAGATCAGTGGCCGATTTTGCCCGTTTCAGGAAAGAGCTAAGAATGCTCAGGAACTTGTAATTTTTTTTTTTTTTTCTCCATAGTTTATATACCCTAAGTTTTTTTTTTTTTCCTGTAGATAGTTTTATTTATTTATTTTCTCGGTATATTAGCATTTGTAATTGCTAGAGGCCTAATAAGCCTCATCTTTAACCGAGGTTAAATAAAGTCATTCATTCATTCAATCTGCTAATGAAAGAGACAAGAAAAAATAGGTGGAAGCAAATGGTTGAGACAAATTGAGAAACTACCACCAGGTATTGAGCATCCAGTGGAATAGCAGCCCATTCAGAGGATACCATCTAAAAAGCAATTCTCAATATAATTCAAAGATAAACTTCAAGGGTTTTGCTTGTATCACTAATTTTCTGGCTTAGGTTCATCATAAGGATCTGTCAATCAGTGTACAGTTTCATCACTTTAAGAAAAATACAAAAGATTGTTGATCAATTTTTAATTTGCATTTTATTCTTCAGCCCTACCAGCCACTTCAGAGTCCTGGTTACCAATCCCCTGAAGCACAAGCATGGAACAGATTAGTTGCTGAAGACATCGCTCACAGAAAAAGCTCAGTGAGTGACATTAAGTGCTTCTGATGTTTCATTCATTCTTTGTTGCTGTAGCTGAAAAAAACATATTGTCAAAAGTTAGAGCATAATTTATGGTATTTATTTAGAATATTTTGACCGCATTACTCGATCTTCACCAGCCAGATGGAACGGCAGTTAGTGGTGGTCATATGACTACATCTTCAAGTTAGGTTATCTGATCAAGTGAGAACAGTACCACATTATACACTTATCATAGCTTCAACTCTTGATGGGCTCTGTAATCTTGTTTTAAGAGCCTCTACCCTGTTGTTGGCATGGAATTGAAATTCACTGGCACTGTGAGAGTGCCTTGCCCAAGAACACAAGACAATGTCCCCAGCTAGTTCTCAAACCTGGAGCACATAGTCCGGAGTCCAGTAGAACCCTATCCATTAGGTAATCCTGCCTCCCTGTATATACACCTGAATATCCAGATTTCTCACTTAACTCTTGCAGAGATGCTCTTTTGCCAGTGACATGTGGAGTTTTTCTTATGTACTGTGGTACATGTACACAGGAATGCCAGCACCCAGATGTCAAACAGATGAGCCAACATGTGTCATGTGTTTGCAGGAAGAGGTAGGTGAATAATTTATAGTTTACTCAATTTGATCATGATCATGTGCAATATTCTATATCCACCATCAAGTTACTGATTATTCTTACAGGACATGATGGTCATGTTATCAATGGAGATAGCTACAGCAGTGCTTTCAATAAGATTTGAAGTAGATGGTTACATCAGAACAGCACCCACCAGAGTAATATGAGAAGCCCATGAGAATTTCTCTCTGAAGAATTTTTAAAAGTTAAATATACCCACCGACTTTCAACAGTGAGAATACATGCCAGAGCACCTGTGGGTGCCAGGTTCTATTGAAAGCACTGGTACAGTGCCACCAGGCTATTCAAATCTACCTTTTAATCTATGCCTCTTCCTTCATTTTTTCTTACATAGAATTATTTATGCTGTGGTATGAAGAATGGAGCAACAAGCATTTGCCGTTGTTTTAAGGTGTAAATTCTGTGTAAACATTATAACTGAAAAACATGTAAACTTGTTGCTATAAGCTTTGCAACAAAGCATACATATGTGTGTAAAGAGTGTCTTCTGGCACTTGCTGAAAGTGGCAAGTTAGCTATGATGGTCAATGCATTTTGGATACACTTCTCGCAGATGCCATGGTTGATGGATTATTGCCAAATTGGTTGCCATGCAGACCAGTCCAGTTACTTCAAACATGTATATCTGATTAAATATGATTATTATATGATTATTATAACCCTGCTATTTGATACCTTTTCTGTTTGGTTTGTAAACACCATTGGCTATGTCTTTTGTCATTATAACAGCCTAGTTGTTTTGTTTGTCACACAGGATGCTAATTGCTTGCATTTCAAGCAGATCAACCAGGAATTGCCTAAAGATGACAGAGAGATCACACCTGAACAACACAAGTTATTTCTTGACTTCATTATGAGGTAATTTCAATCAACTGTAAGCTGTTACGATATGGGCCTTTTACACTAAGGTATGTAATAAATATTGACTATCTTTTACCAGTACATAGAAAGCAATGTTAGTATGTCTTTCATAATTTTGCACTGTGTTGTCTGTGAAAGGAGTCTGACTAAGAAACCAGGGAATTCTGTGCTGATTATTGATCATAGTATGGCTTGTGCTTGTAGTCGATATAATGTGCCGGTAGTCAATATAACATGTGCTCTGATTGTCTAATTTTAGGGCACTATTCCCCCATAATGCCCATGGGCTGATTACAGGCCCGCCAAACCATATAATTATAAACAAATTATTAACCTCGAATGTTCAGTCTTTACAGGAAAATCTCAAACCTCTGCCTTGCCATATTGACCTCACTTTTGGTCAGTATGGTGAGGTTTTGGTTTGAGATTTTTCTGTAAAGACCTCACTCTCTAATGACAACCAGCCAGTCAGCAGCACATAATTATTTTTAATCTGTCAATAGTTACCATTTTTAACACAATAAACAGTTGTTGTGTTATATCAATCTTTGTATAGTATTTTAGTCCTATGGAGGGAGAAAGCAAATTTGAGTTTTTAGGTTAATATAAGTTTTTATGGTGTCCTAGTATGAAATTGACAGTAAGTAAAGTTATTGTTATTACTATTACCTAACCTAGATCTGGTTTGCACAGTGTTGTGCTTAGCAACATCTCTTCTGCTGTGACCTTGTCCATGGTGGTTGCATGGGGACCACCATGACAATGTTATGTTAGTAGGACCCTGTGAGATTATTGTATGATGGCAGTGCTAGCCATGAGTCACATAGTACCTTGTTGGTCTTGCCAAGATACAGATCAGGTGTTGGGCAACTACTCCAACAAGCAAAACAAAAACCCAGCCAGTCACAGAAATGACAATTAACTGTTGAGTCTTGGGCTGTGAATTAATTGTTTGGGGCTGTCGTAACCTACAGTGCATATGTTGTAGGTCAAAATGATATTCAGGTTAAAATGAAATTTCTTTGTCTCTTAATCCTAATTATTCATGGATCATGCATAATTAGGGTTAGAAGACAAAGGAAAGTGAGAATCAAACTAGGTTAAAATCATTTTAACCTGAATTTCATTTTGACCTACAGTGTACAACACATACCCAACCGGAAGAATATTTATTTGAAGGTGATATTATATTGTCTTTTCAGAATGATGAAGTGTCGCCCAGAACAGAGGATAACACCATTTAATTCCATGCAGCATGTGTTCTTAAACAGTAAGAATGAGCCTCTTACAATGATATTTGTCCCCTTTGTCCCTTTTTCTCATTTTCCATGAGGGGAGTAAGTGCTGCCTAGTACAGGGGTGTACCTACCCGTAAGAATTAGAAAACAAAAACCTAAACCAGCTCATTAACAAGCCCAGCTGGCTTATCTTGCCTTGTCACCTGAAAATTTACCTTGGTCTTTGTTTCGTAGAGAAATGTTAAGTGGTTATAAGCATTGGGAGCCAGCTAATTGCACTTTACCCTTTTAAAGTGCTTCTTGGAGATACCTTTTTCATTTTGATAACATAAAATAACTGTTCCCTTTTAAATAGTGCTAACATCGGCTAAAAAAATATACCGGTATCTTCACCACTATAGAACACCTGTTTCTATTAGGAAGTTTTGTTTTACAACCTTTTAATTCTCAAGCTCAAAGCATCAATTTCTATACTGATTATTTATGTTTGTTCAGAGAATTCGATGGTTCACTACTCAGTTGATGGTTTTCTGCAAATTTTTTAAGTCAACACCTGTCTGCATCATCAAGTAATTATATGACCAGAGAAATGCCCTGAGTTATCAGGTCACAACTTCTCTTGACATCCAGTAGAGAGAAGATTAAAACTTCTTGGTGGTGGTTGACCTGGGGGAGGGACTCTCATATGTATCCTTAGAATGGGAGTGCTTGTCGGAAATTTTGAAACGAATCCCTATTAAAGAGGCACTAAGATCCTGTTTTGTGGGTGTGACTTGAAATGTTTTTCAGCCCTAGGAGGTACCATTCTAAAACAAGGCATTATCTTCTGTTTTATTTTTTGGCCACAAAAGCTCCCACTGTGGACCTTTTGAGGCTGAACACCCTAAGAGGGACCAAAACTGTGTTTTAACCCCTAAATCGTACAACAAACACCCCTGAGAGTCCCCCTGTGTATAAAAGGGTTACTAATACTAAACATAGGCATGCAGGGCGTGCAAGAGTTATTTTTTTATGAAGTCTCGGAGATAGCAGCATTCATGGAGCTGTTTAAAGTAATGATTTGGTTAATTTGACAAGTCTTTTTGGTTGCGATGTACAACAAGAGAGAAACTGGGAATTTAAGATATACATGGTAAGATGACTAATTAGTAAGCCATAAAATGTTTGACTGAACAAACTACAGTGATCTGACGCGTCTCCAGAATAATGTAGATACCATCTTATTTTCTAACAGGCAATTTGAACCGTTCTTTGATACAATTTATACTTTGATTGGTGTGACACGCGCACATGCATAACTCCCCGCCACTCACCGATCTCATAGCCCTTTCAACCCCCAAGAGGAATTTTTTGCTCAAAAGTACTCAAGTTAAGAGAACGTTTCGCATTTTATGCGAGTCGTAAATTTACCCTTTTACACAACAACACTACTTCACCGAAAATAGAAAGAAAGAGGAAAAAAACCTGTCTGATTTGTTGAAAGTCTGATTTAATTAAATTGCACTTCAATTTGACGGCACGCAGTCTTCAAAGAACATTTGAACAGTTCTCGTACTTTTTACCTTTAAAATATCGGACTGAAATGAATGTCATCAAATAAAACTATAAACTGCTATTGCAGAGACGCAAAACAGTTTAGAAATGAACGGTTCTTTTTTGTTTAATATCCTGGAAACAATAGCCGACAACTTGTAAGCTCTAATTGAATTTACTCCCATATGAAAAACAAAGGTGTCAAGTTACCATTTGTAACTAAAAATAGCAAGCATCTCGTGGGAACAGGTGCTGACGATTCGTTAGCAAGTGTCAAATTACCCTTTGTAACTAAAAAATAAAAATATCTCGTTATATTTGCAAGTAACAAGAACAAAACAATCGTTACCTACACTTACTATTGTAAACGTTAGAACTGTCTCAAATTTAAATAGTCTCGTCACTTCTAAAACATGTCCTAAGAACTAGAAGCGACGATTCGTGACCTCTAATTGAATTTACTCTTTGTGAAAAACGAAAGTATCAAGTTACCTTTGTAACTAAAAATAAAAATATCTGGTGCCATTTGAATACTAGTAAGTCAAGAAGTGCTTGAAAACTCAAGACTTGTCAAGTTCTAAGTTAAAATCCTTAGCCTAACCCATAGAAAATGAAGAAGTAAGTCTAATATATGAATACTTCCTCCTCTTTTACAGAAGAATAAATATGGC
>OZ026597.1:25625773-25648273 GCA_964020085.1 Micromussa lordhowensis | reverse complement strand
GGGATGGCTCGATTTCATGAAAGCGAAACGTGCAAAAGTGATAGCCGTGTAAGTGTTCGGTGATCTGTTCTATAAAGCATTTAATTCAAACCAGATGATCTCGCTCGATGCCTGGATTTTCAGAGAGAGGAAGGGATTTTGCTGACTCAGTGGCTTTGGAATAACCGCTTGTCCATCGATTCATGCTGCCGTTGTTGCATCTGATCTGAGAAACAACAGCAGTCAGTCGGCACAGCTGACAGATAGTTTTGTATTTGCCCGCTACTAATCTTAAAACTCCATTTCTGAAGCCATACAGGTTTAATTCCTGGATATTCAGTAACACACTTTAAGATAACATCAGCACCAATATCTTCAAGAACAAGATCATTCTTCTTTGAGTCTTGACAACCTTCTAACTCACTTTAATACAATAATAACAACAATAACATTCGCTGATGTTTTGAAGGGAAGCGACGCTACAATTTCCACACTCGCACGAAAAGAACACAAGCATTGTGTCATGGGATAATCATTTTGATCTACTTTGAACGCATGAAGTTAAAATAATTTGAGAAAGTAAAGGAACTTGACTTTTATTTATACGAAAGTATGTTAATGCGAGATCGAAGAATGCTCGAAAATAGTAAATACGCGCCACGCGCTACAGTCTTACTAGTATCACTCTCTGACTTCTACATATCATTGCCTTCGGGTCTGTCCATCAGAGATCAGAGCTCGTTCGAGTTCTTTGTCAGCATCCACCTCATTTGGCTGTCCAATCTTCGTTGGCCAGAGAGTTGTCAGCATATAAATCAGCTCGGTCGTCATCGTTTAACTATTCACTTTGCGTTGTTGATAAGTGCGAGTCGTCATTCTCTTCAGCGATATAATAAATTTCGGAGTCTTCTGAGTCAAAGCTCATTTTAGAACCCGACGAAGTAGAAGATATTGTTGATAAAAACAGAAATCTGTCGACTGTGGAGCCCCAGCGAAAAACTTATGCGGCAAAAAGGCTTCTACGCTCGCACAGAGTAAAAGGCCCGACTGGGACAGCCGAAGCTTTCGTTCTCGAAGTGACGTCACGGCCTTACTCTCCCCAGATTCCCCTTTGCTCGGTCGTGAACCATACGAAACTCGGTTTCAAAGGGGCACAGAAATTCGAGGATTTAACCAAATCGAAAAATTTTTGCGGCACATTACTCCACAAAATAAGCTTTATTGTTTTAGAGAAAAAAAATTTTTGGGGTTAGGTGCACTTTAAGTTGGAAAATTTACTGCGATGATCATTTTTCACTTTCACTTACAAGTTCACTCAGATAATAAAATAGGTGTTAATTTTTCAAGAGCTTGTGTTTACCTCCCGGTGCGAAATCTAAGCTGACAGAATGTGGCAATTTAACATAGATTCTTTAAATTTTGGATGCACTGGACTATTGTGTTCCATGCAAATTGTTGTTCAGCAGTGCGGTCAGTAGAAAATGCAAACGTTGCTTAAATTAATGAACTAAACTTTTCAGCTTTCGCGGGAATTGTATAGCTTAAGTCTTTACAGACAGGAGATAAGAACGCGATCTAGCCTGTAACCTTAGTTTAAAATAACTTGTTTGAATCCCCTGAAAGTCGAACACTCGTAATTTAGCTTTTTTTTTTGTTTTTCAAACTGTCTGCGCACTTAATGTACTAGGTTTCTTTTCGATCGTGATAATCGTGAAAAATTGAAAGTTATTTTGTTTAAAAAATGTTGTCGTTCCTAGCATAACATTTCATTTTCTGTTAGCGAAGAAAACAAGACAAGTGTTTATCTTCGACAGGTATATTATAAAAATGACACAATATTCTGATGTTTGTGAATTTTAATGAACGATTTGATTGATGATCTTCACGTTCACAATGGAGTCTAAATAACCTGTGTGTAAACTGCCAAGACAAGAGACTGTCAATATTTACTTAGAACAAAAAAACCGAACTACTTTGTTCTTTAGACCGAATTGTATTTCGCAACTTGTCGTACACGCAATTTAACGTCTTGCTTTGACAGACGACGTGGGTCACAATGACTAAACTGACGCGGCGATGACAACTAGCGGTTTGCTCTGAACTGTGGGCTCTGTACATGACGTGACCGTCTTAAATATTAAAAATAGTTGAAAAATACAGTTCCGTTTTATGTCCAGCCAAATTAGATATTTATTACAGCAATAAAAGTTAAAAATAGAATTAATAACCTTGTAGAAATCTTTTTCCGAGCCCTGTTTGAGAAACTGGTAAGATTGCATTTACCTTGCAAAGCCCGGCGCAAAGTCGACGAGGAATGCCACCCGTGAAAATAAATTCTCTTAGAGATCCCTGGCATTCAGGCTAATACTCTTAAAGTACTGCGTTCGGAGAGCACTAAAAGGTTTGATCAACTCTACAACGGCTATCAATCTGTCTTGTCTATGAACGTTTATAAATCAGTTTGTACGAGACACTGCAGCCGAATCTGCAGAAGTTGTAACTTCGTGCTGCCCACCTATCCTTTTTTGCTAAATATTTCATCGATTCCTAATTCCCTTTCCGGGTCGTCCATGTCCACCTCCTGTAGAGGCTTCTTAGGTCTGCGAATGTACCTGGCTTTCTTTGCCTCTTGCAGGAGATCAGTCAAAGGTGGTAACAGGTACACAGTCCTAGGTAGGCCGTCTGGGGGAGCATGGAGGTACGGTGTTATGTCAGGGTCGTCATCCTCATCATCCATCAACTGATTCGCGTTTGCGGGTTGTGAGAGTCTATTTTGAATCCTGTCTTTGACTGCGTCGAGATTAACTTGTGCAAGCGAAGGGTCTGGTTTGGAAGCGGCCTGCGAGATGGGGCGAAGCCGTTCGGTTTCTCCGTTTGTATTTGTGACAGAGACGTTTACCGTACCATCGGTGGATTGTCTAGGGTTTTGTCCGGCCAGCGACATACTAAGGCTAAGCTTTCTGCGCGATTGCCTTCTCTGTTTTTCCTTCGGCTTTGAGGAAGTTAGCGTGGTGAATGAGTCTTCGGTAGCGTCCTCCTCCACTCGTGAAATATCATCACTCCGAGACGTGAGTTGCGGCAGAGTGCTTGTCATGGAGGGAAGCGTTGGTAACGACAAACTTTTTCGTCGGGAAGGGTCGTTATTCGATATTGTCTGCGTTTTGCTGTTCGAAGATGTGAGCGCATTTCCAGCCAAAACTAAGCTGTTGTTGTTATCACTGTTTTTTAAAGATGCAACTCTTTTGGACTTTTTTCTTCTTGTCGAATCAGCGCCGGCTCTGCCCGTCATTGTTCGCTCTGTCATTGTATCGTTGTTTTCTAGGGTTCCCGACGTTTGCGTGATCACTCTCAACTCGTGCTTAAGGCGACGCATCTCGTAGTTAAGCGAGTGCAGATTAGTGGATTGGTGGCCATCAATGCTGCCCTTACGGAGACTCAAACGATTGCCCGCTCTCTTGTTAAGGTTACGAGCTTTGCTTGCGTTATGGTCGAGCTGTTGTGCGGATAAAACGATATTGTTGTTTCGTCGTGGAGTCCTCTCTCCCATATTGATTCGATTCAGCAATCCAAGCAGCAGTTTGTCTGCTGACGTCCTTTGCACTGCGTTGTTAACGAACGAAACAAAGCGATAGACATTTTGACAAGCCGTCGAAAATCACTGTCGTGTTGAGCGGAATCGTTTGCATGACAATTCGCCAAGTCGATACATTTGGTCTGTGTGAGAAGTATGCCAGATATCCAAGTCATTAGCATAATACACTGAAACGTCACACACTTTATTAAAAACAATGATCAGGCGCGGTTTTCTTTTGTGACAGGGTCACTCGGAAACAAGCTCCTTGTAACTCTTTTGACGCCCAGGGCGATTAAAAACAAAGTTATTAGATTCGCATCAAGGAGTTCGCCTCGCGTGATGCCCATGAAGGCCATTGATAATTATGTGGTTCATCCGTTAGCTGATTATTGCCGTATTAATTCAAGCTGTGATTTGATCAATCTCCTACGCTCTTTTGTTTGGAAATTCTTGCTTCCCAAATTGTGTGTCAGGTCATCGAGGTCGGCGTTTCACGTCATCGAGTTGGCGGGTTTCAAGAGTTTTAGATAGGAAGTGGCGAGAGATTAATGACGTTATTTTGTCATCTTTTGTTTGTTTCTGCTGGAAATATGTACACTTTCCTGCTGGGGCCATATATTGCACTTTATAAGATTTAGTTTATCCTAAGGACACGCCAAATAGCGTTTGTTTTATTTTCAATCTTCCCACGAGTACCCAAGACTTCTTAGCACACTTTTCAACTTACCGAGTCAATGAAGTAAAGCACGCCGGATTGCTTTTTAAGCGAACACTCATCAGTTGCTTTATCAATTATACTATTGCCTGTTACTCACCTTGTAGATTAGAAGTGTCGTTTACTAAGCCATGCCGGCGTAATTCTTATCAATATTGGAAGAAGTACTTAACTTTGGAAATTTTTACGAAACAAGCGTTTTTTCTGCTGGACATTTTGACTAATTTTGTTTTCCGTTTTAAAAATAAAGTGGCATTGAAACCATTCAGCGGATACAGTTGGACACCGCTAATTCGAACTCGATTAGTTCGAATTTCTCGTCCTTTCGAACTCAAACCTATGTCCTTGGATTTAGCCTTCAATCATTTACTAGCGACTATTTCGAACTATCCAGTTCTCGTTTCCCCTGAGAGTTCGAAATAGCGGGGCTCAACTGATTTTTTAAATGGTCAAAATGCCTTTTGTTACCAACTAGCTGGAAGTATATTTAGATTTAGAAGAGCTCAAAAATAGACTGCTTAATTCAGACCGTTTTCATTGTTGTCATTAAAACTAATGTTGACGGCAAAGGCATCTATCTAGTCTGGACCAGTGCGATGATAAAATAAGAATGTTTTCTATTGCTCCATAATTTAAAGACGTACGTGTGACGTCAAAATGACGTCATAACACAGTTGTAAACTGTTGGTAAACTGATGAAATCTTGCCTTAAAAGCCCAACACTTACTTTTAGAATGTAGATTGGCCAAGAAAAGTGTACTTTGAACAATTTCAAGTACGCTTAGCAGAAAAAGCATTGCTTTGCTGACAAACTGACGTGTGTCATGGTGCTTTGGCTGAAATATACTTCATTGAGTGTTACATGAGGGGAAAAGCGTACAACCAAACTGACTGAAAGTAGAAAATTATGTCATGACATAAGGATACAACCTAGTATCATGCAACAGTCAGTTTATCGAGTAGCCAAAGTAAATTGCGCGGGCAAAATTTGGTCGAAGTTAGTCAATAGACCTTTTTAGTGCTAGTGAATATATGAAATATATATATATATTTCAACTGCGGAGAAAGATATGAAGACATGATTGATCAATAATGTGTGTGATGATCAATCATATCTTTTCATTTATTTGCATTCTTCACCTTCTTCGGGTATATTACAAACGCACAACGTTACCAGCTCCCAGATGGCTCGATAGCTCAGTTGGTAGAGCACTGCACCGGTATCGTAGAGGTCATGGGTTCGAATCCCGTTCAGGCCTGAATTTTTTTTCAGGCTTAAATTTCACAACTGCTTTAGTTGTGTGTAGAACTGTGATGATCAATCATGTCTTCATATCTTTCTCCGCAGTTCAAATGTATGATCTTTCATTTATTCATTTGCAATCTTCACCTTCTTCGGGTATATTACGAACTCACAATGTGACCAGCTCACAAATGGCTTGATGGCTCAGTTGGTAGAGCACTGCACTGGTATCGTAGAGGTCATGGGTTCGAATCCCGTTCAGGCCTGAATTTTTTGTCAGGTTTTAATTTCACAACTGCTTTATTTGTGTGTAGAACTGCGATGGCCAATCATGTCTTCAGACCTTTTTAGCTTGGGCGGTTTGTTTCCCCATTACAGACCACGTGATATTCTCTAGAGAATAGACCAATTTCAATTAGCCTGCAGAACAGGCGTTATTCTCTTGCGTATTTTAGGCGAACAGAGGCAGGGGATTATTATCTCAGACGAGAAATGTAAACCGCCTTCGCTTCATTCAAATCCCTTCTAAACGACACAAAAAGACACAGGAACACAGGTAAATGACAGCTCATGTATTTTTACTGCTGATAGATTGTTTGGGTGCCTGTGGTTAGGCTGAACTTTAATATATCGAAATTGGTCTATTGTTCTTTAATTTATCTTAAAAAATTGCTCATTCATATACACGCGACCATTTGAAAGTTTGAAAGCAGGAATTCTCAAGAGTATATCATCACATGGTTTGATCCGGTCGCTTGTTTAGTTTAAACCAATCAATTTGTTTCAAATACATGTACCACGTGATTGGCTTGAAAGAAACATGTTACTCTGAAGGGGGCGAAAAAAATTGTGATTATCGCGGTCTACTGGGAACCGCAACAGCAAATCTCCGAATCATTTCTTCAATGAAAGTTAAAAAACGTTTTGTTAATAGCTTGCAGTTGTAGATCTAAGAGCGCGGAAGGGGGATAAGAATAAGAAGCTTGAATGGTTGAAAACGCTTCGCTCCCACCTCTAATTGAACTCAAAAATTGTCACGTCTTGACTCTCACATAGCCACCCCCTCCCCCTCCGTCCCAGGACTGCTGATTACAAGGGATTTTGACGACTCGATCAAGCACTCATTTTTCAATTTGCATCCTGATTGTCTAACTTGCAGAGAGATTTGTTGAGTGGCCACGGTAAGGCGCGCCACACTGTATTTGTACTGAGCGAAAATTACACACTTGTAAAGAGGAGTTTGACGAGTTATAAAGTCAAGTGTTTAGAAATATGTTCAGGGTTCTCGGTAAAATGCCTTGTTTAATGTGGTGCCTCTCAAAATTGCACGGCGAGCCCTGATATTCAAAACTAAAAACAAAATGTGTTTATGTGAAAGGCCAAGTAACTTTCTAAAGCAATGTTTGAAACAAAATCTCACATCTGAAGGAGAACGAAGACCGAATCCTACTGGCAATCGATCTTTTTTTTCGAGATGAGTTACGACAGGGAGAGATTTTTTTAAGTCAACGACTTTTATTTCCACAGTAGCACACAGCAACAAGTGACAACTAACAGCTCTATTACTCGGTTGCAACAAATGTAATTATTCATATTAACTGAGCACATCGTTGATTATTGATCCTTTAATTTAAGAGGCTTTTCGTGAATGACATATCTTGAAAATTATTATAATAATCAATTATTACCAGCGTCAACATAAAGAGCTTTATAAAAGTAGCTTCTCGATTAATAATTACCACTCAATTGCTTAATGCAATGATAATGGCCCCTCATAAGTTGAATGAAAAGCTATAAGTTACTCAACAGCTCAATACAATGATATTAGTTTCCAAATGTGTAATGACTGACAGCTACTCAATAGATTAGACCACATTGAATTGATGGTCGGTAATTTAGAACAATTACATTTATCATCGCTGATCAATATGTTTTAATATCCTAATAATTAAATAGCTACTCAATAGCTTAATACCCAC
This sequence comes from Micromussa lordhowensis, assembly GCA_964020085.1. NCBI lineage: Eukaryota > Metazoa > Cnidaria > Anthozoa > Scleractinia > Lobophylliidae > Micromussa > Micromussa lordhowensis. Next base: position 25,640,783 of record OZ026597.1, on the reverse strand, counting down.
TGGATATCCTCAGTGATTTAATCAATAGCTTAATGCTGCAATAATTAAACAGCTACTCAATAGCTTAACACAGACATTGCATATCGTCAGTGATTTAATCAATAGCTTAATACTGCAATAATTAAACAGCTACTCAATAGCTTAACACAGACATTGCATATCGTCAGTGATTTAATCAAAAGCTTAATACTGCAATAATTAAACAGCTACTCAATAGCTTAACACAGACATTGCATATCGTCAGTGATTTAATCAATAGCTTAATGCTGCAATAATTAAACAGCTACTCAATAGCTTAACACAGACATTGCATATCGTCAGTGATTTAATCAAAAGCTTAATACTGCAATAATTAAACAGCTACTCAATAGCTTGAAAGTACCGAAATGACAATAGCTCATCAGTAGCGTAATATAGAAATAGCAGATTCAAATTGTTTAACACAGAAAATGCAGTCAAAGGCACAATGGCGACTTCTGAAATCTAGTAGTTTGCGTCGAGCATCTCAGCAGTTTTCACACCTGCGCTTCCATTTCGGTTCGCTTGTTTCTTTGCTTGCACCACTTCATAAGGAGTATTAACAAGATCGTCATTACACCAAGGGCAAAGGAAGCAGTGGATGCAAACGCGACGTGAAGCAAGTTCAGACACTCTGTGAAAGAAAGATAAACAAGATAAGCCAGACTGCCTTATGTTAAGTCAGAAAAGGCTTATGCTAATTTAATGTAAAGGATGAACAAAAACGTGAGAAATTGTTATCCTGGTTGATGCGTGACACTTATATCAATGTACGTTAAAACGAAAAAGATAACTGATAGCACGTTGAAGTGTCATATTGTGAAAGATATCAAACGTTTCGGGCATAGCCCTTCTTCAGTGTGAAAACCGTTCTTCAGTGTGAAAACCGTTCTTCAGTGTGAAAACCGTTCTTCAGTGTGAAAACCGTTTATGCTAATTTATGCTGACCCAGACTGGCTTATGCTAAGTCAGACTTGCTTATGCTAACAAGACTAGGGCTGAAGTTTTACAAAAGCAAAGGATCAAGGTAAGGCAAAGTCTACCTTCGAACTTAGTGGCCCATCAACCCGGTGCTGATCTCCTATTACCGTAGCATTTAAGCGAGAAAGAGTATTTCTACTTTCCACCCTCGCCTACAACCTTGGTCACAAAGGTTGGACAAATTCATTTCTATGCGCATTTTGCCCCTCCCCACCCCTGTGCAATGTTGACAAAACATTTTCATCCAACACAAGTTTGCATTTTTACAACATTGAAAATGGGTGATGGCGGTGCTGACACGTATTCTGTAGGTATTATGGTTAGAGTAGTTTTCATTTGAGTGTCTAAAAGTAATTGGTTTTGCTTCAACTACACTTCAACTATGATTGGCTTGAAAAACACTCGCGCCCCTTTTCATCCAATCAGAAGAAAATCCAAACCCAATTTTGACTCGCCCGCACACCTTTTCCCGCGCTTTGCGTCCGCTCTATGTAAGTACGTTGAGTTTTGATTGGTTCACTGTATCGCTCGTGCCCTTTGGGATTGGCTAGAGTGACTATTATTCTGTTACCGAGGAACGGGAACCATATCCATGCGAGTCCCGCGTAGGATTTCAAACAACGGATATTTGAGACCCTATCAGCGAAGAGTTTCATGCATGTCAGTGCCTGGGAGTGTTGGCACTTACCTTGATCACTGCCCGCCTTGTTTGAGAGTGCTGCAGCTTCCTGCTCTGTGCGTTCGGATGGCTTTGCTAAAAATGGAATTAATGTTGCACTTGATTAATTAGAACTACAATCACACTTTACCATTGATCCTCTCTTCTGGGTAATGTTACACTGACGCCTAAAACGTTCTCCGTTTCGTGGCTTTTCCTATAAATTGACCGATACCTTTGTGCCAGTATAAGTATTAATTAAGGACAAAATAACCTAAATTATTAGAGGCTTAGAGGGCGAGACTGTTGCTTCTATTGCAAAAATCTACAGATATTTAACAATTATCCTGCTCAATCTCGCGGAATATCGTCTGATACTTAGCCGACGAGGCCGTAGGCCGAGTCGGCCAAAATCAGACGATATTCTGCGAGATTGAGCAGGATAATTGTTTTATTATTCAACAAATTGATAACAAAACAGCCTAACATTTTTAAATCTCTCTGTCGACATTTTCTCACTTCACTTTTTCTTCCCACGTACGAAGCTACGTATACCGCCGGATATCTGTTACCTACGGATGACAGATATCGAGAGCATCATGACCATATTTGGATAGTGTTACAATTTGTTGAATAATCATGAACAACTGTTATCCTGATATAAATTAATTTTGTGGAAGGAAACGTATCATGTGATTCAAACTTTTTTAACGAAAAACGTTACTTGGGGGATGGACGGGGAAGGGTAACTGGGCTGGAAAAGGTATTTCAGTTTTATGACTTCTATCAACGTAACCAATGCTATCTATCACTAATGCGGTCCATTATCTTTAAACAGTTAAACCCGTTCTGACGTGAAGAAAACCTATCTTGCTAGTTTATTGCACTTGGTACCTTTCCTTTCCAGGATCTTTCGATCCCGCTTAAAACCCACTGGCCACGCCACAAAGGGACCAGCTGTGATATCAGTTTCCTCTTGGTGCGGACAGTGCTGCGCTTGTGTTCGGCAGTTGAACAGATCTGGATAGGGCAGCTCCTTTCTTCGACAGGTTGTCATCTTGCAATGCAGAAAAAGGAACTGCTCAAAGAACCCAAAATATTGTCTCAGACTGAACATGAATCGTGTGGCGACGGCCTCGCCCACGTGTGTGGGAAGATAGTTGCTTTCAAGGGTGACCGGGCAGCTGGAAAATTCGTGAAGGCATAGTTAGTGGGGGGACTGGCAGTCCCCTCCACTAACTATGGTGAAGGTTAAAATTACTTGACATATTTATGCACAAGAAAATAGGCGACAGGCACTCGCTCCTTGGCTGATCAAAAAATAGCTTCCAATTTTAATTGGCTTTTAACTCGCATTCATTCGTTCAAATTGAATACAAATGCAGTCAAGGAAAGAGAAAAACCAGACTGGAGCAAGGGAATTGGAGACAAGGCCTTAAGGGTGGGGCTCCCCCTCTCAGTCCAGTTTCCCTTGTTCCTCAGATCGATAGACGTATTCGGCTAACGTGTTTACATCCTTGTTGCCACCCAATTCAGATCATGCGATGATTCATTTGAGAGGGTACAATTGTTCTGTTTGCACGTACCCTCATGCACTCATAGCTCACGCGCGTAGCAAATTGCACAATTGTAACTTCCCAAGGACTCATCACGTGATCTGAATTGGGTGGCAACAAGGATGTAAACACGTTAGCCGAATACGTCTATGACCTTACTTTCAAGCTTTAAAGAAACACTTCTGCATTCGGGGAAAAAAAATAAGTGGAGATAGGAAGGTAAAGTCCGTATCAATCCTATTGTAAATGATGAAAGGAGTCGAGTCATTATACTGGAGCCCGTTTACTTTGGATTCTTTTGCATAAAGCGACTCGGCATATAGCTTTCCCCTGGAGGAGATTTTGTCTCATCGCAGGTCACTTCCTTAATCCCATTCCCCAAAAATATTTCGCTATTCATATTTCGTTTGGTAGGGAAAAGCGCTGCGAAGGTAATATGCCGAACAAGAGCACCACACAAGATCCCAGACCGGGATCCAACGATGCGATCCAACAGACTGAAACAATTTAACCATCGCGCAAGATGGCAACGCCCAACCAAAGCAAAGAACTATTTTCAGTTTTTTTTGTTTTTTCGCGTCAGTCTAAAACCCAGCCCTCTATTAGCTAGTCAGGAGTGGCTTCACTTACTAACTGCTGATCAATAGAAACGCCAGGGACGGGCCGTGATCTGTGCAGTTGTTATACGGACTCATGTGACACTCCTTAGGAACAACTACTCGGTCACTGTCGGTAGCTGAAACAAATTAAGACACGAATCAAACCACTATTAAAACAGCACGGTCATGGTTAAAGTTGTTAAAAGATCTGTGAAAATAAACCAGCAGATTATACATTGCGTGATCATGGAGGGGATGAATTTGAAAGCCTTTTAAGGCCCCGTCAACACTGCGCCGGAGGAATTTGAAAACGAACCTCGTTCCCAGGTTCTGTGTCCTCTGCTTCCCTTGTCGTTGTGAGAAAGAAAGGGGTAAGTTACGTTTCGAAAAAAAACTGTGGTGCATATTACATGGGTAGTATTAGAAGATAATTTGGTTTTATCAACTGGGTTGATAATGTGAATTGGCCACTGTAAAGAGATTCGAAACAGAGATTCGTCAGCCCTTCTTCAGCCCAGCGTTAGCCCTTCGTCGGAGGGAATCCGACGAAGGGCTAACGCTCGAAACGCTCGAAGACCCTGTTTGCGGCTGGTCACGTGACCACCTGTGAGACAAACTTTTCCACCGGGGTAGAGTCAACGAATAATTATGTAGATCTCGACTGAAGCGAAAGAAAGGTGATCGCTGGTCATCGCTAAATTAAACCACACACGGGCAAATACACCTTTGAAATCCTCCAGTCCTATTCTAAGCTTCAAAGATGTCAAACGAAATATGTTCATATATATCCAGCGTATTGAAATATCACTCTGATTTCAATTCCAGCCGGCGATTCACTATTAAAAGAAGTAAAATTAACCTCACGGCACATTGTTCGCTACATAAAACGATGTTTTATTAACCGCTTTGCAAAATTTCTTAGTGAAACGGGAAGTCTTCTATATTTTGGAGACGGCAGAAGTAGTGTAGCATTCTTTATCGGCAAAATTCGACTTCGCCCAAGCCCAAGCTCTCCCTATGAACCACACAAGCAACACAATATGACATCGAATTATTTAACAATTATTCACCGAAGTGGAGGTAAATATCGACCACTTCACCGACACCTGAGGTGAATAATTGTTTTAGTATATACCACACAAGCTGAATAACTAGCGGACCAAAGAGTAACTTTATTTGTGACAATATACCGACAAAGCGAAACGGGAAGCCATTTCGTTTTTCTTCGGCTGCTCGGAGGTGAATAGTACTTGGCTAGTCACCTCCGAGCTAGCCAATCAGCGTGCGCGAAAAGTACTATTCAATTGTGTGGTATATACTAAAAGGGTTTATATGGGATTTTCTACAAGATATCCATGGAGGTAGTTAAAAGTGAAAATTCACAATAAAAATGGCTTACTTTATTCCATACATGTGTTGTTTGCTCCTGATGTGGTTAACTTGATTCAAGTGACTTTGTGAGGAAAACCCGGCAGGGAAGTAACGTAATTATCGTGACTACATCGTTTCCGAATAGCTCCGTTTTAAAATGTTTTCCGTCCACAGGAAAACAAAAAGCCGGCGTTTTAAAATTCTTCCGGTTTTAAGAGCGTTTTAGAAAAGCTCCATGCTCTTGACGAATAAGTGTGAACGGAAGGCCTAACCGTAGAAATAAATTTCTAGTGTGGACGCTGCCTCAGTTTCAAAGGTCCAGGCGCGGATCCAGGGGAGGTGAAATGGGTGAATTTTCACCCCCCTTTTTTCTTAGCCCCCTTCTTTCTTTTTCTTTTTTTTTTCTTATCCCTCAAATATTGAAATACTATTCTATTACATTATTACAAAAATTCACCCCCCATTTCAAAATCCTGGATATCCGCACCTGAGGTCAGTCACGTACTACTAGTATCTATTCTTAGCTTGTCTTCGTTCTTGAAGACATTTCTTGATCTTCTTGAGTAAAAAAAAAAAAGACAAAAATGGGAGTGCTTCTATTTTAGGAAAAAAAAATTCCTACCTTTTACCTCGACATAAACGTTTGTATTCATGTCGAGATGAATGGGATAACCGTCGAACTTGAACGACTGGTTGAATGAAGCGTTGCTGAAGATTCCCATCTGAACGTTTCCATGGACTGATTTATTCGCTCCTAAAAAGGAAACTAGTTGAGATCAGAAGCAAATAATGCTATAAACCTCTGTTGAGGGTAGTTTATATTGTGTGTGTAAAATTAAATTAAACGACCTCAGCTTGTGTTCGTTGATACTCTCTTGAAATTCAGCGAAATTTTGCAAAATGTCGACAGCTGTCATTATGGGCCGCCGTCACCACCAAAAATACAAACAATACAAACAGTCTAGCATAAACAGAAATGGTTTAAACGTCCTTTGTTAGTTGATACAGGTTATATGGAAATGATGCAGTTCCAATGCACTTGGACCGGTTGTCTTTGGTGGAATGGGATACTCAACCAGTAAATGGTTTAGACAGTTTAGAAACTGTCTAGCCGCCCTTGTCAAAACGGTACAATGAACACCCGATTGATTCAGTCTAAATGTAAGTAGTTTAGCTCCAGTTTGTTAAATGGTACAACATAAAAAGATCTGGTTATGTCAAAGAACGAATAGGCTAGCTCTTTCTGTTCAAGCGGCACAGCATACTTTAAACTGGGCTAGAGTGATGTCAAATGGGATAGCGTTACATGAAATGGCAGAGCATAGTAACAATTGATACAGGGTAAGATGAAATAGCTGAGCATGAAATGGCACAGAGTCGAGCGAAACAGTTCAGCGTGATGTCGAATGAGTCAGCCCCGGATGAAATGGCACAGTATTTGGTGAAGTTATACAGCGTAATATCAAATAGCACAGCTTTGCGTGAAATAGCTTGGCATACATTCAGACGGTGCAGCCTAAGACCACGTACACAGCTCGGCGTGAAGTGGTACAGCGTAACATCAAATGGCACAGCGTTGCGTGAAATGGTTCAGCATACATCCAGACTGATTAGAGCGATAATAAGTGAGCAGAACATGTTCAGAACTAGCTCAGCAATGTAATGCATGAAACATAGTATCTGAAGTAATAGAGTATTGCTACGAAGTTGGTCTAGCGTGAAACTGCCGGTATAGCTTTTTACGTGGCGTGACATCAGTGCGCCGAAACCACCAAAAATACAAAACACGAATGGAACAGCCAAGAGTAAACTGAGACAGAGGTCGGTATGACGTCACACTTGTGAAATTTTGGCGCCAAACATTGAGAGCTCATTCAGTCAGCGTGATGTCTGTAACCTCGTTTCATCCTATTTTGTAAGTCTCCTTCCTTATTTCGTTTCACAAGGCTGTATGAATTCCCTGCAGTTCAAGAATAAATGCTTTTGTTATTTCACGGAATATCATTTCACCACAAAAACCCGACACAATAATATTACATTTCCATGTGCTCTCTGCTGTGTCTGACAGGAATATTAAATTCCATTGTTTCACTGATTGTCGATGTTCCCATCGTCATTTTAAACTCCGTTGTACTTTTTGAATTAATTGGATCGTTGATAAACTCTTGTAGTCGGTCAAGGCTGCGAAAAGTACCGTCTACTCAGATATAAAACAGGTCATTTTAGGGTACTTAACCATGGTTAAAAGAATAAAGAGGTCTAAAAACGTGCCTACTTCAACCACTTCATAATATCAGTTTATATCAATCAATTGGGACTCCATACTTTTCACTTCGTGTTATTTATTGCTTTTATCAAAAGATCTCAACTTTTGTTCGTTTGTTTAGCTTTATTTAGACAAAACGGCGTCATTTTCAGCGTGGTTAAAATGACTCGTAAAACTGGCACCCCACGACCATGTCTGTAAATAAAAGCATTCATTCTCGAATGACACTTTGTAATTTCTTCTCTGTCTCAAATCGCAAAATCAAAATCTGTTTGCGGGTTGATAGAAAAATATATTATTAAGGGCTGCCTTTGTTACACGGAGAAGTGCAAGTATTAAGAGCAGAAGAGTTTTTATTTCTTCGTGGGCTGAATATTACTTTTCCTTTGCAGACTTAAAATTGCCGCTAAAATAAATACACATGCAAGATCCCCGTCATATTAATACAGGGTAAGAAAGGGCTTCAGAACTGCATTTCGCTAAAAATATCGCCAGTTGATTTTTTCTTGCGCCGTATTCTCACTAATCTAACAAGAAATTCGCTCACAGAAAGAGCACTTTTTGTTTGGTATCCAGCGAGACTAAAAATATAAAGCAATTGGTAGAAGGCGGAAGAGTTCCTTCCGACACATAAAACTTAATGAGCCGCCCTAACTGTTCAAGTTCAGTTGAAAAGGCCTGCAACACCACAAGTCGATGTCGCCAAATAACCTTGTGCTGCACAAAGAAAACAAAAACATTCCCTTGCTTCCGAGTCTTCAGACACGAAACACATCTTGCCGACATCTTCACTTTCACTTACAAATGGCAAGGAGTTTGTTTAAATGGCCGTGGTTAACGAAGATCTACGGGATTTTTTATAGTCAAACACCCATGGTTAATGGATGCTTATTTTACAGCGTTTTCGACCACGCAAGTCACAATGGAACTGGAGGTGGCTTAGAATGTATTTACACACCTATCATTTTAGCATGTGAAAAAGTTCCTTCCGACAGATTTAAGTCAGTTAGTGTACCACCGACCCTGCTCTTTTCCTTGGCAATATGCTCTTAAGATCACGAGTAGATGTGAGCTAATATAGCTAGCATTTACTGTACAGAAAAGAGCTTTTCCTTGTCTCCGAGTCTATTAGACCTGTTTTAAAACACAAATGGCTAATCAAATCAAGAAGCCAGTAGTTATTAACGTTACTTAAGACGTTGCAACAACACTTAAATATTCAATTGAAAAACGAACCTTTTAGAAGAAATTACCTTTTCGAATTTAATCGATTAACCAAAACACGGTATAATGTTTTCTTTTTTATGCTCTAGGTTCACCGATGACCAATCGCCTTCTCCGTGAATAGCTTTAGTCTTCGTTGTTAGTACATCAAGCCCGGGTCACTAATTATTCGACGAGAGTTAAAAAGTTGTCAAGTGGTCTTATAGGGTTAAAAATGGCACTTTGCTAACCACGTGATTTACATCACCCAAACGCTCTCGGAAATGAGTTAAACGGTTTCTTCCATTTGACAAGAGTTGTACTGCGAGGTATTTTTAACCGAAAAGAAATCTCCTCTCAGTTTTGATGATGCCAACTGCAGAATGGGCGAGATTACGGCAACGTGTCAACGCAACGGGATTGATTAGCCAAAAAGTACTACCTTCTGGCAAGATGGCTTTGCGGAAGAATGCATGCAGAGATATTTCACTGAGGTGTGACTTGGCATGGTAGATATGTACGCATGTTTCTAAACCTCCTTTAACTGCATTGATAGATCTGTGATGATACCAACTACAAAAATGGCGAGATGACGCAAATGTGATGACTCAACGACATAGATCAGCCAAACGGTAGTCAGTTTTTTTCGCAAGATTACTATCTTTGCGCCAATTCAGTCGGCCGGGAAGAGTGGCAACAGCAGATGCGGGTACATTTTTTCTAAATTGCGAGAAGGAATGCTAGGTGTGTAAATAAATTCTAAGCCACCTCCGGTTGCATTGTGACTTGCGTGGTCAAAAACGCTATAAAATAAGCATCCATTAACCACGGGTGTTTGACTATAAAAAATCCCGGAGATCTCCGTTAACCACGGCCATTCAAACAAACTCCTTGCCCGGCATATTTGTAAGTGAAAGTGACGATGTCGGCAAGATGTGTTTAGTGTCTGAAGACTCGGAAGCAAAGAAATGTTTTTGTTTCCCTTGTGCAGCACAAGGTTATTTGGCGACATCGACTTGTGGTGTTGCTGGCCTTTTTAACTGAAACAGTTAGGGCGGCTCATTAAGTTTTATGTGTCGGAAGGAACTCTTCCGCCTTCTACCAATTGATTTATATTTTAAGATAATATATAAATCACTTAGTCTCGCTTTGATAGCAAACAAAAAGTGCTCTTTCTGTGAGCGAATTTCTTGTTAGATTAGTGAGAATACGGCGCAAGAAAAAATCAACTGGCGATATTTTTAGCGAAATGCAGTTCTGAAGCCCTTTCTTACCCTGTATTAATATGACGGGGATCTTGCATGTGTATTTATTTTAGCGGCAATTTTAAGTCTGCAAAGGAAAAGTAATATTCAGCCCACGAAGAAATAAAAACTCTTCTGCTCTTAATACTTGCACTTCTCCGTGTAACAAAGGCAGCCCTTAACCAAAACACGGTATAACGTTTTCTTTTTTATGCTCTAGGTTCACCGATGACCAATCGCCTTCTCCGTGAATAGCTTTAGTCTTCGTTGTTAGTACATCAAGCCCGGGTCACTAATTATTCGACGAGAGTTAAAAAGTTGTCAAGTGGTCTTATAGGGTTAAAAATGGCACTTTGCTAACCACCTGATTTACATCACCCAAACGCTCTCGGAAATGAGTTAAACGGTTTCTTCCATTTGACAAGAGTTGTACTGCGAGGTATTTTTAACCGAAAAGAAATCTCCTCTCAGTTTTAATGATGCCAACTGCAGAATAGGCGAGATTACGGCAACGTGTCAACGCAACGGGATTGATTAGCCAAAAAGTACTACCTTCTGGCAAGATGGCTTTGCGGAAGAATGCATGCAGAGATATTTCACTGAGGTGTGACTTGGCATGGTAGATATGTACGCATGTTTCTAAACCTCCTTTAACTGCATTGATAGATCTGTGATGATACCAACTACAAAAATGGCGAGATGACGCAAATGTGATGACTCAACGACATAGATCAGCCAAACGGTAGTCAGTTTTTTTCGCAAGATTACTATCTTTGCGCCAATTCAGTCGGCCGGGAAGAGTGGCAACAGCAGATGCGGGTATATTTTTTCTAAATTGCGAGAAGGAATGCTAGGTGTGTAAATAAATTCTAAGCCACCTCCGGTTGCATTGTGACTTGCGTGGTCAAAAACGCTATAAAATAAGCATCCATTAACCACGGGTGTTTGACTATAAAAAATCCCGGAGATCTCCGTTAACCACGGCCATTCAAACAAACTCCTTGCCCGGCATATTTGTAAGTGAAAGTGACGATGTCGGCAAGATGTGTTTAGTGTCTGAAGACTCGGAAGCAAAGAAATGTTTTTGTTTCCCTTGTGCAGCACAAGGTTATTTGGCGACATCGACTTGTGGTATTGCTGGCCTTTTTAACTGAAACAGTTAGGGCGGCTCATTAAGTTTTATGTGTCGGAAGGAACTCTTCCGCCTTCTACCAATTGATTTATATTTTAAGATAATATATAAATCACTTAGTCTCGCTTTGATAGCAAACAAAAAGTGCTCTTTCTGTGAGCGAATTTCTTGTTAGATTAGTGAGAATACGGCGCAAGAAAAAATCAACTTGCGATATTTTTAGCGAAATGCAGTTCTGAAGCCCTTTCTTACCCTGTATTAATATGACGGGGATCTTGCATGTGTATTTATTTTAGCGGCAATTTTAAGTCTGCAAAGGAAAAGTAATATTCAGCCCACGAAGAAATAAAAACTCTTCTGCTCTTAATACTTGCACTTCTCCGTGTAACAAAGGCAGCCCTTAACCAAAACACGGTATAACGTTTTCTTTTTTATGCTCTAGGTTCACCGATGACCAATCGCCTTCTCCGTGAATAGCTTTAGTCTTCGTTGTTAGTACATCAAGCCCGGGTCACTAATTATTCGACGAGAGTTAAAAAGTTGTCAAGTGGTCTTATAGGGTTAAAAATGGCACTTTGCTAACCACCTGATTTACATCACCCAAACGCTCTCGGAAATGAGTTAAACGGTTTCTTCCATTTGACAAGAGTTGTACTGCGAGGTATTTTTAACCGAAAAGAAATCTCCTCTCAGTTTTAATGATGCCAACTGCAGAATAGGCGAGATTACGGCAACGTGTCAACGCAACGGGATTGATTAGCCAAAAAGTACTACCTTCTGGCAAGATGGCTTTGCGGAAGAATGCATGCAGAGATATTTCACTGAGGTGTGACTTGGCATGGTAGATATGTACGCATGTTTCTAAACCTCCTTTAACTGCATTGATAGATCTGTGATGATACCAACTACAAAAATGGCGAGATGACGCAAATGTGATGACTCAACGACATAGATCAGCCAAACGGTAGTCAGTTTTTTTCGCAAGATTACTATCTTTGCGCCAATTCAGTCGGCCGGGAAGAGTGGCAACAGCAGATGCGGGTATATTTTTTCTAAATTGCGAGAAGGAATGCTAGGTGTGTAAATAAATTCTAAGCCACCTCCGGTTGCATTGTGACTTGCGTGGTCAAAAACGCTATAAAATAAGCATCCATTAACCACGGGTGTTTGACTATAAAAAATCCCGGAGATCTCCGTTAACCACGGCCATTCAAACAAACTCCTTGCCCGGCATATTTGTAAGTGAAAGTGACGATGTCGGCAAGATGTGTTTAGTGTCTGAAGACTCGGAAGCAAAGAAATGTTTTTGTTTCCCTTGTGCAGCACAAGGTTATTTGGCGACATCGACTTGTGGTGTTGCTGGCCTTTTTAACTGAAACAGTTAGGGCGGCTCATTAAGTTTTATGTGTCGGAAGGAACTCTTCCGCCTTCTACCAATTGATTTATATTTTAAGAAAGTATATACATCACTTAGTCTCGCTGGATACCAAACAAAAAGTGCTCTTTCTGTGGGCGAATTTCTTGTTCAAATAGTGAGAATATGGCGCAAGAAAAAATCAACTGGCGATATTTTTAGCGAAACGCAGTTCTGAAGCCCTTTCTTACTCTTCATTAATATAATGATGATCTTCCGTGTGTATTTATTTTAGCGGCAATTTTCAGTCTGCAACTGAAAAGCAATATTCAGCACACGAAGAAATAAAAACTCTTCTGCTTTATACATGCACTTGTCCGTGTAACAAAGGCAGCCCTTAACCAATACATGGTACAATATTTCTTTTTTATGCACGATACAATGTTTTATTTAAAATCTTGCGACAGTATTTATTTTAGCGGCAATGTTCAGGCTGCAACTGAAAGTAATATTTAACGTGATCTGTGCTGTTTTATTTGAAGACCAGATTGTTACCAAGCAATGTACGTGTGCCAGGAAGTACTGTCCATTTAAGTAAAAGTACATTCTTTTAGTAAAATTAATAACCATTTGTTGTGTAGGTTGGAAAAGTTTATCGGTAGAATTTTTTAACACGCCAACGCCTTGACCGTTTGTTTATTGCGGTGTTTATTTATTCCAGATTGACTTAAGGTGGCTCAAAACATTTTCCAGCACTTTCCAAGACGTAGATTTTGATGGGTCATAATTACCTCTCGTTATCAATTGATGCTACAATCATGATATCAAAAAACTGCCCAATCACTGATAACCACGCTGGTATTATTTCCGTGGCACAATAGGTTACCATAGCAACACTATGACCTGCTAAAACACCCTCAATATCAGCTTTAAGCGCTTATATTTCACAAACGACACTGTGAAATTTTTTTGTTATTGCAGAATTTTGAAAAGCGGGATAAGATGCAACTTTTGGCAAAGTTTAAGAAAATTCTGTACATAGGGTTCAGAGCCACCTTAAATTTTCGAAAATTTAAGGTGGCTCTGAACCCTATGTACAGAATGGAAAATGTGTCATTTGCGAGTGTATCAACAAAAATGATAGTGTACCGAAGCAAAAGTTTAGAAGTTTTCCAGTTGTTGTAAAGGACGATTTTGTGCTGCGACTGCATTTGTTTCAAATTTAGAGATTTGAACGTGTCGTAACAAAGAGTTTATAACATGAAAGGACCTGATATGTACTCGCTTTCTGACGGTGGTTATTGTCATGGTGAAAAAAAAGCCCTTTTTAGCACGTCCTCACCACGTATTTTTTTTTTTGCTTGCTGCTATTTCTTTTGACTCTGCAAAGTTGTGTTTCCTTTATACATCTTAGAGTCGTCTTTGCTGACAAACTGTGCCAGTCATTTGAATTTGCGGTCTCCGCTTTCCACATGCAAGTAGCTCCTTGGCCGTTACCTGAGAAATTTTCAATATGATGCCCGGCTCCCAAAGCAGTGTCTCAGGATAAACTTGTTGACGTTGCTTATTATCGGAAAAAAAGCTACTGTGAAGCGCATCAAAACTCAATTGGTGGTTGAGTGAGAACATACATTTCATTTTTCTCTTGCCAATCAAGATCGGCTCTACCAATAATGTGCTATTAATAGGAGCTGATCAGTGCATATGAGTAGTCGTCACGGCTTTAGTATCGAAGTATGGTGCTGTTAGGAACCTGTTGAATTCTGTATTACAAATAAATTTAACTAAAATTTAAAAAGCTTACGAGCGTCCTCAAATAGAGTTTATCGTGTAAATGATAGCAGACGATTGAAGTTTTGTTTGTTTACCGAGGTTGTTGTGGTCATGGTAGAAAACAGGCTCCAAATAGCACAAGCTCACCACGTATCAAAACTTTTCACTGGCGTGAAATGATTTTCGACTTTGCAAACTAACGTTTGCCTTAAACGTCTAATTGTTCTCTTGTTTGACAAACTGCTCCATTCTGCAAAGATTTCAGCTTGAGTTCTCCCGACATGAATTATTTCTCGGTCCTAGTTAGAAGGTTTATCTTACAAGGCACAAGTTAGTATCCTGCAGAATAGACATGCTGAAGTAATTTCTTACTCAGTTCCAAGGTTTGTTTGTTAAATGGAAGGTCAAACACTCTTAAAGTATGATTCCATAAATTGGCGTCGGAATGACATTAATTAGATTTTATTTCTGACCAACCCTACAGAGCTTACGGAAAACGTGTCACTAGCGGGTGTATAGTGTACCGAAGCAAAAGTTTAGAAGTTTTCCAGTTGTTATAAAGGAAGATTTTGTGCTGCGATTACATTTGTTTCAAATTTAGACATTTAAACGCGTCGTAACAAAGAGTTTATAGCATGAAAGTACCTGATAATCTCTAGTCGCTTTCTGACGGTGGTCATTGTCATGGTGAAAAAGATGCACTTTTTAGCGCGTCCTCACCACGTAATTTTTTTTTTTTCGCTCGCTGCTATTTCTCTAGACTCTGCAAAATTCTGTTTCCTTTACACTTCTTAGCGTCGTCTAGGCTGAAAAACTGTGCCACTCACTTAAATTTGTGGTCGTTTTCCACATGCA
>OZ026597.1:25560773-25620773 GCA_964020085.1 Micromussa lordhowensis | reverse complement strand
CAAGTGAGAAATTTTGTTATTTTTTTTAGCAAATATTCATCATGTGCGTTTCAATATGGTAGATTCTAAACACCAATAGAGGTCACCAATACTGTAGGTGCTTGTTGATTAAAATATGTAGACCATATCGTATTGTTTTCACTTTTCACGAAAATCTGTCAGATGAAAAGTTGCCAGAAATGAAACATACATTTTTGTTCTTTTGAAACCCAAAACCTTTGGTTACTTGTAACAAGATGAACCACAAATTTGCATAAGGTTTGTCTGCATAATATTTGCTCACTGATGCCTGACTCAGCACTCACACTTTCCACTTTCTCTTAAACTTGAAACTTGACTTGGAAAACTGACGCCTAAACAAACCTTCTTCAGAAAAGTGATCTTCTGAATGCACTACTTTTGAATGAGAAGCAAACTGATGAAAGATTTCAAATTTTTTATGTCCTTTAATGAGATAAGCATCTCCCCTGTCAGCGGCTAAGACATACTCCCACGGGAAATGTTTTTTGGTGGCAAATTGCAGAATGAAGCGCTTTCACTGGAAGCTTTTCGGGTTGTCCACGTTGTCATTTAGTGTGTTGATTGAGAACTTTGGGCCGTTTTTGTCGTAAAAAATGTTCTTCTAAATTTTAAAATGTCTCAAATGTATGTAAGTCATTCACGTCTTGCGGTGGACCTAGGAAAAATTCTACAATGTGGTAGCCCGAGAACAAAACAGCTAAACTAGTTGAAGACATCACCAGTGAATATACATGTAGTATTGAACTCTAAGCGTTAAAGAACCTTGAGTATTTCGAATTAAAAAATTTATCCTACAAACTTCATTCTGTATTCATTCATTCTGCTAGTGAAAATTTTTTTTCGGGCTAGTAGATGTTGGTTACAGCTTGCCCGAAGGGCAAGCTGTAAAATTAATTTTCTTTGCATGCTGTCACATACTGTACATGTTTGATGACAAAGACTTTGCTTTGCTTAATTATTATAAATTACTGGTAAAGCTTTTCCCTTCAAATTTGATTTGCTTCATATGACCCAGGTTCAATGCAGCTTGAAATAATGGTGTTAAAATACACCAATTGATGCTAAGAAAAAAATGTACCTTCATATGTCATGTGAATGCTTTGTCCAGTAGCCTGAAACAGATCACTTTTGGCTTTATCGCACTGACAGCTATAAATCCACTGAGGCACTTCTTCGAATACTCAGCTTTTGCGTGTCAATGACACATAATGTTTATCCTGAAGAATATTATTGAATCATTGTATTATTTTTATTATTATTATGATAATTGTTATTTTTTATTATCATTATTATATGCAGGAAAAAAGAAATGTGCAGGAGGTGCAGCAGTGAGTAAACGGTTTGTGCCCTGATTGAGTGCTATAAGTAAAAGCCTTGGCAAGGGCGACATACATTATTAAGAAACCCTTATAAATATATGTTGGCATCTATCTACAAAAAAGTGTAAATGGCTACTAATAAATATAATATAGGGGCAACTTAACAATATAATATTACTAGAAATTATCATAGAAAATGAGTGCATTCATGTAAAGGTGTCTACTTAAAAGTGTGACAGACAATTGGTGTTACATCCGGCCTGTCCCCCACTCGAGATTATGTCAGCCACTGAAGTGGCTGTCACCATCGGCGAAATGTATATTTGCTCAAAAAATGGGACCAAATCTTTCAAAGATGTCAGGAGATTTGTAAGGATATCGAGAGTAATTTGCGACCAGTTACTGGCTTCTAAAGCTAAAATTATCAAGAGGTCAGTTTTCTTAACCTGTATGTGACAAGCACTTGAGCAAGGTATCAGTTACAAATTCTAAATAATTAAAACTTGTTTTGTTTGATTTTGCTGAAATTTCTGCATGATGAATGTGGATTGTTAGAATTTAAAAATATACTATTGAGCCCTTCTCTATTAAAATATACTAAAGAACCACTCAAAGCAAGTTACCACCTATTGCCTTGTTTCTTATATGAGACAAAAATCTCCTCTCAATATGAGAATCTTGTCTGGAGATAGCAGAGTCCTTTCTTGGTGGAATCAATAAGAAATTTTGAAATATATTACGGGCATTAGACTACGAGAAGTCGGTTTTTGTTCCTGAAATCCATGAGATGTACATAAGTATTATCTCCAGACAAAAACCAAAATGAGAGGTTACAGTGCTCACCAACTAAAATTCAAAAATTTGGAATGAGTAAAAAAAATTGCTAATTCCTTAACAGTGATTTGTTATCTCTTCACGTGGAAGGAGATTGTAGTTCGGCAAGAGAGTGGTAAATTAATTTGAGATGCACTTACAAGGGTGCGCTACCCATGACTACAAATGTACTGTCAATGCACACACGTATAACAACTGTTTAGAACTTCTTAGACATAGTCTTGGTCAAAGCGACAATGAACATTCAACAAAAGCTTTAAGAAAAAACTTACCCAGAGTTTATTTGATTTCACATTGAAATCCTGTAAAAAAAGTTTGTGGCAGCCTTATCGAGGACTATAATTGAATGGTGAGAAACTTTCAATTGTAAATAATACGAAGACACAGTGCCTTTATCAATGACACCTGATACCTGGAAGAAAAACATAAAAATAATAGATGGGATGAATAGTACAAATAAATAGTGACTTGCATGAAATACAATCATTAGAAACACAGTTACT
The DNA here is from genome assembly GCA_964020085.1 of Micromussa lordhowensis. NCBI lineage: Eukaryota > Metazoa > Cnidaria > Anthozoa > Scleractinia > Lobophylliidae > Micromussa > Micromussa lordhowensis. Next base: position 25,618,096 of record OZ026597.1, on the reverse strand, counting down.
TTACTCTCAGAAACACAGAAAAAGATCATACACACATTTCACTTCATCTCACCCTCCAGGAGTGAAAAAAGGTTTCATCAAAGGAGAGGCTCTAAGGCTTCTCAGAACAAACTCTTCTAAGAAAATATTTGAAGAGAAAATCAAAGCCTTTAAATCAAATCTTCTCGAGAGAGGTTACCCGGAGAAGTTAATTGAGACGACTATCTTAGAGGTGAAATTTCAAGGGAGGAAATTAGCCCTCCGACCAAAACAAAAAGAAAGCAAACGAATCTTGCCTTTTGTCACTACATATCAACCATCGGTGCCAAATCTAAAACAAATTCTCAAGATCACTTTGATCTTGAAACATATACTTCAAAATAAGTAGCTTTGTGCTTATTGACCATTCCATCTAGGAGGTGAATATTTCTCTTCGTAGTGGTACCTTAGAGGGCTAAAAGTAAAAGACACTTGTTTGATTACCCGCAAATTTAGAGAGTTGTTGGTGAAAACGACAAAGCCAAGTGCAGTAAAGTGTGGAAAACTGTTGGAAACAAACCATAAATACAATGCCATTAAATAATATAAAATACGTACCAGATCCTCTTCAACTGAGCTTGTTGGTAAGTTATTGTCGATTTGCTGTTCTACTATCGCCTTTCTTCTTTTGGATTCCTCGCACTGGCTAAAATCCGTTCTTTCCATACGCTTCTCTCCTCCAAGTTGACGCCGAAGGACGCTACCAAACCGACGCTACGTCCGCTACGTCGTATAAGTTTACGCGAATTGACCAATAAGTGCGCGGGCTCGTGGTCAAAACAAGGCCCTTTTAGGCCCTCTTTATTCTTTTAACCATGGTTACCCACCCCATTTTTTACCCATTTTATACCTCGTCTACTAGACGAGAGAACTGTTTATTACATAACTGCTGTTCAATGATTAAAGTTTGTGTCACGCAATAATCAGTAACGTAACATAGGAAGTCCTCTCTCGTTTGCTGGAGGTAAACAAAGGGAGAATATTGCAATAAATATTGCATTGAAAAAAAAAAAAATCAGCTATGAAATTAAATCCCTGATCTCACAACTCTAAAAGGCCTTAAAATTACTCCAAGCAATGGCAAAAAACAGAGAGAGGAGAAAGGGGAGTAAAAGAGTGGATGAAAAAAAATACTGACACTCCGTCTACTTCTAGGTTACGTCTAGGTTACCCGGAGAAGTTAATTGAGACGACTCTCTTAGAAGTGAAATTTGAGGGGAGGAAATTAGCCCTCCAACCAAAACAAAAAGAAGGCAAAAGAAATTTTTGCTTTTGTCACAACATATCAACCATCAGTGCCAAATCTAAACAAATTCTCATGAAAAAATGGCATTTAATTGAACAACAACCATTACTGAGCGAAATCTACAGAGATCCGCCCCTCATTTCATACAAAAGAGGGCGTTCGCTCAAAGATATACTCGTGAAAGCCAAGCTATGAAAAAGGCTTAAGGAGGCTCGAAAGGGTTTTTCGTTGCTATATTGCTTGTGAAACGATGGAAGATTACAAAGAAGGATGTTTAATGGTGTGGGCAAACTATATGTCTCCTTGCAACTCTATTATTGGGCTATACTTTAAGGGTACTTGTGACGTCATATCAGTTACCATGGCAACGCACGAGGTCCACAAAAGCGTCCTCTAAATTTCAGTTTTTGTAAATTATCTGAGAAACTAATTCGGTGACCTACCATTTTTATCTCTTTGTTGGAAAGTTCCCTAAATTCTTTAACTTTTCAGACAGTATGGAAAAATTTTATCTAGTAGAATTAAATATATTTCAAGAAAACGCGTTTTATGGCTTACAGAAAATTCCACTAGATAATTTTCCCCGAAACTTTTATATCTGAAGTGCCATCGCGAATGGTGCGTGTATGCAAAAAATCAAGATAGGTCACCGAGCGAACTTTTGAGCTATAAACAAACGTTTTCCACAGATTTTATTTCCGGTTCGCGCGATTTTACGCAGCATTAACTTCCGGTGTGCTGATTTTAATACTGATTCAGCTGACGCGTGCATCTTAGTTATTGCGTGTGTAGATTGCGCGCGCGCGTGCAGCTAAAAACCCTTTCGAGCCTCCTTAAACACGCGCTTGGGAGTCGTGCAGGCCTGTCAACCCCATTTTACACTGTGGAAGATATCGCGTTTTCACAAAAAAATCACAGCGGCTAGATTATAGATGTCAATGTGTTGATGGAAATACAAAACTTCACAGGCAGAATGAAACAGAAGATACATATGAAGCTTTGGAATAGGAGACTGTTTGACAGTCCATTCCCACGCCTGTCTGTTTTTAAGAGAAAGCGACTGCTCGCAGGGTAAAAAAAAATGTCTGGCAAGTAACTCTAACTCTCCTTAGTACTGCGGCAAAATAAAGCAAAAGTGATGGCGTATACCACAACTAAAAACAGTGAAGTTCTCCTCTTTATACCTCTAAAAAACAATAACTGTTGCTCCGATATCGAAAACTTGGGTCTTCCGCGTTGCCCATCCCCAGTCATTCAATAGTGGTGCTTGATAGCTGTGAAAAGGCTGATGAAGATTCTGAATTGCAATGAGTTGTTTGCGTGCTTGGTCAATTAAATCAATGGCATCTAGAGTAGACTTGCCACAAGTCGACCTTATTGAAAGGACTTTTAGAAAGTCTACATCTAGAGGTACGTCCCCATTAATCAACGCGGTCTCATACAGAACCTCTAGCCTTAAACTAACGGTCTGTTGGTCACTCCCTTCGAGGCCATTTATTATTTCGTGCAAGCTGTTTGAGAGTTCCCGTCGAAAGTCCATGTGCTTAGAATGCATGCACAACAGCTGAAAAAAAAAAAATGGATACTAAAATCCCAGAAAGTAAAAAGAGTAGAAAACACTACATGAAGATACACAAGCTATGAAGATTAGACAAAAAAAAGGGAAAAGGAGAGCCATAAAATGTAGTTAAACTAGTTGATAAGAAAAAACTACTGATGAAAGTGAAGAATGATCCTCGCAGTGAATTTTCCAATTTAAGCAACTGGAAAGAAGAAGCCTGAAAAAAAATCAGGGCTTCAACGGGATTCGAACCTGTGACCTCCGCGATACCGGTGCGATGCTCTACCAACTAAACTATGAAGCCACACATTAGAAGCGAGGTCAATTTGTTGAGTTCATATCTTCCCGTGAGGAGTGAAATGATGTAAGTATATATGAAATAATTCATATATTTGAACTGCGGTCACAGATGAAAGTGAAGAATGATCCTCGCAGCGAATTTTCCAATTTAAGCAACTGGAAAGAAGAAGCCTGATTTTTTTCAGGCTTCTTCTTTCCATTAACTTCTCCGGGTAACCTAGACGTAACCTAGAAGTAGACGGAGTGTCAGTATTTTTTTTCATCCACTCTTTTACTCCCCTTTCCTTTTTCTCCTCTCTCTGTTTTTTTGCCATTGCTTGGAGTAATTTTAAGGCCTTTTAGAGTTGTGAGATCAGGGATTTAATTTCATAGCTGATTTTTTTTTTTATTTTCAATGCAATATTTATTGCAATATTCTCCCTTTGTTTACCTCCAGCAAACGAGAGAGGACTTCCTATGTTACGTTACTGATTATTGCGTGACACAAACTTTAATCATTGAACAGCAGTTATGTAATAAACAGTTCTCTCGTCTAGTAGACGGTACTTTTCGCAGCCTTGACCGACTACAAGAGTTTATCAACGATCCAATTAATTCAAAAAGTACAACGGAGTTTAAAATGACGATGGGAACATCGACAATCAGTGAAACAATGGAATTTAATATTCCTGTCAGACACAGCAGAGAGCACATGGAAATGTAATATTATTGTGTCGGGTTTTTGTGGTGAAATGATATTCCGTGAAATAACAAAAGCATTTATTCTTGAACTGCAGGGAATTCATACAGCCTTGTGAAACGAAATAAGGAAGGAGACTTACCAAAATAGGATGAAACGAGGTTACAGACATCACGCTGACTGAATGAGCTCTCAATTTCACAAGTGTGACGTCATACCGACCTCTGTCTCACTTTACTCTTGGCTGTTCCATTCGTGTTTTGTATTTTTGGTGGTTTCGGCGCACTGATGTCACGCCGCCTATACCCAGTTTCACGCTAGACCAACTGCGTAGCAATACTCTATTACTTCAGATACTATGTTTCATGCATTGCATTGCTGAGCTAGTTCTGAACATGTTCTGCTCACTTATTATCGCCCTAATCAGTCTGGATGTATGCTGAACCATTTCACGCAACGCTGTGCCATTTGATGTTACGCTGTACCACTTCACGCCGAGCTGTGTACGTGGTCTTAGGCTGCACCGTCTGAATGTATGCCAAGCTATTTCACGCAAAGCTGTGCTATTTGATATTACTCTGTATAACTTCACCAAATTCTGTGCCATTTCATCCGGGGCTGACTCATTCGAGATCACGCTGAACTGTTTCGCTCGACTCAGCTATTTCATCTTACCCTGTATCAATTGTTACTATGCTCTGCCATTTCATGTAACGCTATCCCATTTGACATCACTCTAGCCCAGTTTAAACTATGCTGTGCCGCTTGAACAGAAAGAGCTAGCCTATTCGTTCTTTGACATAACCAGATCTTTTTATGTTGTACCATTTAACAAACTGGAGCTAAACTACTTACATTTAGACTGAATCAATCGGGTGTTCATTGTACCGTTTTGACAAGGGCGGCTAGACAGTTTCTAAACTGTATAAACCATTTACTGGTTGAGTATCCCATTCCACCAAAGACAACCGGTCCAAGTGCATTGGAACTGCATCATTTCCATATAACCTGTATCAACTAACAAAGGACGTTTAAACCATTTCTGTTTATGCTAGACTGTTTGTATTGTTTGTATTTTTGGTGGTGACGGCGGCCCATATGTCATTCACGCTCTAGTGACTTTCAGATTCACAGTCAAATGTCGAATAAAAATCAAAACAAAATAATTATTAAAATGATTAAATGAATTAAAACTTCTACTATTTCAGTAAGACGAAACATTTAATTTGGAAATGCAAAAATTTAGCCAAGTTACAAATAAAATAGCGTTAGGCTATCGTAAGTGGAAAAACTTAGAGGTTTATTTAGCTTTAGCGTATTGCTTTTGCGATCTTTCGTTGTGTTGCTGAAGAAGCTCTTCAATGAAGTCTGTAACTTATTTAATTATTTATTCATCGAGAAGTTTTGAGCCAGGAAGCTGTAGGGTTTGACCCAGCGATATAGTGTTTAACTACCCCAAAATGATAGTGTATCGACGAAATAAGCCAAGAATTTTGCTTTATCTGCAGTCACTGATACGCATATGACACCACTGATAAATTCGTCATATTCATTTTTTTGTATGATTTCTCCAGGTTTTTAGTTTATCCAAGATAAACGGCTTAGTCAAAAGTCAAAGCACTGTTTTAAAATTACTTCAAGACAACTTCTAGTCCATTCACAATCAGCCTAAATGTTTGAAATTTCTGAAAGTATTCACGTGTAGCTTTGCGACATAATGACCCCGAACTGGCGCCTAAGAAAGGCTACTGCAACTTTTAAATTAGTCAGTAAAAAAAAATACGAATTACCTGTCCAACTTGACAACATAATGCACGTGAAAATCAAACCCTTGGACATATTTGAGCTTCGTGTTGAAGTTACTTCAGTCGAATCTCCACCGATCGACCTCGTGTTCACAGATGTGAATCAATTACAACGTTGCCACTGCATGTGACGTCATAGCTCGACGTTACCCGAAATGTACACGTTGCGTTGTTTAGCACCATGTCGTTTCAGTCAAAGCAAGAACATGATTTTAGGTTTGTTTGAAAGTTGTGAACTCCTTTCTACTTAAAAATCGAAAAGGAATTATCGTGTACTTTCTCAGGGACTTATGGTAACAAAGTGTTTCAGTTTGGGAGAAAGAAAATTTATGCGGTTCGTTTATAAGAATTAACAAGGCAAATATTTTGTCTTTTTAATTTTTGTTTGTTCTGTTTTTAACGATAAAAACGTTCACTGGCTATATGAAGTTAAAGCTTTCGAAATTTCGGTTGTCAGACCAAAGCCTTCGATGGATAAAAATGGAAAAAAGACAACCACAAAAATATACAAAAATAGGTGCGACTATAAAAGGAGTATTAAAATAGAAAAGTGTCAATAAACTAATTGTTCTTTTTTTTAAAAGAATAGAGTCCTGATTTGGGAGCGACCTTGAATTGTTATCTGCATGATCTATTGAAGCGATATGCCATGATTCTGGTATATTAAGAATAGAGAAGGAACCCTTGTCAATCACTTGAGAATTTTTAAAGTAAATATAGTGATTTGAAGACCAAGCGTGTTTTAGCGATGTTGGCATGTGTTCTTTTTTTTCTAGTTGAGCATCTGCCAGTCTCGCCCTAAAAAAATCCATGGATAGTCGGCACATGACATTCAGGATTTAGGAGAAGGAAGCTCCTTACCTTAATTTGAAAAGGTAACTAAAATAATTTCAATTATATTCATTAAACTGGCTCCGTCAATTTGACACGAAGCGTTCTTCGTTCTCCCCATTACAATTTCTCATACTCTCTGTTCTTGATTTTTAGATTATTTCTTGTCAGGGAAGAAGGGCATGATCGCAGGTTAGTCTCAGTCCAATTGGCTGCACCACAAAGGGGCCTACTGTTATGTCACTGTGTTTTTGGTTTGGCCGGACAGTATTTACTTTGCGTCCGACCGTTGAACTTTCTCATTTTCTGTACATCATTACCTCTGACACATTGTCATTTTACAGTGACGGTAGAGCAGTTGGTTTCCAGGACCGGATAACTGGCCAATGGCGAATTTGACCCGTACGGCCTTGTTGTGTGTTGGTAGATAGTCAAAGTCCTCAGCATCAGCCACCGCACAACTGGAAAATTCATAAGATTTAATAACGTTTTATTATTAAGCATTGACATAACTGATTTGTCCCCATTAGCTCAGTCTACTGCTCAATTGATCCCTGTCTTCAACATTTGCTACTTCAAAACTAAGACTGCTCGGTCCGGAGTTAATAACTCACTTATGTCACAAGTTTTTATGAATCTTTGTTAATAACATTATCGACTTTGCGCAAGATTATCCCCATAAATGCCGAAACTTCCATATAAAAAGGACGGTTGTACACGTCACACCTTTTAGGGATTAGACACGCACTTTTGGCACCTCAAAGTCCACAGCGGGATCTTTCGCGGCGCCTTTTAGGGTATTGAGCCGAAAAAATATGACAGGAGGTGATGTGTTGTTTTAAAATTGGTACCTCTTGGGGGGGGGGGGGGTGGTAAAAAACATTTCAAGCCACACCCACAAAACACTTCTTAGGGGTTCTTTTAAAACTTTCCGACGAGCAGCCCCATCCTTTTTAAATGGAGTCCCCCCGGGATACACTTAGCAGCGCCTGCTCTTTCTTCTTTTTATAGAGAAACTGTCTCTTACCTTCTACCTGGACGTAAATTTTCTTTCTTAATTTTACACCAATCGAGAATCTGATGTGCTGTTAACTGAAGGATTCGTTGCAAAAGATTGTAACTTGGGCCTCTTTTTCATGGGTAGTACTGTTCGTCTTCGCTTGAACTTCTAAGAGAACAATTGGTAAAGGTTTATGATTAACCAGCTGTTGTAAAAGAGGTTTTATTACAATGGTTTCATTTGACATTCAGCTGCGGATACTTTCTTACAAAGTGTGTCAGGCTTAGGGTTAACGCCAAGATTCCTTCAAAGAACGGAACTACACACATTCATGAATTTTAAGCATTCGCAATTTTCAAAATCTGGGCCCCAGTCTACTCACTGCTCGCTTATCAGTTCATGCCTTTGGTCTGTCACTGAAAATCTTGTACGCGCTGACGTGACACTCCCCTTGGGTGGGTATCGCAACGAGATCCTTCTTGGCCGCTGAAACAAAGCGAAAAATTATCATGAATTAATTCAGGAGCATATAAATATAGCCCGAGCTCGCTTTTAAGAGGAAGTTTTTAAGGTCATTCAAGCTGTAGCTACCGTCAAGCTAATAGGTGTGAAGAAAATCACAAGTTTAACACGTGTTTACCAATTTTTTAACTTCAAACTCTAATTTTAAAACAACAACAAAAAATTTACAAAACAACCCATGCCAAAACATAGATATGTGAGATGAGCAGAGAGATTCTTAGTGATTGCTTGAAACGTAAACAAGATATTTGCATTAAAAACATAATACCCAGCCAAAATACGGCTTTCATGTTAACCCCCGCCTTAAGGCATCTTTTGATTGGTCCGATCAACTTTATCCACGCATAGTCTGACGGATATCGACAAGAAAATTTCGCCGAAGGCGTTGCCCAGTCACGTGGTGGTTTCTTAGCCAATGAAAAGGACAAACAATATAATTCAATATATGAATCGTTTCATGTGAAATTGAAATAAAAATACGTGTTTTTTTAAGGCTGTTGTAATTCTCAGAATCCCATCAGTGACTGATGGGATTGTAAATAAGAGGCTCAGTGCAAATAATGATCTACCCATGCTCATTTCCATCAGTGACAGTGATTTTGCTACAAATATATAATTGCTTGTTTATTTGCTTGCTAAGATGACTGGATGCTGGATGATTTTTATACGTGTTTTAATTACAATATATTGTACAAAGACCATTATTCTTGTCGGATCTGACACAACGGGCAATACCGAACGGGCAGCTGGCCTCATTTTGCTAGCTTTGAATAGCCAATCGCAGCACAGAATTAATTTGGTTCTTCTTGTCCGCTCGTGAAGCTAGCCATAAAATAAAACCACTTCTTCTTACCTTGACCTTGACGTAAACAATTTTGATTTTCTCCACGTGAATCGGGAATCCAGCGAACCAACCTAAAGGAGCTGCTCTCAAAGATTCGCACATCAACATTTTCCTGGATTGTGCCAGTCGTATGATCTTGAGCTCCTGAAATGACTAATAATTTGGTTTATGAAGTTAAATATGTTGCGCGAAAAGAGGTTTGACATTCAGGAGCTTCTAGTGAGTAAAGATTAGATTGCTCTTGAGGCAAGCCAGGGACTCTTTAGTGGAGTTCCTAAACTAAACAACAGATGGCTTTAGATAGCAATTATATAAGAAATAGAAAACATATGCCGTGTTTCTATCGAGTTATAGAAACACGAATGAAAGTTTGGGAGAACGAGAAGCGAGTGTTTCCACAGCTTTTTCGAGTTCTCCCAAACTTTCACGAGTGTTTCTATAACTCGATAGGAACACAGAGAACATGTTTTCTATTTCTTTTAGAAAATACCGCGACGAAGAAAAAGAAAAACAACTTGTTTACTTCGGTCATCAAAATCTTAATTCTCTTTGTTCGCGCCATCATTACGTCAATAGCTCGTGCTAGTTCTGTGCTTCTATCGAGTTTTAGTATAAATCTACTAGCGTTCTATCACGAATAACGTCCTCTGATTGGCTACGCTACCCACGTTCTATTCTGTGATAGATAGTGAGTAGCGTAGCAGCGCGCACTAGGGGCCGTTTCTTTGTGTTTTTGAAGTGTCTTTGAAGAGGATTTAGATTAAATTTTTGAACGACTAGTAGATTTATACTAAAACAATTAGATTATTCGCTCTCGATTTCTATGCGCGATAGTTGACTCGGGCTGCGCCCTCGTCAACTATCACGCGATAGAAATCTCGAGCTCATAATCTAATTGTTTAATAGAAACACGGTTTTAAATCAATCAGCGTGCGTATTTGCTTTGGGTTATTTTCTAAATGCATTATAACAGTTATGCTTTTCCCCGAATAATTAATTTGCTTTTTTTGGCACGGATTCACGAGTTTTTGGTTCAAGTCCAGTTGACATTCCTTTAAAAAACGGCTTTAAATCAAGCTTATATACATATACCTTCTAGTACTGAGCAGAAAAGTAATAAATGGGTTTTTGGTCCTTTTAAACCTCTTGTGTGCCTGCTTGGGCATCTTAAAAAATTGCGCGCAAGAACCTCAGCTTAATCTGGTATTTAATAAAATTATAGGATATTTCGATAATGTCGACAATATTTTCCATAGTTGCATTTTGCTCTAAAAGTGTCCCGTGTTGAGAAATTGAATGAGCCAAACTTCGGTTCGAGCCTTGATTCGCCATACCAGGCTATTCAACGTTTGTTACCAAGTTGGACAGACTATTATTTTAAAAACGCAAATTCATACCTCTTCAGTACAAGTTCGGAAATGAAAGCTTCATTTAATGCTGGTGAGCAGTTTTGCAACTGGCATTAAAACATAGCATTTTGACAACTTGCTCAAAACTTGAGTCTGTTTGCACTTTCTTTAATTAATTAATTAATTAATTAGCCAGGTCTAAAAGTTTCATATTACCTGCCAGGTAAATAGCAAAAAGGCACTCATTTTCTTCTTGTTTGAATAGCCCTTCTTCCTCCGTTTACTGAAAGACACGATAAAAAAATTGAAAATTTGCCGCCTTTTATGACGCCATAACATCAACCAAAATGTAAAGAAATTTTCTTGCTGAGGGAGGTAGCGCAAATGGAGCGGGCCTGAAGTCTAAAAAGGCGCCGGCAGCTTTTGTGAAAATTTCCGTATTGTTCAATGTTATTTTTGGTGACAAAAAAGGAAAGTGAATCTTGATATGGACCAGTTTTTCCTGGGAACAAAATTTTCAAGCAACCTGAGCCCAGATCCCTCCGACTCGACGGTTAGCGGCTCGTAATGGAGGAACTAGCAAAATAAAATTTTCTAAACTATAGAATTACTCATTTCGGTTTTGTTTGCCTTTCCTCTCAATTCCGTGTTCCAACATATTGTTACTACCACTGCAGTATGGATGTGGATAAATAGAGCCTTGTTGCGTTGAGATTGTTGAAATGCCAAATAATCAGCCGTTTAGTTGGTTTGGTGGTAGTCACACACGAGTGTTGTGTCACTGTAAATAAGGAGATCGCAGTTTAGATTTTAGGAGTGGTTGCCTTTTAAATTTAAACTGATTCGCGTTAATCACTAGTTTATATCAAGTCTGGAATTTCAGCCATCATCCACCCAAAGCTGACGCGGGAGACAACTGACTCAACTCTGCAGTGCTATTCAAGCCACAACTCAAGTCAACCCTCCAGTCCACTTCCGCTTTCCAAAGAGCCTGCAGTTTCCTGGTCAGCACCATTTACATGAGTATGCGTAAACAAAGGCCCGGCGGACGAAGCGGAAACGGATGGATCAACAGAGGCCGGCTCGTTATGAGTGGAATATGAGGATCTGTGCCTTATAATTCACGTTAAATGTTTGCAAAACTCAAGCAGAAAATCGCCGAGGAGGAATTGACCTCTGATTCAAGTCGTTCTTTGCCTTCCAGCCCGAGCGTAAGACGAGCCAAAGTCAATGGATGGACAGAGAACAAGTGGGAAAGGCGAAGGCTTAGCAATGCGAGTAGCTTGTATAAATCAAGGGAATCTCTTCTTAGTGAAAGCAGTGTTGCTTCATCGGGGTACAATGTTTCAAGGCATGCTTCGTTCACGAGCAGGTCAGCTGCGACTCCAGTTGGAACGCCTGTGGAACCACCCAGTTCTACGGTTAGTAATATGTTGAAATCCTCGCTCGATCCCTCTTTCGTCTCATAACTTTTTAATATCATGCATTGTTTCGTTGTGACCTTGACTACACCGTGTTTTACTGCTGTAGCTTAAAGATTACTGGATAACACTTTAATTTTACCTAAAAGAATCGAATGACTTGACGTGGGAATTCGCAGTTTAGTTTGATGCTCTTTTGTCGATCAAAAATCTGACCATCAGTTATGGTGACTTCAATATTCCTCTCGTACATATCTTCCACGTTGCCAACTCATTATCACTCATTATCACTCAGAATTTTAATACTTGGATTTTAAAACCATATAAAGAAGACTTAAGGCAATTTAGTGATTAAGAGGGGCTATACTTTAAACGAAAGAGTTCTGTTGTTGTTCTGATGTAAGTGAATCCAAAATAAAGATGTCATAAATAATAAATGACAGTTTGGTTTTAAGTGACTGCCTTTGTTTGGCGGTAAATAAATGAAGATTAATCTGCAAATTTGTATTGAGGGGAAACATTTTCACCAATACAAATAATTTTTGGGTGATAATTTGTCCAAATACCTTGTACATATGCATTATAAATCCATTGTTTTGCTTGATTAAATTTCAAATTGTCATGGTCTTTTGCACACATATTCCCCAGATACCCTGTGCATCATGAAGACCTTCATATAGCCTCGTCAGATGCAAAATAATTATCCTATCTGTTAAAATTGTTTAATCTTTCTAAAGAAATTCTTTAGTTCTTTTAAATTTCCTCGGTTCTTGGAAATCCTGTCTTTATGTGATGTCAAGTGAAATGTTTCTATATAAAGTGCAAAATTATTACATGTGCAGTTCTTCACCTGAAAACAAGACAGCTAAAATTTGACCAGCAAAATAAGGTGAGGTTTATTTAGCTCTACAATGTATGCTGATTGGCATTGAATCTTTGTTTTAGCTTTTGCTTGGTTTTGAACACAATTATTGAGCAAGAGAAAAAATGAGGGAGGACTAAGGCGAGGAATGGTGAGAGAGCCTGTAAGAATTTCTTTAACAACTCTCTCCTGGCATAGCAGGAGCTGCTATACCCTCTGATTGGTTGATTTTGACAGTACTTTCAACACTCCGTCTGTTTCCTCATTTATTGTCAATCAGAAAGATGGCGGGTGTGGTCTGGCCGACTTGTGTTTCATCTTGGACAACTGTCTGCAAGATTTCCCTGATATTCAAGCCCTAAGAAAGGAGCAAGAAATCTGCCTAGTAAATCTGGTTTGTGGGAAAGACGTTTTTGCGATTTTCCCAACCAGTTTTGAAAAATAAATTTAATTTTCCACCTCTATCCATGACTGGCTAGGGCTGCAATGAAATCAGAAATGTGAATGAAGTCAAACAATAGCAATGGAACATACAGCATGAAAAACAATCAACAGCCTTTCTTTAAACAGCTACATGTAAATTTGAATCATTTGGAGCCAGAATGAAAAAAGGACGAATAAACCTACACATTTAAGCTTGAGAGATATAAGCTTGTTCGAATTGATGCAAGAAACATAAGAAAGTCTCTAGACAAACATAAAGCTTTCTTGATGTAAAGCTACGGCATTTCTGAAGAAAAACTGGACGAAGACCAATATAGCTAAGTTATGATATCCGTGATAAGAAGCACCATACTGTACTTGCAAACAGCTGGGCCCAGCATCACAATATAGAATGCAGTTAAGCAACATGAACACGGAAAATTTCATATTTTGTTCCTCAAAAGCAAATACTTAGAGACTTGCAATAGAAATGAGCCTAAACAATGTATAAGCTTGCAATAGAAATGAGCTGAAGCAATGCATAAGCTAAGTACATAGCAAATGACCAAGGTATCAAACTTGGCAAAGCGACATGCAGATAACAGTAGGCAGACCTACATGTATGACCTCTAAAAATTAGCTATAGAACAGTCCAATGGCTCAACTCTACTTAAAATTCCCTTCATGAGCATGAGTGAAGCAAAGAAAAGTTGAGACACTAAAAATGAGAATGGCAAATGTACAAATGTCACGAACCACAGGAGTTGTGTAGGCCCGATTGAAAACATACAGGCAATAGGAGAACATTTGCAGTTAACTGACAAGTTGACATTTTTACTTTTCGACACCTCATTAAACCAAAAGTGGGCAGAAGAGGGTCGTTAAAGATATTCTTACAGGCTCTCTCCCTTCCCTTCCTCGCCTTAGTCCTCCCTTGTTGATTCTCTCGCTTGCCCTTTTTCCTTGCTCGTCCCCAACCACCACCACCTTTTTTTGCTCGTCTCCAGCTACTAAAAGCCTGGAACAGGCTACATGTATGTCCTTTATGTGTGGCATCATCTTAAATCTATTTTTACATGTAAATGAATGTCATACATGTACCTGTTCAGCTAGAGCAGAGATCACTTTCCCAAGGGTATTGACATACATTCGCTTAGTAGTTTCATTTCCAGGTTTCACTTTTGGGGTCCAGACAAATATGTTTAGTCTATTCAGTACATTTTTCTTTTCCATTTTTTTGCTGTAGGTCAATGCCCGATCATCTAAAGAAGAAATCCTTAATTTGCTGGCAAAGAAAGGAGAACAAGTCAACAGGCTGGAGGCAAAGATTGCAGGTAAACTGATATATAAAATGTGTAGAATGGCACAGGTACATGCAGCTTGGGTTACATGGGCTACACTTGTGCTATTGGCCTCATGGGCTATGCTTGGACTTCTGTGTCTAATGAGCCTGGTTCATTACATGCATACATATGTATTTTCTTAGCTGTATTCGCTACTTGCACATGACATGTGATGTCACAAATCGTAGTACGAGAAGTTCTCAAATGCTTAACATACCTCGCTTCAGAACAGCAAGTGGCCAAAGGTCTTTTTTCTATAGAGCAGTTACTTTATGTAATTCCTTATCTATCGATCTTAAACTTTGTGATTCGGTTAATGTGTTTAAACGCCGCCTTAGGTCTCGCCTTTTTAGTAACTTTAGCACTTCCACTATCTAATGTTATTGCTCTATTTTATGTTCGATATATAATTTTTAATTTAACTGTATAATTATTATTATTATTATCTTAACTGTATTGCCTCTGAAACTCCTCTTTGGGGAAGTGGTAATAAAGTATGTATGTATGTATGACCCATAATCCCTTGCGTTGTTGGGGGGTAACCAGTAGAAGAAATAGGAGAAAATTACAAGACGATGTATGGACAAAAAAAAATTATCTACATTTAGTTATAAACTAGTACAAATTTCTCCTATCATGATTGTGGTAAATTCTGGTGCATTTTTAAGCATTAGTAGCTGGTTTTGCAAGCTCACTGAACTAATTTTTGTCATGATACCATACATTTATTCTAATGGTTACCCCCCAACAACGCAAAGGATTATGGGTATGTGCAAGTAGCGAATCCCTGTGTTATTTTAGAAATATGCATGAGGTAAAAGAGGCACTGTGTTTGTGTAAACTGTCTTCCTGGAAATCTCAATCTGGAGTCTACATTTTTGCTAACCATTAAGTCCCACATTTTTATTAGTTTCCATGAAATTGCTTGACTGTTAGTTTGGATAAGTAAGTAGTGAAAAGTACTCCCATTAAGCTGGGTTGGCAGGCAAGAATAGACCATTTCCAAGTTACCTAAAGCCTCTCTTTCAAAGCGAGGCCTGGTGCACAACCATTCATATGAAAATGAGTTTAATTTGCATGTGAATGGAATCTCATTTTCATATGAAAGGATGAGCACCAAGACTCGCTTTGAGAAAGAGGCTAAAGGTAATTTGGAAATGGCCTATTGAATTCCATGACAGTTTGGATGATAACAATTTTTCTTTGTTGCTGGTCAAATTCACAGAGATGGCAAGTCTTCTAAGAGAGCAGACAAGAGTTAAAGAGTCTCTTGAAGGTGCTCTTGAGAGACAGAAGGAAGGTACTATTTTATTTAATAGTTGTTCTCGCTAACTTATATAATTATGTTTTGTTTCCAAATTTATTGTACATGCCCATATACATGTACTATGGTGGGATAATCAATATTGAGAATTAAAAAGGAACAAGGGCATATCATGGGCCAGTGAAAATAAGGAAAGCTATATGATGAGACTGATTGAGTGTCAATTTGTTTTAGAGCACTCCACACGGATCAGAAGTATGAACAATGAATTTGAAGAGAGATCTAAGAAAATGAAAAATGACTTTGAGAAGACTCTCAAGGAAAAAAATCAGGTATTGATTTAGTTTTTGGCTAAGTGATGGTTTCTAGCAAACTCCTATGAATAAGTGCAGTTACATGTTAACAAATTGACGTCAGTTTTTCATGCATCTGTACTGTTATTGACAATGAATTTTGCCTTAACATTGTCAAAGCAGCTGTGGATCCATGAAGCGATAGCCAAGTGGATCTGCAGACTACGTACTTTGACAATGTTATGAGGAAAATTCATTGTCAAGAACAGGACAGATGCATGAAAAACTGATGTCAATAGCTCTTATCGCAGTTATCAGCAGTTTGACATGCAAAGGAGGCGAAAGGGTCAATACTGCATTGTATTGACCCTTAAGCCTCGTTTGTGTGCCGCTCTAAACAAAGGAATATTTGACAGCGGGCTCAACTCCGATAACAGCTATTTGTTTTTTTTTTTGCAATAAATTATAAACTCAACATGTGTCTGTTGACTTATTGACAATGAAAATTAGCCAATGAGCATGCAAGAATTTCTGCAGTTATTGTAAACTAGTGATATTATAAATATTAGTGAATCCGCGCGACTGAAAGTTTATCGTTAATTCTAAATGAGATTGAGAGAAAGTCACTTTAAATCAGTCAGTGAAATGATGTTGCAACAGGAGATGAGCATGTGATCTTTTGCACATTTGACTGCTGCTCTGCCACTAAGCTGTATGTACATGCACAGGAAAGTTTATTTTGAGTTTAGTAGACCAGTGCTTTCAATAGGACCCGGCACCCGTCGGAGCTCCGGCGGGAATATTCAACTTTTAAAATTTCTCCAGAGATAAATTCTCCCGGGCTTCTCATTATTACTCCGGCGGGTGCCGTTTCAAGGTAGCCACGTACTTCAAAACTTATTGAAAGCACTGGTAAACCATATTCATAGTCTTGGTATCGGACTGGAGCCAGGTAGCAATGGAGGCTCATGCGGGGGAATATCATTAAAAAGAGATTCCCCGTATTAGCCTCAGTTGCAAGCTACATTTAGTTCCACTCCAATACCGGGGATGTGAATATGGTCTATTGAAGGCTCAATAACTACATGTTAGACAACCTTCCTGTACATGAGTACATTGTTCACTATGCTAGAGATGGTTTCGTGATGGGTAGGAATATGTGTTGCAGGTTTAATTGCGAATTTATATCCACACACGCTGAACTTTGCAATTACAATGTAAATTTAAGAACCACCAAAGATCAAATAATTTCAACAAACTACAATAATGGCCAATCTCTGTGTTTATTGCCACATTCATGTTTTAATGCGTCTCTGTAGATGATGGTGACAGTAACAATAATAATGATGATAGTGGTTGTGATGATGGTGGCATTACTTACATGTACTTTTTAGAGACAAATGTAATTTCTCGCTGAAAAAAAATTAATGACAAAGTTTAATACACTACACCAAACGTGTAACTTTAATGCCACAACAACCTGCCCTAGGGTTCCAGATAATCATCTTCCCATTTTTTTAAAAAGTCGATTCAAGCGCAATGCAGCAGACCTTGTCAGGTTTTTGAATGTGTTCTTAGATTCCTCTATTACCTGGAGCACTGAATGCCATGGTGATGGTGTTGGTAATACGTCATGGCAATGAGGAAGAAGTTATGTAGTGCATGTACAAGATGTAAAAATAAAATCTTTCTTACATGTGGTCTGATCATAATTATTCAATTGGATTCGGTGTAAAAGTTCTATCACAGTAGTATGCAGTGTAAGTTTAAGAAAATTAAAATTCTGACTATGAAAGTAAGCATGCCAGTTTGTAACTCCATTTTACTTTTAGCATATAGCTTTTTGTCGACATTAGTCATTTGTGAAATTGACTACCTTTAAATTGTGTCAAATTATAATTTTTAGGAACTTGAAAATAAACTGAAGGCCCTAACTTTGGTAAGAATTAGATATTAAATTGTTTGCTTTTCAATATTAATCAGAAACTAAAGTAAAGCAGAATAATGTTAAAATTTAACGTGCAATGTTGTACATATACACCGTAGTTGGTTTAGATAGTTTCAGTGATCTTTATGTTTTATCTTTGTATTTTAATCTTTTCATTTTGAACTGCAAGACAATTTTGGTTTAAGATGCACATGTATAAGTTCTGTTGTAAGTTAAAACTCCATGAACTCACATTAAAGCAGTGGACCAGTGTACCAAGCCATTTTTACAAGAGAAACAATGCTCAACAGTGGGAACTACATGTAAACGATGTCGTGACTCAATTGGCAAAACATATGCAAGTAAAAACTAATTCAATATTGTATGACAAGAAGGTCCACCTTTCATGTAAAAGTAGTGAACTACATGTGCTGCTCTTTAACGAGAAATCCTACTCTTTCCTTGCTCTTTTAGTACTCTGGACACAGTATGTAAACCACAAAAACACGTTATTCAGTTAATCTAAAAAGCATTAATTTCAGCAACAAGTTTCAATGAACGTTAAAGTTGAGAAAACTAGATTTAGTTTACTTTAGTTTTTTATGTTGACCATTTGTAGTCCATTTAACCCACCCTGATGATTTTATAACTATAAAACATTCTGGCGGTTTAGGAAAGCACACGCTATGCAGACATGAACGAGCTTAACGAACTACAGCAGCAAGAACTGACCAAGATGAAGTCCTTGGTAGGTTGTGCTTTTAGCAAGAGCCCTACACTATGCATATCACTCATTTTTTCAACTGTAATCAGCTTTGTCTAAAAATATCTAAGGCTTTTTTATTATTTAAACGTACGATTTTTTCTTTCAAAATTTTATAACAACATTTGTAGAAAATCAATCCCTCTGGACAAAAATGTTCTGGATCGAAGTTTTACAACAAAACTTCAAACGATCTAAATGACAAATGTACTTGTGTGATTGTCTTAAACTTTATTAAAATCCACGTATAGAAAGTTATTTGCAAGAAGATCACGTAATGGAGACTCTCGTTACAGCGTATCCAAATTTGCTACCTGAATCACAAAAGTAGGGAAAACCAATATTTTTGGGAAAAGAGGGGTCTCATGTTTTTTATTGGCATTGTAGTGTTAGACCAGTGTAGTTGTGCAAAGAGCATCGTTAAGTGTTTGTGGATTTTTTTTTGTCATGAATTGTACGAGAAAGCACGAGGAAGGTGCAATTATCCATCTAAACAGCACTATAATCCTGTGATACATCAACGGTTTAGAGAACCAAAGATTCAAGTTGTGATGCTACCTGGCCCCAGCGCAAAACCGAAAGACTGATTTCAAGCTGATGTTCAAGAAAATGTGAGAAAATGGCGAGCTCCTGGTAGATGAGCCCAGAATCAGGTCCGGCAACTTTTCGAGAAGCACAAGTAGTATTATGTCTGAAGGTCTTGGCCAACAGAGCTTTAACACAACAGTATTTTGTGGCTTGTACAAATTGTGAGTGAGTTGAATTTTTGAAGACATTAACGCATTTCAGTGACCAAATTACTTGTTAAAATGCTTTCTTGTCATATTGTAATGATTCTTCGCAAAATAACAAACACTTCGATTGTCACTCGTTTTTCTCGGAAATCACATGATTTTGCATACTTTTGTGATTCAGTTACCACGGATACATGTATGCTGTAATGTAAGATGTATATAAAAATAACCTTCCATGTGTGGGATTTAATAAAAGTTTAACGCAATCACAACATTAGTTGCGTCACTTTACTAGTTTAGATTTTATTTTTTTGTTGTAAGACGTTGATCCAGAAGAGGTTTGGCCAGCATATTATGTACAAAACGTGATTGATGTTGTGATCCTATTGTGACTGTTATTCCTAGTAGCCTCACGCAAAAAGTCATGTCCTTGGTGACTATTAGAGAAATGTAGTCTAAAAATATCAGAAAACCGTTAATGACCTGAAGGTTTTTTTTTTTAATCGCGAAATGCGCATGTCATTGAGGTGTGTTGACTTTCCAACAACTGCCATACATTTCTTGAAACTAAAAGTAATGCACCCTGTATTACAGAGCCACTCACTGACCCTCCCTTGCTCTAGTTCTGACAGACCTCGGGACTGTTGCACCATTCTCTGAACGTACAGCTGTGTACATACAACTTCTTGGGTGTGTTGTGCATACATGTACATACACCTACTGTACATGAACATTGCAAATGAATAGGAGTTTGCTAGCAAGACCTTATAAAATAACTGTTAATAATAAACAATTATTGGATGAGGTTTTTGTGATATCCAGAATAATCAAGGTCGAGGTAAGAGTTATCAGCCGAAGCCGAAAACTGAATCTAATAATTGTTTTATTATACATTGAACGAACGCAAAAACTTGGAAGTCATGTTTCTGCTTCTTCACTGACGGCAAGCAACACGAATCGCGCGTAGTTGACATGATTACCCTTGGAAATCATGCATTGCGCGCGCAACCTACAGATTATTCACTAATCTGTAGGTTGCGCTGTTCCCCAGAATTAACAGTAGGCTTTTAGCCAATGAGAAGACAGATGGTAACTACAATGTATAATAATAATAAATAATACATTATTTAAGTTTTAGTCTGGCATTCATTTTTACTGAAAATAACATAGTTACTACTGCAGGTGTAATTTATGGTTGAAGTCGTAACGTCAGAATGTTCAACGTAACTAAATAAATAATGCTAACATCAAACTTATCCAAAACTGGAAACAAATTTAAAGCGGAAGTAATTAATCGTGCAGCCAAAGATAGGCCACCATCATTATTGAAGTCAGTTTTCAAGAATCAAAATTACCTATATGTAGTCTTTACATGAAGGAAAATCTTAAGATAAAAGTGCGAAAATTTGTAATAAATCTTGAGCGTGCTGTATGATTTGGTAAATGTGTGCTCGCGTGCAAATTTTTATAACGCGCCTTAAAAAAATAAACTAAAGTTAAATTGTAAATGGTGTTAAAATAATTGTTTCTGTAACCCTTAAACAGTTCATCCAATACCAGACCGATGCTACTCGTAAAGCTGCAGAGATTATTGAGAAAAGCAAGGTAAGAACTAGATTAAACAAGATAAACTTGCTCAACATGTTGCTTCTTAAAAAAACTAATATTTATTTAAATGTTGTCAACTAAAGCATGTCACTTATCGAACCATGCACTCATGAATTAAGACCTAAACTATAATTACATAAAACATGATAACAAAAATCAGATGTCTCTATAATGATAATTTCTACTTCTTTGGTGTTGCGTCATGAAGTGCTATAAACTCTGAGGTAGAAGACAATTATGCTCCTTCGCCGCTCACAATCGCAGCTTCGCCACGAAAACAAACAAACAAAAAAAAAACCCTCTGGCACCCAGGGTTGGTCCACACGCAAAAAAGTAAAAAGAACGAAGCCAATGTCGAGCCATATTGAGCGGGCAGGCTTGGTAATTTATGGTGTGGACGGTATTGTAAAGAACTCAGGACGCAGGGGCAGTCTTGAGCGGGCAAAATATCCCCATCTTGGCAGTTTGGGAGTCAATCGTAGCGTGGGATTTGGCTCATCTTGTCCGCGGAGATAGCTATATAATAACCAAGAGGGTGTTGTTTTGAAACGTGTTTCCTCACGCTATTGTTCGTTTTATCCCTACAACTCGTGTTATTGCTTCCATGCAGTTCGTCAATAATAGTGTGTTGCGAATCGTTCATGTATGTTCAGCTCGGTTCGTAGAAATGCGGGAAAACAACTTCTCAAACTCATTAATAATTCATCAAGCTAAAACAAAGAAAATCACAACCGTGAAGGAGGTTTTGATACCCGGTCTTAATTAGCATAGATTTTGACGATTTTACCTCTCGATTTTCTCCTTAGTTTTTGTTTCGATTGAGAAGATATATCAAACACTCGAGACTGTGTTTCATCGGCTATCCAAACACCTCGAATTTCGTCAAAAGTACTCCGCTGCGCGTCATATTTTCAACTCTCTTCTCGGTGTTTGGATATCCCGATGAAACACTGTCGCTCGTGTTTGATATATAACATATTTGATGTTTCATAGTGGCCGAGTACTCTAGTATGTCGGCCGAACTGAAGATTCTACCACGTCAGGTGATGGTCAAGTATGTGTAGATGTACACGTTCGATTTTCTTGGTTTTTCTTGCAGCAAATAGAGCACTTGGACAATGCCTACCTTGAGCAAAAAGGGGAACTAGCAGCCCTCCAGGAGCGTTTAGATGACTTAGCCCGTGCAAGGTAGTTTTGTAATGTTTAATGATTACTGACACGTTGCCATGAATATAAAGGGAGAAGAGCGTACATGACGGGAGAAGCATTAAGGGTGGTTATTGTAGTGAATTATGTCCAATGTACACGTAGTTCTCGCTTCTCATCTTTAATATAGGAAGTGGGATTTCGTGGCCTGAAAGGTGCCACATATACAACGGACGATATTCAATTACCAATTCAGAATTACATAGCTCTTTTGTTTAAAATGCCAATTTTCAAATCTTTTCGGTTGAACAGAACGAAGTACGAAGCCCGTGACAAACAACAGCAAGGTCGAGTAGCAAGCCTCGAGAAAGAGAAGAATTCACTGCGTGATGAACTAACAAACACTGTTAATGAGTTAACGCAGGTAAGAGTACTATTGGAATCTGTTATTGGCAGTCCCTTGCGTACTGGATTCTATTATTTCAAGATTTGTGTGCCCATGCTTGGTGCATTAAACTACTGATCGAGAAAACCGAATTCTCAACTTTGCTCGTTTCCTTGTGCGTTGTGTTATTTTGATTTGATGTTTTAAATAAAATTGTGTTTACTGCTGCTGATAAATACTACCGATGAATACTGGATTGTATTAATTAGGTATTAGAGAGGAAATTATTTAGAGAGGTCCAAACTTAAATTCCCTTCTTTAATTCCGATTTAATGTCAATTTTCTCCTCTATCTCCAGAAATCATTGCAGCTTGATAGAGCAGAAAAATCTCTCCGTCAACAAGAAGAGGAACTGACTAACTTGAGGCAGACGCACACTTTGTACAAGAACAAGGTACAGGATGTTACAGCTGTATTTGAAAACTAAGGCATCACATTTGTAGTGTTTTGAATATCTCTTTGCCTAAATCATGTTTCATTTTGTTGCAGGTGTCAATGGAACTTGAACAAAAGGAAGGAGAAACTGCTCAGCTGAAAGAACGACTGGGTGATCTTCAACGAAGGTGAGATTTGCAACAAAGGTGACAATGAAGTCCTCTGAGATCCTTTATTATACCTCCTCGCGGCTTTCTTCTTGATCTTCTACCAAGACGTTTATTACAAAAAAATCTCCAAATATTTGTGAAATACGTTTTCGTTTGTATCTGATTTTTTAATTCCATCTACATGTACAATAGGCATACATGTAGCATCCCTTCAGCCAAATTGTTGTAAACCGAATTCTCTACCAACATAAAATCTTCCGAATCGTCCACATTTCTTGATATTAACCAAGTCCTGATGTTCACATTTATCTTAGACTTGAGCATAGCAAACTGTCAGGCAATGATCAAGTTAAAGCTATGGAAAAAGAGGTATGTATTCACTTGGTTAAGCACACCTTTTTCGTGCGTGTTTGCATGTCTCTAGTCTGTTTAGTATACACTGTATTAAAAAACCTCACTGATTGAGAGTGTTATCAACTTTTTATTTGCAGAGAGAGCAACTCGAAAATCGTCTTCGCGAATCTCGGGATCAACTCAACGAGCTGAGGACGAATTCAAATGACCGAATAAATACGCTGGGATCTCTGGTAAGAAGCGTCTCCTTCAACACTCTCTAAGCTCCGTCTCATTGCGCTCTGTTTTGGTGTCTGATTGCTGCCCTGTAATTCCTAATCGTCCAATCGTTTTGCTAGATATTAACTCGGAGGTGGGGAAGAAATCCTGAACTCTTTTTTCCAATCACCGGCCAGCTCTTGTGTGAGTGCTCTTTGAGAGCTTTGTGCTGCAAAGATAGCCTCCCCGCGGCCTCTTCAAAGTTTTGCAACTTAGCGATAGTAAAATCCGACGACGTTTCGATAGGCATAGATAGACAGTTTATTTTTCTTGGACAGCTCACTTAGCTATGGTAACGGTGCGTCCCACAGACTCGATCAGTCCATGTCATCATGTTCACGTTCAAAGTATTTGATAGAGCTGATTACATAATGTAAAAAAATAACGTGAATCTATTCAGAGTTGCTGAAGCATTCAATCGTCATATTACGAGTTTAACGTGAACAGAATGTGACCTCATACATGTAGGCATAGGTTCATGTTCATGCTGAACAGCCCAGCTTTGTGCCGCGACATTTCTTTAGAACTGTAAACTGGTCTTGTAAATTAGTTGCATCGAGCTTGTGGTCTTCTTTCGGGTGTTTATGGATCTTTTTAAATTGAACGTGTTAGATTCAAAATGGCGTGTCCACTACCAGACCCAAGTACTGTGGAAAAATGGGTTTAGTCAGGTCGTAAATCTTGACATTATTTTTCACGTACCAGCGTTAAACGCTGCGGCAGAAAGAGACAGCAGCGGAAAATAGCAATGAGATATGAGATATGTAAAAAATGTATCAAAGGGTTATCTTTGACACCATGTGAAACTTGCTTGAGGTGATAATGGAAAACCAATGATAAACCGCATATGCAAACCAGTACTCATACATGTATGAGGTCTTTACGCCATTGAGTTGTTCTATATTTTGGGCTTTGCTAGGTCAGTACCTTAAATGAAAGACTAGAAAGAAAAGAAACAGAACTCACGGAATGTAAAAGAAAATACGACCAGGATTATGAAAGCTGGAGAAGTAAAGTATGTATTCACCTCTTTGTTGCTTGATGTCCAGCACAGCTTCTGTGTCAGTTTTAGCTTCAGTTTTATTTGTTTCAGCGTTGTTCTGCTTCTTTAGTAGACGCGCGTGTCTTTCTTTTGTTTTCTCAGAACTTTCAACTTGAACAGGAGTTGACTAGGATACAGCGAGAAACCAAGTCAGGAAAGCAATCCTCTGAGGAACAGACTGCGAGCTTGGAAGGACAGGTACACCGCTTTTCTACATATTTAGGCACGCCCCCTGCGCGTTTCTGTTTGGCATGTTCCCAGTACGTTTTCATAGATAGTCTTCTGTACACTGTATGGTATAAGCTGCAATATGTTTTCTCCATTTCATGCCGAAATAAATGTTTATTTTAAACAGTTTTTAAACTGTAACTAGGGTTGCATATGATTATACACAATTCTTCTCACTAGGTAATGCGGTTGGAAGCTGCCAGGGAAAGAGAAAAAACAGAAATGCAAACAAAACTAGTAAGTGTTGACCTTTTCCCTTGGCAATAGGCCTGTAACTTTGAGGGACAAAGTTCGACTAAATAATAGGGTTCCTACTTTACGTCTGGTGTCAAAAAAAAAATCAAAAGAGAGCCATGCAGCAATACATGTACTTTCATTTGGTAGTATTTTTTATACTTTACAAGGTCAGATAACTTGCATGTTTGGAAGAAACCCTATTTTGTACACATTTAAACAAAAGAGTCGCTTTGTTTGCCAGAGCATAACCTCGAGTTACACTGTAATATTTGAACCCTATGTTCCACGCTGTTGTTAATCAAATGATTGTACTTTGTATCGTCGACGTGAACCGTTATCCACCCTCTATTCTCAGCGGCCAATGAAATGATTAGCAAGCACGTGTTCACAGATCACCAGCCCATCCGTTCCACGTTGTCTCACCTTGTACATAGATCGCAGTTGATCTTCGCATACAGCTTCTTGGCTTACCGTGTGGCATGAATTTTTTTGCGTATTTTTCCACGATCCGCCAAAATAAAGTTCCCGCGAATAGAAGTTGGCGCAAACATTTTCTCGGCAAAAATTTACTCCACTGGCGATATAATACATACAAGCCTCACATGTAGAATCTTGGAGACATTTGCCGATTAAAACGTCTCTTTCGTTCAGAAACAAAACTGGAGCGATATGCCGGCATAAACTGATACTGTAGTTTTTACTCGGCCATTCATGGGTGATACTGATTATTGTGTTTTACATCTCTTTTTCTATTGTTTCACTTGACGATTACATGTAGTTAAAGAAAAAACTGAATTACTCTAAAATGTTGTATTTTCCATCAAACGCGACTTCTTGATAATCACAAAAATTTGTTTCCAGCAAGAAAAACCAGTCTTTCAGAAACGAAATGTACCGTGTTTCTATCAAGTTACAGTAACACGAATGGAAGTTTTGGAGAACGAGACATTCTGTACGAACACGAGCCGAAGGCGATTGTTTCCACAGCTTTTTCGAGTTTTCCCAAACTTTAAACGGTTTGGGGACATGTGTTCAGGGGACAACCCTTCAGTTCCATACTGAAGCAATGCCTGGGTTGCCTTAGCTTGGGTGAGAAACGGAGTCACATCCTCTTCCCCTCGCTATCATCGCTCCATGAGGTGCTCTGCCTCTGTACCACGTGACACCCATCTCATGGTCTTATATGCGACTTGCTGACACCGTCCCGAGTAAAGGCCTCCTGTGCAGCATGCAGGTCTCGGGTCCAAGACAACACTCTATCTTCTCCCACATAAACTGTGTCCATTTATTGGCATGACATTGAGATACGATAATATTGATGCTGAGAGGGTTTTATACCGCGTAGTGCTTTTTATTGGTTTTTGTATTCATAATTAAATCTGAGACTTTTTTCGTTTCGAAATTCGCCTCGCTCATAGTAAAAAGTGAGACGCTTTAATTTTTTATTTTTATTAGTATTTTTGGTTGTTATAAGGCCTGAACTTTTCTTAAATAATCAGATGCGAAACGGTTGACACGTTATTTTACATATTTTCTCTTGTAGAAGTGGTACAGGCGGTGAGACCTTTAATACTGCGTCGATATTTACACTTAACATTTTTTGTTGTTGTTGTTGTTGTTTTGTGACAGGATCAACTGAAAATAATCGAGAACGAATATTCGAGACAGGAAGACTCGTACAAACAACAAATAGCTGACCTTGAAGAAGAAAAAGAACAACTACAGGTCGGCATAAGTGTCAAATTCTTTTTACATGTTCGTTTCGACAGACATCCGTGAACGCAGGCTCTTTCTCTATTGCCTTGATCGACAAGGGCGGGAAACAAGAGAGAGCATGGGATCGAGCCTGTTTGACAGACTGCGAAGTGTGACGTCAGGAACGATTACCTTATTGTCGACCAGGGGCCCGTTTCTCGAAAGCCCCAGAAACTTTTCGGGGCCGTAAAGCCATTTTTTGTTCATCTGTATCTGAAAACGGAGCAGTGTATACGCCTGAAACGTCTTGTGTGAAGAGAACCTCTGTTTATATTAAGAATACGGGAATAAAACAGCTCTGTAATCATAAGGTTTGAGATTTTGCTATGGCTTTTCGGGTGCGAAAATTTTTTGGGACCTTCGAGAAACGGGCCCCAGGGCCGGGTTTTTCGAAAGCCGGTTAACGCTAACCCAGGATTAAAAGTTAACGGAAGCATTGATTTTTCTTGTATAAAAATGTTTTTCGCTTCCTATTTTCTGTTTAGTTGAAGATTATTCAAATTAAAAAGAGAATGCCAGACAGAAAACAGAAACAGAAAACCTTTCAGCAAAGTTGCAAAACTGAAATCAAAATTCTCGCTAACCCTGGGTTAGCTTAATCGGGCTTTGAACAACCTGGCCCTGGGCCTGGTTGTTCAAAGCCCGATTAAGCTAACCCAGGATAAGAGAGAATTTGATTTCAGTTTTGTAACTTTTTGGTGAGGTGTTTTGTTTGAATTGTTTGTCCTTCAGTTTTGAGCTGGAGTAATCCTAAACTACGCCAAACGTTTTTATACAAGAAAGTGATACTTCAGTTAATTTTTATCCCGAGTTAGCGTTAACCTGCTTTCGAACAACCAGGCAAAATACACTACTTCACTTTTTGATTTGGACATGGATACTGAATCGAAGGAACATTCTCCAAGCTCATTATTTTGGATGCAGCTCAATTGAACTTGTAAAAATAGAACTTGTTATTTTCCACAGAACGAACTTATGTCAAAAGCAGAGGAGAATAGACATGTTTCACTGTGTTTGGAGGACGCCATGAAAGAGACAAATGAGCTTAAAAGCCAGGTTTGCAAAGTGGATATATCATCTTTGATTATATAACATACGTTGCAAGTCGTTTAGAAATTATTTTTCATGTTGATAGTGAACGGACGTTGTTAAACTTAGGGTTCAATCACTACATTAGTGACCGCGCATGCTAGCCTTATCCAAAAATAATTTAACAAAATCGATTAAATTGCAATTTAACTCAGAATTTAAAAATTACGTTGAAAGAATCACTTAACAGTATAATTTCGACACCGTAAAGTTAAAAGTATTTTCAATTGTGAATGAAGGTCTTGAGCATAAAAATACTATCTTTTTTATTTTGATTATTTTGTAAAACTAAGCATTGAAAATTAAGGAAACTTTTAATCAGCACTAAGTCGAAAGCTTGTAAATTGATCAAATCTATAACATCTAAAACCTTAAGCTATCTTAAAAATGTAGGTTTTTTTCCTTGTAAGTAATATTTTAAAATTGAAAGTGTGAATGCGCGTTGGGACGCTTTAAATTAACCCAAGAACTTCTACATTAATTTTCAATACCTTCAGATCGCGAAGTTTGAGGAGACGCTAAAGGAGAAAAATGATCTTTTAACTTGCTTTAAAGAGAGTAAGGTAAGAGAGTAAAGAGATGTAAACAAAAAATCGAGCGTGAATTTGTGATAAGGAGACCACCATGGAAGAGAACAAACTCTGCGTATTAGATCATGATTGGTCCTCAGTCGCTCACGGAGCGCATAAGGCCCCGTAGTAGATAAAGTCGATTAATTTTCAATGTTCTTTAAATCTTGTGACTGAAATGTGTCAAGAAAATAAATCGCATATGCGCACACTTATTCCATCTCTTGCGAGGTTTGAGGCGTTCTTTTAACCTTTATACACGTGACACACATAGTATTTATATTAAAAGTAAATAAGCAGCATAATAAATGAACACAACGTATAACTGCATATTTGTCAGTAGATCTTAATATTTGGCCTAATTCATATATTGTACATTTTAGGTACTTCTAAATTACACCTAGAACCGCACGCTACTTAAATTACCCATGTAATTGAATTACAATTTATGTCAATGTCTTGCTTACTGAACCCATAATTAGAGTATGACGGGAACTTTCGAAGTAGTCGTCCACTGTCATCTTTTGTGAAATTAGTGTACGTGCATAATATGCCTCAATTTTTATTTTCACTCAATTACAGCTGGATTCACCCTCTCATTTTACAAGTACCCTCACTCCTGAAGCGATGGAAAACCTCAAAGAGGAGCTCAACAACACTAAGGTATAATCACGGTCCTTTGCAAACAATGTTTAGCAATCCTTTAATAAAAGTTCGTTTTTCACGACTATTGGGTGAACGTAAAGCAAGGATTACACTATGTCAGTATTTCGATTTTGACCATGTGTTTCTCTTTGTCAAGGCTCGTTATCAAAACGCAGAAGAAGTTTTAAAACAGAGGTGAGTTTTGAATTGCTTTTCCTTTGTGTTGGCGTTAGTTTTGGTATGCTGAGCTCTGTTATTGGTTTAAAATGCCTTTGCACTCTGGTCTTACACGGAAAAACAATAAGATTCTCTGTAATCAGGTGGACAATTCGTCCTTGCATCTTATTTAATAAAAATATTTGCATTTTTGTGGTGCGCATTTCTTTACTCGTTGCGCCTGACCGCAACTAGAATAACTAGCTTAACAAATAGAACAAAAACTAACAAACTAAAATAACTAAACAATTACTTAAGAAAAATAACAGACTGATTAATTAACTAAAAACTTTCTTCAAAAAAAGAGGTCTTCACTAGTTTAGTTTTAAAGCGTTCCACAGTATTCATTTTCTTTCTTAATATCTTCTGGTATCGAGTCTATAATTTCGGTGCGGCAAAAGAAAAGGCTCTTGCACCATAACTGTCCGTTTTACCCATTTGACAACTAAGTGACGAGCGCTGATGTAGATCGTAAAATATGCGATGGACGGTATTCCTTCGTCCTTGTGACTGAGTACTCCTTTATTTATTCCTAATAACTTTCAGAAGTGTTATTTACTAGGTAGATAAATTTAGTTAGATACTTTATTTTTCCTCGAGCAATTGAGGCGTAATAAGCTAATGAGTCGAGTTTCAAAACTTAAAATCCAACTAAAACAAATTACATGTGTGCAGATAAGAAAACATTTTGAAATTAAATTATAAATGAAATAGGCTAATCAATTTGTTATTTAATTTAAACTTGATATAAACAACATAACACAACACTTTATTCAGTGATATTTTTATTCAAATAAAGTAAACAAAGCGAAGAAAAAAAACCTCCAGAAAAGGAAATTCGTGAGCTTATCGGTGAAACAATTTCCTTAATAAAACGATTTCTAAAGAAATTCTAACAACAAATTCACAAATTCAACATTATTTTCAGTTTTGGTCGTTGCTCATGTAAGTCTTTAGTTCTGCTGTTTCTAATTAATAAACCAGCGTGTGCATAAATTAACAAGTGCATCCTAACTCGAGACACGATTCAGTTATTTTATAACATCGCAAGTGGGAATAAATTTCTTTCTCCATGAGCTTAGATCATCATGTGACTATGATGCACGCTTACGTACACCTAGTTTGTTATTAATATTAGAAAAATACTGATTGCTCGCCAGTGACGATATTTGCTCAACCTTGTCCAGTAATTGCTTCATAACCCCGTTTTGGTTGTTGCAAACAGGGACAAAGCTATCGCCGAGCTAAGAAGAACAGTTGCGGAGAAAGAGGACTTACTTAACCGATCAACGACTAAGGTAAAAGACTGGCTATTTCTATTATGTATTTAACACGTGTTTAAGAGCAGTTCCTAGCCGTTTATGTGGACTCACCGCTACGCTTTCCTTGCCTGGTTTCTGTGGTGTCCATCTGCTTGGGAGGGTGTGTTGTGCTGAGCCAGTACTCACGAGACCACTAACTTGTCAGCGAGTCTGTTCTTGACTATGGAATTCCTCATTATCATTATAATCTCCTATCATCGCGCCCGTAGACACACAAGGTCGTCTCGTTCCGGGTTAAACCAACACTCTGTTTCACTCCGTTGCCTGGCTACAATCCAACTCTTTCACTCTGCAGAACCAGGATTTACTGCCTTGTTATTAGGTCAATATATAATTGAATATTTTTAGATGTAAGGCAAGAAAATGGTCACTGAACGTGTCTTCGAAGACATGTCTTCTGATATACACACACACCACGAATTACAGAAAAAGAAAATAAAACAAAATCCCGGAAACGGAAAAACGTAAAGGCTATGATTAAAAATACAATTTCACGCGATAAAAATGTTCAGTGTGTTAAATTACTTGAGTAGTTTACACATTAAAATCTGAACTATGTGCAGAGCGGTTTTCGATTGAGTGTCATAAAACCAAAACCAAAGTAATCACTCTGACCAATCACAAAGGACACAGGCAATACAGTGAACCAATCAAAACTCGAAATAACTGCAAGCAAAGCGCGGGAAAACGAGTGCGAGTGCGGGAAAACGAGTGCGAGTGCGGGAAAACGAGTCTTCCTGATTGGATGAAAGGGTGGCGCGTGTTTCTTTATAAGCCAATCATGTAGCGTAGTTGATGCAAAACCAATTTCAACACTGAAAAGCGCCCTAACCCACTCGCGTATTGTGAGAAAGCACATTACCCTTATTGCAGTTTTAAGTAAAGTTAAGGTGACAGTGGTGGAAACAAAATGATGTCTAATTTGTAATTTCGTTTGTAGATTAGACAATATGAAGAAAACAACAGATATCTAGGGAATGACAGAATTTACGGTTCAGAAAACAGAGGTAAGACTAGGTTGTACGATGGATCTATAAATATTTGAAAATACCTCTAATACTTGAGAATAGCAAAAGATATCTGAACAACCATTAAATTGTTTTGCAAAGTAAGACCCAAGCGATGATGGTTTGACGGTTCAATTAGTCTCTAGATTTTTCGTTTAAACGGTTACAACGCCCAGCCTTGGGTTCGTCTGTTCTCTTCAATAGACAATAGACAATAATTCGAGCAGTGGTGTCTTTTTCGCCTGTATTTATTGAAACAAAAACACCCTTAGCTTTTTTTGAATAAGGATATACACTTTTCTTTATTCAGTGACATGATGTGGTGCATTTAAGAAATAATAGCAAGAGAGAACCGATATATAATATATAACTCCTTCTCCCAGACAGAGTGCATCCAAATTTATTTTTATCTGCCGCAGATCATGATTTGTAGGATGGCTCCATGTAGCCACCGCTTATGCGAGGGATGCTAGGCTGAGAAAGCGAACGTCTCTTGACTGTGCCTAATTTTCTTCACCTACGAGATTCGTAGCACTGCAGAGATTATTGTTAAGTGTCTGGTTGGTTGAATTGACAATAGGGCCAATCAGACACACTCTAGGGCATGGCATGTTCCACTAGTACTCAAACTTGTGTTAATCTTTTGGGAAAGTAAATGATGTGCTTCAAAATGGACGCCTGGACCCTCTTTAGAAGAATAAAATGTCACAAGGTTTTTGTTATGAAAAAGATTCGAAAACAGAAATCGCTCCCTTCTCCTGTGTAATTGTCTCTTGGTTATATTCGTCAATCCGATTTATTTTTTTTTTTTTAATTTTTACGTTATTCGTTCTTCACTTTTAAAGATTCTCAAAAGGTAATTACAAACTTGAAGGAGAGACTAAAAGAGCTGGAAGAGCAACTTCAAGAAAGAGAGGTAAGCAATCCTGTGATACGTTTATTTAACAGCATGTTCTGGTATGGCGACCCGCCAAATCCTACATAATATTGACTGTACTTTTTAACTGTGGTGACCTAATGGTTAGCGCTCCCTATCATCGGAGCGGGCCGGATTCGGGTTCGGGTTCGGGTTCGGGTTCGGGTTCAAGCCCTAGGCTGTGTTCTTGGACAAGGCAATTTACTCTCATAGGTCTCTCTGTGTAAACGGGTTATTAAAATAACTCCATAGACTAGTAAAGTTGATTTAAATAATAAATGAAACTAATTGCTTCTTTTATTTTTGAACAGATGCTTCAACTGGATGAGAACGAGGTGAGTGATGTTTTCACTTGGATTGGTAACGATAAAATCTGAGAAGACACGGCAAATAATCAGTTCCCAAATTCCAAGTACGCGTACCGTTACTCCAAATTAACGAGAATAGATAGCTCGGAAGATTTCTTCAGACATTTTTCATGAAGTTAATTTTATGTTGTCTTGTCTTATATCTTAATTGGGACACTATCCTCAGATAATTCAATCGTCACAAGGGTTGTAGTCATGAATGTTGTTTTTCTCTTCAGTTTCTCATCGCATTTTTTTTGTTGACTGCGTGTAGTCCCTCTATCGCTCAGTCCTTGGAACGAGACCGTAAATAAACCGCGAGGGAAAATGGCCGCGTGAAATCCTGGGGCGAGACGCGCGCCAGGATTTCGCGTGGCCATTTTTTTCTCGCGGTTTTCTTTTCCGTCACGCATGACGGACTAAGCGAAAGAGGGTCTTCTCGTGGCCTATTTTTCTGTGATTGGTATGGAAACTTCTGTTTGTCGACAGTTGCGTGATCTGAGAAAAGATAACAGTCGACTGGAAACAGATCTGGAGGACAAAGACAAGGTAATCTAAGCGACGCTAAAAACGAAATTTAAAGATGATCCACGAACCTTGCAGCTGATTCAGGTTAAGAGTGTGAGGTAAACTGTCAGACGTTGCTGGGCAGAAATGAGATGATCGTGTCTTAGATCTTGATTACGGCCCACAACAAAAGTCACAACATCCTTTTTCTTAGAAATAACGTTGCTATTCCTGCCTTGAAACGTTGGACATTTTACCTTACAACACAATCAATCGACTCTTACGATAAATGAGACAGCTGAGACCTCAATCCACGGTATCAGGATGTAAATGTGCTTCTTGAGGATCCCGAATTGCTGCACAGCGAAGAAAATAAACACAGAATTTGTTCGTGCATTCTTGCGTGTTATGATCGAGCCTGATTGTTTTCTTTTTTCCGTAGAAAATTAAACTTCTTCAAGCAAAAATTATCGAACTAAAGAAGGCGTTTCAACGAGAACTGGTAAGGTTATGTGTTCACGTGATTCCGTTATGTAGGTAACTTTCTCACTAAGTTGACTACTCTTCTCTGCTAGTTAATCATTACATGGACTGAGGCAACCTAAATCATAACCAGCCCCTCCCCCCCCCCCCCGCCAAAAAAATACAATAAGTAAAAGGGTTATAAAAGAAAGTTCTTGTCGTTTATTTTGTTTCAAACGTGCTTCTAATACTTTTTTTCCAGAAAATGGCAGCGCCTGGGGGAGAGGCTATGCAGAGAAGTCCTGGTACCCCAAATGGTGACGTCATTGAACACAGTGATGATGAGAAAGACCGACAGGATTATCTCGAAGTTAACTTTAAGTATCCTTTGATACTGGACAGAGACAGAAAAAGTGTCCTGGCTGATAACCGAAAAATCTCTTCCCTGATTTCCCATTACCTCCCTGCGACTGTTGTGAAACCAGGATATACTAATTTAACTTGCAGTATCACCTTAACTCAAAGTCAGATATTTAAAACATGTGGTATTAAAATACATGTGCAGTACGAACAAGCAGGTAATCTTGTACTCGTTCATTATTCTCCGTCTCTGTTTTATGTAACAGCTCGTGCTTTATGAACCGATTCACACTTGGTTGAATACAGAGGTCGGCATCCAATCCCAGGCCAATGTCCTTGTGGGGTATTGTTGGACAAGACTTTTTTTTCAAATAACTCACGCCATGCCTCTGTGTTCTGAAATCTTGTTTGCAGATAACTCTCATTTTGGTATGAGGGGGGAATAGAAAAGGCGTAGTCACATTATGCGTGAGTTAAAGTAAAAGGGGTGGGAATGAGGTCTCCTAACCTTGCACGAGTGTTTCTGGCAAAGTTTAGGAACACGGAAAAAAGTTTTTTTGAAAAAAGTAACTTACAGGAAATTTTGTGACAACGCGGCTTTATACCATTCCGAACTTGCGCTCTTTCTGGGCTGCTTTCTAAATGCTATTTGTTGTAATTTTAAGTTGATAATATGTTTTGTTGTGTTTGTCTTGTTAGTCTCGCCAGTTGATCAACGTGATCGGCCATTTGTTAAGGTTCACACCTAAAGAGAGCGCATGCGTCAAGGAAGCTATGGAGTGGAAGGTTTGTGTCAGCTTTTTTTGTGTTGATCTCCACACTGACTAAATCAATTCCGTTATTGTAACCGTCAATCTCCATGGTTCACTTCCCGTCAAGTTAAAATCTTATCTCCGTATAATTTGAATTTAAACAGCGTCGGTCCATCGTTGGAGCACATATCATATAATTCTTGAAGACAAACAAGCCGGAAACTTGGTATACTCTAAGTTGATATACAAAGACAAAAGGCTTACATATCCTGAAGACTTTGGGGTGGCAGGCGTGTAATTGTTGGGAGAGGACTTACACTGTACTGGTCGGTAACTGAACTGTGATGTGCTAAACTCTAGCCTGCAAGCGGGCTCTCGTGCCTTGCGGCAGGAGCAAAGTCGATGAGCAAAGTCGCGAGAGATGAGTCAGCGAGCGAAACAAGCCGGTGAAGGGCCTGGCACGAGAAATGAGAGCCTGTACAGAAGGCATTGTTTTTGGAATACAGCGCGTTCGCCCACGAACGCAGCATTCTGATTGGTGAAAAATGATAGGTCCTATTAATATGACCAAAACCAGCAGCGATTATCAACAACAAACATGACGTCCGAATCCAATTGTTGGATTTATCCTGGAGGCTTTTCGAAACCTTTCCATCGAAGCAAATAATCTGGTCAATCTAAAACACGAACAGGAAAAAGCTGTGAATTGTCTTTCAGAAGGAAGGGATGTTTTTGCGGTTATACCAACTGGATAGGGTGAACGTTTTATATTTCAACTGTTTACAACTGCATAATTCGCTAACCAGTATAATTCAGGATCAGGTAAAGGAGGGAAAATCACTTGGCTTAGATTGTGCTGCGATTTCTGGAAACTAAAACTAAAAGAACTAAAAGCGTCCACGTGCAATTTGCTGTCATATTTGTGGATGTTTTTCTCAATTTCTATTGGCTAACAATTTGACACATTAATCTAGCTAGTTGTGAAAATCTGGATATATACGCTAAAGCAATTCATATTTCGACTGTTTGCAACTGCAGTGACGATCAAGAAAGTTCGCGAAGGGCAACATTCAGAGTAGTGTTAGTGACTTGCCTGCTAACCAGCGTAATTCACGATGAGGTAAAGGAGGGAAAATCACTTGGCTTAGATTGTGCTTTGATTAAAGATGTCAAAGATTTGTCCAACGTTGCAAGCGGCAAAACACAAGTGCTATTTGCACAACTAAACTAAAGCCTCCATGTACAATTTGCTGTCATATTTGTGGATGTTTTTCTCAATTTCTATTGGCTAATAATATGACACATTAATCTAGCAAGTTGTCAAAATCTTGACACCTTCGGAGGGGCTGTATTCAGAAAACAATAGCGCCTGTGCAGCCTCTCATTCTCACCGGCTCGCTTCGTTCGCCGACGGCTTTGCTCGTGCCACCAACGATGAGAGCCTGCTTGCAGGTTAGTTTAAAAACTGTGATGTGTAAAACTAATGGTCTTAATATTTTTTACTGTTTCAGTTGCCACTTGATTAGCATTTTTTGAAACGAAGTCGTTCCCAATAGGTAAGTTCTGAAGGTCACCGAACACTCAGGGTGAGAGAGAATGTGTTGATTAAATTTATTGTCCAAATTTCACATGTTGAAATGCGCATGCGCGCTCATGTTTATTCCAAGTATAATGTCGTTCCAGCGCTTAAAGTTATTATGGACACAATTTACATTCGTCAGGAGTTAATACAATAAGTGAAAGTCAAAAAGTTAAAACCGTTTCACTTGAATTTACGGTTCCAGCGAGTTCAAGAGGGTATAAAAAGAGTAAATGTTCTTCCAGTATGCGCGCCTCAAAACAAAGCTATATGGATATTGTATGTTGTGAAAATACTAAAAACATGTACGTGGGATACTAGTGGTTGGATGCAAGAAAAAAAAACAGGGATTGTAAATAGAACATTCGTCAGCGGTTGGTGCTGACTTTATTTAAACGGAAAGGTATTCTTATTCCACGATGAGTTCTAGCACGTTTTGAAACGTTTATGTGTGTCTCAATATAAAAAGTTAATTCTTACCATAATTTTAAAGCTTAAAAAACGTACTCGATTACAAGATTAAAATAGCATATTGTGTAAACGTATACAAATACAAAACACTGGGATTCTATTTATGCTTGCATATTTAAGATGCAGGATCAATAAGCGAGTCGCGCTTTGGATTTCACTGTGGCTGAGCTGCCCCTTAAATTGAGCAACTAAATTATTACCGTCCTGAACAAACACCCGGTGACTGCTCTCTATTAAACTCTAAGATCGTCCTTAAACATTTACCTAAATAAACTCGTGCATTTTTATTGCAGATGGATTAACATGCTGTGTTCCTTGCGTTAAGACCGTAAACACACCGCACTAGCAAGACGAGAAGCGGCGCAGCATTATAAATAGTTTTTCCTCCAGGTTTTTCTTAGCTATTTATTGTACTTTCGATTCCGTCACGTCGTTATTGGCGACGTTGGCCAGCATAGGAATTTTGACACATTCTCTCCGCAGCTCAATAATAACATTCTCCGTATTCCTTCATCCTTTTTTCATAAACCTTGTTGGGAGAATGTGGTTTTTAACTAATGTGGTTTTTGACTTTGTCTCTGTACTGATTGGCTTCTCTTCTCTCATTACTCACCTACCTAAGGTATAGAGAAATTATAAACCGATGAAAAGGTTATCCATCATGATGGAACATGGTGACAGACTCTAAAAGAGATTGACATGAGTAAAATTACTTGTGAAATGCTTTTTCTCTAGCACAAGGAGCCCATCACTAATGGACTCCTGCTAGCACTGTATGACTGTTTTCTGTTATTAACAAGACGACCGAATTGGGAATCATATTAAAATGAATCTATTTTAAGGAAAATGAGCACAGCATTTGTTGTTGAAATTCTAAGCTGGGACTTTGGAAATAATTAACACGACAGTTATGACAATTTTAGGTAGAAAGAATAATAATTATCAAATATCCTTTTGGAGAGGTATTTTTAATATGAACGTCGAGAAATGATATAATTTATCTGGCAAGAATATTAAATATGAAAATAACTATATTTATTTTCCGAGAGTGCAAAAAGAAGTATTCTTTATTGTCTTTATAAACAGGAATTAAAGGTGTAATATATCATTTGTAACAGAATGAATGCAACATTGATGAAAGTTAACACATATTTACAAAAGTACTTTGTCTTCCTCCATGAATAACGACATAAGTGAACATCCTTCCTGCTGGCGTATCCAGTTCTCGATCTTTTCTTCTTTTATAGCAAACAGCAAACTCATGAGTAAACAACCACATAAAAGAACCTATTATTCTGGGGTTCAGGCTGATAAAGTTATTAACCGGTTACTATTTACCGGGTGCTTAGTGAGAAATCAGCCAGAAAATGTTAACAATAATAAATAGATTTATATAGCGCCATATCCTTACTGCTCTATGGCGCTTTACAATACTGTATTAAAAAATAATGACTACATTAAAAAGATTATAAAGATAATTAAGACAAAAATCACATGAAATCACAAAATATTTGAAAAAAAGGCTTTTTTGAAAAGGTAGTCTTTAGACATTTCTTAAAAGTAGCTAAAGAAAAACCAGACTGTCTTATATGAATGGGCAGAGCATTCCACAACCGTGGGGCAGCCACTGCGAAAGCTCTGTCACCATAAGACTGCTGAATAGAACTTGGGACAACCAGAAGAGACTGATCAGATGACCTGAGACTACGATTGGGGATATACGGTGTTAGCAAAGCACTAATATAAGAAGGGGCTAAATTATTCAGAGATTTAAAAACCAACAACAAGATCTTAAAAACTATGCGATGCTCCACTGGTAACCAATGGAGCACAAAAAGTAATGGTGAAGTATGACCAAATTTAGGATAACGCTTAACAAGACGAGCGGCGCAGTTCTGTACAGACTGTAGCCTCTGAAACTGGTGTTTTGGTAGTCCGTATAAAAGGGCATTCCCATTATCTGACCTGCAAGTTATAAAAGCACGTATAAGCGCTATTGTAGACTCCTCTGACAAGTAGTTCCTAATTTTGGCTATCCTCAGATGGTAAAAAGCCAATTTGCATGTAGCACTAATATGTTTCTCAAACGTTAAACCATTGTCAAAAACTACACCCAGTTTTCGAGCTGATGCTGATGACTGTACTACGGAACAACTAATTGCGAGAGAAGATAACAGGGGACGAGGCCGATACTGAGAACTAATAACAAGTAACTCCGATTTGCCGGCGTTAAGCTTAAGCGCATTATAGCACATCCAGTTGTCTATCTCACGAGCACAGGCTTCAGCTTGAGAAACTGCTGAAGCCTCCGCATCACCACCCCCGGAATCGAAGGACAAGTACAACTGGGTATCATCGGCATAAAAGTGATAACCCATGTTGTACCTTCCAACAATATCTCCGAGTGGCGAAGTGTACAGCAAGTTGAATATGGGACCTAAAACAGACCCCTGAGGAACCCCGCATGCCAATGGGCGATGTGAATACCTCTTCCCCCCCACCCCCTCAAAGATAGGAGGTAAACCAAGAAAGTGCAGAGCCAGTGATACCAAACCGAGTAGCAAGCCTATTAAGTAAAATAGTATGGTCTACAGTGTCGAACGCAGCGGACAAATCTAAAAGAGGTAAAATGACTGACTGATGTTCTTAAAATTTGTTTCAGAAATACAATACATTTTACATTACTAGAGCTTTACTGTAACATACAATATTTTATAACTGCTGTTATAGTCCCATAGTCCCTTGCTGTCAGGCACTGTATAGCTCTTAGAGTTTGCATGGTACAGCACACCATAGTACTGAAATAGGAGTGCTTTCTTATTCTTCTTTTTATGTGTTTTTATTTCTCATGCTGAATTGGTTCTTATATATATGGTGCTTTATTGGCCACCTATCAGCGTGATGTTCTTAATCCACTTGTTCTTATATGTGCGTGCTTTCTGTACTGCATTGTTGTGTTTGTCTATTCATACCTGGTTAAATTTATTAAGTGCATTCAATTATCAGCCGCTTTTCATGAAACGAGCCCGTTCTCCTTCCCCGCGAGAGCAGCGAAAATGTAAGGGCTTTTTAGACTAATTTTGAAAGCCAATATCTCCATTACACAAACATAATTAAAATTCGTATGGCGGCTTTTCCCCTTAACATCTTATGCTAATAAAACACAATTAAAAATACAGGCAGAATTCACCTGCCTTTCTGTAGGCCTAATTTCTCGTCTTCCTGATTCGCTCAATTCTTGCCCCCAAAGGCCGAGGCTGTATAAAGCTACAGCAAACAGACTGTGGTAATTCTAAGAGAAGCACATTGCTCTCACTAACACGGTTAAAAGTCTTCATACGAGCTAAGTGGTCCATCAGGCCGTGGCATGAAGCGACTAGGAATATATCTACTCCCCCCTGGATGGGATGCCAGTCCAACGCAGGGTTACCCCCAGCATTAAATTCGCCGGTACCCATTTATACACCTGGGTGGAGAGAGGCACCGTGAGAGTAAAGTGTCTTGCCTAAGAACACAACACAAGTCGAGCGCACTAACCATGAGGCCACCGCGCCTCCCACTAACACGGTTACGTATACATTAAAAGTGAATCTCATAACTGCAAACGCAGCGTGCGTTTTGCCTAAAAGGACTGGTAAAAACCCGTTTGCGTTGGCATTGTATGGATGAATTTCTAACACTTCTGAAGTGCATTTGGATTCTCAAAAAGAGCATAAGCGTCTTTTTGAGAATTTAGTAGTGACAGTTAGTAGCTGCCCTTTCACGCCAACACATGGAGACTGCCAGACAACGAAGCAGTAGCTTGATGGCGAGTGAAGAGATGTATTCTTGTGGAATGGGAATAAGATCAAACTGTTCCCTATGCAGAGCAGTTATTAATGTTATGAAAATGCATAAATACGAAAAAAAAACTTTGCGTAGAGAAGGGCGTGTCTTGATTATGATCGCCTTATGATCGCCTTCGTTCAGTCTCCGTTGTACTCAGCGTAGTTGTTCTTATCCTGTGACTGCTTAGCGTTTCAAGATGGTGTGCTGTGTTTCGGCGTGGTCGTTGTTGTTTCTTTAAATTAGAAGGCTTGCATACACCTGCGCGTTGTTTTCACGGCCATGCTAATTTCGACTGAGTGGACCGGAAGACATAAGGTGACATGATATCAAATGATGCGCTTCCCCTAAATTTTAAGTGTACTTTTCCATTTAGAGACGGACGTTTAAACGGATTAGTTAAATATCAGCTGAACACGTTGAAAATTGAGGTAGATCTCAACAGTCGTGATCGTTGCTGCCAGATGTGATGCTAATATCTCATGGCTCTGATGGCTGACATGAGTGACTCTTTAACTTATTCGTCATGCGCCTTTTGACACACTGAAGCTTTTCATGTATTATTATTCGACAACTGCAAAGGTTCTAAAGTACACTGAACGGACATTATGTAATATGAAAACAAACTGGTTGAACATTGAATCATCTAATGTATACCCATAGGAAATCTACACCCACTGCAATTTAACCCCTTTAAGTGATGGTTTTAATTAAGTTCCGGTTTTAGAGTGCTAGAAAGGATATTTTTAGCTCGGTGTCGATTGGACTCAGTGGCGAAATTTGGCCGCCCACTATCTCGACTTCCCAGCTGCCTAATTTATTACCCTAAAGACTGAAGTTACACACATGTAAACCTGCTCCAAACTTAACTGGAGTCACTTGGAGAAGAACATTACTACTCGCATAAAGTACTTGCTTGAATAATGGACAAATATATCCTAGAAATCAAAGAAACCACTTCATGGCAGAAAACCGCATTAGTTAAATGACAGATGACTCCGTTAGGTATTTTTGAAAAATTTAGTGATGGCGAGTTTTAATGAAGTGCAAAGGGGTTGCACTATTTCACGCTGACTACGATCAAATTGTCTCCAAGACAGTTTTATTGGAAAACGGCCTTCACACGGCAAATTCAAGTTGGCAAACTTCAAAAGTTGGCAAACTCGTACCTTCACTCGTCAAACTCGCGTCAATTCACAACACACGCTAATTCGCAACATGGCCGACGTAGTCTTAATCGCCGGAGCATAAATAGAAGGGTTTGGGCGAAACCATATATCAGCAGAAATCCCCCTCCCTTAGTGACAACCTTCAACTTTTGTTTGTTTTTAGTATCGTTGGAGGCTGCAGATGAAACGTCCCACACAACAGGACAATAGTGAACCTCTGATAAATTTAAAAGTTGCCTCACGTTCATCTTGACCTCCGTCCTTCATTAGTGTCACGCAAATCACGTGAATAGAGCACGCGTTTTGATTGACTGACGTCAAATACGAGTGCATCAACACGAAATTACTGAAAAAGTCGGCGAGAATAGAGGCAAGTTCTATTTGTCGCCAACAGTTTGCCAACGTGTTTGCCGACTGTTTTTGTACTATTCACACCGCGAAAGGAACACGATGCGTAACAAGAAGTGGGCCTTTTTCCGTAGATTAAGTTTGATAAATGATCTTTAACAATAATCCCGTAGTCGTCAAAGTTTCGACTAATGCAACTCGTTAACCTAAATGAAAATGAAGAATATCCCTGCAGGAAAGGCTACCGACAAAACCGAACTTGGCGTGCCTGGTTTTCGCAATGTTTCCGCATATATATAATGTTTGAAATCATTTCCTAAGTTTCACACGTATTGACCATGAATTAGGTTGAAAAAAAAACAAAGAAAACAGTTCGTTGCCATGGTCGAGGCCCTATAAAAACTTTCATCGAGAAACAAGAAAACTTCAAAGTTTTCAAGGTTTCCCTGGTTTCTCGTTTCCCAATTAAAGCTTGTATTTTCTCCAGTCCTGATTGACAAAACTAGACTCTCAGCCCCATAATTATTTGTTTCAATTTTAGCGCTTCAAGGTATTATGTTAAGAAAATTATTTAATTAAAAATTTAATTATTTCCTCTCTAATGTACCACATCCTTGAATACTCTAGCTTTCTTGACAAATGTAGCTTATAGTTGTGTAACAATAGAACTGAATCAATCATGGAAATTTATAAGGAAGAAACCAAAGTTCGAACTAAGCACCCTGGGAGGTTAACTGAGGAAATAAGGTAGCAAGGATTCTTAATGAAAATGTATTAACAGGTTTTGATACCGGCCGGCTTTTATACGCGCGGCACCAACTCTGTTTCAATTAAAGGATATTGGAGTGACTTAGTTGCACTAAAGAGAGGGGTAGGTTTGCTTTATAGCTCAGTGTTGAAATCTAGAAACCAAACTAACGTGCCATTATTTAATAAAACACAATGGACATTTGTGTACTTAATTATGGAATTGGTAATGTTTTCGCTTATAAGTTCAAGAGCTGATGTAAACTGCTTTCAGATAAAGCTTCTTTAATTTTTGCAGAGATTATCAGTTTGGTAAAGTTTAGCAACATAAGCGTTCCCTTGAAAGGGTTAAGTAGGTAAACAACCTTCTATGCAAAGTTTTTTTTTGCCTTGCTTCGCAGTATTTACTTTCAAGACGAGAAACAAGCGCAAAGCCCTCTTATGGTTTCTTTCGCTGCTTGTCGAACTTCTTTGATCTTCCAGCAGTAAAGAACTGGGTTTAACGACGAATTGAGGTAGACTAGGGTAAATCCCCATACTTGTGCGAGTAAAAGAGTCACGCTTGCGCCTTGAGCAATCGTTAAAGCCGATACTACAGTAGTTGGAAGATAACATGCTGCCAAAGTTAGGTGAACCCACAATGCGTTGAAAACTGTCTTTTTGTATCGCGCCATGTTTAATCCGGTATTTCCTGTTTGGCCTCCACGTGTGTCTTGCAACTGCATTTGCAGACGTCGTATTGTAAAAAAGATTCTCGTATAGGAATAAGTTGAAATTATAAGCGCAGGTAGGAAAGTGAGTAGCCAGAAGATGTATAAGTAGAAAAGAGGGATGATCCAAACAGAAAGAGCGCCGGCCACGCTGGTTGGAATCCAAAAAAGGAAAACGGCCACACGAACTCGCTTGAGAGTAACAACCTGCCTGTATCGTAACCTCAATAACAGTGCGAGGAGTCTGTCCACACTGATTGTGGTCAATGTTAAAACGGAAACAACACAAAGTATCCCGTTGATACACTGAGACCATATTTGAATAACTCGACTGAGGTGCAGGCGTTCGAATAAAGCTGAGAAAATAACAGCGACCATTAGGGGCTGGCCAATCACGCCAACACAAAGATCCGTGATCGCCAGGGAACGAAGCAATAGTTTTGATGCCGGATTTAGAGAAGTCTCCTTGCTAAGGGCCACTAGGATCAAACTGTTCCCAAGAGTAGCTGTAATAGTAAGAATAATGCATAAAGACGCCATAGAAATGCAGTGAAGGGCAATGAACCGATGATTATCGCTGCCCGAAACTGAACTGGAACAAAACAGATATCCGTCAAACATTTCTTCGCTGGTTTGGTCGCTAAAATTTGACATCTTTCCAAAGACTGACTGCGCTATAAAACGTATTTAAAGACAGATGTAACAAGTCGCAGATTTCCGTTCAAATCTAATTGGTTAAGTATTCTTCTTGTTCCAAAGCCGTTTCTTGTCCGTGGATGTGGGATGATTAACATTGGTCAGCTGCCAAGTGCGGTAAATCTTCGAGAATGACTGGCCTTCAAATTAATCCTGGGAAGGGGGGGTACTCATTATCGATAAAATCTTCAACAAAAACCCTTCATATATTATGCTTAGGGCAACTGTGCCAGCTGCAATGGTCATAAATAGGATATCGAAGTTTTGATCAGGTCATAAATAGGGTAGGGAAAATAGCTGAAAATCGCAGATTTTTGTCATAAATAGGGTAAGG
Organism: Micromussa lordhowensis; assembly: GCA_964020085.1. Lineage (NCBI taxonomy): Eukaryota > Metazoa > Cnidaria > Anthozoa > Scleractinia > Lobophylliidae > Micromussa > Micromussa lordhowensis. Next base: position 25,573,222 of record OZ026597.1, on the reverse strand, counting down.
GTTTTGGGAAGCGGGCCACACACCCCCACCCAATTTTTCTAGGAGTACCCCCGGGAAGTTATTGTGTTCGGTTATTTTAAATCGCAGGTGTTCGTTTAGCAATTGGGGTGTGGCTTAATGGTTTTGTTGATTGTGAGAAGGTTCTATGACATATATAACGCGCATTTGTTTGTTGAAGGACGGATGTTTAATCCATCGATAAGTCTGATATCAACTGAACACTTTAAAAAGGAGCACTCATCATCACGAGCTGTCCATCTCAATAGCGGTCCGTATTACAAAAATCGGACCACTTCAGAATTCTCCTTTTCATTGTGGACCAGTTTGCCATATAAAGTTATTTGACAGCGGCAAAATGGTAAATTTGCTCATTAAAATGCGCTCAAAGATATTAAAGTGACAGCTTCCAATATGCAGACAAGCTGGCTGAACACGAGCGACGTCATGACTCAGACAAGACTCAGACAATCAAACCGGAATGGCTGACGATTTTCCTAAAACACTTTCTAAAACAGCCGGTGTTCCTAAAACACATTTTTGAAACGAAAACTTCTCCTAGATCCCCTCTAGTTCTCTCATCTGGAATACGCTGATGATGTATGAGCATTTGCATTCTATTTTTAGGTCTCGCGCGCTTCGATATTAGTGTTACCTTGGACAGGCATATTGCCATCTTTCATCCTCTCCGCTACGAAGACATTCTCACTTACACGTCACGTGCGCATAGCCACAGTTTGGTTTTTGTCCTTGGTTCTTCCCTGCTCGAGGTTCTTGGTGGAGGATGTAATAGGTCTATCAGCATTATATATTTCTTTTACAATCCTAACGGTATTGATACCGATGATTATCACCATACTGTGCTCTATTCGGATTTTATAAGCCGCTTTACTACAGTCTAGGCGAAAAGAAGATGAAGTTTTAAATCGTACTTCCGATTTCTTTAGAGTAGAAAAATTCGGAACAAAATGGTCTTCCTTGTGCAGTTGAGAATTAAACGGACGGCTAGCTGAGTGAAAATCATACATGTAGTATCCACCTGTTTGAATTTCCCATGTTTGATGAAGTTATATATATTATTAATATATATAGTTATATATAAGTTATATATATTATTAGATATTTAGACATTAGATTTCTGATTTCTGATCATTTATTTTCTTCCTTTTATATATCGTCCTTTATACATATAGTAAATTATTTTATTTTAGGCTTTTGATCACTGAAAAGCCCCTCAGGCGAGTGTTCAATAAATTTTGATTCATTCTTTCATCCGTTATACAGAAAATCCCGAAAATTAGTCGATGGTAGTTTCGTCTTACTATTAAAGTGCAACTAACCCCTCCCCCCAATTTTTTTCGCTTTTGTCAAAGAAAAGTAATTAGATATTCAACCTTGTAGTCACAATGAAGAGAGGCAACTATGTTATTGAAAGAGAAAGAAGTATTATTTGTGGAAAGTTCAGAGAATCACGATTAATAACTTAAATAACGATAAAGGAAGAAAAGGAAGAAAAAAAAACGAAAAACTTCACGACTTGGTTCAAGAGCACAAATATTTTAAGATACTAAATAACAATATTAGGATTAAATTTGTTAAGAAATGAATAAGTCAGTTTTAAAAAATGCAAACAGGATACCTATATCCATAGTAAATTCTGCACTTATAATCCTTCATCAGCACGTACTCGTAAAAACGTGTCGTCACCAGTCTCCTCACTACACGGTGCACACAGCACATGCCAACAGGTGTTGCTAATTCAACCATCTTGTGCTGCATCAGAGCGAGTTTTTTAATTACTTGAACTCACTCTTATAAATAAACAAGTGAGAGCAGTGAATAAACGTTAGGGGTAAATACTAGCTTTTTATGTTGGCACGATGTAGCATCGTAATGAGGCGTTTCGAGCTATACAGAATTTACTACAAATGTAGAATTTATTACGTAATTAATCATAAAAATTACAATTTCCTCGACTATGATTGGTTTAAAAAACTCCTATTTTCCACTAATTCACTAGTTGTTATACCTAGTTGTTATCGGACAGTTTGTTATCGGACAGTTTGTTATCAGACAGTTGTTATTGGACAGTTTGTTATTGGACAGTTTGTTATTGGACAGTTTGTTATTGGACAGTTTGTTATTGGACAGTTTGTTATTGGACAGTTTGTTATTGGACAGTTTGTTATTGGACAGTTTGTTATTGGACAGTTAGTTATCGGACAGTTTGTTATCGGACAGTTTGTTATCGGACAGTTTGTTATTGGACAGTTTGTTATCGGACAGTTTGTTATCGGACAGTTTGTTATTGGACAGTTTGTTATCGGACAGTTTGTTATCAGACAGTTGTTATTGGACAGTTTGTTATTGGACAGTTTGTTATTGGACAGTTTGTTATTGGACAGTTTGTTATTGGACAGTTTGTTATTGGACAGTTTGTTATTGGACAGTTTGTTATCGGACAGTTTGTTATTGGACAGTTTGTTATTGGACAGTTTGTTATCGGACAGTTTGTTATTGGATAGTTTGTTATCGGACAGTTTGTTATTGGACAGTTTGTTATTGGACAGTTTGTTATTGGACTGTTCAAAAAGCCAATCACATTCAAAGTTTTGGTTTAAATCAACCAATCACAACCTTGGTTTCAATCACCATAGAAACAGTGTGCAGACTCCTAACTCAGACTCAGCGCGACATTAAACATTTTACCTCTCCTTTGTCAGTCTCTTAATACAAATTTTCCCTTTCTTTCATAATTTGGTTATTCTTCTTTTTCTCAGAAATCGTTATTTTTATGATCAATTGGTAATAAGACTTCGTGTCGTCCAATTGGTCTGTAATCATACTCGTGATAAACAAATCGGACTCTCGCTGCGCGGTTGTCCAATTTTGTTATCACTTGTATGATTACAGACCTAATTGGACTCCACTCTGTCCAATTACCATTACTTATTGCAGATTACCGATGTAGAATATCCTGTTTACATTTTTGAAAAGTGACCTATTCATTTTAACGAATTGTCAATTAGTGTTATATAGTATTCCTAAATCGCAGTTGGGCATGTCCGATACGTGACGTTTTTCGTTTTTTTTTCTTTATCGCATTTTATTAATCGTGATCCCCTGAAATTTCTACTAATGTTTAGAACTGTAATATTGTTCACCTTCAGTATTGATTGAATGTATTGGCTGATGTAAGTTTCTAAAGGTTTCCGGAAGCTCACGATTTCCTTTAAATTAACGGGGGGGGGGGGACGAAATTTTAGAGCGTCTAAACGAAAAGTTTTCTGGAGGTTCTTGGGTCATTTTTGAGCCCATACAGTTTTCGAGAGTTTTGAGAATTACATACCTGGACTTGTAAAGAGGAACTAAATTTTACAACTAAAACCATAACGCATGTATCTATAGTCTAAATTTGTAAATGTTTCTTTTTAAATAAACTCTCTACAGTAGGTCTACAGTAGGCAGGCCTTGAACTCTGGCCTAGCCTTAATATCTGCTGTTAATCTTGCAGTAAAATGATATAGACGTCACCATGGTGTTTTTGATATTAGTGTCTCTCTTAACTAGCTCGTCCTGATCAGTGGATTGAATAACATGCACGGAATCCAAATCATGATCAAATGATTGACATGTGAGTTTACAGTTCTAATGGGAACACGTCGAGAACTGATTAAAACAGACCAACGAGATTTAACATTTTTCGAATTCTACACATTGAATTAATGAGAGCGATAAGACTATAAGACGTCTGCAAATGAGCGCTGAATTTACCCTTTTCTTTTCAGTTTCTCTTTGAAATCATCTCACAATCCATCTTCCTGATATGGCAAACAGTAGCTACTTTTGTAACAAAGCATTCCTCCGGCATTAATTTCTTTCAAACTGGGAATTTGAGAAGTAAGAATTAGTCAGTTCTGATCGCCTACGCTGTTAACTAATACGAGTATCCTTAGCATGAAGACTAAAGAAGAACAACCTCTAGTTCGTCAGTTCGTAGCTAAATTTTTTTTTTAAATTTTTGCTGCTTTCATTGTGTGTCTGTGGTTGTTCTACTTTGTTTTTTTTTTCTTCCCATAATCAGTCTCAATATTATAATTGCCTGCTTTGATATGGTAATAGACATAACCAGGATGATTTTAATACCATTCGATAACAAAGGCAAGTTATTACATTTAAAATCGTTGTTAAAGGCTCAAGTGCATACAGCTTCATGCATATTGTTGTAAATTAATATAGTTATGGAATCAAATTCAGGTATCACCTTTCCTTTATTTGCGGGGTTAGGATATTAATTAAGAAAGTCCACGAGGGCAAAATTTCACTTCAAGAGAAGACACCACGCTGTTTTAAATCAGTAGACATGACAATTTAATCAAAAACTTAAAAAGTCATTGCAAAAATTATTGGTCTACCTATTACAGTATCCCTTTTTTATGCACGAGTGCTAGCAAGCTAAGAAGCTTTCAATATAGGATATTCCATAGAACTATTGGAACAAATGTATTGTTAATGAAAATGGGAATCAAGGATCACGATGATTGCTTTTTTGTGACAGTAAACCCGAAACCATAGAGCACCTCTTTTGGTACTGTGACCGGATATTCCCCCTCTGGAACGCCCTCGCGCACTGGATTCGGTCAGTAGCAGAAATTGAAATAGAATTTTCCCTTGAATCTGTTCTTTTGGGCTATACAAACTGTATGCCTTGTAAAAATGCGATTAATTGTATTATTTTAGTGGTCAAGTTTTTCATATATAAGTGCAAAATGGAGGGACGTAACCCCGATTTTGCTGGCATAAAGAGCTACCTTAAGTTTAATTATAGTATTGAAAAATTTGCATTTGACTTCGCTTTGCAGGATAAATTTTTTATGTAAGTGGAAACAGATGAAAAAAATATTCTTTCAATAAATGATGTAATGTCTTGTATCGTAAGTAACTTAAGTATTGTACCGTATTCTATGTAAGTATTGTAATGTAAGTATTACCCTGAGAGTAGAGTTATTGTAATGTCAGTGGTGTAATAGCTATATTGTTATTAATGTAAGTAGTTACTTGTTTTGCAAATAAAAAAGAAATCACGTGAAAAAAAAAAAAAAATTATCAATCGATTTCCTGAAATAATTTTTTACTAAAAATGCACCTTTCAATCGAATCAATAATTGTCGGTTTGATATGCTTACAAATAGTTCGCGAGTTTGTTTGCATCAGAGGCAAGTCTTATCTTCATTGACGCCCGTTTCTAAACTTAAGATGATTTATTTTCACATCAGACCCACGTGATCGAACTTATTGTTGAATGTTTATGAAGGTAACACAAGTCCAAAGAGCAACGTTTCCCGTCCAAAAGAATACACTGATCTCCAACCTCGAGAGGTTTTGACCTGATTAAATAAGATAAGTACACAGAGGCAGAAACAATTAAAAAATATCATGGCCTCGCTTTGTTAAATCGCAAACTACACTCCGTCAACACCTTAGCCCACCGCGGACACCGAAACATTTTTTTTTTTCAATTAAGGCGATTTTTGTTATCTTTTATTCCAAAACAAAATAACTTGAGCGACTGAGGGAATAAAGCTTTACATTTTGAAGCCAGCACACGCGCACCTTCACAGCAAGAACCGTCTCGAATTATTGCAAATAATAATAATGACTGTTTATTCACGATTCAATTAAGAAGTGAAAAGGATATAAATGAGGTTATCCCTTTCTAGTTTATCTCCTCCTAAAAGTAATTAAAGCCATATCTACATCTGGTTCAAAGATAAAAATAAATAACTCAATGTTCGCGTAGATGTCAAACATCAGCAGAGAAACAACCCGAATGCTCTTTTGCAGTCGACATTGGAACAGCAAAAGTTATCTGCTTCACTTTTACACATTTACTGTGTTTTTCTGTGTTATTCTCACACTATAACTGCTACCCTTGGGAACAGTTTGATCTTGTTCGCCTTCCACAAGGACAAGTTTCTTCACCCGCCATCAAAGCTATTGCTTCGTTGTCTGACAGTCACCGATCTTTGTGTTGGTGTGATCGGGCCGTGAGCCGGCAGCTATCACCTTATTATTATCCGCTGTAAACGAAAATTGGATCCTTTGTCGAGTGGCTAAATACTTGGCGTATGTTTCAACCACGATTTCTACTGACGTATCTTTGGCGACACTGACCGCTATAGGTGCGGATAGACTACTTGCTCTGTTGTTGGGCTTGCGACATACACAAGTTGTCACTGTAAACCGCGTTCGTACGATGATCTTCCTCTTCTGATCATGATTAAAAAGAGGCGCGGTTCGTGCTCTCTACGTTTGGGATATGACTGCCTACTTCATATCAAGTGCTGCATTGGTAATATATATGGGTTATTGACCAAGTGTGAGGTCAAGATGGCTGGATATTGGCCGAGTTCTTTTTTTGCGTGTTTATGGACCGAGACGGAGTTGAGGTCAGTAAACACGCAAAAAACTGAACGACGCCAATATCAAGCCATCATGACCAAACAAACTTAGTCAATATGGATTTATTAGATGGCTTTCACAGCGCAGGGTTTGATTCATCTTGCCCGCTCGCGGAGTTAGCCATATAATAATAGATGTTATAATTTCTACCTATTCTTATACAAGAATCTTTCGCACCTTTCGACGTCAATAAATATGGGTTATTGACCAAGCGTTATCTTTTTGCGAGTTTATGGACCTCGATCGACTCCGTCTCTGTCCATAAACTCGTAAAAAAAGAACGAGGCCAATATCCAGCCATCTTAACCGAACATTGTGGGTTCACCTCAACCTAGCAACATGTTATTTTCCTTTCGCTGTACTAATGACTATATCGTCTGTTCCGGGATTAAGCCCGTCTCTTTTTAGTAACGGTAGATCTAATCCGGAGGTCGTGGGTTCGATTCCCACCGAGGTCAAAAGATCTTTTCTTTGCCTCGTGTGGTTCCCTGATTCCCTTTACTAGGGCTAACGCCCAGTGGGTTATTCATGGGTTCAATCAGCACTTGAATTTACACTTCAGAGTTAATTCTCTGTTCCACCGTCTCTTTTTCTGGCCGAGTTTGTGGCAGTAAATTTAATTTACCTCAATTCCTCACTGAATCCTGTTCTTTATCGCTGGAAGATCAAAGAAGTTGGACAAGCAGTAAAGGAAACCTTAAAACAGTTTTGGGCTTGTCTCTCAATTTAATTGAAAAAAGAACCGGCCATTAAAAACAAGTGGTATAGCCGAACAATAACGTTAAATATCTGGCCTTATTCCCACTTAGGGTTTTACACTTTATGCTTAGAGTTTTCACTACTATGTGAATGCTCGATACTCAAAAAATGCTAAATCATGCTCACATAAAAAAGCTAAGATTTACCTTTAACGTTTATTCACTGCTCTCACTTGTTTATTTATAAGAAATGAGTTTACAAGTAATTAAAAAACTGAATTAGCAAAACCTGTTGACATGTGCTGTCCGGGGACTGGTAACGACACGTCTTTACGTGTACGTGCTGATGAAGGATCACGAATGCTGAATTTACTATGGATATACAATATCCTGTTTGCTTTTTAAAAATCACTTATTCAAGTCGTGAAGTTTTTCGTTTTTTTTCTTCAACCTAAATTATTAATCGTGATTCTTCGAACCTTCCACAAATAATTTCTTTTTCGATAACATAGCTGCCTGCCAATGATCAATCACTCTTTTCGTTGTGGCTACAAGGTTGAATATCTAATTACTTTTCTTTGACAAAAACACGAAAGCCAGCTTAAATTTCAGTTGTCATTTTCCAGCTGTTTTCGGCCATGATCTAGAATTTATTAATAGCAAGACGAAACTATCGACTAATTTTCGAGCTTTTCTGTATAACTTCAATCACATAGGAAATTCAAACAGGTGGATAGTACAGGTATGATTTTCACTCAGCTACCTATTCGTTGAACTCTCAAACGATGAAGACCGTTTTGCTTCGAATTTCTTCTTTTAAGAAATCGGAAAGTGCGAGTTAAAGCTTCATTGAATTCTTCGTTTCGCAGGCAATACACCCACGGGTTTATAGCCGATGATGTAAACGCGACCGCCTCGACGGGTGCCCACAACTTGGTGAAGGTAAATTTCCCGCTAAAATGATGCACAAGAGAAGTAATTAGACTTGGCAACCAACAAACGACAAACAGTCCCACCACAATGCTGATTGTCATTGCAGCCTTAAAGTTCTTTTTTCTTCTTTTCACGGCGTCGTGATTCTGTAGAGTATGGACAGATATTCGCCTGGACTGCAGTGAAGCGGCTTTTAAAATCCGAATAGAGCATAGTATGATGATCATCATCGGTATCAACACCGTTAGGACTGTAAAAGCTATATATAATGCTGATAGACCTATTACATCCTCCACCAAGAACCTGGAGCAGGGGAGAACCAAGGACAAAAACCAAACTGTGGCTACGAGCACGTAACATCTCGTGTCAGTGAGAATGTCTTCGTAGCGGAGAGGATGAAAGATGGCGATATGCCTATCCAGGGTAACACAGCATAAGTTGAACGTAGTAGCCACTGTTGTATGGATCCAAAGATAGTCAATAGCTTTGCCGTAGGTTTGTACACGATCGACATTGTAAGCCGTATATCTAATAGATATCCACACGGGCTGTATAACGAATCCTACTAAAAGGTCGGCAGCTGCTAAGGAAGACAGGAACAAATTCGAAATTGTTCTTAGTGACCTATTTCTGGTGATCAGCCACAATACAACCCCGTTTCCAACAATGGCCCCCAAAGCTGTGAGACCATACCACGTCGATAAAACTGTCTTTGCCGCTCTGCTCAAATGGTTGTCATGATCAGTGTTGTTCATGTTGACGTATTAAAAACACAGGGTGAAAATACACTGGGCAAGTAGCTGATTTGTGTTTTTGATTTATCAAGTAGAAGGGCATTTTATATTGGCTCTTTCAGTTTCAAACTGAACTGTCATTTCGTCAGACCACGCAGCACTAGCATATCAGAAACAGAAAGTGTTATTTTCCGGTGTTGTACTTTAACGTCATTTCACATGTTGTCATAGCTACTTTTCCTAATTTGACTTTAAATTTGCCTTTGTCGTTTAGTGACTGTTGGTTTGTTCTAAGAGTGACCATTGCACTTTCAAACACCGGTAATAAAATAATTGATTATTGATATGATCGAGAACAAACGAAAGAACAAACAATCATGGAAACAAAAGATGCAGGTGAATGGATCGTAAGGTTATGTTTTCCCAGAGGCGACAAACGCAGACAGAATTTGTAAACAGGAATTCGAAAGCTATAAAATTTTACGACTAAACTATGAGGTTCAAAACCACAAAGAACGAAAACACGGACAAAAATGACGAATGAAACTCAGTGTTCTGAATTCGTGACATGCAATTTTTACACAAATTAATTTACATCGCACCCTAAGGCTAGCTAAAAACCATTATTCTCCCATTGTGTCTCTTGTTTTTTCAGTATTTTTCCGGCCCTAATGTAGGTTTGTTATTTTATTGTCCCAAGAGCTTCCAACAGTAGCATGTCCTAAGAACGGATCAGTAGGTATATGAATTCCCAAATCATCTTTGTATCCTGAGTAAGCAACGCAGTGTCTGTCTTGAAAACTGTGTTTTAAATCGTCCATGCACTGATAGTGTTATGCGCCGTTTCATCGAAACTTCAGTCGAGCGCCCACCCTCAGGGAAATGGGAGGAAGTGGCAGTCTAACAGAGGCTCGTAAGGAATTAGAATGAGACTTGGTAAAAACGTCAATTTATTCAAATATAAACATACTCAAAGGCGACAGGGAATCATATGAATAAAGACAATGATAAGGGTGTTTGAATCTTCTTCACTTTCTATTTCGGACTCCTATCTGTCATCACCTTTTCTTAAACAAAACCAAATTACATTTACTGAATTTTGGGTGGCCGGTTAATAGGGGTAAGGACAATAGAAAACCCTCATTGGGATGACCAAAAGGTGGCCGCGGCCGCTTAAAAGTGGTGGTAGGTTAATACGGACTTTATTTACCGCAAATTTATTCACAACAATTTCGGGACTTTGATAACTGGTGGCTTTTTCCATTTTCCCGCCCGAATTTTGCCCAAATCCTATTTCCCAGCTTTTGGGTTGCCCAAATCCCATTTCTTTCTTTTTTCGTTGCGATTCCTAGACGGCCAAGTCTCATTTTCTCAGGAAACAAAAGTTGGCAAATCCTTATTCTCATTTTACCCTTTCAGGCCACTCATTAAAGAATCGACTTCACAAATGCCACTGGCGCCAGTGAAACACCGTAACTGGAGAAACCAAGGGCACAAATAACAGTGTCCATATCACCCGGATAGCGGGCACTCAGAATAAACGTCGCGGATACATGTTTTATAAACATAAAGACCAGGGCATACAATTTAAAAGTGACTGGATGAAGTCAATACCTTAAATGTAACTTAAACTCAAAGTGAAGTGGGTTTCCAGGCAAATAAGAGGTATTTACCAGTAACTATACATTGTACATGCACATACTTTGTGCGGCCACAAGCAGTGTTCCTATTGCTAGCTTAAATAGACTTGGTCCAGGGCAATATGAATTAGACCGATAGGAACTCGGCAACATAGGGATCTTTGACGCGGAGGCAAAATCCTTCCATTAATTTCAATTTACAGCGGACCAGTCCTTTTACCTCTCCACGTCTGGAGCTGTATTCATCACGATCACGGAAAAGACAGGTCAAGGCTAAAAGAGTCAACTGAATTGGAGTTGATTTATTCAAAGTTCGGCCTGTGTGTTAGCATATTCAAATAGTGTTTAAGCAGGTATATTTTTATTGTTCAGGTAGCTTGTCTGCATATTGGAAGTAGTCATTTTAGTATCTTTAAGCGGATTTTACGCATTTAAATTTACCATCTTCCAGCTGTCAAATAATTTTTATATGGCAAACTGGTCCATAATGAAAAGGAGAATTCTGAAGTGGCCCGGATTTTGTAATACAGACCGCTATTGAGACAGACAGCTCATAACGATGAGTGCTCCTTTTTAAAGTGTTCAGTTGATATCAGACTTATCGATCGATTAAACATCCGTCCTTCAACAAACAAATGCGCGTTATACATGTCATACAACCTTCTCACAATCAACAAAAGCATTAGGCCAGACGCCAATTGCTAAACGAACACCTGCGATTTAAAATAACCGAACGCAATAACTTCCGGGGGGTACTCCTAGAAAAAATGGGTAGTGATGTGCGGCCCGCTTCCCAAAACCCTTACCCTATTTATTATCAAAATCTGCGATTTTCAGCTATTTTCCCTACCCTATTTATGACCATTGCGGCTTGCACAGTTGCCCTAAGCATAATATATGAAGGGTTTTTGTTGAAGATTTTACCGATAACGATGAAAGAGAAAGCGTCTTCTAAAAAACATACTCAATTGAAGACTAGAGTGCAAAAACCATACCCTATTTATGACCAAAACGGCTGAAAAACATACCGTTTGAGGCCGCACATACCTATATAGTCGATATAAGGGAGTACCCCCCCTTCCCAGGATTAATTTGAAGGCCAGTCATTCTCGAAGATTTACCGCACTTGGCAGCTGACCAATGTTAATCATCCCACATTCACGGACAAGAAAGGCCTTTGGAACAAGGAGAATACTTTACCAATTAGATTTGAACGGAAATCTGCGACTTGTTCCATCTGTCTTGGTTTAAATACGTTTTATAGCGCAGTGAGTCTTTGGAAAGATGTCAAACTTTAGCGACCAAACCAGCGAAGAAATGTTTGACGGATATCTGTTTTGTTCCAGTTCAGTTTCGGGCAGCGATAATCATCGGTTCATTGCCCTTCACTGCATTTCTATGGCGTCTTTATGCATTATTCTTACTATTACAGCTACTCTTGGGAACAGTTTGATCCTAGTGGCCCTTAGCAAGGAGACTTCTCTAAATCCGGCATCAAAACTATTGCTTCGTTCCCTGGCAATCACGGATCTTTGTGTTGGCGTGATTGGCCAGCCCCTAATGGTCGCTGTTATTTTCTCAGCTTTATTCGAACGCCTGCACCTCAGTCGAGTCATTCAAATATGGTCTCAGTGTATCAACGGGATACTTTGTGTTGTTTCTGTTTTAATTTTGACCACAATCAGTGTGGACAGACTCCTCGCACTGTTATTGAGGTTACGATACAGGCAGGTTGTTACTCTCAAGCGAGTTCGTGTGGCCGTTTTCCTTTTTTGGATTCCAACCAGCGTGGCCGGCGCTCTTTCTGTTTGGATCATCCCTCTATTCTACTTATACATCTTCTGGCTACTCACTTTCCTACCTGCGCTTATAATTTCAACTTATTCCTATACGAGAATTTTTTTTACAATACGACGTCTGAAAATACAGTTGCAAGACACACGTGGAGGCCAAACAGGAAATACCGGACTAAACATGGCGCGATA
>OZ026597.1:25495773-25553273 GCA_964020085.1 Micromussa lordhowensis | reverse complement strand
AGTATCATCAGAGTGAGGAAATACATTTGGCACTCAGAGTACAGCGTTGTCACTGTGCAGATAGATATTTGAAGTTGTAACTAACTTTTCAAGACAAGACAAGACAAGACAACTTGTTCTGAGTAATCTTTCAAATTTTGCTCAGAGGGAAGAGCAAGATAAGTGCTGGGAAATTTTCCTCGAGACTGCTACACAAGCCTTTTGAAGTACTGATAAATTTTTGAGCTTCAGTGGACTCGTTTGTCGTTGTCGGATTTAACCTTTTGAACACCGATTTGAATGAAACACTTTGCTAATTTGTCGAACGGAAAATAAATATAAATCAGCGTGTAAGACCGTACACACCACGAAAAGAACGGCGAAAGCGATGTTTACAAATCACTCTGCCAGACCAGTTTTGATCATTTAGTTGCACTCTTAGTTAAATTTTGCCACCGGTAAAGATATCGGGCGCCGGGCTATCGAACAATCCTAATTTTAGTGTTCTTTTTTCATTTCTTACGTAAAGCGACCGCCGCGGCCATTCTTGTTCTTGTTCGTTCCGCTTGTCCTCTCACTCCTGACATACATTAAGGACAAATCGATATTTTTATTGCTGTGTAAAAAGCAACGAGCTGGCGAGGAAGTTTAAATTGCTTTCTGTGCCTTATGCTGATCTTAAGGGAATTCGGCTACAAAGTGCCGCTACACGGCCAAAACCATTTCAGTTATCTTACTGCTATAGTTTTAAAGCAACACAATACAGAGAAAGCAATCGACGCTAACAATGGCCGGGGTGAGACATGAAGCATATGGGTATCACAATGCTGAAAACTAAAAGCGCTCGTTTCTTTTCAATGCAGAATCTCTTACCATGCCGGTCGCGCTAAATATGATGTAAATGGTTAACAACTAGTTTGCCGGTCTAAAGGACATGATAATTTACCTTGCAATTAAAGAATTATTGTTGACTATCAAAGATTTAAATAAAGTCTTTCATTCATTCATTCACTCAACGCAAGAACAAAAGAATCATCCAGGTGTTCTCTTTGTCATTCGCGCGGCAAAGCATACGACAAGTTGAAACTCTCTTGCGGTGATTCCAGTTCTATCGTATAGAAAAGTTCTTGGCTGCTCCAAGTTCTTTTTGGCAGTTCCCTCTGTTAACAGTTATTTCTGATTATGTCAGTGTAAGAGTCGTTAAAATCGTCTGAACAGCTGTCTCTGATGACATACTTTAAGCTAGCAAGTAGATTTTTGTTTGATCTGCGAGCTATTCTTAAGTAATTACGATTTTAAGCAACTTCCAAACGTGAGCGGGAGAACTCGCTTAAGTCTTCGGTTCGCGAGCGCATTTAACTGCGAGTAACGTGCGAATGATTGATCAGTTCTGGATAAAACAGAATGAAACAAAGAATGGAACAAAAGCAGAAATTGTGTGTGAAATTCAAAAACAGCTAAAACTAGCCGCTTCTGGTCATCGGAGTCTTGAGAGCGGACAAGATTGGGTCCCACAGGCCACAGAAGGCTTTCAATTTTCTTGAAACCGTTGATAACATTAGTTTTAAAACCCACTACAATCAAGATTTAGCGCAGTTACCCGGCGCCAATGAGATACAGGGTTAACTACCAAATTATCATATGATCGTAACAAGTAAAGCTTGGGGATTGCTCGGAACTCTATTGTCTGTTAACTGCTTGTACATTTGATGGACGGTTCAGTCCCTCGGGTATTCACAACTGCAAGAAATCATGGTTAAATTTGCATTTGTAACCAATCAGTGTTCATCGAGAATCCACATGAGAGCTCTAGCGAGACAAAATTAATTTATGCCAGCAAGTAAGTATATGTCCTTAAAACAATAGCCATTCTGCGCCATGAGCCTCACTAATCTCCATCGCCTCGTTGTAGGACGTTCGTGCCATTGATTATTCGTTTAAAAAGCTTTCTATTTCAAAGAAAGAAAAACTCGATGCGTATAATTTGCCGTATAAAAAAATATATAATTATCTCACCTCAGTAGTTTTCATTATTTTGGTCTAGGACAGCTGGGGCTCGTTTGAATTGAATAGTCAGATGGCTCCCAGCTTATCTCAACCATTTGTGTCTTATCGGCCTTGACAATATCGAACTTTGCACTAGAAGCTAGGGAAGAATGTGCAGGCCATGAATATCCTAGGTTTTTACAGTAGCGGCGAACCCGAGATCGACGAACTGCTCGATGTCCGACTTGGCACAAGTCTGCATACTGCTTTCCGCTTTTTCTCGCTTGTAGACGAGTGTCATTGGGATATGCGGTATTGAATGAAGATGATCCTAAGCATGCCGCACTGCGAATCCCTCCAAAAACACATCTTCCTTGCATTCTGCAACGATTTTGAATCACGTTGTCACAGGTTCGCATACATTCTCCTTAGAAGCAAAACACTGTTAGTCCTTCGATGACGTCAGAGGCAAACTCGCCCAGTTCTTCGCTACTGTTCGGTCATGGCCGCGGAAAGGGCTAATTTTACGGACTTTGAAAATTCTTAGAAAATTAACTAAAACAGCTACAACGATACTTTTTTCGCAGTAGTGATCAGAAAATAAGGCAATTTATATAAGGGAAAAAAATGGAGGGGGGTGGGGGTAGTTTCACTTAACAGTAAGACGAAACTACCATCGACTAATTTTCGGGATTTTCTGTATAACGGATGAAAGAATGAATGAACATTTATTGAACACTCCCCTGAGGGGTTTTCGGTGATCAATACATCATATTAAAAGCCTAAAATAAGATAATATACTATATGTATAAAGGACGATATATAAAAGGACGAAATTAATGATCAGAAATCAGAAATCTAATGTCTAAATATCTAATAATATGTATAACTTATATATAACTATTTAGAAAATAACCCAAAGCAAATACGCCCGCTTATTGGTTTAAAACCGTGTTTCTATAACTCCATAGAAACACGGAACTAGCACGAGGTGTTGACGTAATGATGGCGGCGAACAAAGTTCCTATCGAGTTATAGAAACTGAAGTGAAAGTTTGGGAGAACTCGAAAAAGCTGTTGAAACGTACACTCGCCTGCGGCTCGTATTCCCACAGCATTGCTCGTTCTCCCAAACTTTCACTCGTGTTTCTATAAGTCGATAGAAATACGACACATGTTTTCTATTTCTTAAATATAATATAAATATAACTTCAACAAACCTGGGAAATTCAAACAGGTGCGGATAGTACATGTATGATTGTCACTAAGCTAGCCGTCCGTTTAATTCTCAACTGAACAAGGAAGACCATTTTGTTCCGAATTTCGTCTTTTAAGAAATCGGAAGGAACGAGTTAAAGCTTCATTGAATTCTTCGTTTCGCAGGCAATACACCCACGGGTTTATAGCCGATGATGTAAACGCGACTGCCTCGACGGGTGCCCACAACTTGGTGAAGGTAAATTTCCCGCTAAGATGATGCACAAGAGAAGTAATTAAACTTGGCAACCAACAAACGACAAACAGTCCCACCACAATGCTGATTGTCATTGCAGCCTTAAAGTTCTTTTTTCTTCTTTTGACAGCATCTTGATTCTGTAGAGTATGGACAGATATTCGCCTGGACTGTAGTGAAGCGGCTTTTAAAATCCGAATAGAGCATAGTATGATGATCATCATCGGTATCAATACCGTTAGGATTGTAAAAGAAATATATAATGTTGATAGACCTACTACATCCTCCACCAAGAACCTGGAGCAGGGGAGAACCAAGGACAAAAACCAAACTGTGGCTATGAGCACGTAACATCTCGTGTCAGTGAGAATGTCTTCGTAGCGGAGAGGATGAAAGATGGCGATATGCCTATCCAGGGTAACACAGCATAAGTTGAACGTAGTAGCCACTGTTGTATGGATCCAAAGATAGTCAATAGCTTTGCCGTAGGTTTGTACACGATCGACATTGTAAGCCGTATATCTAATAGATATCCACACGGGCTGTATAACGAATCCTACTAAAAGGTCGGCAGCTGCTAACGAACACAGGAACAAATTCGAAATTGTTCTTAGTGACCTATTTCTGGTGATCAGCCACAATACAACCCCGTTTCCAATAATGGCCCCCAAAGCTGTGAGACCATACCACGTCGATAAAACTGTCTTTGCCGCTCTGCTCAAATGGTTGTCATATTCTGCAGTGTTGTTCCTCATGTTAACAAAACACAGGGTGAAAGCACATTCGGCAAGTAGCTGATTTGCGTTTCAGATTATCTGGTAGAGTGGCATTTTATATTGGCTCTTTCAGTTTCAAATTGATCTGTCATTTCGTCAGATCACGCAGCAATAGCATATCAACTGGGTGCAGAAAGTTTTGTTTTCGGCTTTTGTACTTTAACGTCATTTCACATGTTGTCAGAGCTACTTCTCTTAAATTGATTTTTAAATTTATTTTTTGCCCTTTACTGACTGTCGGTTATTTGTTCAACGAGTGACCATTGCACTTTCAAACATCGGTAACAGAATAATACATTATTGATATGATCGACTGAGCCACGAAAGAATATAACCAGTTGACAATATCATCGAAACAAAAGAAGCAGGTGAATGGATCGTAAGGTAGTGTTTTCCCTGAGGCGTCAGATGCAGACAGAATTTGTAAACAGGAATTCGAAAGAGACAAAATTTTACAACGACTAAGACAATGAGGGTCAAAACCGTAGAGAACAGGACATGCGACTGAAATTACGAATGAAACTCGGTATGCAAATGAATATATGAAAGATCATATATTGGAACTGCGGAGACAGATATAAAGACATAGAATGATGATCATCGCAGTTATATACACAACTGAAGCAGCTGTGAAATTAAAGCCTGAAAAAGATTCAGGCCTGAACGGGATTCGAACCCATGAGTACAGTGCTCTACCAACTGAGCTATCGAGCCAACTGGGAGCTGGTCATATTGTTAGTTTGTAATATACCAGTAGATGGTGAATAATGGAAATGAATATATGAAAGATCAGTATATTTGAACTGCGGAGAAAGATATGAAGACATAGATGACCATCGCAGTTATATACACAACTTATTAATTAAGCAGCTGTGAAATTAATTCTCATATATTCATTTGCATTCTTCCCAATCTCCAAATATACCAAAAAGTCACCAAGAAATGTACAAAACAGGCCAGAACATAGATATGTGGGATGAGCGGAGAGATTCTTGACTGCTTGAAACGTGAACGAGATATTTGAGTCAAAACCATAATACCCAGCCAAAATACGGCCTTCTGGTAGAACCCCGCCTTAAGTTATTGAGTTTTAGCCTGCGTTGCAGGCGTAAACGGGGAAGGGGAAGGCGTAAGGAGGCAAAAATAGCAAAGAAGAAGGGGAAGGAACGCCTGCTCTAAGAACCAGGCTTTTCGTATTACGCCCACCAATTTCGATGTCATCCAATTTCATCAGCTATCATTTACTGTCAACAGGTTCACCAGCTAGTCGGAAACTAGTGCGCGCTAGCTTGTCGACATAACTGACTTCCTTTGTCAATGATGTTTCACTAATCGCTGAACAATATTTGTATTCTTGTCGTTACAGAAAAACGTTTCCTAAACCCAAAGTTTTAATGTCTAGATTAAGGAAGATTCAAAATCTTGAATTAGTTAAAATAAGTTATCGTTTCATACAGCGAAATTGGGCAAATTTGACTTATGACTTATGCACCGAGATACTGCTCAGTTTTATATTATCTCTGCTATTTAGATCTGAAAAACATAAGAGTCAGTCGCATGTTGTATTGTTGTGTATATGCCGTAGGTGTGTGTGTGTGTGTGATAGAAATCAAACTATTTTTTGTATTATAAATGATGTAGCGTAACGTGTATTGTAAGTAGTTTGATAACAAACAATTATTGGATGAGGTTGAGCATGATATCACCGAGGTCTGTGTTATCTGCTGAAGCCGAAGACTGAGGCAGATGACACAGACACGAGGTTTTGATAATTCATGACATCATGCGAAAACCGAATTCAATAATTGTTTTATTACACATTTACACATATAATTCATCCTCAGAAACAGGAGCGAAGCGTTCAGCCATTCTGTTTCTGAGGAGAACACTCCAAGGGGCTTAGTAACCAGGCAGACGTTGAACTTGACATGATAAATGCAATATCTGCAGCAGATATTGCATTTATCATGTCAAGTTCACAAGCTATTGTGAATTGATTGAATGCTCTCGACCAATCAGATTTTTCATAGTGAGTCTGATATATAATAATAATGTTTAAAACTTGTTAAGTCTTGTAAATTACTAGTAGCATGCTGCAAAAAAACAATAATAATAAAAAAAGAGACTTCCTGCGGGAATTTATAATTTAAATGATTTCCCGGAGTGATTAATTATCGAAGTGTGAAAAATAGGAATATCTCGACAAAACAAGTCAACAACAATGAGATTATTTTAGCGTGGAAATGTCATCTACTCCCACGAGGAGTTCGAAAATAGGGAATATAAAGAAGGAATGCAGTTGCAATGATCTATGCAGGTTCTCCGCTTTTGCACCAGACTTGATACCGCAGAGTCTCTTTCAAAATTTCATGTACAAAGTCCAGAGACTGTGTTGGCCGACTGTTTTTCTTCCATTGGGTTCGCTTTAATTCAATGCAAAAGTTGTGTTCGCAAAATGGAGCAACGCTGCAGAATTATACTGTGTTATTAAGACGATCGGTAACTTAAAGCAATGCTAAAACTGCTTCGGCCACGTACTGTGAGGCGGCGGAAGATAAGCTAGTATTTTAAATTCGCATCGGCGAATAACACTAGAAAATTGTAGTAATCGGCAGAAGGACAGCCCCGTGATTCTATCTCCTGCACCTGTTCTTTCAAGGACACTTTTCAAAGACGGAATAATAAGAATCGACGCTTTCCCGTTCAGTTCATATCTCTTGGCAAGAACAAACATTTGATAAATTTGATTTTTCCCGTATCCTGCAGGCAAAACTGTCATAAACAGCTCTTCCTGTTAAAAGAGCTGTCACGACCGATTCTTGCTTGGGTTTTAACGTAAATTTGCTCAAGCTAGCGAGATTTAAATCTCTCGAAGCTATGAAGACATCTTCGTCCGTGACTATTGTTGGATGTTTTTGACGACATTGTGCTACTAGCAATTAATAAGTTACTCAGTGAGTATTACCCAATGGGAATTTTGCGTTCGCCAGCGAAGACAGAAATGGACAAAAGGGGGTATTGCAAGGCGTTCTTTCTTTCTGCCAGTCCCTTTCTTTCCATCCGCCCTGTCTCGAATAAGCGCTCTCCCTTTTAAGGAGCCAATTGTAAATAAGCGCCCGGGCGCTAAATCGAATCATTACGGCACTCTAGTCAGTAATACGCTGGTTTATCAACTTTGTATATCCTTTGCCTGTTAAAAGATGTTTTTACGAGCCTTTTGCTCTGTATTTTCTTGTATTCAGATCAATATTGAAATCCCCACTAGCAGAACAGTTGAAATTAAAAGTTCTATTAATACTAAGCCGTGATGAGCAAGAGCATCAATTAACTGAGAAATTGTAATTAACTTTAATTCTCGGGCATATGTACTTTTGCCAACATCAGCACCTCCACTATTTTTAGCTGCATGTAGGGCCCTGTCGCATTTACCCTTTGGAAGACCTCGTTCATAGACGGTTCCCAGTGTTTCTCGACCAGAAACGTTATTTTACACTCGCTTTCTTATTAAGGTAATTCCCTTGAAGTTGTTCTACTATCAAACTTTTTTTGAAACTTGGCATAGTTAACATTCATGATATGACCATCAAAAAATGCAATAAAAAAATGGGGTCACCGTGCTTGTTTATGCGTCAGCAGGATCTTAAAATGGGGTGTTTTTACTGGTTGCGCGTTAAAAATTCGAATCGTCCTCATACGTAATTAAGTCTTGATTACTTGAAAGACACAAATTTTTTTCTTGAAAGTAAAGTTTCTTTTATTCACAGAAGTAGTATTGCTTCATTTAAGCCGTTTTTAATTGCCTGGCCGCTGGAATATTGCACTTTTTCGGACAGTTTTTTATATTGGTTATTGACCAAGCCTGATGTCAAAAAAAAAATAACAGGGTCAATGTCAATATCCAGTCATCTTGACCGAACAAACTTGATCAATAAGGATTTTATTTTCTTGCGGGACACAGCGGGTTGTCCCGAGCGGGTTAGATAGCGTCAACTTACCCGCTCGGGTAGCCAATCACATTGCAGGATTCGGTTCATCTTGCCCGCTCACGGAGCTAGCCATATAATTAGTGAATTTACTTTGCCCTACAGCGCATGTTCCAGTCTGCCATAACCAACAAGTTTGTACTTTACTACCCGTTCGATTCTTGAGCAGTGCGAAATTCTGAAGATAGACATCACCAGCTGCAGCTAAAGTACAGTCACGAGTTAACGAGAGAGCGAACCTGGGATGAGCTTTCGTGACGGTTGTACAGCCACTGAATAGGTCTTAACATTATCACTCATTTCAAATGAATCTCTTTTACCGCTATGGCTCAACGGGCTAATATTTTTTCAGCTTTGGGTTTTCTCAATGTTCTTTCTTATACTGAACTTTGGAAAGACGATGTCTTATTTGTTGACAGTCCAACAAAGAAATGGCGATTTGTAATAATCGATGCAGGAACAAGATAGAGTCAGTTAATGACAGGTATGAACTGATATCAACCCAACCTATTAAAACAGGAACTTAATTAACAGCGAAGTTACAAAGTTTATTTAAACGTTTTCTTCAGGAGACATTGACAATTAAGCAAAGAAACAGCAAATATGGACGACACCGACAAGTAATCTTTGTAATACAGAAGAGCTGAACACGCCAGCAAATATAGTTTTATCAACCTGGTATAGTCTCACATTTTCAGGGGAAATTATTGGAAACGCCGTTTTGTTGTGGCTCGTGATCGCCAGAAATAGCTTGCTGAGAACAATTTCGAACTTGTTTCTAACTTCATTGACAATAGGAGACATTTTGGTAGGACTTGTGTAAAACCCGTTGTGGATAGGGGTGTAAGGTAGATACTCATCTGAAAACGTATGTTAAATTTGTTGACTATCTTTGGATTCATTTTTGGATTCATACAACAGTGGCTACTGCATTCGAAACAAACAAACAGGGAACTAATGAAACAGAGTACACCCAATTCCATCTTTATTGAGTTAAAAAGATCGACGTCCAATTAACTTGGTCGTATTGTTTCTGGAGCTAGTGAGTTATAGCCAGATCTTTTAATCACTAAGTAAACAGTTTCACTGAATTTGAAGAAGTTTCCACAGCTTCAATTCATCATAAGAACGACTATAAAGCAAGTCATCGACCGTCCGTGAAACCTGGGAAGGAACTTAAAGAAGCCAGGTGTTTCTGCTTTATTAGTGCTCAGGCCTCTTACTCCTCACAGAGCATGCGCCCTTTGCGCAACCCAGTCACGAGGTACAAAATCAGCCATGTTGGCATAAATAGTCCACGGCTCGACTTTCCTTTGTTTTGATGTCCCACTGTGTAATTAACTTGCGGCCGAGTATGGCGGATTTTGCACCATTTGACCGAGTCATTCAAATGGACCTTTTTGTATATGAACGCAAAATTGAAATGGAAATAAGTTCATCAGCCGCTTCGGCCATACAACATTAAAGCTGAAATTATTGCATTGTTTGACAATCAACAATTTTTTTAAGATTAATGCTGCATAAATTAAACACACAGCTGACGGCTTTTCCATGTCAACTTGGGTCGAGTTATAAAATGCTTATTTGGAAATAATATGATGAAAATTGAACAAGAGTTAGGATTTGGCGGTCTCCGGAATACTTTTGAGCCAAGAGAAAATGAAGTCGAATGTTAGAAATTAATTTTGAGAATATGAACGATTAGCAATATGAAAACTGGAAGAGGCCGAGTCCAATTTTTGAAGTCAGAGTAATTACTACCTTTTATTAATGTTGCCGTCCAAAGCCTGGACCAATTACAAAACGCTTTAGTTTGGGAATTGCTGCATAGCAATAATTAATATTGTGAAATGGTGACAAGCTTCCCTTAATTTGCCAAGATTCAAACCATGATTAAGATAACGTAAACACCCTTTGACATTCAAGGTGTCGGCAATTGTTTGAACGTTTGACAAAAAAAGACATGTAAATATTTACCGACGGCTTGCTCGAGGAGAGAATTTTTGCCATTTTCTACAGAAAGACAGCCTTGGCATCCCAGCAACGAATTCGGGACGGCACCATGAACAACCTTAGTACTTGCTGCAAGAGTAAAGAGTTAAGCATGGCGGGCAAGATAGTTTTATCGACGTGGTATGGTCTAACAGGTCTGGTGGCTATAATTGGAAATGCACTTGTCTTGTGGTTGATCGCTAGAAAGAGAACATTAAGAACGATATCCAATCTGTTCTTAAGTTCCTTGGCAGCGGCTGACTTTTTAGTGGGACTTGTTATCAACCTGGTGTGGATACTTTTCAGATGCTTGGAATATAATGCGGATAATTATTTGCAAACTTACAGTAAAGTTATTGACTACCTTTGGATCCATACAACAGTGGCTACTGCATTCAACTTATGCTGTGTTACCCTAGACAAACATATCGCTGTCTTTCATCCTCTCCGCTACGAAGACATTCTCACTCACACAAGATGTTACGTGGTGATAGCCACAGTTTGGTTTTTGTCCTTAGCTCTCCCCTGCTCGAGGTTCTTGGTGGAGGATGTAACAGGTCTATCAACATTATATATTTCTTTTACAATCATAACAGTATTGATACCGATGATTATCATCACACAGTGCTCTATTCGGATTTTAAAAGCCGCTTCAGTGCAGTCCAGGCGAATAACTGTCAATACGGTGCACAATCAAGAGGCTGTGAAAAGAAGAAAAAAGAACTTCAAGGCTGCCAAGACAATCGGCATTGTGGTGGGGCTGTTTGTTGTTTGTTGGTTGCCAAGTTTAATCACTTCTTTTGTGTATTATTTTAGCAAAAGAGTGTGCTACTGCACAGAATACTTAATGGTGTGGACATCTGTCGAAGCGGTCGCGTTCTCGTCATCGGCAATTAATCCGTTTGTCTATTGCTTGAGAAACCAGGAATTCTATGAAGCTTTAACTCACACTTTTCAATTTTCTAGAAGACGAAATTCATCAATTCAGGTTCATCCTTCAGTATAGAGAAACAAACAAAAACCTGAGTGAAGCATAAGCCGTAATAAGTTTGCATTTTAAATATCTATTAAAAAGTTAAGCCCGACGCAACCATATGATAGTAGTTAACTCAATATTATATCAGTCGATTGCTACTGAGATTGTTGGTTTTCTGTAAAGCATCTAGTTAGGAGACTTATTTCAATGGAAACCAAAATTGCTTTTGATTTTCTTATCCTAAAAAACTGAGCAGATAAACAATGAACCATGTGGGGATTTAAATTTTAATTGAGAAGAGGAGGTTGAGTGCAAGTTGCCCTTTTTGGATATCTTATTTGACAATAGTTACTCTCCATCAGCTATTACCAGTGTTTATCGTAAAAAGACTTTTACTGGTTTTTTGACTAACTTTGACTAGCCATAGTTTACAAAATTGGGTTGATTAGAACTTTAGTGGACAGAGTTTACAAGATTAATAACTCCTGGTTGGGCTTTCACGAGGACATCAAAAAGTTATTTCTCATTTTAAGCAAGATTTGATTTCCCAGTAGTTTAATTGAGAAGGTAGTTATAGCGGAGCTCCGGCTACCCGAAGTGTCGCCGATCGGAGCCCCATACCATATAGGAAGGACAAGGAAACCCATGAATAGCTGTTATCGCAGTTATCAGCGGTTTGACATGCAAACGAGGCGAAAGGGTCAATTCTGCTTTGTATTGACCCTTTCGCCTCGTTTGCGTGCATTTCTAAACAAAAGAACATTTGATCGCAGACTCAATTGCAATAACAGCTATTGACTTTCCCATGGTTATCGTGGCTAGCGGTATTGCTCGTGGGCGCGTACGCCCGACGACGGCGGCAACGGCGACTCGTCGCGCAAGATGGCGGCCATAGGTTGACATAGACATGCACCCTTGGTTTATAGCGTCTTTCTTTGAGGGCATCCATGTTACGGTCAATTGACACCCGTCAAAACAAGGTATCCGCTGACTAGTATCACGTGTTCATCTTGCGGGATCAAGTTTAAAGGTCATCGAGGTCACTTGTTTTTGAAGTTGACCCGCTGACCAAGTGCTGGTTTTCGATTGGATCGCTGGCTCGTGTCAGGTTAACTTGTTGTAAACAGGGCCGGATTGTTCGGAGGTCAGCTAATGTTATCCCAGGATTATAAAAGTTAACCGAAATATAATTTTTTCTGATATACTAATGTTTTTTTCACTGCTTTTGTTTTGTGTATTTTGAGGACTTTGAGATTATTCAAACTCAAAACAGAAGGCCAGATAACAAACGGAAACCCTCACCGTAAAGTTAAAAAACTCAACTCAAAATTCTCGCTTATCCTGGGTTAGCTTAATCGGGCTTTGAACATCCCGACCCAGGAGCTCCGCTTTTAGGCTTGGCTAAATCTATATATTAATCGGTTCATAAGCAAGTCTCAGGGTGCACACAGTTCATTGGACACACAGAGGAACTCAACTTGCCTAACATAGGCCCTTTCTCTAATCTTGCTCAAAAAAAGGATTAGACAGCTTATCGACCGCTGTTGTTATAATCTCGTGTTTCTTTCCCTTTTTGGATATCTTTTTTGACAATCAGGGGAGGTTTGTTCTCGGGTGTTTTAAACATTTCTGTCTGCTAATTGTAATGCTACAGTGGCGACACCAATCGTCAGCTCTCACGTTTTCAAACATCTCAGGTTTTAGAGGAATGTTGTAACTCTTGTTCTGCGGAGTCTTTGACCATTTTGGACCCTGCCGCTGCAAAGTTTCAAGCAACAATTAAAGAAGCTATGTTCATTAATTGAGAGAAGCCTGGTTTAAATCAGAAAATTCATGTTCATTTGTCTCTTTTTATTTTAATTTTTTTGCACGTATTTCCTCAGTGCATTTGCCTTTTGTTATTTTGTTTTCGATTCGACGTATTTTATTCGTGTTATCATTTTATCCTAGGTAACGCCTGTTGTACAAAACGTGTATATTAACTTGTATATGCAAATTAAGTTGTAACTGATGATGACAGACGTTACTGTGGAAACATGTATTTAAAACTGAAAAGCGTTGTCCTTTTTTAAAAATTTATTAGTAGCTTCAGATCTCTAGAATTGGCCGAAGACATAATAAATTAGATGACTATGGAGGAGCTCGAGCAGTGTTGTGTTTTTTTCACTGCCTAAGACGCGGATATTCGATTGTTGTACGAAAATGGTTTTTCACCACTACTGCTTTGTTGCGACAAATAAAACAGGAATATCTAAAAAGGGAAGTGAAGAAAAAGAATCGCCAGGTAACCAAAACAGAAAGCACCTTGGCTGTGCTATATCTATATCTAACTAATAGCTCGGCCTTCATGGCAAATATCATTCTTCTTCTGCTCATTAAGTCAGCCAAACATATTCTTTCAATTTTTGAAAGCACTAAAAAACTGTCACGCAATAAGTCTTTATATAGCTCTACTCTCAGTCTTCCAGCGTAGTTCATTTCTGTGAATGATCAATAATGACGGAATTTCTTGGTAAGCGACGTTATCAAAGCCTTTCTTGCCTGTGTAGACTTTCCAAAAGTCCACCTTTGCTTAATCCTTAGCTCATTCATCTCCCTCGAGCGAAGTGAGCCAACAGGAAAGGAAAAATTATTGGAAAGGACCTTACAGGACCTTGGAAAGGCCTATTACATGGGCTGCACCCTGAAAAACAACCTCCTCGTTTTGTTTTAATTTTCCTTCGTTTAATACCGAGCTTTCTTCACTGCGTTGTTTGGCTGTTGCCTCGTTTAGGGCCCTCTTCTTTTTCAACGTTTTAGTAAACGATTTGCTTGTATGCGCTGCCACCAGTCGAAGCAGCTGCGTTTACTGTTTCGATTTATTGCGGCGAAAGGACGATTTCAGCTTTATGAAGCTCGATTTCTATGACGCTTAGTTAAATATGTACTTTGCGTCTTAAACGTACAGGGAATTGAGTGGACATAATACATACAATGTACTGTGCGATGTTTTCATGTTTATATCAGATATCATTAGATTCTAGTTTTATCTTACCTGTTAATAAAGTCTTGAAAAACAGCTGGAAAGTCACAATTAAAAGCTGACTCTCAAGTTTTCTCTCAACTGAGAAATATAAATGGTTATTTGAACATCAATTCAACTCAGATATTCAAAAGCCATTATGGAGAGTTCAGTGGATAGCGATAAACAACAAATGTTTCAGTTGCCTCGTCCCTGAATCAGTTTTGGTCAGTACGAAATCAAAAAACAGACTTCAGGTGTGTAATGCTATAGTCAGAACATTGAAAGTCGCTTATTGATTACGTTTTAAATGTTTTTTTTAACAACAGATTAGGCTAAACTAGAAAACCCTCAACGGGATGCATGCATTAGCTAAAACATACGACTTCGGGAAATTTGACTCGCAGAGGCCAGGAATGTGTTGGAGACGTCACGTTTTCTATTCACATTCGACACACTTAATCTTTCAAAAATAAAAAGTAAATATATTATAAAAGCTGTGAAACGCGGTAGTTCGAAATATATTCACTCTTCGAGCCTCGTCAGTCGTCCGCCGTAATCGATAGCCCAGGCGACTGACAAGCGGGCTCGAAGAGCGAAATATAATTAGAATAACCGCGTTTTACAGCTTTTATACAGTTTGAATATATTTACTTTTTATTTTTGAAAGGTTAAGTGCGTCGAATGTGAAAAGAAGATGTCATAGATTCATCTTATTCTTCCCGCTAAAAAAATTCTTCGAAGTTGAAAACAATTCAAAATTGATAACACAGCTTTTTAATAAAACAGCGCAACTTATAGCCTTAGCCATCTGCACCCGTCAAATAAGACTAAGTTATATCGGCCCAAACTCTTACTTACTTTTCAAACTTAGTAATGTGGATCTTTAAGAGCACCCAAATGAGCATGTGGTTTGTATTTTCAGTCATCTGTTTTGGCGTTTTAGGGCATTTAGGCAATGTTAGCCAATCACAAGCCACAACAGGAACAATTCACCCTTTAATTTGTGATCTGAACCAATCAAATATCGAATACAAACTTTTTCCTTGTTGATGAATTCAAATTTGTCTTTCAATTCTCTACTCATTTCACTGGCTGGGCCATGCCGTGGCTATTTGAGATCATAAATATACTAAATGTGTTTCACCCTAGTGAGAGAGGGAGAGAAAATTCAAAGAGCGTGAAAACCACGAGACTTTAAAAAGTACTCTGAATTGTTTTCGTATTTCCCTGTCACTGCCAGCTAAATAATCAGAAAAATAACTGCCAGCAGCTTACTGCAGAGGGAATTTTCGACGTTTTCTACAGATAAACAGCCCTAGAAGAAAAGAATACGAACGTCATGGCAAAGATGAACAGCACTTGTTGTGATAGTGAAGAGTTTAGCATGGCAGCAAAGATAGTTTTATCAACGTGGTTTGGTCTCGCTGGTGTGGCGACCATAGTTGGAAACGTGACTGTGTTGTGGCTGATCTATAGAAATAGGTCGCTTAGAACAATTTCCAACCTGTTCCTAACTTCTTTGGCGGCTGCAGACTTTTTAGTAGGACTTGTAATAGACCCGGTATATATTCTTTTCAGGTGCTTGCTTTTTAAAACCGATACATACTGGCGACTCCACTATAGTAGGGCTGTTGACTATCTTTGGATCCATACAACAGTGGCTACTACATTCAACTTATGCTGTGTTACCCTGGACAGGCATATTGCCATCTTTCATCCTCTCCGCTACGAAGACATTCTCACTTACACGAGATGTCACGTGCTCATAGCCACAGTTTGGCTTTTGTCCTTGGTTCTCCCCTGCTCCAGGTTCTTGGTGGAGGATGTTTCAGCGGTGCTATCAAAATTGTATTCCTCTTTTACAATAATCACGGTGTTAATACCAATGATTCTCATAATATTCTGCTCTATTCGGAACTTAAAAGCTGCTTCAGTGCAGTCCAGGCGAATAACTGTCAATGTTTTGCAGAATCAAGAGGCTGTGAAAAGAAGAAGAAAAAAGAACTTCAAGGCTGTCAAGACGATCAGCATTGTGGTTGTGCTGTTTGTTGTTTGTTGGTTGCCGAGTTTAGTGACTTCTTTTGTGCATTACGTCGGCACAAAATCGTTCTTCTACAAAGTTTGGACACCAGTCGAAGCGCTTTCCAGGACTTCATCAGCAATCAACCTATGGGTGTACTGTTTGCGAAACACCGAGTTCTACCAAGCTTTAACTGGTACTTTCCGATTTCTTAGACGAAGGAATTCGGCTCAAAATGGGATTCGTCGTTCAGTTGAAAGATAAAAAAGATCAACAGATCGGGAACTGAGTAAACATTATGCTGGACGCCCGCCAGTTTGAATTTTTCAAAGTTTAATTTTAAGCGGTACAAAATTAGTCGAGTAGAGTTTCACCTGATTTTCCCCTTGTTAAGAAACTCCGTCTTCTCGAAAACAGCTGGAAAGTCACAATTAAAACTTGACTCTCCCCTTTTGTTAAGAAAAGCGGTTTTACTAATAACGCCAAACTCCGTGGACTTTTTAAATAGAATAATAGATGATTGACCAGTGGATGGTAAAACTAATGTAACACGAAAGAAAAAAACGCTATTTCTGGCGTAATCTGTGAATAGCAACCAACAAATGATGATGAAACGAGAATCGCCTAGACGACACGCAGATACATTGTAGTTGCAGCAGTTGACTCGTCAGAATAGTCTTTAGATCGCCAAAGATCTCCCGCTATTTCTAATTTGTTTTTGTACTTGTTTTTTTGTTTTGTTTTATGCTGCGAGTAGTCAGATCTTTCGCTAATTCAAGACTTTATAATTCGTAACCCTAATATTGCAGCATAAAACGTCAATATTGTTGGGTGATTTTTCAAATTGATTTTTCAAATTGAAATTGTCCTTACATTTGACGCATGAAATCGCGTAGCGACATATTATCTTTTCCTTAATTATTTTTTTCCTTAACAGGAATTTTCCCCAAAACTTTTCTATATTTGAATAAATGCAAAATGAATTGGAATATAGTTAAAGGTTAGCTTCAAACATGGTGATTATCTTAATTGAAACTTCTTAATTGAACTGACATTTTGCGTGCATTTGTCGGAGTAGGCATTAGAAACGACTCAGTAAAAAAACGTCATGTCACAGTTGCGTTATTTTATTACAATCCAGACCTCTCGCCGGCTTAACAGAGTTCAACTCACAATGTAACTCTCACGCCAATTGACTCTGCTTACTGAACAAATGCACACTGACGCCACTTTTCCTCGTGTGGAAAATAAAATTTGGTTGAAATTATTAGCCGCATGCGTGAGGAAATTAATGAATTCTTTATCATAAAACAAAGAAGCATCGACTGTGTCGGTGTCCTGTTCTGTTGTATAGCACTTAGGAAGCGGTATAGCACTCAAGAATGACATGTTTAATATGTGGTGTCTTGTACTAATTTAGACAGTCAGGCTCTTAAAGAGGTTCTCAATTGGAAAAAGTTCGAAATGAGCGATCTGGATCTGGCCCAAATGGGGATTTCATACTAAAATTTTAGCCAAGGTTCCTTATGCTAGTTATTGCAAATGGATGTTTCTTCCACATGTTGAAATTCATTGTGTACCAAGAGAGATCGAGGAGATTAGGAAAATCATGTTTATTCAGGACTTGTGATGCAAATGTAACATGTTTGAGCGATTTTCAATTGAGTGTCGTAAAACCAAAACCAAAGTAATCACTCTAGCCAATCACAAAGGACACAGACAATACAGTGAACCAATCAAAACTCGAAGCAAACACATGTAGCTGACGCGAAGCGCGGGAAAACGCGTGCGAATGAGTCATGATCGGTTTTGGTTTTACTTCTGATTGGATGAAAAAGTGGCGTGAGTTTTTTAAGCCAGTGGTGTAGCGGAGTTGATGCAAAACCAATTACTTTTCAACACTCAAGTGAAAACAGCTCTATCTATAATTAGGGGTTTTGTTTGTTTGTTTGTTTAAAGATTGGATTGTAAAAGAATATTACGACTGCTGTTTGCCTCCTTGTAATTATAGGGCTTGTATCAAGTGAGGGGTTAAAACAGGCACGAGAGAAGGGCTCGTATTTTCTCCCACGCGCGCTCGTAAAACTCGTGATGACTGTAGAGGGTTTACTTGCTCAGTTGCACCTGCCACACAGGCTAATTTCAAAGAGAAAACAAACTCCTCTTGCCGGCAAGTGGTGGTTTCCTTTGCTGTATGAATTATAAGTTAAACAACCGCATACTTTTTACACCTACTGCGATGGCTGTGAACAATCCGGCACCATGCGAAATCGAAGATTATTGTTTCGTATGCTGGATGAATTTAAAAGTCAGGAGACAAATGCATGCAGCTGAAAGAGTTTCGCCACCATCACAGATAATTATTTGCATCTGCAGCTCCCTTTCATAAGTTGTTTTGTTGATATTCATTGATTAAAACTGCACTTCGACGTCACTAAACTGAATCTATCGTTTCCGTTTAAAGATTCTATCCTTTCTCAAATTAGATAACACTGCAATTTCTTTTATGCGTGTTTTTATTTGAGTGGGAATTTTTATTACTTGCTTGATCTAATTTGCCACTTGTGTTTGTATAATATAATAGTTGCAAAAGGTTTGTGCGAGCGGTTCGTAATGACCTGCAGGGGTTTGTTTGATTTAGATAGATAATTTCAGTTTGTGTACGGGTAGTTTCCATTTATTTATCCATATTAGGAGACCGCGGAACGAAACGTTTGTAAAGCAAGTTCAATCGCGTAGATGGTGATAGTATCTGTGGAGCAAATGATCGAGTTTGGAGTTGAGCGTGAAATTAGTGGCCTACCAAAGGGGTCCATTTGTTCATCTTCTGTAGATCTGATTCAAGATTCTGAACAGGCAATAAGCTCGTACGTAGCGGCATCTCCAAATGTCGTTTTATCTATAGCAGCAACTCTTGGAAATATTTTAATCCTAATCGCCCTAAGCCATCGAGATTCAACGCTTCATCCGCCCTCCAGACTCTTGTTCAGATGCCTTGCGACTACAGATCTCGGAGTGGGAGTTATTTCGCAACCACTTTTTATTATTTACGTCGTGTCTGTCATCAACAAATCCTGGAAACTCTGTTTTATCAGTGAGCGGTTGGCGTACATCACTGCCGCAGGGCTTTGTGGGGTCTCCGTCTTCACGTTGACTGCAATAAGCGCCGACCGACTGCTAGCCTTGACATTAAGGATGCGTTATAGAGAGCTTGTCACTCTTAAAAGGATACGATTTGTTATTGCCTTCATATGGATTATAAGCTTCGCAAATGCTTTATTATACCTACTAGATCAGCGTATTTTCTTAACAGGTTGTTTTGTTGTGATCGTGACTGCTGTGGTAATCGCCACAATTTGTTACTTTAAAATATATCTCATACTTCGACGGCAAAAGTCGCGAGTTGAAGATCATTTGAACCAAGGGCGACAGGCTGCGGCAAGTCTTAATGTCGAAAAGTACAAGAAGACAGTTTTGAGTGCCCTCTGGGTTCACATTACTTTAGTAGTTTGTAATCTACCATATGCTGTGGTGACGACAGTTAAAACAATTCATGGGAATACTCCCTCTCTGTTTATAGTCGAGGCTTTCGCTGCCACCCTGGTTTTTCTCAACTCATCTTTGAACCCAGTTCTTTACTGCTGGAAGATAAAAGAAGTGAGAGCAGCAGTTAAACAGACAACGACAAATTTCCGATGTCTGTGTAAGCGAACGGATATTTTACAGAATTTTTTTGCGTCTCGTTCGAATCAAACCATCAACTAACTCGTATTGTTTTCAATGTAAGCATATTGTATTTGATTTACACCCTGCCTTGAACTGGAGATTAACATTAGATAGCTACTCCTTTGTCTCTTCTCTTCGTATTTACTTTTCCTTCCTGCAGCACAAAGATAGTTTTCAAGCAGCCTGCTGGCCGGTAAAAAGATGGTCCGAAATAAGGAGGTAAACTAATTGTTAACAAATTCTTATGTTTTTGAGATATAAGACTTGAGTTGCAGGAACGTGTTTGGTTAAACGCTACCTTAACAGTGCGTTATAGTTTTATATGAGCTAACTGATTACGAATAGGTCCCTTCCGGGACCCCCGTCTCTCAAAAATCACCACCCCCCGTCACCTGCCACCTCCCTCCTACTCCGTTCATTAGGCGTTCTCTCTTTTCCATCGAAAACATAGAATGCCTGACCACAGGTTAGTTGACAACTAACATTATTTAAAACTGGATCATTGTTTAATTTTAAATAACTGAGCCACTACACGCGTTCTCATTGGTCGATAAGTGTGTTTACGTGAGAGTATGTAAACACAGTTGTGAAGTTTTAGATTCGCGCGTGGTTTTGAGAATTATTTTATAAAAGCAATAGAGCACTTTTTCTGTGTTTACATAGCCTCATCTAAACACTCGGAGGGTTGGGGAGAACTAAGGCAATAACGTACATGCTACTAAACAAAACAGGTGGCGAGGAAACAAGACAAGGGAGTTAGCGACCAGGTGATGGCCCCACATAGGAGAGTGCAATTTACATCTCATTTGCCCTAATCTTACCTTAAATATCAACATTATGTTCAAGTTAAGTGTGCATGACAATGTATGAAAATCAAACATGAAGGAAAACATATATTTACATGTAAATCACGAATGTTTATGTTTGAATCTTTCAGATAACAGCGTCAGCAGTAAGAAGACTCGTGCATGCAGTTCAAGATCACCACAAGTAGCCAGTTAAAATTAATTAAACTCCGTTGACATTGACTTAATGTCCACATGTGAAATTCCAGCTTTCTTTCAACATTGAATCTTAATACTCACAATTAGGAACCATTTTCAAATCACGTTGACTGAAAAACATAAAGGCACCTGCTTTAAAGCATGCACTTGTTCTACAGTGCACGACTAAACTTTTAATAATGGTCTATCATGCATTGATGGCTGCTGCCATGTGAAATCAACGTTATGATTTCACAAGTGTCCGTTGGGTAACTCGATTTAGATATTTAATCAGAAGAGAGGGCGCTGCACCGGTATCTAGTTCAAGCGTGAAATTTTATTCGGGCTTTATCACTGATAGAGGTACTTAATTAATCGTTATTGTGTTTTCATAGTTTGTACATTTTTCCCTTTTGCACGTGACGATGCTGGTAGCGTACGTAAATTAAGGCCGGTTTTTCAGTATTGCTTGTTATCGCATGTTGTCCAGCTTCGTGGTAGTTTATAATGTAAGCTACGTCCACTTTGAAATTATTTCATAGTTTCCAAAGGAAACGCTTTGTAATAGCTTTGAAATAAAAGAACCTTGGAGTTATTCACTCTATTGCCTCTCTAGTTGCTTCCATCCTCATTCTTCCTTTACATCTACATAAGATACAGTGTAAAAAACATCAGTTTTGATCTGTACCTTGTGAGAAAAAAGTCAAAAGTATTGTTCCAGAAAAGCGGCAGGTTTGTCTTGATTTACTACCAGCGGCAGCAAACTGATCTCCATCTTAAGGAATCCTCGCGGCGGTTTCATTGCGCGTGCGCATTTGTTAGACTAACCACAAGGATAAGAACCTTTAGCAAGGACAAGTGAATAGAAAGAGAATTAAGGATGGTTCGTTCTTTCAGAATACGCATGCGCAGTTACTGAAGAGGTACCACAAGGATAGAGATAAGAAGAGATTTAAAGACATTTTCTCAAGAACCGGGGTTTCCCAACACGCATGCGTACTTTTTGAAAACATACCACAATGGAAGAAGTATTTAGAGAATTGAAAGAGTCCTTACAACAGTTCACTTTGTTACAATACGCATGCGCATGTGCATAAACCCAACCACAATGATAAGAACGTTGGGGAGTTGAAAGGGAATTGATTTCCCCTGGAGTGGTGGTGGGGGAGGGTGGAGGTTACCCATCTGGATTTTTTCATTACTTTCAAGATGGAACTTTCTTCATTCAGATACTGTTGAAAAAGTACTTTTTTTCTTAGGTGTTGATTTTGCTGATACGCACGCGCATTAAACCAATCAGTACCACAAGGGTGGCAAACTTTGTTTGATACTAGGGAATTTAAAATTTTTGGGTGGTGGGTGGGGGTTTGGGATGAGTGAAACTGAAAACCGTCCAAAGAACTATATTTTTTGTTCCGAAGATGACACTGTTTGTAGTAGTAGTAGTACTAAAAACGGTGCAAAGAATAACACTGTTTGTAGTAGTAGTAGTAGTACTAATGAGTAATAAAAGTAGTACTTTTTTTATTGAAGTAGTAGTAGTACTCGACAGTAACGTAACCCCCACCACCACGTCCAGGAAGGGCGATTTCTTTTATAACTGATCAAATTGCCGACACTTGTGGTACATCAAGTAGAAATACGCATGCGTGGTAACAAAAAGCAGTTGGCTTTAAAGTTACTTTAGTTGCTGGTCCTTGTGGTAAATCGTACAGAAATGCGCGTGCGTTGTAAAAAAAAGTGTTCAGTACTTGCATAAGTTCCTGCGCTTAGTGGTGCATCGTGAACAAATGCGCAT
Organism: Micromussa lordhowensis; assembly: GCA_964020085.1. Taxonomy (NCBI): domain Eukaryota; kingdom Metazoa; phylum Cnidaria; class Anthozoa; order Scleractinia; family Lobophylliidae; genus Micromussa; species Micromussa lordhowensis. The sequence goes on along the minus strand of OZ026597.1, from coordinate 25,530,598 downwards.
GCTTGAGTTAAATATCTTTTCAGCGCTTTACGACCTTCGAACGACCTTCGAACGTGCTTGTGCACCGAATGCAAGAGGGTATCCTGGAGGTCTAAAACATGTTTCCTTTGCAGCGGGAAAATACATGGGAGGGGGTTCCTTGGGGAAACGAATTTTCTAATAAGAGGCTTGTTACAACACTGACACTTCATTTATTAAATATTTTTAATTCCAAACATTCAACTTTGACATGTTTCTGATCAAGAAAAAGTCATTTCTCTTTATTTTTATTTTTCTCTTTTCTCTGTATTTCTCTTTCTAACCATTTTCTGCAGTATATTTTAATTTCCGGCAAACTATTTAAGAGAAACATCAAGCACGATCAAGCTTTTCCCGCCTGAAGACTATACATGCCAATGGGACGAGCTTGTTTCACGAGGATGAGCTGTAAATCCTGTCAAAGTAAAAATGAATTTCCAGTTAGTAGAGGCTAGCTAAAACCAGTGAACAAGCAAAAGATGACAGTATCTATGACATTGTCTGGAAGTCTACGAGAGGCCATATCAACGAATTTTTCGTTTTTATGATTTGGTATATAAGTCTTGTTTGGTATACAAGTCTTTTTTTACTTGTGAGTTGGTGAAAACCCAGAAAACTCTTTGCACTTGAATAAAGAAACGGGAAGCGATTGTCTCTGCAACTACTTATTCTGTTGAGCGAACAAATATGGCTCGGCAATACGTCATTTACTTTTATAAATGTGTAATTTTAGTAATTTTTGTATTTCTTGGGGGGAACCTAACTTTACAAGGCATGTGGATTTTACTAGGTTCACTCGCCACTTTTTCTCTATATTTTTTCATACAAATCATTGTAATTGACCTTTTTACCGATACGGCGGCCATCTTGAATTCCGAGGAAATTATGGGATGCCCAGGGGGCAGATGAGAAATAATTAAAAAGAATACTGTGGCGTGATAACTTTTAACAATAATTTTTCAATAACCATAGGAACAACTGCCAAATATCATGACGGAAAGATGTAACGCTTGTAATATTTGTTATGGAATATGAGAGACAAGTAGTAAAAATTTATCCTGAAAGCTGTGTATACGATAAATTTTCCAGCGATTGCCCCCTCGGCAGCCCATAATTTCTCAGTCAAAACAATAGAATTCAAGATGGCCGCCGTATCGGTAAAAAGGTCTATTGCTTTGTATCTTTTTTCTTATGGCAAATATAAAAAAATAAATAAAAAAGGTTAAAGCGCTTTCGCTATGAAGCAAATTGTAGAAAATATCAATCCCTTCCAGATAATTTTTTAGTGTGAACGGTTGTATCTTACATTCAGGTTAACCTACAAAAATTCATGGGTGTTACTGGACTGGTTTATAGATCCTTAGCTACTTGACTGGTTAAGCTATTACTGTAAAATTGATGATCCTAACCAAAGAAAGAGCATTTAATTGATTCCAGTACTTTAGTATGTATAGGTAATCATACGGTTTCGAGTTCAATTTGAAATTAATTTGCACGAGTGAGTTTTTCAAAAAGCTGAAATTACACGAGCCGCTTCGGCGAGTGCAATTTCAGCTTTTTGAAAAACTCACGAGTGCAAATTAATTCCAAATTGAACGAGAAAAACCATATGATTACTTATTAATAATACAAACACGAAAAATTCGCGCGGAATGAAGTGCCGGAAGATGTTTCTTAAAGCCATTTTTTCGCATTGGAGAAACTGAAACTTTTTTCAAAGTTTCTGTACAAAATTTTTGTCCTTGCTTTACATGATATCATTGGCCTAAAAAAATTATCACTGTCTTTCTGCAAATCATAATCCAGAATTACGATGTGTAATTTGCACTGGTGTTACACTTTTTGCACCGGTGTTACACCTGAAGGGCATTGCTCTCAGCCAATCAGAATCGAGTAATTTTTTCATGTGTATTATTACAGCTGAAACAGGGCGAAAATATCGATTCATCAAGGCAAACGTACCGTGAACCTCTTGCCAAAGGAAACATTTCGGTGATAATCCCTTTAGTAGAATTTTTATCGTAAAATACAATAAAATCGAACTTTCACTAAGTAAATTCAACACTCCGCAAAAAAATCATGCCATGTTTAAATTGCAGCTGACAACACTTCAGATAAGAAACCACACCAAGGAAGTCAGTTTCCATTGAATTTTCTTTATGGATACACTACCGTTAATTACTTTGAAAGACGAATAAAACCTCAATACAAATTATTCGCCTGGCAAGAATTAAGAATGAGAGTAAGTACGTGCGAAACGTCAGACTAACAGGGATGATCCTGTCAGAACGACGTATGCGGTATGATGGAATAATTGCTAAACACACAAACCTATATGTATAGACCCTTTGCATAAATGGCGCCTAAATTTGAATAACAATACTTATACGTCCTAAGCCTCACATTCATGTGAAAAATCCTTTGTCTGAAAACATGAGCACAAGGCTAAGGATATATCACGTATTGTTAATTAAATTTAGGTGCCATTTATGCAAAGGGTCTTACTTACTCTCGTTGGCTTCTATTGAAAGTTTTATGCGTCTCTTGTCACATTTTATGGTGGACAACTGTCTGTTCTCCAAGAAAACTACAGCCATTACTAAGTATTTAAAATTTTCATGGAAAATAAGGCCATGGGGTAAAACCTCCTGAGATAACTATACTACTCGCAACAAAGGAAACCCAGGAGCGGGCTTCATGCCTTAATCAAACCACACAACATTTAAAGGTCAAGCTTTCCAAAATAAAGGGATCACTTTCCTTATATGTAGTTGCACAAGCCCCAGAGGAACAGAACAACCACCTCCAGCTCTTAAACATACATATCGTGTTCTCTTACCCAGCACCTTTGATATCCTCCTGGGTGCAACTGCTTGGTTGATGCACGGCATTTTCAAGGAACCCTGACCTCACATAACTTTACTGGTCTGCCTAGTGCTCCAAGAAATGAAAAATATACAGTCCACTTATATTCTCAATGTACATGTAAAATATAAAAAGATGCATCTATAGTGAACTTGTACTTACCTTTTTCTTTTTTCTATTTTTTCATGGCCAATAAGGCCATGGGGTAAAACCTCCTGCGATAACCATACTACTCGCAACAGAGGAAACCCACGAGCAGACTATAATATGCCTTTAACAAAACCACACAACATTTAAAGGTCAAGATTTCCTATGATCTCAAAATGCAGGGATCATTTTCCTTACATATAGTTTCAAATCAAGGTACTCACAAGACCTAGAGGAACTGTGAGCTCCAGCTCTCTGAAGTGATTCCCATGTTGTGTTAGCCAGCACCTCGGATAACCTCATGGGTGCAGCTACTAGGTTAATGCATGGCATTTTCAAGCCACCCTGACATCAGATCACTTCAGTGGTCTGCCATGTGCTCCAAGAAATGAGAACAATACAGCTAACTTATACTCTCAGTTTGCATGTAAATATACAACGACACAACTATAGTACACTTGTACTTACCATTTGCTCTTTTTAATATATTTTTTTTCATGGCCAGTAAGGCCATGGGGTAAAACCTCCTGCGATAACTATACTACTCACAGCAGAGGAAACCCAGCAGCAGGCTATAATATGCCTTTAACAAACCACACAACATTTAAAGGTCAAGATTTCCTATGATCTCAAAATGCAGGAATCATTTTCCTTACATGTAGTTGCACATCAAGGTACTCACAAGACCTAGAGGAACACAACTGTGAGCTCCAGCTCTCTGAAATGATTCCCATGTTGTGTTAGCCAGCACCTCAGATAACGTCATGGGTGCAGCTACTTGGTTAATGCATGGCAGTTTCAAGCCACCCTGACCTCAGATTACTTCACTGGTCTGCCAGGTGCTTCAAGAAATGAGAACAACACAGCTCACTTATATTCTCAGTTTACATGTAAATATACAAAGATACAACTATAGTAGACTTGTACTTACCTTTTGCTCTTTTAATATTTTTTCATGGCCAGAAGGCCATGGGGTAAAACCTCCTGCGATAACTATCCTACTCGCAACAGAGGAAACCCAGGAGCAGGCTATAATATGCCTTTAACAAACCACACAACATTTAAAGGTCAAGATTTCCTATGATCTCAAAATGCAGGAATCATTTTCCTTACATATAGTTGAACATCAAGGTACTCACAAGACCTAGAGGAACACAACTGTGAGCTCCAGCTCTCTGAAGTGATTCCCATGTTGTGTTAGCCAGCACCTCGGATAACCTCATGGCTGCAGCTACTTGGTTAATGCATGGCAGTTTCAAGCCACCCTGACATCAGATCACTTCAGTGGTCTGCCATGTGCTCCAAGAAATGAGAACAATACAGCTAACTTATACTCTCAGTTTGCATGTAAATATACAACGACACAACTATAGTACACTTGTACTTACCATTTGCTCTTTTTAATATTTTTTTTTTCATGGCCAGTAAGGCCATGGGGTAAAACCTCCTGCGATAACTATACTACTCGCAACAGAGGAAACCCAGGAGCAGGCTATAATATGCCTTTAACAAAACACACAACATTTAAAGGTCAAGATTTCCTATGATCTCAAAATGCAGGAATCATTTTCCTTACATATAGTTGCACATCAAGGTACTCACAAGACCTAGAGGAACACAACTGTGAGCTCCAGCTCTCTGAAGTGATTCCCATGTTGTGTTAGCCAGCAGCTCGGATAACCTCATGGGTGCAGCTACTTGGTTAATGCATGGCATTTCAAGCCACCCTGACCTCAGATTACTTCACTGGTCTGCCATGTGCTCCAAGAAATGAGAACAATACAGCTAACACTTATCCTCTCAGTTTGCATGTAAATATACAATGACACAACTATAGTACACTTGTACTTACCATTTGCTCGCTTTTTAATATTTCTTTTCATGGCCAGTAAGGCCATGGGGTAAAACCTCCTGCGATAACTATACTACTCGCAGCAGAGGAAACCCAGCAGCAGGCTATAATATGCCTTTAACAAACCACACAACATTTAAAGGTCAAGATTTCCTATGATCTCAAAATGCAGGAATCATTTTCCTTACATATAGTTGCACATCAAGGTACTCACAAGACCTAGAGGAACACAACTGTGAGCTCCAGCTCTCTGAAATGATTCCCATGTTGTGTTAGCCAGCACCTCAGATAACGTCATGGGTGCAGCTACTTGGTTAATGCATGGCAGTTTCAAGCCACCCTGACCTCAGATTACTTCACTGGTCTGCCAGGTGCTTCAAGAAATGAGAACAACACAGCTCACTTATATTCTCAGTTTACATGTAAATATACAAAGATACAACTATAGTAGACTTGTACTTACCTTTTGCTCTTTTAATATTTTTTCATGGCCAGTAAGGCCATGGGGTAAAACCTCCTGCGATAACTATACTACTCGCAACAGAGGAAACCCAGGAGCAGGCTATAATATGCCTTTAACAAACCACACAACATTTAAAGGTCAAGATTTCCTATGATCTCAAAATGCAGGAATCATTTTCCTTACATGTAGTTACACATCAAGGTACTCACAAGACCTAGAGGAACACAACTGTGAGCTCCAGCTCTCTGAAGTGATTCCCATGTTGTGTTAGCCAGCACCTCGGATAACCTCATGGGTGCAGCTACTTGGTTAATGCATGGCATTTTCAAGCCACCCTGACCTCAGATTACTTCACTGGTCTGCCATGTGCTCCAAGAAATGAGAACAATACAGCTAACACTTACACTCTCAGTTTGCATGTGAATATACAATGACACAACTATAGTACACTTGTACTTACCACTTGCTCTTTTTAATATTTCTTTTCATGGCCAGTAAGGCCATGGGGTAAAACCTCCTGCGATAACTATACTACTCGCAACAGAGGAAACCCAGCAGCAGGCTATAATATGCCTTTAACAAACCACACAACATTTAAAGGTCAAGATTTCCTATGATCTCAAAATGCAGGAATCATTTTCCTTACATGTAGTTGCACATCAAGGTACTCACAAGACCTAGAGGAACACAACTGTGAGCTCCAGCTCTCTGAAATGATTCCCATGTTATGTTAGCCAGCACCTCAGATAACGTCATGGGTGCAGCTACTTGGTTAATGCATGGCAGTTTCAAGCCACCCTGACCTCAGATTACTTCACTGGTCTGCCAGGTGCTTCAAGAAATGAGAACAACACAGCTCACTTATATTCTCAGTTTACATGTAAATATACAAAGATACAACTATAGTAGACTTGTACTTACCTTTTGCTCTTTTAATATTTTTTCATGGCCAGAAGGCCATGGGGTAAAACCTCCTGCGATAACTATCCTACTCGCAACAGAGGAAACCCAGGAGCAGGCTATAATATGCCTTTAACAAACCACACAACATTTAAAGGTCAAGATTTCCTATGATCTCAAAATGCAGGAATCATTTTCCTTACATATAGTTGAACATCAAGGTACTCACAAGACCTAGAGGAACACAACTGTGAGCTCCAGCTCTCTGAAGTGATTCCCATGTTGTGTTAGCCAGCACCTCGGATAACCTCATGGCTGCAGCTACTTGGTTAATGCATGGCAGTTTCAAGCCACCCTGACATCAGATCACTTCAGTGGTCTGCCATGTGCTCCAAGAAATGAGAACAATACAGCTAACTTATACTCTCAGTTTGCATGTAAATATACAACGACACAACTATAGTACACTTGTACTTACCATTTGCTCTTTTTGATATTTTTTTTTTCATGGCCAGTAAGGCCATGGGGTAAAACCTCCTGCGATAACTATACTACTCGCAACAGAGGAAACCCAGGAGCAGGCTATAATATGCCTTTAACAAAACACACAACATTTAAAGGTCAAGATTTCCTATGATCTCAAAATGCAGGAATCATTTTCCTTACATATAGTTGCACATCAAGGTACTCACAAGACCTAGAGGAACACAACTGTGAGCTCCAGCTCTCTGAAGTGATTCCCATGTTGTGTTAGCCAGCAGCTCGGATAACCTCATGGGTGCAGCTACTTGGTTAATGCATGGCATTTCAAGCCACCCTGACCTCAGATTACTTCACTGGTCTGCCATGTGCTCCAAGAAATGAGAACAATACAGCTAACACTTATCCTCTCAGTTTGCATGTAAATATACAATGACACAACTATAGTACACTTGTACTTACCATTTGCTCGCTTTTTAATATTTCTTTTCATGGCCAGTAAGGCCATGGGGTAAAACCTCCTGCGATAACTATACTACTCGCAGCAGAGGAAACCCAGCAGCAGGCTATAATATGCCTTTAACAAACCACACAACATTTAAAGGTCAAGATTTCCTATGATCTCAAAATGCAGGAATCATTTTCCTTACATATAGTTGCACATCAAGGTACTCACAAGACCTAGAGGAACACAACTGTGAGCTCCAGCTCTCTGAAATGATTCCCATGTTGTGTTAGCCAGCACCTCAGATAACGTCATGGGTGCAGCTACTTGGTTAATGCATGGCAGTTTCAAGCCACCCTGACCTCAGATTACTTCACTGGTCTGCCAGGTGCTTCAAGAAATGAGAACAACACAGCTCACTTATATTCTCAGTTTACATGTAAATATACAAAGATACAACTATAGTAGACTTGTACTTACCTTTTGCTCTTTTAATATTTTTTCATGGCCAGTAAGGCCATGGGGTAAAACCTCCTGCGATAACTATACTACTCGCAACAGAGGAAACCCAGGAGCAGGCTATAATATGCCTTTAACAAACCACACAACATTTAAAGGTCAAGATTTCCTATGATCTCAAAATGCAGGAATCATTTTCCTTACATGTAGTTACACATCAAGGTACTCACAAGACCTAGAGGAACACAACTGTGAGCTCCAGCTCTCTGAAGTGATTCCCATGTTGTGTTAGCCAGCACCTCGGATAACCTCATGGCTGCAGCTACTTGGTTAATGCATGGCAGTTTCAAGCCACCCTGACATCAGATCACTTCAGTGGTCTGCCATGTGCTCCAAGAAATGAGAACAATACAGCTAACTTATACTCTCAGTTTGCATGTAAATATACAACGACACAACTATAGTACACTTGTACTTACCATTTGCTGTTTTTGATATTTTTTTTTTCATGGCCAGTAAGGCCATGGGGTAAAACCTCCTGCGATAACTATACTACTCGCAACAGAGGAAACCCAGGAGCAGGCTATAATATGCCTTTAACAAAACACACAACATTTAAAGGTCAAGATTTCCTATGATCTCAAAATGCAGGAATCATTTTCCTTACATATAGTTGCACATCAAGGTACTCACAAGACCTAGAGGAACACAACTGTGAGCTCCAGCTCTCTGAAGTGATTCCCATGTTGTGTTAGCCAGCAGCTCGGATAACCTCATGGGTGCAGCTACTTGGTTAATGCATGGCATTTCAAGCCACCCTGACCTCAGATTACTTCACTGGTCTGCCATGTGCTCCAAGAAATGAGAACAATACAGCTAACACTTATCCTCTCAGTTTGCATGTAAATATACAATGACACAACTATAGTACACTTGTACTTACCATTTGCTCGCTTTTTAATATTTCTTTTCATGGCCAGTAAGGCCATGGGGTAAAACCTCCTGCGATAACTATACTACTCGCAGCAGAGGAAACCCAGCAGCAGGCTATAATATGCCTTTAACAAACCACACAACATTTAAAGGTCAAGATTTCCTATGATCTCAAAATGCAGGAATCATTTTCCTTACATATAGTTGCACATCAAGGTACTCACAAGACCTAGAGGAACACAACTGTGAGCTCCAGCTCTCTGAAATGATTCCCATGTTGTGTTAGCCAGCACCTCAGATAACGTCATGGGTGCAGCTACTTGGTTAATGCATGGCAGTTTCAAGCCACCCTGACCTCAGATTACTTCACTGGTCTGCCAGGTGCTTCAAGAAATGAGAACAACACAGCTCACTTATATTCTCAGTTTACATGTAAATATACAAAGATACAACTATAGTAGACTTGTACTTACCTTTTGCTCTTTTAATATTTTTTCATGGCCAGTAAGGCCATGGGGTAAAACCTCCTGCGATAACTATACTACTCGCAACAGAGGAAACCCAGGAGCAGGCTATAATATGCCTTTAACAAACCACACAACATTTAAAGGTCAAGATTTCCTATGATCTCAAAATGCAGGAATCATTTTCCTTACATGTAGTTACACATCAAGGTACTCACAAGACCTAGAGGAACACAACTGTGAGCTCCAGCTCTCTGAAGTGATTCCCATGTTGTGTTAGCCAGCACCTCGGATAACCTCATGGGTGCAGCTACTTGGTTAATGCATGGCATTTTCAAGCCACCCTGACCTCAGATTACTTCACTGGTCTGCCATGTGCTCCAAGAAATGAGAACAATACAGCTAACACTTACACTCTCAGTTTGCATGTGAATATACAATGACACAACTATAGTACACTTGTACTTACCACTTGCTCTTTTTAATATTTCTTTTCATGGCCAGTAAGGCCATGGGGTAAAACCTCCTGCGATAACTATACTACTCGCAACAGAGGAAACCCAGCAGCAGGCTATAATATGCCTTTAACAAACCACACAACATTTAAAGGTCAAGATTTCCTATGATCTCAAAATGCAGGAATCATTTTCCTTACATGTAGTTGCACATCAAGGTACTCACAAGACCTAGAGGAACACAACTGTGAGCTCCAGCTCTCTGAAATGATTCCCATGTTATGTTAGCCAGCACCTCAGATAACGTCATGGGTGCAGCTACTTGGTTAATGCATGGCAGTTTCAAGCCACCCTGACCTCAGATTACTTCACTGGTCTGCCAGGTGCTTTAAGAAATGAGAACAACACAGCTCACTTATATTCTCAGTTTACATGTAAATATACAAAGATACAACTATAGTAGACTTGTACTTACCTTTTGCTCCTTTAATATTTTTTCATGGCCAGTAAGGCCATGGGGTAAAACCTCCTGCGATAACTATACTACTCGCAGCAGAGGAAACCCAGCAGCAGGCTATAATATGCCTTTAACAAACCACACAACATTTAAAGGTCAAGATTTCCTATGATCTCAAAATGCAGGAATCATTTTCCTTACATATAGTTGCACATCAAGGTACTCACAAGACCTAGAGGAACACAACTGTGAGCTCCAGCTCTCTGAAATGATTCCCATGTTGTGTTAGCCAGCACCTCAGATAACGTCATGGGTGCAGCTACTTGGTTAATGCATGGCAGTTTCAAGCCACCCTGACCTCAGATTACTTCACTGGTCTGCCAGGTGCTTCAAGAAATGAGAACAACACAGCTCACTTATATTCTCAGTTTACATGTAAATATACAAAGATACAACTATAGTAGACTTGTACTTACCTTTTGCTCTTTTAATATTTTTTCATGGCCAGTAAGGCCATGGGGTAAAACCTCCTGCGATAACTATACTACTCGCAACAGAGGAAACCCAGGAGCAGGCTATAATATGCCTTTAACAAACCACACAACATTTAAAGGTCAAGATTTCCTATGATCTCAAAATGCAGGAATCATTTTCCTTACATGTAGTTACACATCAAGGTACTCACAAGACCTAGAGGAACACAACTGTGAGCTCCAGCTCTCTGAAGTGATTCCCATGTTGTGTTAGCCAGCACCTCGGATAACCTCATGGGTGCAGCTACTTGGTTAATGCATGGCATTTTCAAGCCACCCTGACCTCAGATTACTTCACTGGTCTGCCATGTGCTCCAAGAAATGAGAACAATACAGCTAACACTTACACTCTCAGTTTGCATGTGAATATACAATGACACAACTATAGTACACTTGTACTTACCACTTGCTCTTTTTAATATTTCTTTTCATGGCCAGTAAGGCCATGGGGTAAAACCTCCTGCGATAACTATACTACTCGCAACAGAGGAAACCCAGCAGCAGGCTATAATATGCCTTTAACAAACCACACAACATTTAAAGGTCAAGATTTCCTATGATCTCAAAATGCAGGAATCATTTTCCTTACATGTAGTTGCACATCAAGGTACTCACAAGACCTAGAGGAACACAACTGTGAGCTCCAGCTCTCTGAAATGATTCCCATGTTATGTTAGCCAGCACCTCAGATAACGTCATGGGTGCAGCTACTTGGTTAATGCATGGCAGTTTCAAGCCACCCTGACCTCAGATTACTTCACTGGTCTGCCAGGTGCTTTAAGAAATGAGAACAACACAGCTCACTTATATTCTCAGTTTACATGTAAATATACAAAGATACAACTATAGTAGACTTGTACTTACCTTTTGCTCCTTTAATATTTTTTCATGGCCAGAAGGCCATGGGGTAAAACCTCCTGCGATAACTATACTACTCGCAACAGAGGAAACCCAGGAGCAGGCTATAATATGCCTTTAACAAACCACACAACATTTAAAGGTCAGGATTTCCTATGATCTCAAAATGCAGGAATCATTTTCCTTACATATAGTTGAACATCAAGGTACTCACAAGACCTAGAGGAACACAACTGGGAGCTCCAGCTCTCTGAAGTGATTCCCATGTTGTGTTAGCCAGCACCTCGGATAACCTCATGGGTGCAGCTACTTGGTTAATGCATGGTAGTTTCAAGCCACCCTGACATCAGATCACTTCAGTGGTCTGCCATGTGCTCCAAGAAATGAGAACAATACAGCTAACTTATACTCTCAGTTTGCATGTAAATATACAACGACACAACTATAGTACACTTGTACTTACCATTTGCTCTTTTTAATATTTTTTTCATGGCCAGTAAGGCCATGGGGTAAAACCTCCTGCGATAACTATACTACTCGCAACAGAGGAAACCCAGGAGCAGGCTATAATATGCCTTTAACAAAACACACAACATTTAAAGGTCAAGATTTCCTATGATCTCAAAATGCAGGAATCATTTTCCTTACATATAGTTGCACATCAAGGTACTCACAAGACCTAGAGGAACACAACTGTGAGCTCCAGCTCTCTGAAGTGATTCCCATGTTGTGTTAGCCAGCAGCTCGGATAACCTCATGGGTGCAGCTACTTGGTTAATGCATGGCATTTTCAAGCCACCCTGACCTCAGATTACTTCACTGGTCTGCCATGTGCTCCAAGAAATGAGAACAATACAGCTAACTTATACTCTCAGTTTGCATGTAAATATACAACGACACAACTATAGTACACTTGTACTTACCACTTGCTCTTTTTAATATTTCTTTTCATGGCCAGTAAGGCCATGGGGTAAAACCTCCTGCGATAACTATACTACTCGCAGCAGAGGAAACCCAGCAGCAGGCTATAATATGCCTTTAACAAACCACACAACATTTAAAGGTCAAGATTTCCTATGATCTCAAAATGCAGGAATCATTTTCCTTACATATAGTTGAACATCAAGGTACTCACAAGACCTAGAGGAACACAACTGTGAGCTCCAGCTTTCTGAAGTGATTCCCATGTTGTGTTAGCAAGCACCTCTGATAACCTCATGGGTGCAGCTACTTGGTTAATGCATGGCAGTTTCAAGCCACCCTGACATCAGATCACTTCAGTGGTCTGCCATGTGCTCCAAGAAATGAGAACAATACAGCCAACTTATACTCTCAGTTTGCATGTAAATATACAAAGACACAACTATAGTACACTTATACTTTGCTCTTTTAATATTTTGCTCTTTTATTATTTTTTCATGGCCAGTAAGGCCATGGGGTAAAACCTCCTGCGATAACTATACTACTCGCAACAGAGGAAACCCAGCAGCAGACTATAATATGCCTTTAACAAACCACACAACATTTAAAGGTCAAGATTTCCTATGATCTCAAAATGCAGGAATCATTTTCCTTACATGTAGTTGCACATCAAGGTACTCACAATACCTAGAGGAACACAACTGTGAGCTCCAGCTCTCTGAAGTGATTCCCATGTTGTGTTAGCCAGCACCTCGGATAACCTCATGGGTGCAGCAACTTGGTTAATGCATGGCATTTTCAAGCCACCCTGACCTCTGATTACTTCACTGTTCTGCCTGGTGCCAAAAGAAATGAGAAATAATACAGCTAACTTACATTCGGAATGTACATGTAAAATATATGAAGATGTATCTACAGGTAGAGTGGACTTGTACTTACCTTTTGCTCTTTCAAAATTTGCACATAGCCATGGTAAAACCTCCTGCAACAACTACTACTCACAACAGAGGAAACAGGCTATAATATGCCTTAATGAGCAGGCTATAATATGCCTTAATCAAACCACACAACATTTAAAGGTTAAGCATTCCTGTGATCTGAAAATGCAGTTATCATTTCCCTTACAATGTAGTTGCACATCCAAAATGCCCATAAAACCTAAAGGAACAACAGTCAGCTACCACTTCTTAAGTGATTCCCAGTGATTAGCCAGTACTTCAAATCTCCTTATGGGTGCAGCTGATCGGTTGACGCATGACCTTCTTAAGCCACCTCGACATAATATGCCTCCATCACACTACACTGAGTATACCCATCAAATGTCTCGCAAAGAAAGATTTAAAAATTATAATATTGACATAGTTGTTCTTGCTAATGTACATGTACCAGACCTCCTAAGGCATGTTGGTGGATGTAGGTTGGAATGTCATTTCAACATTAGTTTAATTTTCCTGTTGAAAACAAAATGAAATGCAAATGTTCAGTACTCTATTCATTTTTGAATATACAGTAATCATAAAGAATTTGCAATTAATTCAAAATTCTGCATTATTGAGAGGCATGATGGTGTTATGGGCAGAGCGCTGGACCCCAAATCCAGTTGACCTGCACCTCTTTAAAACCTCAAGTCTATTTTGATTTTCTGCACCTACTTTGTTTTCAGGACTAGGGGCATTGTTTGCATTGTGTACCTTGGTGTTTAGGTTAAACAGTGCAGGTCGTCCCTTTCCCTCCACCAAATCCCAGCAGCCTGGGTTAAAGCCCTGGTTGTTGTCTAATAATGTTCTTAGAACATTATAGAACAGTTAAACTCTGGAATTCACTGGACTTCACCCTTAAGTTGAAAGAGGAGTTTTATTTCAAAATTTTAGAGACTCAATGGCTTCTTTTTTCTATTCTATTACTTGGATTTACATATTACTAATTGTTTAATTAGTTACTTATTACATAGTTAATTGAATTGTCTATAGTTTCTATGTTTGTTCTGAAAAGCCTTTTTAGGATGAATTAAGTATTATGTATGTATGTGCAAGGCACTTTGCTCCTACAGTGCGTCTCTCCAACCGGGTTACAAAACAAAGGAAATTGGGAATCAAACTAGGTTAAAATCATTTTAACTTGAATTTCATTTCGACCTGCAACATAGACATCAACACTACTGTGCATGTAAACAGCAATTCCCGACTGTTCATATTCTGTGTAACTTACAGCAAGTCTGGTCGTGTAAGTAACTTTGAGATAGTTACCAACTGAAAATAAAACAGGTTTCCCTTATAAAATGTGAATGATGCAAAGTATGTGACATGTTTTTATTACTTTTGACAAATCATGAACACAGGCACAAATTTAGATAGAAACATTCTTCAATTTGACTGATACATTAGGGTTGCCCTGAGGAATAAAAGCTTCCTTGGCATTACTTGTTCAGTAACCATTAATACGAGTCGCGAAACAGTCCAGTGACCACCACTACATGTAAATAGAATAGAAGAATGTGGCAAGGTCCGGTGCAACACACCACAGTATGCACCAACCTTCGAAATTCATCAGAGCATCTTTGGCAACCTTCAGCAATGTTCTGATGTCATCAGAACATCTTGGTTAAGGTTACCGTGTACCTTCAGAGCGTGTCCCACTCAAAAAAATGTAGCGTGTCCAGATGAAATTGTAGATATCTAAAACCCTATATCAAATTGGTCGACAAATTCCTTAGCATAAAGAGTTTAATTAATTTTCTGCCTGCTTGATTCGACAGGCTCATCTCCATACGAGTCGGAACTGGTAGAAAAATATTGTTGGTAGTATGACCGTTTATCTGATTCCACTAAGCCAGATTTTGTTTCCTCACTCATTGTTATGGTTTCAGTTTTTTGTTGCTTTTTCTGCTTCTTGGAACTTGTCCACGGACAATTCTGCGGTCCGCCTCACATAATAGCCAAAGCAGTAGAAACAATGATAAAATGGACAGCAACCGAGTAATTTACAATAACATATGAATTAAGCAACACGCTTTGTGAAGTGACAGATTCCTTTGCTTATAGTAGCTCAATGGGAGGTGAAAACCAAGAAGAACTTAAGAAGAAGAAGTTACATGTGTGTGAAATAACCCCAGCAGTACCAGCAAGACAGGACATTTTATGAATTCTGTACCAAACACCTCTCATATTTATTCCTGTGCAGTTGACAGTTTTTTAGAAGTTGCGTCGTGCTTGTTTTTGCCACATTTATCGAAATTAACTTCTTTTTAGCGCATGCTCAGATTTATTCAAAATAACCAAGCCTGTCAGATAACAAAAAAAGGTTTCGAAACATAAACGCTCATTCCTCAGGAGATATTCTACACTCCATAAGCTTAATAATTATAAAAAAAACGTGGGTAGCTTTATGCACCAGTCAATGTTAAGCCCCAGGGGAGGGGGGCCGGGCATACCTCGGGGATTTGTCATTTATCCCTTTCCCGTGGGTGGGGAATAATAAAACATTTGACATAACACAACGTCCCGTGGGTGGGGGAGTTTGACAAAATCTCACAAGAGCCTGGAATCTAGTCCGCCATTTTGAAAATATTACCCATCACTACTTGAGGTCGCTGTGTTCGGCCTTTGCCATCTGACTCGTCGCGAATCAACTTGACTTCTCGCGGATCGTGTACTGTTGGCTTTATTTGGTTTTAAAATGCCGCTATTCAAAGCTTGGGACGTGAAAAGAGTGAAGAGAAAATCAGTGGTGGCAACTCACTTCGAAGAATTTGTGACTGGAGGTAACATTTTGATATGATTGATCACTGGTAGTGTCAATAAAAAATGGCACACTATAAATTTTTCAAGCAGATTGGTACAGTTTTTGAACGTAAAAGTGGTCCACTGGATTGGGTGTGACAAATGCCAAGCATGGCATCACCAGTTTTGCGTTGGATTCACAGACTCTGTATGCGCTGATGATGTTGACTGGAAGTGCAATCACTGCATTGCGGAGGATCTTATGTAGAGGTGGTCACTGAAATAACATAATGTTGGTGGCGAATTTGTCTATTTGTTATCTTCAGTTATTGCAATTTCCCCCCAGGGAAGGGATATTTGACACCACCTGTTGCTCCCTGGGTAGGGAATTTGACATGAAAAAGTGGTAAAATGTCAAATCCCCTGGGGTATGCCCGGCCCCCCCTCCCTGGGGCTTAACAATGACTGGTGCATTAGTGACAACTTTTACTAGTATAAGCTTACATGTCATTTACAGGCCTGAGTTAGAGATGCCTTGGACCTCAATCGTACACATGTACCTGTAGTAGTCGTACTTACATATTTTTTGTGCTCACCTTGCTTTAGCGACAGCACCTCTTATGGGGGCATTAGTAGGTTGTTGCAGTAAATACCAAAATTAAAGTAAGCTTATCTGTCCACCCTGGTCGCCATCTTGAAGCTGAAAACTCCCAAAGTCCCAGGCTGCCAAAGTCCCAGGCTGCCGAAGTCCCAGAAACCCTTTTCTAAAAAATAGGTCCGCACTGCGTACTTGTGTGTGAATAGCGTCCTGAATTTAATTGGAAATAGGCTTCTTTATCAGGATAGGTTGCTTTTCCTTCCCCTTCTTCCTCGCGTTTTTTGCCAACTGATCCCTACCCCTTCCCTGTTTACGCCTGCAACGCAGGCTATATTTGTTAGTGCGTTTAGACAATAACTAGTCTGCTTACGCGAGTCTGTTAGCGCCGCTATTACGTCACTCTGTACCGTTGTCGCAGTGTTGCGTCTATTTTGGACGAGGCATATTTTCACTTGTGACCTTTAGAGTAAGGGAGCTTTCTTACATCAATAAAAGGTCTTTGTTTTATTATCATGCGAAATAGAAATATCGTGCTACATAAAATCCCTGGGTACTGATTTGAGTAGTTCTAAAAATAACATGTAGAACATATTAATGTGCTACAAAATTAGGAGACCTCTTGAAGGGAAGGATGAATCAACAATGCTAATTTATTACCTGTTTCACCCATGAGAGCGTGAGATAAGAGAGAGGGGGTATTCAGGAGAAAGACCAAGTTTTACAAAGAATGATATGCATTTGAACTGGAAATTATCAGATAATATTGTAATAATTTTGTGTCTTGATTGTCACGGTAGGGTTTTTGAGTGAGATACTGTTAGCTGCCTCTGTTTTCCTTTTTGTGTTGCACTGAAGTTGATAAGATCTTATAAAGGAAATTATTATTATTATTATTATTATTATTATTATTATTATTATAATTATTATTATTGTTATTATACATCATGGCGGCTGGCACGCCAATTTAAAGCTCTGTTATCGAATTCGGATTTTCATCAATATTTTACCTTATGGCTGGTTGCCTCTAAGGTAGACTCGACTCCAGATAATTTACGTTCTAAATGGGGCCATAGCAAGATGATTAAAGAGAATATTCTAGCGATGTCTACGAAATCACGAGCGAAACTTAAATGGACGGAGGAAATGAACTGGGACTTACTTGAATGCAAGAAAAGAGCGAAGGAACTTGTAGGATCAGACACTCCACCATGTAATGAAAATGGCAGGAAAAAGGGCTACATTGAGGATATGAAACAGTTGTGGGAGGAGAAAGGCTATGAGCATCTAGGAATTAGGAGCCAGAATCTACGGGACCAAGCGTCTGGGCTTGAGAAAATTGAACACGGTTCCTCGGGGAAGAGTCAAGAGGATGGAAGTTTGGGTTGTGACCGCGAACCACCAAAATATTTATACTCACTTGCAATCAATGTCTTACTTCAGCTAATACAGGTATCTTTTGCTTACGGGATTTTCCAGCGGGCTTCTAAGGGGGAAATGATGCCGCAACAAGCAGAGTTATTTTTAGTGGTGTGCGGTCGTTTCCGGGCCCACTTTGCATTATCTATAACGCGGAAGACAACCAGACCAGGCCTAACCGAACTGCCTCATTCCTCCCGCGTTCCTTGAAGGTTAAACGCACTATTTGATTCAAGCCAACGACTTGACGACTACACGAAACATACGTCTCATAAAGAAACCTCGTGATTATGAATAAGGAGAGGAACCATTTTTTACCTGCTGTTGTTTCTGACAGCTAAACAGCAATATTCCAGAAACATTACGAAGACGAGGAGGGCAGCCCCTTCCCAGGACAGAGACATCGACAAATCTTCCAAGGTTGTGCATTAAATCAAGAGGTTATCGGATCAGATCGGATCCACTTCACCCCAGTCTACTGCAACAAGGCGGTTTAAAAGTCCCTATGCAGAATGTTTTTTTTTTTCGCACTTCAAGTCTTTGCACGCGTATTTCCTCAGATTTGATTTTTGTCTCGCTATTATTAAGATAATTAATGCTAAGGAGGCGAACCTAGTGCGACCGAAGCACTCCCCTGACCTGAATTAGTAAGAAGGCGCGGCCTGTAAATAAATAAATACACAATGAAACTTATTTTGATAACGCTTTGTTTAATTAAGGCAAAACCATCTTGAGAAAAAAATGTGATCAGAACTTAGTACATACACTAATCTGTCCACACCCTTTCTCCCCTCATCTTTGTTCTTTTTTTCGAGCGAGCCTTCAAGAGCAGACGAACGATCGCACAGAGGAAGGGCAACCGCCGAGTGGGCGAAGTGGATGAAATGCATTACATGTTGTTTTCTTCCTGTTTCCCCCACCCTCATCCCCAACCTTACCACAACCTCTTGCATTTACATTAGTTCAATCCACCGGGGCAGAAAATTATTTTGCACGCGCCCTCGAAGATGTTAGAGAAAATAAAAAGGATAAAATAAACACAGATCAGCTGAAGCGATAACGACAACCAAGCAAAGTGTCTAGTAGTGGTTAAAATACCGCTACCCAGCACGGGGTTGTCTGATACTAAAAGAACAAAAGAGTGACATAAACTCTGCAACACTAGACTCGTCTGAAATTGAAACGTGTTTAGGATAATTAAGATACATCAAAATTCACTCTAACATTGGTGCCTCAGCTTCAATGCGATTCCTTTTGTTTTAGATTCCTGTACCAAAGTTGGCCTATCATTGTATCACTTGTTCCACAAAGATGGCGGTCTTTAAAATAAAGAAAGCAGATGGCGATAAGGGGCCGGAAGCAAAAATAAAAATGTTCTTACTTACTTTGTTATTTACTCACTTATTTATTTACTTAGTTGTTTACTTACTTGCTAAATTACTTATTTACTTAATTATTTTTTTACTTGGTTGTTTACTTACTTACTTACTAAATTACTTATTTACTTAATTATTTTTTTACTTGGTTGTTTACTTACTTACTAAATTACTTATTTAATTAATTATATATTTCCTTAGTTGTTGACTTACTTACTAAATTACTTATTTAATTAATTGTATATTTCCTTAGTTGTTTACTTTGTTGCTTACTTATCTCTGTATTTACTTACTTAATTACTTGCTTCCTTGCTTGCTACACTTGATTTACCTGCTTTCTTTGACACTGTGAATCATTTGATGTTATTATCAAGGCTATATATTTGGTTTGGGATCAGGGAAACTGTATTGCAGTAGCCTGCCTTAAATCTCAGTTATAATCACATACACCGTTTTTTGATATAAGTAACTGACGATCATCTCCACCTCAAATGGAGCGTGGAGTCTCAAAGAGATCGGTTCTTGGCCCGCCTTCTTGTAAGGCCTCACACCTTAGAGCATCACTTCTATGATAATGATAGCCAGCTCTATATGGCATTCAAAACTGACTGTATTTATGAAATACTGCGAATGTAAAACTCCAATTGTACAATATTGGTGACTGGATGGTCACCAACAGGCTTAATCAAGTCAAATCAGGACAAGACGATTTTTTTTTGTCGTCAGCTCAAGATATCGCACAGCGAAACCATCTTGTTTAAAAATGTTTTTCACTGCTTATGCTTTGTGTGGTTTGAGATTATTTAAACTCAAAACTGGAGGACAAACAATATAAACATAAGAACTCACCAAACAGTTGTGAATTTAAAGTCCTAACCCTGGGGTTAGCTTAATCGGGCTTTGAACAACCCGACCCTGTTTTGGAAGTGTCGGCCAGATTGCTTGGCGCAAAACAACGTTTCCTCAGTCAAAGAGATATTTCGGCTAGCGGAAAATTTACGAAGTGCTTGCTGCCAGCCATCTGTATTTCCTAAAGCGCTCACTGCTCGCAAAACAAATTTGATCGCTGCTCGTGCTCGCAAAAATAAACGCACTGCTCGCATGCTTGCAAATGCTCGCAAAGACCATTCGATACCCCTAACCATGATGGCATTTTTGATTTTAGTGTTGTGACCTTGAGAAACACATCAAATCAGTCTGCAAGTCTGCAAGTTGTTTACTTACTTGCTAAATTACTTATTTACTTAATTATTTTTTACTTGGTTGTTTACTTACTTACTAAATTACTTATTTACTTAATTATATATTTCCTTAGTTGTTTACTTACTTACTAAATTACTTATTTAATTAATTATAGTTTTATTTTTTCATTAGGAATATCACCAAAACTAAAAATTACATCACAGATGAGAGTGCTAAAATTGTTATTTATACCAGTTTAAAACTTCAAAATTGGACAGTTGAAATTCAATGTTATAGGGCCATCACCAGTTATAATCAGTTCAAAATGTAGCAGCTCGAATTGCTACATTTTCAATAATGCTGCACCGTACTTATTTATATCTTTTATTATCATCAAAGCCGTATGTACATCAAGATCATCTTCTCAAAAATTACGGAGTTTTTCATGAATACATCTAGAGTGGTTTCGATGACACTTGTAAAGCCAAAACTACAGTAATTACATCTGAACTATCACAAGAAACGTCAAGATCAAAATCAGAAATCACAACTGAGAACTCCACCGGAAAATTAATAATCGTTTTCTGTTTTGCTTTTAACTAAATACACGTCTGATGTGCGAAATCCACGGTACATGTACAGTCGAAAGCCAATGGCGAAGCCACTCTAGATATGCGATTAACTCAAACTAACTATAACTTAATTAAAACAGCCTGACCTGCTCAGTTTTTATGTACCTCAGTGCCCTGTAGTAGTTCACCATCTGGCACTACCCTTTTTGCTAATAAAGTTCGTGAGCTGACTGCATTTCCATGTTCATCCAAAGCCTCTAATATTATGTTTTCACAGTACTGGTGCCGGGAGCGGAGGATTGAGTATGAAGCGGCGCCTGGAATCTTGAAGCATGGAGCTGTTTGTTGTTGTCTTCAAGATCATGGCTTTGGCTTTCTTTTGTTGCCACATCGTTCTTAACGTTGAGGTGCGGTTTTCTTGTAAGTGCAGTCTGACAAGTCAGTTTAAAAGTTGCCATTTCCTTGTTTCTTGACGTTGATAGCGCTCTCCTCAGTCCAAGTATTGTCTTCTTCGGCTGGCATTCATGACTGCTAGGGACTTTGATCTTCCTGTTTCACGGTGCCGGGATGATTTGGGCAGATGACTAGAGGGCTTAAGGTGTCGGTTTACTGCTGATGTCTTTAAGATAACATTGGTCCTCTTTAGTTGTCACACTACTTTGAACTTTCGGTCCTGGTTTTCTTTCAAAACCATCCCGTTCACATTCGGAGATTTTCAAGCTTCTTGTCATCAATGGCGCTGTTTTCGCTCTTCGTGTTTGTGTCGCTTCCTGCTGGCATTGGCGTTGGCTGCCAATCATCCTGGCTAACGGGCGTTCATCCAAGGACTTTGATCTTATCACTCCACTGTAATGGTGCTGCGTACCTTTAACTTGCGTTTCTGGTTTTGTTCTCAGTGCTACTCTTCGATTGATGTACATCGACAGAAACCACTCCGATTGCTTCAGACGGTAGAGCTGAAGAACGCCTTTCCCGCTTCACTTTCTCGTTCGTCTTCTTGTCATCTGCGTTTGTCAGGTTTCGTATCGAGCCGCAGCTTCGTAATCTTGGTTTGCCTTGTTTCTCTTGGGGATCTTCCAATTACTTCATAAAGCCATTTCTTCTGACGTTTTTCTTTACGCCGGCTGAAGGTTTTCTGATCTTTAAAATATCCAGCATTGCTTCCCTATAGCGCCGATCCCTGTAGCAATAAAGAACCGGGTTGAAGACAGAGTTGAGATGAGCCAGCATCATCGACCGACGGAAATAAGAAACTTCTACGGAATACGGGATAAGCTTCTCCGAAGAAAAGGTAGATTGACGACGGAATGAACGAGATAAACACAGCACCTGTCAGCATGGCAGTTGTCTTGGCCACTTTTGTAGCAAGTTTGGCTTTGATCAGAGAACTGACCTCAGTGATTGTGTCGATTTTCCGTTTGCGCACTCCGAGGTAAACTTGTATGTAGAAATAACCGATCAGTATTATGGACACAACTCCCGGGATAACGCCGGCTAGGCTAACAATCATCCGGTACTTGTAAGGGACCTCAAAGAAATCCACTTTCATCACGCGCGGTGGAAACGCTACCACCACAGCTACCAGCCACGCAATGCTTGCATACTTCTTAACTCGACCTCTGGTGACGGTGACTTTGTACTCTGTCCATTTTCTTATCGCCACGTACCTCTCCCAAGCAATCACAGCTAGATGATACGTAGACGAACAACCTCCAAGAAACAGTGTCGTTTCATTTATCAAAGCTAATGTACAGAAACCATAGGGGGTTAAAAACCGCTTGAGAAGAAGTAGCACATCCAAACTGACAGTTACTGGCATGGAGATAGTGCCAGTTAGAACATCTGCTATGGCCAAGCTTGCCAACAGAATGTTTGAGTTCTGTTCTTTCAACTCTCTTTTCGTTTTTACCGCCAATATTACTAAGATGTTTAGGAGAACTACCACGGGACAAACAATGATTGTAATCGCGGCGGTAGTCTTGAACATGGTTCTGTCGCTTAAAACCCAAATGTGTATTGGTTTAATTGGGCAAAAATACTCGGAAAGCACCTTGCTTAAAGTGTTCACTCCTAGATCTGTGTCGCTAAAGTTCATCTTGATGCTGGATCAATTTGTTAAACACAATCACGGGTAAATAATGTTCAGGTACTCACTGCGAGAGGTTAGGCGGTGATTGTCGTGTTCTCCAGTTGGTGGCTATGACCAAGTATCAGCTTCTAGTTAGCGGCTACACTCTTTCCAGTCGAAAAGTTGCAAGCAACCAACCTTATCGCCAATTAACCGCGGAAAATGTCTCTCTTAGTCATTATGTTAGATAATAATGGCTTATACACATACCGTGAGATTTTCAAATAAATACACAGATTGGAGGAAATTTCTTTAATAGAAGGGGAAATATGTCGGCGAGCGTTAAACAAATGTTTTGATTTTTTCCGTTCAAGTTTTGTCAGACGCAAAATTTATTCTTCTCGTCTACTGGATTATATCCGATTGCATTTCAAAAGAAACACAATAGTTAACGAACGTTAGCAAAATTGTATTATCCATTTGGTGACAAATAAGATATATGTTCTTTTAAAAAACAAATTTTAAAACTACGTTAAAACACTGCCAGATGTTAACCGACGTTGCCTTAGCGCGGCGTATTCTGCTATTTGACTGGTTAAAAAGTAAACCCAATGGTTAAATAGCTTAAGATATCACCTTCAGACACGAAATTTTCACGATTTCAAATTTTCATGGGAAACAGGTAATCTTTGTTTACAGTATTTTCCTCACTTCTAAACATAAGCGCGTCATGCAATCTCTAATCCGTAAAGACGGCTCGATTTATAAATCTTTATTTATCCTGATAAAAAATCGATTGGCTGAACCTAAGTGACCAGCTTGTATACAACGGTGATCAGCAATATAAAATATATTCATCTAGAAATACATTCACACAATAATATCAGAAGAATAGTAAAAATCAGAAAAATATGTACCCACTAACGAGCAGTACATTTATGTTCCTTGAGATCTACGTCTACGAAATATTTAAAAACCTTATTTTTAAAGTAAAAACAGAGCTGAGTTCCCTTAACTCTTTGGGAAGATCATTCCAGTCAATCGCAGCAGCAGGGACTTAATTCCCATGCGCGGCTTTAAAACTTAAGATTCTCCAAAAATTGTATAGACTCATTTTAAAGTAAGGTTTTCACCCATAAATTTTCTCTCGCGGAGGGGGGGTTGAAAGCCAATTTCTCGTTCAATGTTACACCCAAAAAAGCTAAAAACTGGAAAAATTGATCCATTCCGTCCGTGTCTAGCATGGTCCCTTCTCTGCACCAAGTCGTATGCTAAAAACAATGACGTCTGATGAACTAGCAGACTGTTGCTAAATCGAGATCTTACTCGATCTTTTGTTTTTTCAGGTTCTCAGCGGTCCGGAATCCTAAATCCTTCAATTTGATTGGCTAATAGCGCGCAGCTGTCCGGATTTTCCTATGAGAACCCCGGTTACTGACCGCTCCGAAATTTTCCACCGTGAAACAAAGTGTTACACCGTGCCAGAATAATATACACTTAATGTATGGCCCCGAGGGAAACAGTTAGTTTTTTTTCCCGAGAGTCCTGATGTCAGGACTCTAGGGAAAACAAAACTAACTATTTTCCCGAGGGACCATACTTTAAGTGCTTTGTTATACATTTAGACATTCCCTTAAACAGTCATATAGCAAAAACAAACAAACAAAGACGGCGCGCGGGCAACAACTACGCAATTGTATCTCGCTCTGGATACATTTGAATTTGATCAGGGGCACGTGACCAAGAATCAACCAATCACAGTGCTCTTTTTGTTGAGTGAAAGTCTGGGTATATGACAACTTAAAATGTAAGCATTCAATACAGAGTCAAACAAAGCAGCAAATAAAGCCATTTTTCGTGAATGTGTGTCGCTTTGATTATAAGCTCATTACTCAAAAGAAACGCATGGCTTGAAATAAAGATTATTTCAAGCCGCGCGTTTCTTTTTCATTAACATCAACTTTTGTCACGTAACACTAAGAAATGTTCGGCCAAAAAACAACCATGTTGAAGGTAATATTTTTTCTGCGTAGCGTCACATGTGAAATTAGCCCTACAAATTCTATTAAAAGTATAACAGTATCGCTTTTTGTGCCCGAAATATCAAAAGCACGTGTACGCCAGATTTGAACGGCTGAACAGCTTCTAATGCAAGAAACTTCAACACAAAAGTTGCTTTCAAAGCAATATCGTGGATAAGAAAATAAACATGTTGTTTGCCAGCCTTGGTCGGTCTGCATTGGGAAAAATGTGCTCTTGACCATATCCTAGGTTCAAGTTTAGAGCTCATCGAGGTAACGTCTTTTTTGACCGTTTTCCAGGTACTGGATTTCGTTTGGATCGCGGGCTAAGGCCAAGTTATCTTAAGTAATCTGGAGGTCCGCTTTTAGGCCCGGCTAAATCTTTATGTTAGCTGATTAGTTCTCAGCGCGTGTGGGAGCTCTCTACTTCTACAAGGTAGAGCCCAATATGAGCCCCTGCTTCTACCAATAGCAACTTTCGGTCTTGTCATTGTAAATTTGAGGCTATGGTCCGACAATGTCAATTGAAATTGCTGTACACTTTGACAACTCTCGCACCGATTAAGTGCTCTTACACTTTGTCATTTGGTCAGTGACATGTAGATCTCGTGATGACACCTGAGTCGTCTCAATTGTCTCAATGAAGGAGCTGGAGGCGAACGCACTAATCATGCGGCCACCGCGCCTCTAAATACAGCTGATTAATTTTAAAATTAAAAAACCAATTGCAATGCCGCTCTTTGAGATTTCCAGTCCATACTGCGCAGTCTCAGCACCTTCATGTTTAGAAACATTATAAGTTCTTACTCGATGGAATGCGAATCAATCACATACCTTATCTTTGAGGCCTTTCAAATTCGTTTTCCAACAGCTTCATTGATTTTCACTGCTGCGAAGTTGTTTCATCAAGTGATATGAGAAAGAACGAAGCATAAAGTTTCGACCGCTTCTCATTCATAAATTGCTTTGAAACTGTGAATTTGCTTCATGTAAGTAGTTTCGAAATGCTTACATTTTGTGATGTCTTACATGAAACAAAACAAAAAGCGCAAACAAACTCTCGAGAGTGCGCAGGACGGACTGGAAATCGTCATTAATGCGGAGAAGCTCTTACTAAGACTGGTTTCCATACTCCCGCGAAAATCTGAGCGCTGACGATTGCTGGCTTTTAAACGTTTTTGGTATGAACAGTAGAAATTTCCCAATTAAGAAATAAGAAAGAAATCAAAAGCATGTTCAACTAATCAGGTGCTTGCACACAAAATCGTCTCGATCTGCTAAATGAAATTTAGATAGTTTCGAAACTTAAGGCACTTCCCATCCTTGTCAGGTTAAAAAGGCTAAAACTGGCACGAAACTGAGTCATCGGCGAATAAGCAAAACAACGATGTAGGAAGTGAGCTAGTTAACTCAGTTTACTGTGAAAGGCAGAATAGCAAAACAAAGAGGTGCAGAAACAGCAGGTAGACTTGAGATGAAACTCAAACCAAAATGGAAACATAATTCGAGATCTCAAATATTTCTGATCATGATTCACTTTCTGTCCCAGTGCATTGACACCCAGCTGATTCAAAAGACACATACATATATTGAAATGCCATATCGTTATGTAGAAGTGTTTGTTTATGTTCTTTTCAGTTTTCATGGCCGGAAAAGACGGTGTACCTCAGAACCTGTAGACAGCTGAATCGTGCCACGGACCGGTGAGTCTACGTTTAATGCTTTTTTCCAGTTTCGAAGTAAAAAAAAAAACAGCCAAAAATGCTCCGATAGCTTTCCTTAGAAAGACTCACGATGACGCCAGGGTGAAAAGACAATGAATGTTTTCAGCCCATTGGTAGAAAATTCGATGTAATGTCTTTATTTATTCTCGGGCATATAGCAAAAATCATTTCTGACTCAAAATAGTTGGCTGGCAATGTAATCAAACTTTATACAATCTGTGATTTTAGAATCACTGTTTTCTTCGTGCATGCATTTCCTCATTGTGCCGGAAACTGATCAAAGACGTTAAAAGCAATATCTTAGAAAATATAGATCATGAAACAAGGCAAAGGTAATCAAGTACAACCTCCAGAATTACATGTAGAGGTGAACGTGTATAGGTAGCTGTTCAATTCCGCTATGGGTTGCAAGAACTAAATTTAAATTTTTAGAATGAGTCACGGGCTTCTAGCCAAGAGTTTCACGGGGAGAAAGCAATTAATTTTGTTTTCGATTACCTGGGGAAAAGTGCTACATATCAAGTGGCAATTGGTAAGCCAATCAAAGTAAAACAAAGAAAACCTTGGACCAATATATGAAATATTTGCCAATTTGTATGGTGATATATTTATGATATAGAAATGTATAGACCACCATAGTACCGTGTTTAGTTTGTATGTAGATGTGTTTAATGTTTTCTACGATGTCTCTCAAGGAATTACTGCTACGTTCGAAAGCAAAAACGGATCTTGCGTGCAGAGTTAGTCGTCAGTCTCTTCTTGCCAGGGATACTCATCATAAACTCATTAAAGCGGATATTAGCATGCGAAAACAAAAACATTTGGTTTTTCTATCAGAAATTGTTAAAATTGGAAAGTCTCATGAATAAAATCCAGTGGTTAATTAAAAGAACGAAAATTTGACAGGCATTGCGTTTGTCTGAGTCTCAAGAGGAATTTGACTTAATGAATTACCCGTCGCTGGCACATGCAAGTACCACTTATTGGATTTTTAATTAGCACTGAAAATCGAGGTCTGCATTCAATTTCATTGTTGAATTAAATTACATTGAATACTGAGTTCTATAACCAACAATATGCAAAGTCAATAAGCCGATCGGATATTAAAAAAGGTAAGCTTTCTGCACTCGGTTCTCTCTGACCTAAACTCCTCAAGCTAGCCCATCAGCGGCGTTTACTGAAATTCAAACAACCCCGAGACAGGATATTTTAACTTTTAGGTGAAAAACTGGCAAACAAACTAGAGGAAAAGTCACGGAGGCTTTTGAGGAAGGATACTGGCGTATAAAACCGATATCGTGCATGGAGTCATGATCAGGACGGCTCTTTCTTGAGGTCAGTGGCATAGTAACCCTCAACCCTGTAATCCCGACGGTTTCTATCGGCTAATAGGATCCTGGTCGCATTGTCTTTAGTCCCTTACGCCAATAGTAAAGATGCTTTTGACAGTCAAGGTCCAGATTCTCTCTAGCAACAAACCTAAGCACTAACTATTAGTCGACCAATTAGCTGTATCTCTCTGCACCAAAACGATGACATCGTTGGTTGGTTTTCACGATCAGTTTCAAATGAGTTGCGTCAGTCAGTCAAGTCCTTTTTTTTATGACTCGTAACTGTTTCTTTTCTATTTTATCTGTTCTGCCTCTTGTGTGGTAACGCCTGCCTTCCCGATCACTGACAAACTTGTTAGTTCAGGGATGGTAGCAACCAAAGCTGAAGAGTATTATGATCGAGTGTATATTACGAGCGGCCACTCGATGCCACGGCAATGTCACATACGTAGTTCAGGTTACACATAACGGACTGTATAAGTTGCGTAAGTCGAATAACTCACTGTTTGGCTATTCCGACATTCATTAAGACGATAGCTTGTCCCAGGTTCTCGGTCAGTGGGAACGATCGAAAAACCGGGCGGGCGACGAATGGGGTCACCACATCTTGTGTCCCGTTTATAATTTCAATCCCGAATCTCGAATCAAGTCGCCAATGAATCAAGCGAATATGAAGATTAGGAACACTTTGAAAAGTTCCGTTTGTGTGAGAAAGTGAGTGATTTATTTTGTCAATGTACACCTGCAGGCCCACATACAAACGCTTAGTGTACGTAATTTACACAATAACGGCGATATAAACAATTAGACCACTAAAACAATATTTTTCCCAAACCAAATTCAGTACTCATTGTAGAGAGATTGTCCTCATTGTAGGGAATGCACTGTAGTCTATTTAGAGAGCCAATAGGACGTTAGGCATGTTTTTGAGGCTTCCTCTAAGTACGTCTCAACTCTTAAACCCTGACGGTATGAATGCACACTTCTTACAGAGCTGTGCATTCATTTTCAACGTTGTCTTGAAGTCGAGTAGCACGGTCAATGTACTTCCTTGAGGAATTTATTCATCTTTTAGTGTTAAGAAATCTTCCTCCGAAACGTCTTAGAAACGCGAAAGCGTCACCGCAGTTGTCCGTTTCGTAAACGGTCTTTGCCATTTTCGCGACACTTAGAAATATTTTACAACTGTACACGAATTTTTCTCTACTATTCACAACACTCATAATGATATGCGACGTTAAAATAATTCAATAATGGGTTCTTTCATGGCTGGTCTAGCGGTCTCACGTGCGATTACGTAATTACTGATAATAAATTCTGGTTTGGCGCGAAAATAAACCATTCTTGCTCAGTTTTTCAGCGGAGCCGCGAAGAGGTGGTCTCTTTTCTTTTGGAAGATACGACCCACGCGATTTTCTGGACGATTTCCTGATGGCTGAGGATCAACCTCCGGAGCCGAATGTTCAGTTACTTGTCGATCCTGTAGAGCCAGTCGTGAATCCACCGGTCGTGAACCCGCTAGTTGTGAACCCGCCGGTTGTGAATCCACCGGATGGCAACCAGAATGTTAATGTTGCTCAGCCTCAGGAACTGGAGGTAGTTCTCTTTTAGTTGTTATGAATTCTTCGTGGCATATTTCTCTTGTCTGTCGTATCTTTCAGGTTCTTCACACAGCATGGAGGAACGCCGTGGATTCGCTTATTTTGTATTTCTTTCGGCCTTTGTGGTCGTTGGATGGTTACAAATCCGTATGAGCGAGGTGGCCGATTTGTTCGGCGGTGGTTAGTTGCCGGATTAGCGGTCGGCGTCTGGCTCTTGGCTAGAGGAACGCCGTGGACTCGCTTGTTTGTATTTTCTTCGGCCTTTGTGGTCGTTGGATGGTTACAAAACCGTACGAGCGAGGTGGCCGACTTGTTCGGCGGTGGTTGGTTGACGGACCAGCGTTGGGCGTTTAGCTTTTAGCTAGAGGAACGCTGTGGACTCGCTTGTTGCACAAGCGACGTGGCCGTTTTGTTCGGCGGTGATATCTAGTGTTTGGCTAGAGAGACGCCGTGAATTCGCTTATTTGTATTTCCTTCAGTGTTTTTGCGGTCGTAGGATGCTTATGAATGGTGACAGCACGGTGTCATTTGTGTTTTGCCTTTCCTTCGGCTGGTGCGGCCTTTGGATGTTTGTTATGAGTTATGATAATGAATCATCGCACATTGAGGTGGGCGGTGAGTAAGAGTCTCTTTGTTCCTTTGCCCGTTGACAGAGTTTAACAAGTATGAGGTGCTTGAGATGTTGAAGACTCTGTATAACAAGGCCGCTGACCGTAATCATGACAGGAAGAACTACTATCGGCTCGTTCATCAGTCGGCGAGGGAAAAGGTGGAGTTGTCCAAAGATCACTTCAACGACCTTGTTATGCGCCTATTGGGAGACAAGGACCACGAGAGGGTCCTGGATATCGTTTCTAAAGTAGAAAAGAAGTCAAATCGCAAGAAGTCTCAAGCGAACGACAACAGGGGTGCTGGTGTGGCACGTCCGTCTCGTCTATTTTTCTTTGCGATGTTATTTTTGTCATAGGCGAGGTCATATCAAGGCTGATTGTCCTGATTTGAAGTCCAAGCAGAGGAAAGCGGATCTCAAATCAGACAAGTAGCCTGTGTTTAGATCTCGTTAGTTCACACCGGTGTTATAGGTTGAAGGTCGCCTGGACAAGGCTGTGTGTTATTCCTTGCGATAATAAACAAACTTCTGTGTGTATTGAATCAATCTAGTGCATATTTTATTCTG
This sequence comes from Micromussa lordhowensis, assembly GCA_964020085.1. Taxonomy (NCBI): domain Eukaryota; kingdom Metazoa; phylum Cnidaria; class Anthozoa; order Scleractinia; family Lobophylliidae; genus Micromussa; species Micromussa lordhowensis. Next base: position 25,499,563 of record OZ026597.1, on the reverse strand, counting down.
TCTATTTTGTCAACATAGTTATAACGACTTTGAAAAAGGGGTATCCTTGAGACAAGGGCCTCCCAGCCTCGCTGATCTTAGCTGTTATTTCTCTGCTGACTTTGACGGGGATGATTTTGATATGGTCTTAGATTTTTTCGGCGATACAGTGTTTAAAGGTGTCTTCTCTACTCCTTTTTTCCTAGGGAAATTTGTGGTGTTGGGAAAAATCTGACTCCTTTGATCTTCGACTTCAGGAGTTACAAGGCAAAGAAATTGAACTTCCAATGTCCTGGGTCGATTGTTTCGGTAACCCCGTCGAGGTCAGTGGAGAGGTGACAGCCTGTGACCGTGTTAGATTACAGAGAATACAGAGGGGAGAGTTAATTGGTGATATTTCGGAGTTATTGTTCCGTGACCCACATTGTTTTCGAGCTGGAGAATTGCATAACCATTTCGAGTATTGGCAGTACATTGCGCGAGATAGCTCGTCACCCCAACAGGCACAGATTCTTGGGTGGATAAGAGACAAGGTCTCGGTTAAGCCGTTTTTTCAAGCATTTTAAAGGAAGTTTTAAAGGAGAATTGTTCGATTCAGACGAGCCTCCGATGGTGGTGTTTAAGAACAATGTCTCTTGCAAGCCTTTTGTGTCATTTGTGGAGGAAACATTAGTTGCGCGCTTGAGATCTGGAGCTGTCTCGCTGTTGGGGAGAGTGGGTGTGGTTGACCCTCCATTTATTGTTCTTCCCCTTACAGTTGAGCCAACAAAGCCAAGGTTATGTCACGATGCGCGCTATCTTAATTTGTGGATGCGTGATATGCCTTTCTCTTTAGACAGGTTGATCGATTTACCACGTTACGTGGGCAAGGATACCTACCAAACGGTCCTAGACGATAAGTCTGGCTATGACCATATTCTTCTTTCTGAAGACAGCCGCACGTATTTTGGGATCCAATGGGGAGGGTGGTATTTCACGTATAATACCCTTCCTTTTGGGTGGAAGATCTCCCCGTTTGTATATCATACTACTGGCCTGTTGGCTTGTAATTTCCTTAGAGCTATAGGAATCCCTTGTTTGCTTTACATCGATGATCGACACAATGGCGAACTGCAGGTGGCACTTGATAAGGGGGAATACGCTACTATTAACACTGTTGATGATCGTCATCTTGCGGCGGCTAGGTCGGCTATATTTCTTGTTGCTTACCATCTTGTCCGCTTGGGCCATTTCCTTGGTTTGCAAAAGTCAATATTGTTCCCAAGTAAAGTGGTTCCCTACCTTGGTTTTTTAGCGGATTCTTCTAGGGAGGTGTTCTGCTTAAAGCCGGAAAAGAAGGAGAAATTCTTGCAACTTGTCCGTGAAATACTCCATGCCTCTAAGGTTACGGTGAAAACCTTGCAACGCCTGGTTGGGAAATGCAGTACCTGCAGCCCTGTTGTTCACGAAGCAGATGAATGCTGCTATTGCCGGTGGCCAACGTACTCCCCACAGGCTAGTACCCATCAAGGGGGATCTGCGTGAGGAGATTTCCCATTGGCTGTTTTTGGAAGGTTGGGATGATCCGGTAACATGGCGGGATGAGCGTCATATTCGTGTGTCCGTTGCGACTGATGCTTCTGCATCAGGCTGGGGTGCTATTTTGTTAACCCCTCATCGTGAGGAAATCTCAGATTATTGGACGGAAGAGCAGTGCAAATGGGGGATCGCCGCGAAGGAAGCTACTGCGGTCGACATGGCGTTAATGGCTTTTAAAGACAAACTGTTCAATGCTAGGGTTGATGCTTTTGTTGACAATAAGGTCGTTGTTGAGGCTTGGCGCAACCAGGGTGGTAGAAGCTTGGAACTTAATATGGCGTTGAAACGGCTTTTCTTCACAACGTCGAAGCTTAGCTTATCTCTGCACATGTCTTACATTCCGACTGGTCAGAATCCTGCTGATGCTCCATCAAGGCGCCTGTCCCACTCAGATAGTAAATTGTCGGATGGTTTATGGCAGATTGTTCAAAAGGAGTTTGGTGGTAGGGAAGGCCATACTTGCGACCTTATGGCCTTGGATTCGAATAGTATGACGGATGCGCACGGGTATTCTCATTTTACGCCGTTTCCCTCTCCCGGATCGTCTGGTGTAAATCTCTTCTCACAGGACCTTGCTTCCCTCGGAGCGTTTATGGCCAGACCGTATGTTTTTCCTCCCATGGCTTTAACGGGACCTGTCTTAAAATTTCTGCAGAGTTTTAAACAGTCATGCACAGCAGTGGTGCTGGACGTGTTTCCCAAGAAGTACTGGTGGCCTCTCCTTATGAATAAAGCTGTAAAGAGTAGCTGTCTGGCTGTTCCTGGGATCTCTGGGTTTTTGCAGTGTGTTTTTAGGAACTTCCAGTCATGGCAAAGCTGTTTGTCCAGTCGGTTAAATGCCCAACCTGTGGACACGCTAATGATTTTGACTTCCGTTTTTGTCAACGTTGTGGCTACAAGCGAAAGGTTACGACGACGCTTGTCAAGGAACACTCTGATGTTATCGTTGACCTTGAAGGAATTGAAGTGAGGTTGCAACAGTTACTTCACTACGATCAGGCAACCAGTTATAAAAAGCAGAAGGATTCTCTTCAGAGGGAACTTGAGGCTTTTCTTGGTGCTTTGCCGGGTTTTGTTACTCTCGCGACAGTGACGCCTAGGGGCTTGTGTCGCTTCCTGATCTTTAAGGACAACCGTGGCAAAACACAGGTACACCTCAATACGTGTGAATTTTTGGGTCAGCGTGGTAAACAGTCATGTGGCTGCCCCTTGAGATTGTCGTACAAGATTGTGGACTCTTACATAGGAAAGTTAAGATCGATTTTCCATTCCATTGGTCGGGACGGAGAGTGGGACAAGCGGCTAGCTCTTGGTAACCCAGCCTCTGATAAATTGGTTAAAGATTATCTTCGTCTTGTCACAGCGGAGCAGTTACAGGCCCGTGTTACTCCAAAACAAGCCACGCCATTTTTTGTGGACAAATTGACTCAGTTATCGAAGTATCTTGAAGGCGAGCTAGCGAGATCAACGTCGAAACTTGACCGTTTCATTATCGCACATGACCAAGCTTATTTTAAGTTGGCGTTCTTTAGTGGGGACCGCCCAGGAGATCTTGGTCAGGTAAAAGTTCCGGAGATCCTTCGTTTTCCAAATGATGATGGGTTCTTATTTAATCATATCTGGGGTAAGACTTTGCGGGATGGTGACAGTAATGTCTTTGGTGTTCGCAGAAATCCTCAGTCGGTCATCTGTCCTGTGAAGGGCGTTGAGCAATATGTCGAAGTGGCAAGGGAGTTAGGTGTTGATTTAACAAAGGGATATTTGTTTCGTCCGACAACTTCTAATAATGGTGTCCAAGATTTTCCATTTAGTTCTTCAGCAGCAGATGCGCGTCTTAAAGTGTATCTCAAGCAGATGAAAGTTGATGATGGTGAGACATTGCATGGCTTTCGTTCGGGTTGCGCGATAACGTTGGCCCTCACAGGAGCGGATCTGTCTGAGATTATGGAACACGTGGGTTGGGCTAGGAGGCATACCGCCTTATATTACCTTCAGCTGGCCAAGGTTCTGAAACATGATGGTCCGTCGGGTCGACTTGCTACGCCTTCTGCTGAGAATGTAGTGGCTCCATGGCAGGATGTGAATCAGCTGAAACGTTTTGTGTGTGCTTTTCCAGCTGCTGAGCAGAGGAAACGTCCAACAGAATGAGGATATTTTGTTTGGCTAGGGTGTTTTTGGAATAGATTATAACCTTTGTACTACTGTTCTCTTTAATGAAGAGATGTTGTTATGG
>OZ026597.1:25458273-25490773 GCA_964020085.1 Micromussa lordhowensis | reverse complement strand
AAAGCAGAAGCTCAAAAAGAATCTGTTTAAAACACAAGAAAAGAAACGCAAAACTGAAAGGCAAATATTTCAGAAAATCGACGGCATGGATATTGGCAAGGAGGGCAGTAATTGAGTGTCCATTCAGGAGGACAAGTTGTAGGTAGGACAAAGTATGGCGGGTTATCGATGGTGCGACATAGGTTTGGTGTTATGAAATTTTATTTGTGGGACCGAGAGGTTAAAATCCTTTGGCGGGAGTGGGATTTGCTGATTTTGACCGGAGGGATTCGGAATAGTTTTAAACTGCCAAATAGAGAGAGATGCGGGACGAAAAACATAAATCCACAGGTTAGGGACGCGGAAAGCTGCAACTCAAACAAGCTAGACGGGATTGGGATAATCATTCTGAGTGAGGCGGGATAGCGGGATTGAGAGACGGGATGACGGGATTGAAAACCCTCGTTATCCTCGGTTGCGCACTTATCGATGGAACACATAAGGGGAAATTCGTAATACCTCTACACGGTTGTGGAAGACTGACTAGGCACATGGGGAGCAAAGGCATTCATTTAACACAAGTTGTTAGCCTGTATTCTAAAAACAGGTCTTTTCTGGGTTTCTGGTCCTGGTGCAAGTTGGCCTGTTTGAATGAACGAGTTGTATAAACTAAGCTTCATTTTACATTGATTCTAAGAAAGGTTTCAGTATAGCTTGCGGCACTTATTCATTATTCTCTTGCATGCACTCGTTCTTTTTCAGTTTATAAGAATATGTTTTATAGGAATATCGAGGCTGAAATTTGCGAAATTTTAAGAATATTTTAATAATTAACCTGAGGCTGAGATTTTGAAGAGAATATAATTCTGTGTTTTGAAAAATTTGTAAGTACAATACAATTAATATATTTGTTTTAACTAAACCGTATAACATTCTTCCTTTCTCTAAACGGCTAAACTAGCCAAAAAGAAACAAAAACAGCACTAGCCATATGTTCGATGCCAATAACATTTCTGTAAGAGGTTATGTGAGTGATATGAGGCTTTAGGCCCACTTCATACATAAGCCGAACCTAATACTTTGAATTAAGTACATGAACAGTTGGGCGTCCGAATCAGATAAGAACGGCTATTTGAATTTGGTACGGCTCAGCCGTTCTTCCCGCCTAGCTCAGCCTGGAACTGTTCGGCTTTAGAACGGCTTTGATTCAGACGGCGAACTTTTCATGTGCCGAACTTATTGCATATTATAAAATATTTTACAAGCAGTTTACACTTAGCCTGAAAATCGCTGACATTTCGACGTGATTTAATTCAAACTAAATAAAGTTCGGCGAATTTTAAGTTCGAGGTCTGAATCAACCGGCGTACTTTTGATGATTTGGGTCGGTCCAAATTCGAATTAAATTCAGCTCATGAAAAATTTCAGCGTCTGAATTTGGCCTATTCCTAGCTGCAGGCGGGCTCCAAAATTACTAAGCACCATCCACTGCACCAACTTCATTTGAAATGTCATATGAGAATGTTCACAAGAATATTTCAGCCTAAAATCCGTAAAAAAAAATAAGAATATTCAGCTTTGACCGGAAAAACAAAACTCTTCTTTAAAAAAGAGTGTATCGGTTTTAAAAGGTCTTTACTAAAGATATCACGTACGGAGCCTTCCCCTTTGAGAATATAGTTTTTACGTGATCAAAAAACAAACGTATTGTGAGGTCTACCAATCAAAGGAAACGCGCATCAAATATGTAAAATGAGATGCTTATCGGCCCGGTTCCGTTCTAAGACAACCATTCGTACTCTCTAGCTGAGCACAAATTTAACAACATCTCGACGTATTGGAAAAATCTTGTACGAACACTTACTTCGGTAGTACACTGTTTTTCCCCTTATTCCGCGCCTCTTAGTAATCGTATTTTAATTAAAAAGAATACTGATCCACAACATTTTCAATCAAAATTTCATGAAGTTTTAAATGTCAGAGGCCGTCGACTGTTGGCTGAGTAGTCAATAGTTATTATACTTTATGCCGTCAGTCGTGAAGAAAACTATAGTTATGTCAACGCAAAACAGCTGATGACATAGCCTGTTACTGTTGGTATCACGTACACTGCACTATACGGCGTAAATTTACAGTTTTTCGTGATGCGCGGTTTTTTTGCTATCAGTTGACATCCGACGATCACTTTTCTAATACGATAGAAAAAGGTTAGAACGAGAACTACCCTAGTAGATCGGACGTAAAGTTCCCAGGCATTTCTGATTTGTTTTAGAATTCAGTGCCCGGAAATAATTTATCCAGAACAAATTATCAATTCAAAGCCAAATACGTTTTGAGAATACACATATTGATCAAGACGGAAATATGACTATAATTATAACGAAATCTAATATTCCTAACTAGAGTTCTTTGTGAATAAATGGACGTTGACCAGATCCGAGAATTTTGGGGCTGAGGAATATACAATTGTTGTAACAGCTGGAAGCTGAGGATGGCCAAGGGCATGTTTCCATGTGCCAATTTAAAATGCAAAGTTCTCAGACATGTCGAAAACTTGGAAATGTGACAGAGAATACATTTCCGAATTTCCGACATGTAAAAGGTTCTTTTAAAGTCGCTTAATGGTTTTTAAGTTTTATCAATTTGCTCTTGCTTGGAAGATACGAACGACGAAAGGGTGTCTAAATTAGGGGGACTGAATCTGTTGTGTCTTGCGGTAAGTAAAGGGGAAATTTTCACTGAGCCATAAGGTTGGAGTTTTTGCAAAAACAGAATTTCGCGCTTTATATCATTGCTTGGTTTGTTTTTCAAAGTGAAGCAAACTGAACAACCAGAATAGAGTACTTCAGTCCCTAGTTTTAGTCTAGAGGAAGTTATTTGGTTGCTGATAAGCTTATTTATCCTGAGATCCCTATGTTTATTTCCAGGTTATTTACTGGTTTGATAAATTGCGCTACAGCTACTGAACAGTCACATGCCATCTTTCAGACACACGCATGATGGATGTATTCGTTTTCATTTAACCCGCCCTTTTAGCTAAACGTTTTCATGTAAATCACTCCCACCGTCCTCTCCTTTTACAATCAGATTTGAGACAGGACAATCACATTGTTTTTCAAAGTCAACTACATGTATTCATTGTATTTTTTCGATGCCCCTGACTTAGATGAAGACGTAATTAGTGCAAATTGATTGGTTATGGAAAAATGTTTTTGAAAAGTACTGATGCCCAGTATAGTCGTAATAAATTGACCTCTTCGTGCGTACCGGTCCTCGAAAACCTTTCGTTAATTAAATCTTTTGGAATCTTAGAATCTTTCTCCTTACGACTCGCTCTCGTACACTAAAATGTTGACCATACTATTCATCGCCATTAACTTCAATGTTATAAGCTGGAGCCATCTCTGATTACAGTTGATTAAAGGAATATTTGGCACTGCCAATGAGCGTTTTAATGTAATTTCGGTTGTACACAGGCCCACTTTACAGTCAGCAAAAGCCCATATCATCAGACTGACGATGTCGTTATCGGAGTTCCGTGGTACGTGATGAACCGGAGGTCGAACAAACAGGAAGCGATCAAAACAGCAAAAATAACCTCAAGTCGCTTTTCCGCATACAAAGAAGTTTCCAATTTTGTTTTAGCTGTGGTAACACCAGTGTTTTTATCTTTCATCCACTTGCAAGTTGAAATAATTGGTACATTTCATTAGGCGAGACCTGTTTCATTGTCTGCTCAACAAACAAGACATTGTTGTTCATATTAGCCTTTTAATTATTATCATATGCACCCTTACAGATAATGATGGATGCTGTATTGGACAACTCTACTGTGAGTAATATTATTGACAGCAACAACTTGTCTCACAAATTGCCGCATTAGTCGTTCAAGTTTAATGTCAGTCTAATGGACTATATTCTAAGAAATTAAAGATAATTAAATGCTGTCCGGCGGAGAAGGAAATTCAGTAGAGTAAAAGGCTTTGACCTTTGTCAAATGGAAGTATATATGTACTGACATCAAGCAAAAACAATTTAAGGAAACGTCAATAAGACAGAGCTATTGTTTGAAGAAAGGGGGTAAGTTTCTAAAGAAACTGTGGTACTGCGTTGGCCGGTGGGGATTATTACAAGATAATTTGGTTTTATCAACTGAGTTGATAATGTCACAACCCACAATTCCTCGATTCGCTCCGACGAAGGGCTGACGCTCGAAACGTCAGCTTTCGAATCTATTTACGGCGGCCAACTCACATTATCAACTCAGTTAATAAAATCAAATTATTATTATTAGAGAACACGCTGGTAATGAGAAGGGACGAATCTACGCTTTCTGCGAGGAAACTTCGAAAGCCTTTCATCTGCACTGAGCTGGCAATTATTGAAAAGATATGAAGGTCGGAGAGAAAATCTTCCAGTACGTGACGACATTTTTGACTTGTTGTGACACACAGTTACGCAAACTCTGTTTTTTTGTTTAGTCCATTAGTTAAATTTCGTTAAAACAGGATACTTGCTTAATAACGCGGGACTTCGTTTTGGATTATCGAAGCTGATTTTCAGCGTATTGTGAACTAAGGTTCTATATTCACCAGAAGTTTCTTGAAAGTAACTTTACACCGCAACTGATGGTGCAATTTTCAACGACAATTTTCTTTGTAAATTAAATTGAAACATAAAAGTCTTAGTTTCTTAACAGCATGTCTCTTTTAAGGCAAATAATTATTTAAACGTCAAGTCAACCCACTGCTACATCTACGCGACTTCTTTCCTTGCAGATACTCGCTAATTAGCAAATTTCTTATTAAGGAAACTCGATATAACTTACTTTATTGACGGAAAAAGGCGTTGTCGAGGTAACGAAAAAAAGACTAAGACGAGCTAAGACCGTAATGCGTCATAAACAACACCTACAAAATTTCAGAGTCGAGGTGACGCGCAAACCTCCACTAGGTCATCAAGACGTGAGATTTTAATTCACAAAATCACTGTATAAGTCGATTATTTATTTCTCTCAGGGTTTGAAAAATTATTTGGATTGTGAAGAAAGAGTCGTATAATATCACTGGTCACGATAATTTAAAAAAAAAAAACATCTTTTTAAGGCTACATTTTCCCTCAAATGCTATTAACATGTGAGCGAATTTGGAAAAAAAACATAGCTTAATGAATTATAATAAGCTTTGCATGTGACGAAAACGACCTTGATAATTGAACTTATCGTACAATTTTTTTTCCTTCTTAGATCGACCTGTCATCTGGATAGAAATAAGCATGACAAACGCGTCCTTGTTGCTGAACTTGAGTGCAAGTTATTCCACGAGCATACCAACCCAAACGATTGATGAATTGCCGCATGCTGTCATTTTATGCACTGTGCTGGGCGTTGCCAGTGTTCTGGGAACATTTGGAAACTCCTTGGTTCTCTTGTCCATAATAAAGTTCGACAACTTGAGGGCAATTCCAGACTTGTTTATTTTCAGTCTGTCTTTGTCTGACTTACTGGTAACAGCGATTTTCCAGCCTATAAAAACTTACAGGTTCGCAAATTGGCATCAAGTCTCAACAAGCGTGGACCTTGTGGCGACATCAAGTTTTCTCGGACATTTCTCATTAATTGCCTCCATCACAAACATGTTTGGTGTGACGGTCGAACGCCTGATTTCCATTCGGTTTCCCTTGAAATACGATCTCGTGGTGACGAGGGCACGTGCAGTAGTTACTATGATCTGCTTCTGGATTTTTTCAATTGCATATGGAGCAGTTTGGTCCACAGAACTTGTTTCCAAACAATACCTGGCCATTTATTTCATTCTGGTCCTGACTGGAACAGTGTTTATTTACATCTATATATTTCTTGTGGCGAAGAGGCTCGAGGAGTCAGTGTTTCAAGCCCAGAACGAGTCAACGCATGTCGAAAGGCCTACAACACACCGTGAAAGAAAAGCAGCAAAAACTATCGCGATCATTCTGGGAGTGGCTGTTGTTTGCTGGCTCCCGGTTTTGATTGTTCCAGGCAGTCTTTCCAGTCATCTAGATTACACCACTTTCTTGAGCGTTTTCTATCCACTCCATGTTTTGTCAGTTTGCAATTCCTCTATGAATCCTTACATCTATTGCGCAAGGAGTCGTAGGTATTCGGTGGCGTTTGTTAAGCTGCTTGGACTAAACAGGTTTCGTAAGGTACAAGCGACTGTTGGCGTTACTCCTGTTTATTCTGTGCGTAATCCAGCAATGAGTGAAGTTGATTTTCCTAAACAGTTCACACCAAGTGAAATCAACGACGTCATTCTTTGACACAGAGTTTACGATCAGTTTCATGAATGTTTCAGGACAATTCAGTAGACGTGATCATGATTTTTGCAACTGAAAGGTCTAACAAAATTAGTACTGGGTTTTACTTAGAACTGAGGGACGCTTGCATGAGCGTACCATCAAGAATTGAGTATCCTCAGTTCTGTTCGATGGAAGAATTGACTAGGCCAGCTAAACCCATAGTTCTCTATAGTTTTATTGCTGATGGCCTTCCTATTTCTTACTGGAAGAAAAGGAACAAAAGGATCGGGTACGACCTAGTCCTTACCGTACGTCACGGTAACACTTGTTCCTTTAATACCCCAGTTAACACAGAATCAAACCTCAAACAGTAAATGCGTGGTTTCAAATTTAGAGTTTTTGCACTGAAGAAATAGAGTGAAATGTCGTATCATTATAAAGAAAGCTATTAAGCAGTGCTTTCATGAGATGCTGTCTGCACTTTCATATTTGCATTCTGCATTCAACTTACCAGTAGCACTCTTAAGAGTGACAAAACTGTAGGTTGTTAATAAATGTACCAGCCACAATATACAGTATAAGAAATGGGGAATCCGAGCTTTGCGGTTTAAAAAGGGAGGAAACGTTTTCATCGAAGAGTTGAGGCTGCATCAAGAAACATCCTAACGGATTACTTAGGCTGTTTTTCCTCACTGACTAAAATTACAGACAGAACGCAAATTACTCGCCTTGGAATTTAAAATTCCAGGTACAGACATCATTTCAACAACGTCTCTTCACGCCTTTGGAGTCGAAGGTATATTTGTTTTGTTCATTTTAGGGGGTTTGGTGTAAATATCTATACAACAAGATTCAAGATCTGCACGTTTTCTTTTTCTTTTCATTCTTTTTTAGTGTGGTTTTTGTACTTTTCTAGTCAGTTTTATTGTCATGCAGCATTAATATAATCAATGTGTGTAAAATGGCTCAATTATACATCTACTCGTTTGCGGCCTCCCTCTTTTCACGGCGTCCGGGAAAAATCAATAATAATAATAATAATAATAATAATAATGATGGTGATGATAATAACAATAATTATAATAATAATATAGCGCGCACATCCATTATTTGTCCGAGGCGCTTTACACAATTATCCCTAAAGCCACAATTTTACTCGAAGAAACTTAGAAACTAAAAACTAGCAAAATACCTAAAAAAGATAACTAGAATCTAAAAACTGATAAAGAGTTACTCTTAATAAATTTAGTAAAAAGGAAGGTCTTGAGTTTTTTCTTAAATAATAGAACTGTACTGGATCGTCGTATTTCCAAAGGAATAGTTTTCCAAATCTTTGGAGCGCGTACAGAAAAAGCTCTTTCACATATGTTTTGGTTTTACAAGTTGGCTGCATTGGCAGGTCTTGAAAGTTCGAGCGAAGAGATTTAGTTCATTTCCGATCGGAGTTCCAAGAGTTCTGATAGATATTGCGGGCAGAGACCATTCAATGATTTACAGACAAAAAGAGGATGCTTAAACACGATCCTAATGAGACAGGCAACCAATGAAATTGTATTAAGGCGCGAGTAATATGGTCATATTTCCTTGCACCAGTGACATAATAACGAGAAGCAATGCTCTAGATTTGTTGCAGCTTTGACCCTGGATGGATGCTGAACCCGGAGAACACGGATATTTTGTCGATTTATTCACGGTTTCGTGAGGGGCCTGCTCTTGATTACCTACAATTTAGAGATAAACGAATCTCATCTCTGACAAATTAACGAGTCATTTTTGACAAACACGATCCGATATAAGACAGGCAACGATCATAAAGGAAATGCATAAAGGGCTCCCAAGCTTTCATAATATTTCGTATAAAAAAAATGTATAGTCAACAAGTTCGTATCTATTTGGACTATTTAAGTTTTTCCCTGAAATAAAATACCCTAAAAGAAGCACAAATCACAATATCGTTAGACTGTCACCAATAGGAAAGATCATCGCTGACACTTCAAGGACACTAGTTGAATTACTGAAAAGACGAAAAATTCAAAACAGCCGAAACTAAGCGAAACGTGGACGACATGTGGACGTTGTTGAACCTTATTTACAGTGTTAATGCATATGCAACAAGAAAATGTCTAGAAAGGGACAGAGACAAAACGCCTGACAGTCGCCTTTACTGCTAGTCTAACTTCCCTGATCTTCCAACAATAAATGATCGGGTTAAGAGACGAATTGAGGTAAACCAGAGTTGCAGTGAATCCCTCTGCAAACACAGTTGACCTGCTGTCACCATGTATATTTCTTACAGCTGTCAGAGAAGTGTATGGCAGATAAAATAGCAACACAGCAATGTAAATCCACAGTGAATTAGACACTGTCTTCTTATACCTCAACACGTGCCCTCGAGCGGGAAAGTTGTTAAGCTGATTTGGTTCAGACTGTTGCAGAACCTGGGCTTGCCAATAACGAAGAGTGAAATATATTTTCATGTAGCAAAACGATGATACTACAATACATAGTAGTATGTTTGTACCAACACCAATCATGAAAATACGTACCGACCAAAAGTACAACATACTATGTATGGCCAAAACTAACCATGAGATAATAATTATCCCACGAACTCGCACCAGAGTTACAGTTTGTCTGTATGCTAACCCCAACAGCAGAGCGAGAAGTCTGTCCACACTTATTGCGGTCAGCGTGTTAAGAGAAATGCCGCATAGGATAGCACTACAGATATATACCGCACCTTCAACTATTACGCAGTTTTGTCTGGCTACTGAAAAGACGAAGATGACAAAACATGGCTGCGAAATCAGGCCAACACAAAGATCAGTCCATGCCAAAGAACGAAACAACAGCTTCGATGGTGCACGGAGATGACAAACCTGAAGCGAAACTAAGATCAACGCATTTCCTAGAGTAGTAGTGATGCACAAGGCGATATTTACAGAAATGAGAGGATAGAAAATCCAGCTGGCTCGAAGGTCTTGCATAAAGTCAGCGTGATAAGCACATGAGGGATCTCCGTTTATGCTGATGTTTTCCATTGAGAGATTTTGAAAGATTTTTTCAAAATTTCTCGTCGAAGTACCTCCTGGTCCCCTGTGTGAAATTCAGCACGATATGTGCAGAAACATGAGCTCATCCTTTACGGCGTTTAATATACTGGCTGTAATATCTATTTGAAGCATTACTGACATGGACGTCAAATTACCGGACGAAAGGAAGATAAATATTTATAATCTAAATGGAACATTCATTTTCCCAAATAAATTATAGCATCTTAATGGTTTTGTCAAACACTCGTAAAATACGTGTATCATCTAGTAGGCCTTGCTCTCATCTTTGGATGGGGAAACAATGTTGAGGTGGAATAAATAATAAATAATAAACAACACAAAAGGACGTTTTCCCTTCGCGTGCAAGAAGTTACTGATTTCGTGTCCAGCAAGTAAAGGTTAAATTAATCATTATCTTATCATGATATCTGCCCTTATAGCTCGAGCATATACTCTCTTTTAACACGGAAGAAATTACGGTTAAAAAGTTCCCCGACAGGACAAAGCTATTTTCACGGTCTCGTCACGGTCTCGAATTATGAGCGTACTCAACAAAACGTTACGCATCAGTCGAGAATAAACAATCGCAAAAAAAAAACACTTTAACCTAAAAAATATAAACGATTGTGTCGCTTTTTGCTTGTTACGAAGCTTCTAGCCGATCTGGGCTGGTTAATGGCAATGGAATGGAATTAAGCACAATGGAACTAAACGGTAACCCATTAACCTAACCAGAGATGACGAAAGTTTTTCGGATTTTTATTCAATAGTCGCTCATATTCAGTTTTTAAGCTTTTTGCTATACATAACCTTATATTTCGACTGTTAATTTATGTAGTACTGCGTACGGACGCTCGTACTTCGAACTTGGGCGATCTTGCCGTTAGTGGCATAGTACTTAATCCGCTTGGGCAGAAGAGAAAATGAACTTGAGTTCAACATAAATCATTCAGTGGTTGTGATATTTTTTCCGCCCTTTGTTCCACGAGGAACCCAATGGTCTAAAGAAGAAGAAGATATTTTTAACAGTTAGAATAAAGAACTCCAATCGCCTTACGAAAGCGAGCAAAATATTCAAATCGGGAAAAAAAAACATTCATTTTCGGATGAATGGAAGAGGAAATTTTTAAGTGACTTCTCCCTTTTAATTTTGTAATTCTAAAACAATATATAAGTTGGATTTTATCAGAAAAGAATCTGTTGTCTTTGACTGAATACAACAAACATGCACATCACTTATGGTCATTATAGTAAATGGATGTTTTTTGTCATTGCTAAGATAATAGTTTGACAGCTGCATGTCATCAAACGATTTCAATCTCTTGAATCAGATATAAGTAGATTCAATTAGCAACTTTCCCAAACAGAAAGGTAAAACATTTTGAAATCAGATGCAAAAAAAAACTGAATGAAAAAGTATGGTATATCATTAATTTTGGAAAGTTGCCTACTTTTACTGACTTTAGAATCATTTAAATATTTATATTGCTAGTGTTCAAATTACAAGAGCGCCTGTAAAGCGGTTATGTATGAGAGCGGATTCTCATCAATTTTTGGCCGTGCTCCTGAATTGTATTGTACGCAAACCGGAATCTGAGAATGAGTATTCTCAAGATAGGCAACAAATGCTAGTGTCAAATAAAGAATACCGCTGTCAATTCTTTAGCGGAGCGACCTTAGTAAACAAAGTGTGATCGCTTTAAGACTATTTTTCAATGGACCTAGAGTAGACCTGAAACGATTTGGCGTCCACTGGATTAGCCCAATCTAACCCTATTTGATACAGCTCGTGCAAAATTATATACAGCTCGCTTTTTTGTAATCTTTATTCAGTTATTTACATCTTTCTTTTTTATCCGCTTCTTACTTCTTCTTCAATATTCTTATATCCTATGGTTTTCTTCTAATTCTAATGATACAACGATTGCGTAATGTTGGATTTTTTAATTATCACCTCTATTTATTAAGTAGAAGCTTTTCCTGTAAGATTATATACTTTTCTGTAAAACTCTACTTGCCGAAGCCAGAAAAGTACCTAGCGTGACCTAGCTTTCAATTCAACATAATATGAGTATTCAAAAGATAAAAACGTTCGCTGGCTAAAAAATTTCAAAAAATAACATAAGCTTTCGGCTATCAATCTACAGCCTTCGACGGATAAAAATGGAATGCAAAAAGATAAAATATATGCGAAAAAAGGCGAGATAAAAATACTAAGAAGAACAAAAGCAAAGTATAAACGTGTAAATTAGGTGACTATTGCTAGTGGTTTGGAATCGGCTTAGAATTATTGTCAGCATGCTTGGTAGCAGAGGTGTGCCAAGCCTCCAAGGTTTTTCTAATGTGAAAAGAGCTACGCTTCAATTTTAATAGCATGAGTAGCTGTAAGACTAGTTGGATCATGTATACTTAAGGCACCCGCGGTCGAGTGACGATCGATACTCTCGATCGATACTCCTAATCAACATCTCGATCAATCCTCGATCGACATCTCGATCGATAGTCGGTCAACTTTCGATCGACACTTGATCAACAGCCGGTGGATAGTGGTCCGAGTGTCGACCGACTCGTATGCATCGATCGAAAATTAGTCGACTCCCCACCGACTGTCAACCGAGATGTCGATCGAGTGTCAACCGAGGTGTCGATGGAGTGTCGATTGATTATCGATCGAGTATCGATCGAGTGCCGTCGATCGAGAGTATCGATCGACACTCGACCGCGGATTCTTTTAGAACACATGATCCGACTAGTTTCCTCCTTGACTTCGTCAGTTAGTCGCTCCAAGATTCCAATCTGGAAAGACTTAACGTAATAACCACACTTAGAAATAAACTTAGATACCAGGATACTATCCGTAGCTCATTAGAGACACACGGCTATTTTTCGTGCATGGTTATAAATTCTTTTTAATTTACGTCATATTAGTCATATTTACATATCATGTTTATACTTCCTAATACGTTTTGCACCTACTTTACCTTTTGACTGAGAAAATTACATCATTGTGATTGGCTGAGAAGTAACAAAACAAAAGTTCAAATGTAATATTTTGAATAGTCAAATATAACATTTGTAATAATAAATACTTTTAATATTTTTGATAGTAATATTTTTATTCCCTTAATGTTACTTTTCACAAGTTTATAGAACCACACTTGCCTACAATAAGCTGTTTTATAGACGGAACATTGTACTTAAAAAAATGGGGGTTTCTTAAATCCGTCGCCAAAGAATATCATATTCTCGACCGCTTACCGCAATGATTACAGGGCTACGTCATTGATTTCACCTTGAGCTTGGAGAGCTTGAATCGCAGCAGGAGCAGCACATGCACCACTAGCTATGGCGCTGCGAGGTGAATAAGCAGGTGTAACTGGAGCTCGCACCCTGAAGAACCTTTGTAGTCCAAGCAGTTTAACAAACGCAGCGAAATACCTACGACCTCTAGCACAATATATGTAAGGGTTGATGGAAGAGTTACACACTGACAAAAGTTGAAGTGATTGGAAGCACTTCCAGTATTTATTTCTGGGATCTGAAGTTTTGGAAAAAGTGGTTGAAAAGATCAAAAATGGCAGCCAACAACCGACAGCGACTCCCAGAATAATGGCAATAGTTTTTGCTGCTTTTCGTTTCCGCTTATTATTGGACACTTCCTGGTCAAGTGAGCCATTCTGTACTTGAATCACCGAGTCCTCGGCTCTTCTCGCGATAATAAAAATATAAAAGTAAATTGACACTGTTCCAAGGAGGACCATAGTAAAGTATGTTGAAAGGAGCATGAGGGAAAGAAGTCCCTTGAATACTAATATTACAAGTGTGAACGAAAAGATCCAGATGCAGACTAGAGCGATTACAGCACGCCTCCTTGTCACCACCAGATCGTATTTCATAGGAAAACGAATGGAAATCAGGCGTTCAACAGTTACACCAAACATATTTGTGATGGAGGCAATGAGTGAAAAGAATCCAAGAAAACGTGATATTGCCAAAAGTACCATTTGCGTGGAGACGTGTTCCAAATTTGCAAGCCTGTAGCTTTTCAAAGGCTGGTAGATTGCTGTTACAAGGATGTCAGACATAGACAGACTGAAAATAAACAAGTCAGGAACTTCCCTTAAGTTTTCAAACTTCATTATGGATGAGAGAACTAAGGAGTTTCCAAGGGTTCCAAGAACACTGGCCACGCCCAGTACAGTGCAGAAAATTACAACGGTAGTCTGTTCAAGAATTTCTCCTTCTGTCGATACATTTGGACCGCTTGAAGAACATTCTGTGGTGGTGTTCAGCATAGACGACGAGTTTGCCATCCTCAATTTGCCCACCTATTCACGAAACAAATCGGTTTTATGAGGAGAATACTTTACCACACCTTATTTTCAAATCTTAATTTTATAAAGTAATTGCTCAATTTATCAAAAGATGACACAGGTAAACCAAACCAGGAGATTAATAGGTCTGTATAATTCAAGAGCTCGAGTTTCGTGAAAAACAGAACTCATTTCCTCAAAAATGAAGATCATGATCAGTTCTTTAAGACGTACTCGACTGCAGCTTGACAAGAGACGATGATATCTAGATCATCGTCTCTTGAGTTCGAATAATGCTAAGTTGTTAACTGTTAGGTTTCTTGTACTTTTCTAGGTTCCTACAACATTCAGATAATAAGTAAAAATCTGGCTCCCTCTGGACCTGAAAATGGAGTGTGTGACGTAAGTTTCAATCCAAAAGCTTCGACGTGCAATGTTTTACTAACGGCTGAACGTGTTTCAATAGTGGAAAACGTATTGATTGCTAAACAGAATCTTCAGAGATATACCAATGTACACTTTCAAAACTGATATGGCATACTGTAAATTACCGGGTGAAATCCGGAGTAACTTATCTTCCGTGGCCGGGGTCAAAACTGTCGTGCACTGAGCTCAGTGTCCAGATGACTCGATGGGCTACACTGATTTGAAAGCGTTTAATGCAATACTTTTAAGATTGCTTCTGTCGGAAAGATAAAAGTTCACAATTATCATTCTAAATTGTTAAATTATGTCTTTAGTTCGATTTATTTTAAAAGCACTCGTCGAGAACCATCAGACACATGCCTTAATTCTGACGTGATGAGGCACTGAATCCAACATTCGAGCCATTTGAGGTTACTTAACATGATCCTTCATGAAAACACAAACGAGCCTGAAATTAAATTGAAGATATAAAGTTGACAATTGAAAACTAAAACTAACTGACATCTTTCGACATTATTTAACTAACATTGATATTAACTTGGCTAAGAATACACACAATCTGTTATTAGTATAGAATTTGCATCAGGCGTCTTTGGAATCGTTTTTAAGTCTAGTTCGCTATTCCTTTCGATAAAACTTTGTCTGGTTTTCTGTTTACCTTCTTTAGTCTGATTGAGTTCAATCGTGGAATGTTCACGACACGTTAAAATTTTGCATGAGGGTGAAATTGATTTAAAAGCGGTCGTTTTTAAGAGTTTTATTTGATGGGGCAATATTCTAGTCTAGGTTGCATTAAAGCTGTCGGTCTCGTCTGTTAATCGACCATTAAGAGAGACCGATAGGATTTCCCCATTATAATCCAGGTTAAAGTACAGATGGGTTAGCATTTTATGCGACTACTAACGGTTTTCTTTTATTCTTTTCAAGCTTTAATTAACATGGAAGCGCGGAAATGTTGGCTCGAGCCGATCAGCGAGAGTGCTTTTAATTAAATTGCGCCGTGAATATTTACTGGTGTCCTTGAGTACATGTGCGATACTTTATTACCTCACTGAACAAAAGCGACCATTAAACAGTTAGAAAATAAATAATTGCAAACAATTTTAAAAGCGCAATTGACTTCATTTTCTCAGCTCTCCACAGCTCAATCTTTTAGCACGATTAAGAACATTACATGACCCGACCGTCTTTGAATGATGGTTTCTGGAACTGCATTAATTTAACTGATGGCTCAAAACAGTTTCCAGCAATTTTTGATGGGCCATTTTTACCACTCTTTTCTGTTCTTGCTACAACCATGGTATCAAAAAGCTGCCCAATCATTGGTTAATACGTTGGTATCATTTTCGTGACCAAATGCATCACCATAGCAATAGTATGACCTGCTAAAAATACCCTTAATTTTAGCTTTATGTTTTAATATTCCAATGAGGGCAACGTGAAACCCATAATAAGATGCAACTTTTGGCGAAGTTTGAAAACATCCTGCACATGGTTCAGAGCCAAAAATGCAAGATCATGGACTATTTTCATCTAGCAATATTTATTTATGGAAGTGCCAAAAAGCCTGATGAGAAAAAAAAGGAAAGAAGACGAGCAAACTTTGGCAGAATTACATTCAGCGCATCGCCATTCGCAAGCAAAATGTCAGTTAGTACAAAGCCGTTACATTAAGTGAATTAAATTGTTCTTGTTGGCGCCATATAATAAACATCTTATTAACCTAGCTTAGTCGGTCTGTATGGGAGAATCTTGACCTCAGCCGTGTGTAGAGACCTCAGTGTGCTCGGTCTGTACTCACGACGTCGGTCAATATTCTTCCATACAGACCTCCTGCTCGGTTAATAAGGGCTAATCGAAATCATGGTGCATGCATGGTGCTTCTCGGATAAGGACGATAAACCGTAGGCGCCGTCTCACAACTCTTCATAATTAATTCTGTGGGACGTAAAAGAACCCACACACTGTTCGGAAAGAGTAGGGGATGTAGTTCCCGGTGTGGTGGTCTATCTCTCGTCTGATGGCTAAATGCTCGGAGATATTAGCTGCATAAGCTACTCTAAAATCCGAGGGTAAAAAAAGTAATGTATGTATGCATCAAGGAACCGAAGAATTCCTGCCCAGAGTGGATTCTTCGGTTCGTTTGACGCACCATGATCCGAGTGATCTTGGATTAATCCCTTTAGTAAAGAAACACAAAATCCTTTTCAGATTTACCGAGATTGAAGAATCTAATCTTGGATTTTCTTAAAGAAACGCGCCTCAAGTCTTGGAAACTGCTGCAAACTGTTTTGATTATTTAATTAATTAATTAGTTATTTAAACGGTGTTAATTACTTATAACTTCCGGCTTGGTAAGCTCAACAGAAAAATTGAGATAGGATTTCATAACTTCTTGTCAACGAATTTGCGTAAATGATTTCCGGTTTGTCAATGATATTTTTTTTACCATATTAGGATGTAGTCCGATGTTATTGATATTTGAGACGAGCAAATCAGAACACTATTTTCCTCTGGGACGTCACAAATCTTCAAAGCGTTGAAGAAGTTCATTTCAGGTTGTTTTCCAGCCTTCAGTAGTTCGGGCAGTAGATCGTTTACTGAAATTTTGTTTCTTTAAAGGTGTATGAAACTTGGATTTCTTGCGTTTGAATTGTATAATTGATAAGCTCATCAAGACCCGAGTTCTGGAACAAATCAAGTGTGTGTTGTGAATACATGAAAGATCATGTATTTGAATTGCGGAGAAAGATATAAAGACATGATTGATCATCGCAGTATATACACAACTTAAGCAGCTGTGAAATTAAAGCCTGAAAAAAAAAAAATCAGGCCTGAGCGAGATGCGAACCCATGACCTCTGCGATACTGGTGCAGTGCTCTATCAACTGAGCTATCAAGCCAACTGGGAGCTGGTCACTTTGTGAGTTCGTAATATACCCGTAGATGGTGAAGAATGCATGAGCGCGCGTTGGATATGAGATGGTAAATAGCCAACGACGCCCGTAGGGCCGAGTTGGCTATAACCAATCTCATATCAAAACAAGCGCGAATGGAATAATTGTTTTATTAAATTCTCAACCTTCGGTTTTGCTAAATTTTATTAAGAAACGACCGGAAAGTTATGTGACTTCCGGGCGCCAAAACGAATTCATATAAGGTCAAACGCAGGTATAATGGCTGATAACCGAGATCTAGTTAACCAATCAGAAGGCTAGAATTGCATTATCCGAGGTTGAGAATTTAATAAATGAAATATATTCCTGGCGACCCAGCGGGAAGGAGTCTGGTGAAGAGGCGCCACGCTCACTTGTGCTCCAACGTGAGTCTGCTTGCAGGCTAATATATTCAGTTCAGGCCTGATTTTATTTTGAGGCTTTAATTTCACAACTGCTTAAGTTGTGTGTATAACTGCGATGATCAATCGTGTCTTCACTCAGTCTATCTAGCTACTTAACCATTATTCCACAAGCGCGCGTTGGATATGAGATGGTAGATAGCCAACGAGACGCATAGCGCTGAGTTTGCTATAATCATCTCATATCGAACAAGGGCGAGTGGAAGAATTGTTTTATTAAAAACGTTCCCAAAATATAGCAAAGTAAACTTTAAAAAAAAAATAAAAACACCTCAAAAAAATCACGCGTACGCTCAGACCATATTCGTAGAGCAAGGTATAATGGCTCTAACAATACACATGAAAAATTACTCGATTCTGATTGGCTGAGAGCAGTGCAGTTCAAGTGTAACACCAGTGCAAAAAGTGTAACACCGGTGCAAAAAGTGTAACACCAGTGCAAAAAGTGTAACACCAGTGCAAATTACACATCGTAATTCTGGATTATGATTGGCAGAAAGACAGTGAAAAAATTTGTAGGCCAATGATATTATGTAAAGCAGTGAGAAAAATTCTGTACGGAAACTCTGAAAACAGTTTTCTCGAATGCGACAATTCTGGCAATTTTTCTGCGCGAATTTTCAGCTTTTTGAAAAACTCACAAGTGCAAATTAATCCCAAACTGAACGAGAAAAACCGTATGATTACCGATACATAGCCCATGATGGCAATGAAAACTCTCGAATTGCATTATCCAATGATCCAGTTTTTAATAAATGTCATATATAAAATACTTGCTGAACAACCATTACCTCATCAACAATGGTTCATTCTCTCGTTGGCATTTACTGATAGGTGCAACTAACTTTATTCTTTGGTAAGGTAACTCATGATTATAGCTCTCCTAGGTCTTACGTACAAAATTTTTTGTCGAGGACCTCATAATTTTTACAGCCTCGATCACGATCTCTTCATTGTGAATTAAACCACCTACTGTTATAGTTACATCACAATTTTACTTTACCTTCCTGTTCAAACCAGAAGAACTGTTGCACTAGTAGGTCATTACTGCTGGCAAACATCAATTGATATTCCAAAGCACATTTTAGAAAAGATTCGCAACTCGTTTTGGAAAAGAAAATCGGACTGTGAAAGCTTTTCTTTCCCTCGGTTCTGTCTATTTTCTGCTGAATTCACTTTCATTGAACTTTTAGTAATTCGCACTTCAAGGGCAAAGAGGTGGCTACGGTTATCAATTTTACGATCGTCGTTTACAGTTTAAAACCAGACATCATTTTAAAAGCGAAATTATTTAGGATTATGGCTGGATTGATTCATATTCTTATTTCCGGAAGTAATAAAATCAAACTTGGGGAAAACATTAGACAGTTTGACTTGTTGATTAGTGACGTTTACAGGATCTCAAATCCATTCGGCAGCTGTTTCGAAGATAATTTTGCGTCCACTCGAAATATTTACAAACCTCTGACGCGAAACGTCTGGGCTAATGGAAAGTCTAATTACAGTCATTCTACATTCAAATCGTTTCAAGATTTCCCCGTGGCGACCGCACATCATTTCGCAACACTAATATAAACTGAGTAACTTAAACGGTACAATTCAACAAAGGAAAATGCTTTTACTGTTTTAAATAAAGTCTAAGGCGGGAAATGTGGTTCCTATTTGCCTTAGTAGATTTGTCCTAGTTATATCTCAACCAACACCATATTGAAGACCACATACACTTTACGAAGTTTAAACAAACTTTAAGCCATTTATTTGCTCGGAAATAAATTCCTAATGCAAATTACAGATATGGCATTTTAGTCTGTCACTTTCTTCCGGCAATTTAAATTTTAATCAGCTTTTGAAAATTAATTTCGAATAGGATGACCAGTGGTTCAGTAATGCTACATGTGCGAGAACTACATGTGATAAACTCAGGTTCCATTTCCTCAGCTTGACAAAGTCGTTATTAGTTTTACATCATCTTAGTCTCTAAAAGGAGGCTACCACCTCGAAAACAACACATTGGGCAATTCTTTGACGACCTTCAAATAAATGGACAATTCAAGCCTGCAACCATCCTCATCTGCTACGAGCTCTGAGGTTCTGCATGATCTAAGACCAATCTGGATTGCATATATTGCCATTTCTGTCAATATCATTTTATGTATTACTGCTGCATTGGGAAACATTTTGATCTTGGTTGCCCTTCAAGAGGATAGCCACCGGCTTCGTTCACCATCGAAGCTGTTATTTCGTTCTCTGGCATCGACTGATCTCGCCGTTGGCCTCATTTCACAGCCAAGTTTTGTTATGCACCTAATTTTAATTGTCAGAAAACACTTGCGCATTTGTCAAATAACTGAAGGTGTAGTACAAATCTCGAGTGCTATACTTTGTGGCATTTCTATTTTCACACTAACGGCAATAAGTGTGGACAGACTTCTCGCTCTGCTGTTGGGGCTGAGATACAGACAAATCGTAACTCTGGCGCGAGTTCGTGGAATTATTGTCACCTCGTGGCTAGCGTTCCCCTCTCTCGCCATGTTGTACTTTTGGAACACACATATCTTCATGATAACCTTGTGCGTAAATGTACTGTTATGTCTTGCAGCATCAACGCTTTGTTACATGAAAATTTATTTTACTCTACGTTATCGACAGACTCGGGTATCTCAGCAGTCTAGACCTGGACAAACGAACAACTCCACTAGAGCTCAATTGGTTGCTTATAATAAGACAGTGTCTAATTCGCTCTGGATTTATTTTACATTGATAGCGTCTTATCTTCCTTTCGCTATAGTGCAGGTGGTAAGGACTGCATATGGGGAAAGCCCGTTCATTATTATCGCAGAAGGAAGTACAACTTCTCTGGTTTATCTGAATTCTTCCCTGAACCCAGTTATTTATATTTGGAGGATCAGGGAAGTGAGACAAGCAGTGAAAACGACGGTAAGACGTTTCTGCTCTTTTTGTTTTTAGTTAATCAGTGGAGGAGAACCCACTCGACCCACTTAGGACGCCGGGTTCAGGATTCAAACCCCGGCCACACTGGTAGGAGAAACCACTGATCCCCCCTATCGATCCTTTGTGGATTAACAATACATAACTCACTGAAAAATGTCGCTATGGAAGTCCTTATACTTAGCTTGCTATTAAGTTAAACTTGGTCATACTATTGCCCACACGAGAGTTTAACTCTCTCATTATTTATACATGGCTTTGCTTTTTGTCCACAATCCAAGAACAAAACTGTATAGTACGTAAACATACTTGTTTTGGTGATTAGCAAATCGAACGTGTTAGTAGCAGTAGTATTGCGGTAAGTAGTGCTGATATCGTTCTATAAGTAGCTGAAGCTGTAGCTTGTAAGTAATGCCCATATTGAATTATAAATAGCTGTAGCTAGTAAGTAGTGTCCATATTGTTTTGTATTGCAAGTAGCTGTAGCATTGTAAGAAGTGTAAGTGCCCTAATAAAAATTTAGAAAACAAAGTACACATTTTTTTTGATGACTGAGTCGTTTGTTTTCTTGTTAAACTGATTCGGATGCGAATTAACGCATCAACATACCCTACTAATTTACATTTAATACCCTCTTTTACGGTTTCTCTGGGTCAAACTGTATACTGCAACGTGTTAAACATCAATAAGAAAATGGTAGATGCAGATGCTTTTTGCAATGCAACATCCCTCTTCCTTCCCCTTACTGTAGGAAGGAAGGTATAGGGTCCATCATCACTAGAAATGCGTGATTAGACAAGTGAAAAAAAGTAAATAAAAGCTCAATACAGATTCTGTTAACGTAAAACAAAATGGTTCAGTTCTTTTCACGTGCATACGTGCGAACAGAAGGGCAGCACCCAAAATACGATCACATTTATCCGAAGAGGGATAATACCAGTAATAATTTTAAAATACAACACAGCACTACGTAGACAAGGCTTTCTAGCTAGATTCTATCCTGGATTCTGCTACCTTCTTTCATATTGAGGATTAGAAAGGTCTTTTACATTATATGAGAACAATCAAACCTCAATGGTAATTGTGCGATCTTTCTTGAAATAACTGAAGTAGGCGCCAAAAACGTTTGAGCTGTGTTTTGCGCCTTTCCCTGTTTTAACCAGAACTGTGACTCGTGGAAACGAAATTGCTCTCAGGTTCTACACTGAGTTTGATTGCACAGTTCACGATGAACAAAAATATTGTCTAATGGTCTCCTTCACTGAGGGCCAGACACGCAGCAATCCATATGCAACACAATAGAAAGAAGAAGCGTTTGTTCCGCAAGTAGGCTAAAGCAAATGTGAAGTTCACGCTCCACTAAATTATTACACAAACAACTTGCTTGTAGCTTAATCTCAGCATCAGAGCGAGAAGTCTGTCCACACTTACTGCAGTCAACGTGTTGAAAGATTCCCCACACAGTATAGCACTTGAAATGTGCGCTAAACTTTCAGTTATTCCACAAAGGTTCCAGTTCTTGTGAGTCCGAACAAGAGATCTGTACACGATCTGTACACGTCATGGAACCGATTCTCCGAGGGCAAGAATGTAGAAATATTGAAAAGTGTATCAATAAGTAAAATTAAAAGTGAAAATTCAATTAGAAATTAATAATGGAGTAATATTCTCCCCGCGCAGGTGAAAATGTAAATAAAATATTTAATATAGCCTTACACCTGATACCTTATCAAACTGAGCAGATATCCCAACGCGTGGGTACGTGGTCTGTTTTGTTTAGCAACAAAAGTCGACTGTTGGTAAAAAAAACTGAAACCCACAAACCCTATTTAGTGCTGTTTACTAGTACACTTTTATTTATAATTTATCTGCTTGACTGATATTTAACGTTTTCCTCTTATTTTACACTTATTTTTGTCATGCGTTTTTTTTTTACATGATGCATCTGGCTCTGATACCGAGCGCAACCTCTTCCCACGCATGACACATGAATTGATTGAATTGAACTGATTGATCGAATTTAACTGCGCAGCGAAAGGAAACATGAAAAACATTTAATAGACTCACACCTGATACTTTGTCATACCTAGCAGATACAAGGTACCAAATCAAATAAAGGTTGTGAGTTCTAGAAAGATTAATGTTCCATATTCAGATTAAGCAAAGGAAGTTTAAACCTGTTAACACTGGGTTGCCGTGAGACTAATCATTGAGGACAAAAATTACACACGGTACGGTGCAACCTAATCGGGGATTTATTAACTCCAAAGCCCATGCATCCAATCAAGTTTCAGTTCCAGGTGGATTCATCGCTTAAGGCTCACGCAGATAAATTAAAACCAAACAGCGGCATTGAAGATATCAATTAGTTATTTTCTCATCGAAACGACAAAATCGAAATCAACTTCAAGTTTTACAGTTGTGGTGTCGCGAGATCAGCGTAAGCCAGGACACGGTCGATTTGTCTGCGACTGAAGAAGAAAAAAAAAACATTAAAATGATTAATTTTATGTCATATGTAGAGGAAGAGGAAATCAAATTATCTACCTGCTCTTTGCGTGTCAAGGCAAGCGAACGAAGCGAGGGAATCCAAGCCATATTTAATCCTTATTGTTTTGTTCCAGTGAACGTAACTTTATCCATCATTTCACGGACAGCGGAACATCCTGATTCTCGTCGCTCTTCAGAAAGTTTCATCTCTTCATTCACCGACGAAACTTCTCACGGTTTCGTTGTCTATCATGCACGGATCTATTTGTTGGACTTTTCTCGCCGCCCTTATTTGCAACTTACCTTACGGCGATCGTGAACAAGAACTGGATTCTTTGTGGAATAACTGAACGTTTAGCATTTATTTCTAGTTCAATATTGTGTGGAGAATCCATCGGCACACTGACTGCAATAAGCGTGGACCGACTTCTCGCTCTGTTGTTAAGGTTAAGATACAGACAGACATTTGCAATGACCTATTTATGGAGCAAGCCGGTTTTTTTGTAGGATCTTGCGTATGACTTATGCATTCTCTTCGCCACCAACAAGCTCAGGTGCACGGTTCTCAGGTCAATGCAGGTGCGTCCTTAAACATAGCACACTAAAAAAGACAGTTGCCAGTGCATTGTGGACACATTTAACCCTTGTAGTGTGTTATCTGCCGTATACTATCGCCACTGCTCTAATTATAAGTACAGCGCGTGGATTTACTCCACGTAATGCTATTGCTTGGAATATTTCTGGAATACTGGTTTTTCTCAACTCGTCTCTCAACCCAATTCTTTACTGTTGGAAGATAAGAGAAGTGAGGCAAGCATTGATTGAGACAATTAGACCGTGCTTCTAACTTATCATTTACCTTTCTCTTCGCCGTCAACAAATTCAAGTGTACGGTTCCCAGGTCAATCCTGATGCGTCCTTGAACATGGCGCGATATAAAAAGACAGTTGCTAGTGCAATGTGGAATCGCATAATTGAATAAAATCTTGCATTCTGATTGGTTTACAAAGCGAGGTATTTAGCGTGGAATTGCGGGTTGAAACGAGGCTAAGTGATATTGTTTCGCATCTACATAACAACTGTCGTCAAATTGTAACACAACAACTGCTAGAAAGTTTTTATACAATGTCTTTTTCTACAATTTTATTCAATTATGCGATTCAAGGAAAATTCATTACCTGACTCGTGAATTCCGCGTTAAATTGCACTTGAAAACCAATATCGCACTCATCGCTTCGCGATTCGTAAAAACCGATATCGCACTCATCGCTTCGCGATTCGTGCGATATCGGTTTTCGCGTGCAATTTTACGCAGAATTCCCTCGTCAGGTAATGAATTTTCCTATATTGTTGTTGTGTTATCTGTCATGTACTATTGCAATTACTCTTAGTGTACTTCAGTAATTGTGTTTCTCCGTGTAATTGCTTGGAATATGTCTGGACTACTAGATGATGATGATAATTAAATAGACGTGTCAAGCTCATTTCCGTGTTAATAGAGCTGTTCATTCAGGTACGCGCACTATCTAGACATTTTCGCTTATACACAAGTCCAGAAACCGCTTTGTAGTCCGCGTAAACATTGAAATCATGCATATATTCTCTGACGGAAAAGCGGAGTTTGCTCTTATTTTCCTTCCAGTCCACATAGCGAAAAACGTCCACAATTTATTGTGTTTACGGTATTTTTGCCGATGCAAAACAAGAGTTTCTCTTGTTTTCGATTTTCGATCCCACAGTGATCATTTTTACCAGAACTTTTTTTTTAATCAGTAATTTTCAGTTGCTTGCAGATGCGTACATTGTGATATAAACCATACACAACACCACTGAATTCCTGTTAAGCCTGTAAAACCGTGAATTCTAGAAATATTCTACGAATACCTTCCAACTAAAAGCGACATTGATAAAATCTCTGGTATTAACCGTTTAGCCGTCACCCGAAAAGTCATTTTAACTTAAAAAGTTACTCGCTCCTGTTGTTGATCGCAGGTTTTGCAGCAATTGCTCCTGTGGGTTATTCTTGACACTCAGCTGTTTCAATATCAGAAAACGGTGCTCGATTATGGATTTGAATTACATGCAGGAAATGTGAATAAAACGATCGTTAAACACGATAAGAAAGCAGAAAATACTCTTTGCTTGCTTGGATAATGAGAGGTATGCTGCTGCTTAATGTACATGGCTGTCTCGGGAGTTTTTAGCGGCAATTTTATCTTTTTTTATCTTATTTTTAGTGGGTTTCAATAAAACAGTCGTCCATAGGGAAGTCAAACTAAGTGAAACCCTTCCAATGAAATGATACTGCTGACAGTTAGAAAACAAGCTGGTTTTCTTCACTAGGAAATTGCCACGATCGATGTTCACATATGGTTAAGGGGTCCTTGTTATCGGCCATCCGTTCAATACAGTTATGCTGTGATATCAGAATTGGTAGAGCCGTTTGCAAGTAATAAAGCTGGTCGGTATCTTGTTGCACAACCACGGATTAAAACGCGGAAAAATACGATTCGTTGAAAACTTGTTAAATAACAAAATAATTATCTGATTTAAGCTCGTGGTCTCCTCCTGTGACTTTGAACATAAACAATAGCCTCCATTTGGTGCGCAAATATTCTTAGATATTTGTCCGCGGACACCTTTATTTAAACAGGGTAGTCTCTTCAGCAGGGCATATATACAAAAGACCAGCTATAAATGGGAGCCCGGAGAAATAAAGAATAAGAAAGAAGGAATAACTTAATTCACAAAGTTAAGAATAGCATATATATAAAAGAAACTTAGATAGCAAAAAGAATAAAATTACGTTGACAATCTATTAACAATTACACAACCAATGTAATAAAAAGAACGTTTCGCGGCTTCGGTAGTCCCGCGATGTTCTCTCGCGAAAGTAATACTGCCCTAACGTAATACTAGCTGGAGATGTTTTCCAATTCCTGCCAGGCGTCGAGTTCAAATAGCATCCCTGTGATTAGTAATTTAGATTCATTTTCAGGATAGGCGATTATGAAATAGAAAACCTCTGAAGTCATTGAATCTATCTCGTTCCAAAGTTTACGAAGAGCAGGTCGACCCAAAACAACAAGGAGGAGAACGGTTGGGAAAGAAAGGAACGCGCGCAGCTGGGTGGCAGTCATGGGCGACTGTTAGAGCTCTAGCAACCAATCAAGGTGGATGGAAGAAGAATGTCACAGCAGCACGTTCCGGCGTGGAGAGATATAGGAATAGGTGGGTACGTAGGCTCTAAAGTACATGATAATTTAGACGCACTGTCTCCTACGCTGCTTGCCTCACTTCGCTTATCTTCCAACAGTTCCGGCTTCATGTTAATTAGCATAAAAAAGCCAACAGAAAAAAAGACTGAACGCAAAATTTGAATTTTCCCCTCGACTTTCTCTCGGGAAACATCGAGATCCTCAGACAGGCACTCCCGGCCCTTTTATGTGGGAGCTCCCCCGGGCTGTATAGACCTGTCCTGGCGGATTTGTGATGCGGCTTCTTTTCCTTTTAAAAGTCGTTCAAATCCATCTCAAAACCAATCAGTATAATAAGTATCGAAACAATTGAGATAATTCAATTCTTCACTATTTTAATAATGCCTTCAATGAAGAGCTTTTAAAATACATTTATCTAATATCGACACCTTTTCATTGTCGCCTGACACAACGCCTTCCGTCAAAGCAAACAGTATGCACACGGATTTCAGTTTGATGTTGGTAGGAGTAGAGCCTTTGCTGCTAGCAAAATATTTAAATTGTTATATCTAATGTTGCGATAAGAAGCCACCATTAAGAATTATCGTTGGGAGGCCCCTTATAGTTATTTAATGATGCATCCTCGTCTTTGACGTCGCTACAACTGGCCTCATTATAGTTTGAGTTAATGACAATGCTCAATGCTCAATGCAGCATAGTTGGCTGTAAACGAAAAGCCGCGTTGTTTTACCCCTTTCAGTAACGATTTTATAAAAAGCTTCATCCGTGAACAAAAACGCAAAGGGATGTCATGGACAAAAAGGGTTGGATGAGAGTCGTACCCATGCACGTTCTCGTCCCAATTCCTTTTAGACTTCGGTTTTAAACTAAAGAAACTACAAATACTGTCAAGACTGCTATTATGTTAAGACCAGGGCCGTATCTACTACTCTTTTTCTTCGTTTTTGTTGTTTATAGTCATCGTAAACATCCTAAATACCTAGGAAGGGAATTCAACCATGCACATTGCATATTTTTTGTCATATTTTTTTTCATAGACATTGCCTCAGTCATAATTTTTTCTACCTAAGGCCCTGAAGACTGATTACAACTGAACTACTTCTTTACGTAATCTTTCTAGAAGAATATTGAACGAATATTTTAAGTACGAATCATCTTAATAAGGGAACAATAAATTGCATTTATTTCTCTTGAAAATTTAACTTCGAGTTTGCGATGAGTGGTTTTCAAAGTCGTGTTTTTGTACAGTATTTGCACTTGTCTAGATAAAGAAAGACTAATTTCGATACCTCATTTCGCAAATATAATTTTCAATACTTGCTTAAGCGGAATTACTGAAAATGACCTAATCGCCTTTCCCAACAAGAGCATCGCTTTCGTACCCATAACATTATAAGACTTTCGTCATACCTGGTGTCTAAAAACATTCTTCAAAGTCTCCGTTACAACTTTTCTTATTTTGGGGATTCGCCAGCAGTAAATAATTGGGTTGAGAAATGAATTGCAATAAGCCAACGTTATAGTCCACAGTTCGACATGCAAAAGATACGAATTCAGTGTTCTTAACGATAGAATTGACAGCCTTGTTCACTGCAAATGGGAAGAAACACAGTATTAATGCACAGTGAATCCAGAGAACACTAGTCACTGTTTTTCTAAATCTGCGAATGTTTAGAGGCGAGTTCATTTCCTGGTTTGTTTGCGGATGAAGTTCATCTTGTATCCTGCATTGTCGCTTCAGCGTAACGAACATTTTCGAGTAACAAAATGTTGATATTATCCCAGAAAGAAATACAAAAACAAAGATTAGGGCGAAAGACAGTTTTTCTTTCCACAAGGAAGTCGATGCTACTGCAATGGCTAATACCAAAACAAGTACAATGAGTTTACGTACTCTTGTGACGGTTACGACAGTTCTGTATCTTAGTCGTAACAACAAAGCAAGGAGTCTGTCTATAGTTATTGCCGTCAATATGCACAAAGACAGTCCAATCAACACTACACCAACCACATGCTCAAAAGCTTCCAAAAAGCAAGCTAGCTTCCACCGACTTTTGAGCAGTGATAAGAGGTAGACTACGAAGACAGGCTGCGAAATAAGGCCCACAAAGAGATCACTGAGCGCCAGACAGCGAAACAAGAATCTAGATGGAGGGTGAAGCGAACACTCCTTTCTTAGCGCTACAAGGATCAAGATATTGCCAAGAGATGTAGTAATGGAGAGAGGAATATTTCCAGCGGAAAGTGCGACCAACGTCACCTTAAAGTTTGCATTGCTCGCCTCAGTCATCTGGTAGACTCTTGAGCATCCCTTCGTATGTTCTAGTGGTGATTGTTCGTCACGAACAATCACCACTAGAACATACGATATTTGTGAAGTTTTCCATCAATGATTGTTAGTGATTGAACGCGAAAAAACAGATTTCTTACAGCCGCTTGCTGTTAGTCTTACTCTGATTATACGGATTTGACACTTGTAATAATCTCTCCTTCGGTTTTAACCTTTGAAACAAAACTGAGCAGCAGATGTTTAAATTTCATTAAACATTTATGCTATGTTCCCAGCTTTAACAGTTTTCAAAGATGAACCATCCCTTTAAATTTCATCCTTTTTGCGTTCAGTGTCCAGCTGTTTTCGCTAGCTTTCCCGTTCAAAAATTATTTTTGGCGTTAGGCTAGACAAAGCAAGAATTCCATAATAATCTCACCGAACGCCTTCACCCGGGCTAAATACAGTTGCAGGTGTTCATATAAGTTACAAAGTCTCAACGATAATATGAAAGAAGCAATTTATTTGAGGGGTCATAATTTCCCAACATCTCGTCGTCAGAGCAATTAAAAATTTTATTTCAAAAACAAAACCCATGAGTCCCATTGTTTCACCTTCGTAATCTCCTGCTCATTTCCAGGAGCATGTGATTAAACTCAAACTTTGTTATCGTTCTCTTTGTAGATATTGGCCGACGTGATCATGATTTTCCAAAATGAATATTTTCAGATAATCATATAGCTTTTGCCCAGTGATGCGTCTGCCATAATAAAGACACATGCAAATTTAGCAATTATTTATACTAGAGAATAAAAAATAAGAACTCTTCGCGTAGAAAGATCCATAACTCAATTTTTCCAAGAAAGAGTTCCGTCAATGACCTCGCGTCAAGGAGGCGTTTGGCACGATCTTTACTTCATACAAAAAAAAATTTCCTACCGTTAAAAACATGATGCCTTTAGTCCATCACTGTTTATCTGTCTGTTCGATTCTTTTTAACGTTTCTTACCAAACTTGCTAAAAAGCCGTCTCAGAATTATTGTTTACGTCGGTTTAATAACGAGGCCTGACGCAATACCCATCATGTGAAAACGACTTTCACTCGAATGAAAATGAGGTTAAATTGAATAAAGGGACATCTGTACAACGGAGTTCAGATCATTGCTTCTCGAACTCATTAATAATTCATCAATTTCAAACAAAGCAAATCCTCCTCAGGAAGAAAGATGGCGGTTGCCGTACATTTTACCACGATACCATGTGAACCTTACCCAGCCCAGAAGTACAAAGAAACATAGAAACATGCATTCATTGAAGCTTCCCCATAGGGGCTTTTCAGCCACAATGTAAACAAACAAAAAAAAACCAAAACAAAACAAAAACAAAGTAATCATTAAAAAACCAATTACCGACAATAATAAAAATAAGATCTTATAAATGGAGCTAAAACTTTATATACAATTGGAATATAAAAAAACTGAATTCTCAAGTTTCCTTAAATAGTTTCATTAAATTCCTTTTAAAATCATTCAACGAGGTAGCATCTCTAATAGATTTTGGAAGCTCATTCCATGCTTTAGCTCCTCGAAAACTAAAGGATCGTTGCCCTGTGACGAGACTACATTTGATTAAGTCCAAGTCGTTACGGTTCCTAGTGGTTCGGCTATATGGATCTGTGAGCGCTTCTTGAATTTCCTCGATAGATACTCGGGAGCACCTTCGTTGAGGCATTTATACATCATGACACAGTCATTAAACTTGAGTTTATGGTAAATGTCCAGCCATCCTAATGATTTAAGCCCCTCAGATATGTGATCGTATTTCTTCAATCCAAGCACAATTCTTGCTGCAAAGTTTTGAAGAAGTTGCAACTTTTCAACGTTCTTATGTGAGGTATTACTCCATACTGAAGAGCAATAAAGTAAGACAAAAGAGTGAATTAGCAGTAGGATAGTTTTCTTATCAAGCAGATATTTCATGCGATTGATCATAATTAACTTATAGATACAGCTCGAGGAAATCTTGTTGATGTGGTCATTGTAATTCAAGCTATTGTCGATGTAGACTCCAAGGTCTTTTGCCGTGGGTGGTGACAGGCTCAATGATCTTACCCATGAGAGTTACGGATAGGGGCGGTAGGGTCTCTGTGAGTTGAGGTACTCCAATCACTAAACGTTTAGTCTTGTCCGGGTTAATTAATAATGAGTTTCTGCAGCACCATTTGGTAATTTCCCGCAGGTCGTCATTTAGCATGGAAACTGCATCAATAGTCTGGTTTGGTGGCAGGGCAAGAAGCAGTTTAGTATCATCAACGTATCCCATCGATTGACAGTGATTGGGAATAGATAGCAGCTCGTTGACGTATAAGGCGAATAACACTGGACCCAAGATGGATCCCTGGGGGACGCCAAAGCGTAGCTCCAATTGCTCAGAAATGGCGTTTCCAATCCTCACTACTTGTTTACGGCCTGATAGGTAACTGCTGAACCAGGCAAGCGCAGATGGAGATATTCCAATTCTACGGAGCTTTGCAAGAAGTATGTCGTGACGTATGCTATCAAACGCCTTGGTCATGTCAAGCAATACCAAGAAAGAAAGAAAGAAAGAAAGAAAGAAAGAAAGAAAGAAAGAAAGCTATGTTTTTGCAATATTTGTCTCTGTGCTAATTATATAACGACATGGTGTACGCTAGGTTTGAAGATGTTAGAACTTTTCTGTACGTTTCTACGAGCGTTGTTAGAGTTTTCGTGCGCTAAGAATTATGGGTAAATGTACCAGTCGCCATCTTTTTTCCTACGGTGGATTATGACGGTGACTGTGTTTGTAGAGCTGATCTTAATTAGCATAGATTTTATTTCACCGTTTTCTCCTTAGTTTTAGTTTCGACAGAAGCTTATCACCAAAGCTTCTCGTTTCGATTGAGAAGATATATCAAACGCACAAGACAGTGTTTGACCACATTTCCAAACTCACCTCGAAGTTCGTCAAATGTAATCCGCTTCACCTCGTATTTTCAAATCTCTTCACGATCTTTCGTGTTTGATATATTACATGAAATTTGGTCGATGACAAAGATGTTATGATTCTCCGACGTAAGATATTATTGGTATTTGTCTGTCAGTTTGCCTCTACAGTGATACATCCCTTTGGATGTCATACTCTTCATCAGTTATTGATTCAATAACCCCTCCTCATAGAGGATTGTATTTTAAGGCACAGTTTTATACGTTTTAGATCTATTCTTCATTGAGATCTCGTTTAGGTTTTAATGCAAACAAAAAACGCCACTAAAAGGCCCTGGGAACGAGGCTGTACTATACCTGTGTTGTGGCTGGGATTTTTTAAATTTCAAGGTATCAATGAAAAAATAGAAATCATGGCAGATTTGTGAGCAGTCGCTATCTATGTGACCTAGTCCTTATGAACATTCAAAGATGGCGTGCTCAACTGTGTCGAAGACCCTGGGAACGAGGTTTTTATTTCTGTGTTTTCATATCGAATCCTCTCTCATCGCCCGTCCCCTGCCTCCCCCCCCCCCCCCCCCTCCAAAAAAAAAAAATCATTAATGGCGACTTTCAACCAACGACTGAGTATGAGGAAAAGGGAAGGGGAGTGGTTTTGAAAGAACTAGGTACAGTTAGTTAGATTTGAAACTTTTAAGTTATTTATTAATAATAATTGATGGAATGATATCTATGTTACGTGTGGTAGTCCAATTATACGTCCCTTTCTGCTGTAATATTCGTTTCATGCATATGCCATAAGCACTGATAGCAGTTAATGACGGAACTCCGGCACTGGCCAGGTGTAATTGCTATCTCCGATTCTAGCCGTGTTCTTAGACCTAGGACTAGTTTTTGTTGTGTCGGTGATTGTACGTGTAACTTAATCTTTTATCATTGATGTTCTATTTCCCATCCGAAGTCTATAGACTATTCTTAGATTAAGCTGAGGGCGGGAGAGGACTTACATTTCAGGCTAAGTGGTTGATAAATTTAAATAAAAATAAATTAAGAGGACTCACATTTCAGGCTAAGTGGTTGGTAAATTTAAATAAAAATAAATTCATAGACCATTACAGAATTTCAGTGAAAATAGAATGATGATATTTACACAGGCCGCTTGTAAGTCTTTTAATATCAATTTAAGATGATTCTGAGAATCTAACT
>OZ026597.1:25443273-25453273 GCA_964020085.1 Micromussa lordhowensis | reverse complement strand
CTACAACACACTTAGCCTTGAATTCTTTATTGAGTACTTGGTTTCTCTCGTAGCACCGGTAAAGGCGATAAAAGGCTTCAATTTCGTTCCATCTGCTTTCGCTGTTAAGCAAACTGAAACCTTTGTCTTCTCGTGACCAGTTGTTTTCATGGCTATCGTGGAATCGACAGTTGTATTGGAAAGCATGTCTTGCCAAACAGCTGTTTTGTCCATTGCTATAATGTCACTGTCACTGTAGGAGAACTTTACACGTAGCCGTCCTGCTTGTAACACATGCGATCAGTTTGTCAATTAGTTTTTAGGGATCCCTCTGATATTCTGTTGTCTTGCGCCTTATACGATAACCCATGTCTGGTCAAGAACTTCTGTACCCACCCAACGCTTGCCGTGAATGTTGGAGGAAGTTCCATGGACATAGCCTTAGACGAAGACCACTGTTTTTGTAATGCATTACTACGTACGGTATGTCGGCTATTAAAGGAAGATGAACCACGTTTGATACGTACTCGGAAGGCGCTGTAATAATATTAGAATAGGGGCGCTTATTACTGAATAGGAGCACTTATGAGAATGAGGGCGCTTATTAGCATGGGGGCGCTTATTGGCCGGAAAAGGGGCGCTTATTAACAAAAACACATTCGAAAGGAGGCACTTATTCGGAAGGGGGCGTTTATTGGCAGAAGGACGTGAAATCGAACCATTACGTTAATCTACAATTCTCCACGCTTTTCCCATTTCTACTTTTGATTTCTCTACCTCTCTCCGGTAATGATCTCAAAACTTGCATCAGTGATAGACCTGAGCCAGGATTGTCCCCGATTGGTCATCGAGTGTTGCGAATAGTTAAGTAGTAGTTTATAATTAACACCTTTTGTCTCATTGTTACTATTTTAGTCCTTCATATTATCACTTACATAACAACATTTCATAAAATGTAACCAAACCCTATGTAGGACTGGAATTGGGATCACATCACATGAGTCTTTTTAAAATACCCTGCAACAGGAAGGTGTCGCATTACTTATACTATACAATGCTCTCTTACTGAAATTTAATTTCAGAAGGTTGAAGTCAATTACATGATTAGGTTTCATTTTTATTTCTGATATTTCTTCGAGGGAAGGAGGGAGAACCTGCTTTTTTAAGGCTAAAAAGCTACCTTCAGCTTCTTCAGTCCGTTCGTTTCTTTTGTTAAAAAAAAATTAACAAGATATTTTCTGCAATATCTTTTTCACCTCTTGTCTAATTTCTCCAATTCTCCAGCAATACAGAATCGGATTCAGTAAAGAGTTGAGGTAACACAGCGTCGGTTTAGCCATGTCCAAAATCAATAAAATAGGTGTCCTTTCAACTGAGAGGAAATTGTTACAACTAAGAATTATCATTAGAGGAAGGTAACAGACGATCAAAGTAAAGTGAATCCATAGCGCCGTGGAAAGTGACTTTTTGTATCGCCTAACGTTTAGCGAAGTGCTTTTGGTATTATTTGCTTGATAAGGATAACCTCGCATGTTTGCTTGATGCTTAGCGAGAAAGAGTAGGATTTTCACGTAGCAGAACGTGGATACTGCCAAACATAAAAATATTAAAATGGCGCTAACTACATAGAAAACGTCGACATTCCATACGAACGTGAAGCTGGTGCAAGCGCTCACAATCCAGAATATCAGCAGTAAAATATGAACGCGCTTCATAGTAACAATTTGTCTATATCGCATCCCCTTCAACAGGGCAAGTAATCTGTCCACACTTATGGCAGTGACTGTCAAAAGAGATACACCACACATAATGAATGTAGCCATGTAACTAAACATTTCGGTCAATCGACAAATCTCCCAGCGCTTGTAAGCTATGGACATGAAATATAGAATGCAAAGAGGTTGCACGATGATGCTAATACCAAGGTCTGTGGACACCAGGTTAAACAGCAGAAGTTTTGAAGGCGGATGAAGAGAGCGTTCCTTTTTGAGAGCAATTAAGATGACTGAGTTTTCCAACAAGATGGCAATCGAGAGAGGAATGTAAAGTGAAGAGATGGCTAAGGCTGCGCTTGTCTGTGCTTGGCTACTCTGTGTGCGATCGCATAGGGTTTGTTGAATGAAGTCATGAAGGGCAGAACTTTCCTCTGATAAATTCATTTATGGGACACTGAAGCTTTGTAAATGGAATAGTCTTATTTCTTTGTTGAAAATCTTCCTCTTTCCCCTCAGAGCAGGTGGTAAGTTAATTAAATTCTGCATACACTTCATTCAGCCTTACTAGTTAATCAATATTCCCGTGAACTTGATGAAAGGTCTTTCTAAAAACACAAACAACGCGAAACTCACTAAGTCAACATGCGGTTTGCGTACAAGATCTTTTTCAATAGTTTGCAAAGACATTACCTTTCTCGTAACAACGAATTGAAATTCTACTCCATCTCACATTATATTCCAAATTCCAGCACTTTTATTTTACGGATCTCGGCTTACAAGAAGACTCACAGCAGATGCCGAGCTAATATCAGTAAATTAGAATCGAAGACCGAATTTAATAATGGGTAAAGCAATAGGAGCTGTCAGTTAACCCGAATTCAAAACTGGAACTATCCCTCACATACATCACATCATTTCGGAGTTAAGGAAATGGAGGAAATGTTTTCTCCGACAGACTAATTTTTCCGATTGCTAGTGTTACTGGTATAACTCCAAATGTTCGTAAATGGATGAGATGAGAGTTTCCTCTGTTAAGTTTGCACACCTTCATCTTTCATTTAATTAAGTAAGGTAAATTAATCAGCATAGCTTGATGGGTTATCCAAGAACATATCAACAGAGACGTCAGTGACAAATTTCATCCGTCAGCGACTTGCCTCAGAGATGCGAATCTTCTTTGATCTCACTGAGTAACGTTTGCTCTGACACGGATTTCGCCACAAACCAATACTTCCTGTACTACTAAGACTCTCTCAGTTTTTAAGCAGTTGATAAGTTAAGTAGATTTTGCACAAGTATCTCACCTCCTCACTATATATAAATGATCAATATTTCATTTAACATTACATAATGGAGCAAGGGTAGTGCAGTAGAGAGAGCGCTCTTCTCCCACCATAGTGGGCTGGGTTCAACTTCTCGGTCCACCGCTATAAGTATGTTGACTTTGTTATTGGTTTGTCTTTGCTCCAAGCGTCTTTCTCCAGGTTCTCCGATTTTTCTCCCTCCACAGCACTTCAAATTCTAATTCGATCTTAATGCATCAGTTCATGAGTTCTTCTGTGTTTCGTAGGTAAATAAATGACGGGCGCTTTCCATTTCGATGAAATGTATTCCGCTTTGAGTTGCCTGACATTTCCAGTGACGAATGGAACAGCATTTTGCGGAATTTCCGAAAAAGAGAACAACTTTGCGAGGTAAACCGAAATTTTCTTACCGGGAATTTCCTCAGTTTCCATTTGACATTCCTTCCGGAAATTTCAGGAATTTTCGGTTAAATGGTTCGCTTTCCGGAATTTCGACAAGTTCCAGATTTTCTGGAAACTTCCCCAGGAAATTTCCGTACCATTTGTCCCAGTTCGAAATTTTCGGAAATTTTTGGTTGAATGGAAAGCGCCTAACGTTTACAGTTCTTTTTTCATTACATGTAATTGAATCATGCAACTCCGTCAGCAACTACTTGTGCGTGGAAAATGTCAAAAACGTATCAGCTTAGGTGGTCGAGTGACGCCGATGAAGAAAATATAACTCTATATAACTCTTGTTTCTCAATCCTGAAAACGCAAGTTATAGAAACGATAACAACACCTGTCCAAGCTTAAAAATACTTGGCGCGTAAGATAA
This sequence comes from Micromussa lordhowensis, assembly GCA_964020085.1. Taxonomy (NCBI): domain Eukaryota; kingdom Metazoa; phylum Cnidaria; class Anthozoa; order Scleractinia; family Lobophylliidae; genus Micromussa; species Micromussa lordhowensis. The sequence continues at coordinate 25,449,458 of OZ026597.1, read as the reverse complement.
CCTTAAGTATTGTCATCATCAGGGTTAAAAATAGTAGCGTGGAAGATGACATGACTTGTGTGCTGACAGCTTTTAATGAGTCAACAATCGAACCCTAAACAAACACTTGCACTCTCAAGTTGTCAAAGTGTCCCCATCGAGAATCACCTTGACGTACAAACAATACCTATGACACATATGAACGGCTCGGATTATTATAAATTGCTACAGGTTACTAGAATTTATCACGAAACAAGGCAACTGTTTCTTATTGCGTTATCAGGTGCTCACATCATACCCTTTACAGTTCCATTATTGAATCGAGGAGTTCCCTGCCATTCCCCTGTTCGAGCATTGCACTATTTGCTAAGCTAACTAGCCACCTGGGAATCAGGTTGATCTTAGAGGCGCTGTCCTGAATCTTTTAGCCGAAAGCTGCTGCTGGCTCATAGTTCTCTACATTATTATAAAATTCCACTCAGTTGGATACAAATAACGCGCGATCTGTATAGTTGGATATTTACACATTATCTATGGAAACTGTCACATATTCAGTGTTAGAACTTTAATTATTCATAACGGAACCGAATAATTTGCTCGCAGATGTTGTTATCTGTCCACATGTAGCGTCTCACAGATAACACGGTTTTCTTAATTTTCATTGATTACTCAAGGTACATCCTATACTCAGTAAGACTTGGGAGTGTTGGGAGTTCACACACCAGACACACTATTCTTAACTAATGTACGACATGCCGACCTGAGACATCTTACAACAGTATTCAGTCAGCTTCATGTTCTTAGTAATGTTTCAGTCGTCAGTCGATCAGCAAATAATCGAAATAAATTCACATAAATGCTAGCATTATGCAAAGGATGCCCTCCAGCCAAAATTTATTTTTAGCACTTAGATAACTAAATTTATAAATTCAACGTCGTTTCACTGATTCTCGGCTTTTGCATGATCCCTCGAAAGTTGTTCAGTAATCTGTGGGAACCCAGAGAAGAAAGGACTGAGTTCATGCAAGTTGTATTATTGTTGTGGGCAAAATGCTTGACGGACCACCTTTTTTTCTTCGTGTCTGATTTCCTTTATTTTCCAGCAGTGAAAAATCGGATTTAAACACGAATTAAGGTTAACCATGGACGCCACAACGGCCTCTGAGACTAACACCCTGTTTCCAACTATGGTTACCATAACTCTTAATAAGGCTTTATTTGTCAAGGCTTTCATTGATAGAAGGTCTTTTGTGTATGTGCCCTGAAGGGACTACCCTGTTAAATAAAGGTGTTCACTTCACCTCACTAAGGAAGCCGTAAGAACAAGATGGAACACCAAGGCACTGGGTACAGTCTTCTTGTATATGGTACCGGTTTGGAAATTATTTCTGTTCGGTTGCCCTTGACCGGATAGGGAGACGTCTTGTACATGAACCTGTGTCTTCTGCTGGCAAAGTGTGAAAAACAATTCAGGTGAACAGAATGCTGGTGTCACCACGCTCAGTAACGATAACGTACAACTTATACTGAAATAGACAATTCTGTCTCCAAAGACCAACATGCTGACCACAATGCTCTGGAACCAAAAGAAGACGACGGCAAGACCAACACACTTGAGAGTTACAACTTGTCTGTACCTTATCTTTAACAGCAAGGCAAAAAGCCGGTCCACGCTTATTGCGGTCATTGTAGCGAGCGACACTCCACAGAGAATCGTGGTTGCAATATACGACAGGGATGCGGCGATATAACAAACGTCCAAACGCCTGGCGACTACCGATAGTTGCACATTCATACCGCGTGACTTAAACGGCTAGCCATTGTTACCCACTTTTCCTTCCTTTTTTAGCTTTCCTTACCCCCAACATCTAATGCAATTCAAATTTGCAAACGACTCTATCCTTATTGTAGTGTCTGCTGGGCTGCCTGTGGCTGCCTATAACAAATTATGGGATAGCGCTTGTTGTTGTTAGAACACGTGTGTGTGAAAAGGAAAAGCAAGTCTTCAATGCGAATAAAAGAGTATATTACACTTACCAATTGTTAATGGGTTCATAAGGAAGTACAATTTAGGGCATTAGCAGGCTTATTATGGTCGGCCAGTTGTCATGACAATGAAATAAAGTTACTGACCGAGGTACGACTCTCCTGCCCTGCTCCTCAGTAAATGGCGTCAATGACGTCATGAGGGGTTACTTTCTAAACAGAAACAAACAGAATACTTGCTTGGGTTGAGAAATGCAGCCTTTGCCAGTTAGCGCTAATCCGTGCGATGTAAATACAATTCATGAAAACGAGCGAGTTAAAACCAACAGTGCTGAAAACAAAGACCAAATAAGACAAACCGAGGTCACAAAGCTACCTGTAACAATGAAAATCAAAACGAAAGCAATAAGCATGTTCAAGCCGTCTGTTTAAAGAGGTCTTTTTCCCGTAAAATGCATGACCAACTGGATTTAAAGTCTTATTTTGAACCTTTCCGAGTCAAACAACGCGGGCCAATAACAACAAAATACTAAAGAACAGTTAACTACAGTCTACAGAACTCTACTACCATCCCACAACCTGCAGGTACTTGTTAAGTCAAAACATATGCGGTCACTCCACTTGGTATTCATTAGCGCACAACACAAAGATATTTGAGGATTGCGCTAGACAACACTCAAGAACCATCTACCACAAAACTTGACGTCAAGGTTTCAATTTATCATACACGTGCACCAAATACACCAATCTGGGGACTGAGGTGAGAAACTAAATGGTCAGTGCACCTCACCTTGATTGTCGAGAGTTCTTGCCTTGCCACTATTTAACTCCCATAACTGTAAAAATCTGGGAAGACTGCACTACTACCTTTAAATGATCTGATGTGCAAAGATGCAGCTGACAAAACTATGTAGGCAAGTAATCCGTCAACTTTTAGGTACCTTAAGGTTGTACTCAATGAGAACCTTACATGGCATGATCATATTGAAAGACGATTGGAGTAATTAGGAGTGAAGCATTTGTTACCTTTATCAGCTGGGTTAACTCTTCATAATAGCTTAACTGTCCGTTTATTCGACTATGGTGATATTGTTATGTATAATGTAATGACAGCCTACAACCCTTACAGAATAAGGTGGTTAAAATTATTCTCAATAAGCCAACACGTAGCCTAACAAATCAAGCCTTTAAGTAGCAGGAGAAAGTACCATTGAATAGTATCTGTATTCAAATGCTTAAATGGTGAGATATATTTTTCAGTCAAAACTTCAACTTCCCATCCTAATATAATATTATATTACAATACACGTAATAAGGCCAATGTTCATTTACCCAAGGTACGCACATATTGGGGTAAACAGAGATTTGTTTATCATGCCATAAAGGAATATGACTTAGAACCTAGTATAAGAGAAGTGAAATTGTCACATACTTTTAAAACTAGTCTCAAGACCCTCACATAGTTCTATTTTCTGTCTCTCTAGTTGTTTGTCATGTACTGATACTAACTGATCCACCTAGATGTAGCCCAATGATGTCAGCGATCAGACTACATTTGTATTAATTTTGAATTCAATTGAAATAGTGTGTGCGAGTGTGTATTATGTGTACCAGATGTGTTAATCAGCCGAGCAGGGAATGTCACTGGTGTTAAAGGTACTCAATAACTGCTGTGACATAAAGTACATGTAGACCTCTTCGTCATGTTCCATCTTGCTACATTGAAATACAATGTTAAATGAAAATGATTTTGAGAATCCTCAATTTGATTACAGCTGTCTGGATTCTCTGTTTGAGAGGTACTTTTACATAAATTTTTTTTTTTACAAATGCACCTCTTAAAATGGATTTGAAATGCATAAGGTACAAAATGAAATACATTTTGCACCAAAGCTTCCATACATGTTTAATAGTAATAACAGCTGCTGTAATAATATTGTGATCCACAATAATTATTACATTGATAAAGAATTATTACAAAAGCAAGAAAACGAGAATGTGACATTAGAATAGCCCTCTCACATGAATATACTTTTAGAGATAATGAAGTTATCACCATAAAAGCATTTATACATGATATGTATGTGTAGTATATTATTATGCAAATGTAATTTAATACATATTCATTGTTATATGCTTATTGTCATTAAACACATACAAATTAAAATAAATTATCCCTGTTTACGTTGCCTAAGTTCAAGGTCACCCATACATACATACATGTATCTTCAAGCAGCCCATGAACCAACCCTCAAATGGTAAGACAGAGTTAAGCATGTGACATATGAGAAAACAGTTCAGAGCCGAAATTGCTGCATGCTCTTCTATGGTAGAGAACTTCCACGATTAACATGCTGCATTGTTATTTCCTTTCTTTCACATGGAATAAATTTAAAAATGTAAATTGTCATAAAACACTGTAGTAAAAACCACCTGGAGTTTCTTTGTAATCAATACAAAGAAACTATCATACCCCATGCACACGTTAGCAATTAAATGGCTAACAAAAGCGTTAACAAGATAACCCATAAACGTTTCTGGGGGCATCCTCGATCTTAACAAGAGGCCCTGCAGGTGGGTATGCTTTGCCACCAAATAGAAGTCTAAACTGCAAAGCGATTACATGGCGGGTTGCTGCACTTCTCCTAATCTGTGCCCCTGCAACATTTTCCTGCACTGAAACTTGTAACAAAAAGAAATAAAAAGTAATGAGAATGACTGTTACGATAGTACAGATGAACCTCATATGATAACAATCTGTTTTTTTAATGCAAATGTAAGTATTCCTTTAGGGATGCCAGCAATCTTTTATTTTTCTTCGTAGCAGTATAAGCAAGATCAAATTCCAGAAGCCCATTTGTGACCAGCAAAATAACAATCTAATGCTCTATTCTTTCACAACACCCACAAGAGCCGGTCTCAGTGTCCTTCCATGCAGTTTATATCCAACCTTTTCTACAATAGCAACAGTGCCTTTCTCTTTATCAGGAAGTGGAATCTGGAACAATGCTTCATGACTGTAAGGATCAAATTTTTCATCCAATGGGTTGATTTTTTCCAGACCATTCTTTTTGAAAACTTTTTGTAATTGAGCTTCAGTCATTAAAAGCCCATCATACAAGTTCTTCAATGAATCATTCTTTGCAATCTCTTCCTTTGGAACTATTTCCGTTGCTTTTCCTAAAATGTCTGCAACTTCAAGCAGATCTTTTGAGAAGGTCTGAATTCCAAACAATCTAGCTTCTTCAACTTGTTTCCTGCTGCGCGAGAGAATATTCTCATTATCTGCCAAGGAACGTTTATACTTGTCCTGAAAGAAAAACCACTGTCAGCAAGGAGAATTTTTGTTATACTAGCAGTATTACTGACATTGCATCATCTGATTTTTATTGCATCAGTAATCTAAGTTATGTTAATAGAAGGAAAAGCATGATCGAGATGGGCAATATTTTTTACGATGGAGTAGCCAAGTGTAGTCAATGGAAAGTTTGTTCCGAGTTTTTCACTTAAATTTCTGAGCATTTTTATGCATGTCTCAGGGTCCATTGAGCCAATCACTCTGATATCTGGGTATCATTGGAAAGATCTTCTTCTCCTGCAGAACTTACAAATAAAGGTGATGATGTCAGAATTGAAACAAAGGCCAAAGCTCCCCATGGCTGGTTACAGCCAGCACAGGAGTCAATGGGTTAAACCATGTTGAATTAATTATGAAGACTATGTCATAATTGCGACATAATGATAAACCGTTTTATATAATTAAAAAAAAACTTCAAACAAGTCCTTATTTCTGTACATATACCTAAAAACAAAAAGAAGCTAAGTATGATGAGAAAACATGTTCCCTAAGGGCCAAGTTACACTAGAGGGCAATTTGGGATTTGTCCAGGATGAAATCGGCCAGTTACATAAGATTATTTTGTCCAGAAAAGCTACAGTTGCACTTGAGGACAAAATCTGTCAACAAACAGTCTTCTTGTTCTCAGCTAACAAAAAAATGGATGGGGTGATGAAGTTGCGGTTGATTCCAAGGTTTTGTTGTCTTCTGGCAACGAGTCAGAACTCGTGGTCAAAGGGGCTGGACAAGGAGTTCCTTGATCATTTGTAAACATGTAAGGGTAATAAGGCAAACCTGGATGGATCCATACAGGTGTTGCATTTGGTACAGAGAATATTGGTCATACTGGCTGATTTCACCTTGATTTACTGTTGCATATTTG
>OZ026597.1:25413273-25438273 GCA_964020085.1 Micromussa lordhowensis | reverse complement strand
TCTGATGGGCTCCTTATAATGTATAGCATTTCTGAAACAAATTTTGAGAACATTTTAAGAACACTTTCAGGCTAATTTTTCACTTAGTACCCAGTAAATAAGATCTTTATCAGCCTGAACCCCCAAATCATAGGTTCTTACATGTATATGTGGGTGTTCCATATCTATACTCTCCCCACCCCCGTTATGATGGGATTGGACTTTCCAGGGGGGTGGGGGTTTCTGTGAGAACCAAAAAATTTAAAGAAATGTATGAAGCTTAATTGGAATTTCCAGAGGGGTGGTGGGGGGTCCTAGAAAAAATCCCTTCTGGGGTGAGGTATGGATAGTTTTTTTGGAACTACACATTTTGATGGTCAGAGAAAGCTGGAAGAGCAATTTCCTTGACATATATATTGGTGCACAGTTTATAAATCATCCCCAGATGCAAATGTGGATTGATGAAGAAGATGAGGAAGCTCTACAGTACATGACATTTCTAGAAGTTGAAGAGTTTGAAGATATCAAGTCTGGATACAGAATAAAGTTTGTAAGTGTTCTCCATAACACAAGTCTCCTATGCAGACATTCTTATGGCTTGTCACACAATCTTTCCCCCTTTGTTGGACTGTTGACTTTCTTCTTTTTATTTTTTTTTCTTTCTATAATTTATTAAGTTGTAAGTGAATAGCTACTTTGTATTTTTAAAAATCTTGAACTGGCAATGTGGATAAGATCTTATCTGTATGCACTGTGACCGATGAACAATCCACACTTTATGTCTAGGTATTGCTTCTTACATGTAGATTATTATTCTTAGATGCGCTGAGGCAGTGGCACTACCTTACTGCAAAGCATTTATTCAATTTTTTTCACTCTCTCTCTCTCTCAAAGAGGATCACTCGTTGTAGTTTGGTAACATTTCCATAGGGACTTCCCCCAAGCAAGTAGTAGTTAACAACTATTCACTGAAGTGGAGGTGGCTAGCGGTGGATATTTACCGAGCCGCAAAGTGGCGAGGTAAATATCCTCCACTAGCCACCGACACTGAGGTGAATAGTTTTTTTTTGTTGTTGTTTTTTGTTTTAATTTACACTTTATTAATACACATAACCCTATATACAATACAATGCAACAAATTACAATTTTAACAATTGCTGAATTAATACATTTATAAGCTTACAGTGAATAGAAATAAAAAGAAATTTAATAATAACAGTGACTTAACCGGTGCTTAATAGAGGAGCATCAATGCAAGTAAATTTTAAATTAAGGTGAATAGTTGTTTTAGTTTATACTGAAACAGTGAGATAATAAACACCAAAAACAAATTAATTTGGATGATTTCTTCACTTTTCACGGATGCAAACCGGACGCCATTTTCTCTCGAGTTGCTCAGAGGTAAATAGCACAGGATATCCGGAGTTTGATGAGCCAATCAGCGCGCAGCATCAACACTATCCACTGTTTTGGTATATACTAATTTTTGTTATTAACTGAGCAGGTGGTCTGTATAGAAGAATCTTGACTAAGGTCTGTACACACAACCAAGGTCAAAGTTCTCCCATACATATGGCTAACAAACATTTTATTTGTTTAATGTAACTGGTTTGTACTAGCTGACATTTTGCTTATGAACAGCAATGAGCTGAACTTAAATCTGCCAAAGTTTGCTCATCCTCTTCAGTTACTTTTGTTCTCATCAGGCTTTTTGGCACTTCCATGGAACTAAAACAAGTAATATTTTTAGAAGAAAATAGTCAATATTTTTGAATTTTTGTTTGCAAGTTTTTCACTGCAAACTGTAAGCGGTCTAGATGCCGGTCTAGATGGGAAAATCCAGATCATGGTCAATATCAATTTCAGTCAATCAAATACATGAATTTGGTAGTTCTCAGTCCTTGTGAGACACAGCCATATAATTAACAATTATTCCACAAGCGCACATTGGATATGAGATGATAGGTAGCCAATGAGGCACGTAGCGCCGAGTTGGCTATAATCATCTCGTATCCAACAAGTGTGAGTGGAATAATTGTTTTGTTAAACACAACCACCAATTTTCGCTAAAATCTTGCTACGTTTTATTTTGCAAAATCCTCTCTTGGACCGCCATTGTTTCTTTCCACGGAAAAAAGTTTCAGAATTTCAGCTGTTGTGTTGACGCGTACACTTACCATATTTGTAGGGCATGGTATAATGGCTCATATACCATGGCCACTAAGCCAATCAAATTCCTTGAATTGCATTATACAATGACCCAGTTTTTATTAATACCAGGAATATACCATATTAAGCCTGCATTGCCACTATCACACTATTTCTTTGTTTGCTTTTGTCACTGTGTCACCTTTTCCTCTATTGTATAATGTGTTGCCTTTGCAAAATATCTAAAACTAAAGCCTGAATAATTTTCTTCTATCACCTTTGAAGGGTTTTGCAGAAAATCCATATTTTACAAATGAAGTGCTTTATAAAGAGGTCATTCTCAATGAGCACTGTGACCAGTCAACTAGGGCTACTCCCATCAAGTGGAAAGCAGGAATGGTAAGATGTATTCTTGTGACTAAATTTAAATGTATTAAGTAACTAAATGAAAGTCCACTGACCAAAGGTTAAGTAATTTCAGCTGTGAATTGTCCAAGGAGTTATACCCAATTAACATGCAGATATTCATTTTCATTGCATGTGCCATAGTTAATAGAGGAGAATGGTTATGAAACCCAGCAAAGTTATTGTTGTATGTTTTTGTTCGGGGTTTTTGGCCTTGATCATGTGCAAAAAAACAATTGTTGTTTACCTCTGACTGAGGAACTAACCAATAGAAATGTTTTGATTACGTAGTTCATGCATAGTGTGCGAGTGTAAAACAAAACATTGTGCACAGTCATGGACCTTCCAACATAAATGAAGCCATCTTTGTTTGCTTCTTTGATGTTTGCCGGGCTACATAACCATTCCCCTCCATCAACTATGCATCTACTAAGGTTTTTGCACAGGCTTCATAATTTTGAACTGGTTATTATTAGAAAAAGTGTTATATACTATATGACCCATTCATTCAAAATCATCCATTCATTCATTCGTCAACTGAAATATACACCTTGCTCCTCAGGTTGTGCTGTATAGTTGTTAATTTGTTTCTCTAGAGCCTCATTCCTAAAACATTTCTTAATGTTAAATTATGCCATGACAGGACCTAACTCAGCGGTACAGTCAACAGAACATGTTAAAAGGACGGAAGAGAGGTCATGAAGAACCCCAAAGCTTCTTCAGCTGGTTCACTGACCAGGATTCTGGCGATGAGTTAGGAGAAACAATTAAAGATGAAATATGGCCAAACCCTCTGCAGTATTTCTTGGTATGTTGTATTGTGTGACCACTGGGGATAAAATTAAGCTCATTAGACAAGTACATGTAGTTCATCTAAGATAAATTAACAAAGTAGATTATGGCGCTGATAAGCTAACTGATAAGCCAAGTTTAAAATTTATCTTTTGTAACAATATTCAAGTGATGTGCCAAGTCAGATTTTAAAATATCTTGTTGCACAAATTTTTGCATTATAAATTGTTTCACAGCCTATTGTCAGTAATATTTTCTCGAAACATGACACAGTTCATAAAACACTGCTTTCAGTAAACAATGCCTTTGTATTACTTTGTACAAAATTAGAGTAAAAAATTGATAATGCGATGATAGTAATAGATTGCTTGTTGTGTTAACTGGTATGAAGTGTTTTGTGGTATAATAATGTAGGATGGTTGCCAACATATTTTAGGGAACTTCAAACAGTGGACTTCAGGAAGAGAATGAGGAAGATGAAGAAGACATTGATGAGGATGAGTCAGAGGATCAGGTAATGTATGGAAAAACATTTCTGATAAGTGTTGGTCTCTTCCCTTTATCAACTCCATTGTGTGCTACCCCCCTCACTGCCCTGCCCAAGTAAAAAGGACAGTGGTGCTCATCAGAAATTTTGAAAACAACCCCTAAGAGGTACCAAGATCTTGTTTTGTGTGGGTGTGGCTTGAAATTTTTTCACCCCTTAGAGGTACCGATTCTTAGACAATTAAACCTCAGTTGATTTCCCTAAAAGGTACCAAAAAAGCTGCTGCCGTGGACCTTTCTTTAAATGTGAGATGTATGTATGTATGTACATATGTAAAGATGCTCATCACCCTTTATTTCTTGTAAACAAGTCAGGAGAATTTCTGCATTTCCCTTTCTTCAACTGTCAACACTTGTCACTAACAACAACCTGTTTAACACTGAAAGCTATTTGTATACCCAGCTGTATGGTTTTACCTCCCAAAACATGCCGATACACTGCTATGCAAATTCCTGAATTGTTTGAGAATCTAGTTAATACTTTGATGTCAATGCATAATTATGTAGCTACAAATGTAATTACTAGCTTATTCAATATTTTTATACTACAGTGTACAGTATTACTCTATTGATTGATTGACTGATTAATTACCCAGTTATTTAGTATTTTCCCAGGTACATGGGTTTTTAATGCTGTTAAATGCAATTTAACAAAGTTGACAACAGAGAAAAGCTGGTACTTCTGGTCAGCGGTATTCGTGTGGTATTGCAGGCTCAGTGTACTAGCATGTTCCAGCGTGGTGGCCCCTGGAACTTTTTGGTCATAGGAATGAGCCGTTTCCTGTACATCTTTGGTCTATTTGTCACCGTCTTTCTACCTCCCTGTCTGCACTTTTGACTCAGTGTTACCAGTGCCTAGAAGGCTGCAGGGGCTCATGGCTGGGTTGCTGGGATTGCCAGCCATGGGAGCGTATACTGTCTAGGGGCCGGCTGGTCACAGTGGAGGCCCCTGGATATCCCAGGCACCCACCTTCCATACAGCACAATACAGCACCATGCAGTTGTTAACTACAAGGTTCAGCCTTGTGCGTGTAGTTTGGGCGACTATCCTTTGAAAGTTATATATTATAAATCGTTATTCTGGACCCAGAATCAAGTGGATTGGGTTCAAGTCCTGCCAGTGTCATTGCTTTGTGCTCTTGGGAGAGGTACTTTATTCAAACAGTTCCTGTCTCCACCCAGGCGAATTTAATGCTGAGGGGGAGTAGTGCTGTGATTAATAGGCATCCCATCCAGGGAGGGGGGAGGGGGTAAAATACTCCTTCCTGTAGTTTCTTAATGCTAATCAAACAGGGATGTGCACCAGCCTGATAACTTATAAGCCGCTTAGGAAATTGGATAGACGTAAATTTGTAACCTTTACTGTCCTATTGCATCTGAAGCCTTTGGTCCATGTCTGTCAATAGGATGACGTAGTTGTAGTAGATGACGGGGAAGAAGACGACGAGGGAGACGAGGAAGAAGGAGAAGATGAGGAGGAAGAGGATGATGATGAAGAGGAAGAAGAAGAGGAGGAGGAAGTGGTTGTTGAGGAGGGAGAAGAAGAAGATCTTGCGGAAGGAGAGGAAGGTGAAACACCGGTGGTTTACGAGCTAGAGGAAGAGGAAGAAGATGTCGATGAAGACGCTGAGCAAGCGGTAAGCGGAGAACAAACTATTACCTACAATGTTTGTGGGAAAGAGGGAAGCCTGTGTCGTAGTCGCTACATACGGTAGGTTTCTAGGGAAATTCCGTCTGCGACGCAGGCTAGGAAGAGGGGGAACTGTGACTGGAGCATTGAAGACTTACATGTTGACAAAGTCAACAGAATTACTTGCCCTTAAACGGTCTTGAAGGACGCCTTTTTTCCCTCCTTTTCTTTTTACTTTTTTTGATCTGCCATTATTAAAATGACAATAAAGAACTGTTAAGTGGGGCTTGGCCCTCATCGCCTGAGAGTCATAATTAACAGTTCACTTTGAAAATCGCCATCAGTCTACTGTCGAGGATTAGGCATAATGGATTATTAGAGGACGAAAAGACATTTAATTTGGAACATATTGCTTTTCATGTCTTATTTGTAAGGACGATCAGGTTCTTCTAGAGGGCGAGGAAGACGATGACGATGAAGACGAAGGAGTTGAACAAGACGATGACGAGGAGGGCGATGAAGGCGAGGATGAGGAGGGCGAGGAAGAAGACGACGACGAAGAAGGAGAAGAAGAAGAAAAGACAACAACGGAATGACGAACTATTATTTTTACACGTGTATTTAAAATATATCTTGAACTAAGGTGAACACAGCAGATGCTTAAGTTTCACGCTCCATCCAAAGTAACTTTTTCCCTTACTATAGAACATACGCTCGTAGTTTGTTTTGAGTTACCAAACCACATCTCACTGTTTTATAAAATTCCTATTTTTATATGTAGTTTATGACCTCGTTTGTCTCCGTTGAAGAGGTTTGCGTGACTTGTTTGGCGTGATACGAATGCACTGTGTGTAGTCACGAGTGTCACGAGTCACACCAACTGTCTGGGTTGGTTCCTGGAGGTACATGATGTAAGCGTTAATCCGAAAGAAATACCGTGTTAATGACTTTTAAATTTCAGCTCAAGTCTTAATTTTGTTCATCGCGTATTTCTGAGTACCCGTTGACCTTGACCTTCATCTCAGAGTAAATAGCCTGTGTGGATAAAAGGTGATGATTACCCCAGAGATGTGCATGTCATCCCAAGAATGCTTATTATCCCATGCCGAGGTGTATGTCACTCCACTTCTAATTTATCTCGGGGATGTGTGTTACCCCAGGGTTTTGCGTGTAATCTCAACATTCCGTATGTTACCCCAGGGATGGGGATGTAATGATCTTTAGTCCTGGCCGGCTTTCAAGGATCCTACGAAATTCGGGAATAACTCCAAGTGATGACGTTTGTGTTGTTAACTCATTGTTATAATGGTCAGTGTCACTATATCAGATGGATAAGCCAGAGTTCTGATGGCTTTTGTAAAATTATTCACTAATCGTTCAACAACTGCACCAGCAATAAAATTAACCAATCACAAGCATGAGAAAGCGCGGGAAAACACATGTAACCGACAACAAGCGAGAGCAGGAAAACACGTGACAGACGGCAAGTTGTTATAAATGTTAATCGCAATTGGTTTGTTAGCAATGATTGGTTAGAGTAGATTTCAAGAGTTTCCTTAGCCAATTTACATACAGTACGATCAGTAAGTGGAAACCAAACCAAGCAGACACGAATATTTTCGCTATTTTATTCTAAAACCACTCGCCTTCTTCTATTCATGGCCTTCGTGGAAATGTTTTCATGCTCTCGAGTTACAGCATTTTTAACTCAAGACCTGCACTTCGCTCGAGATTTTTAACTGAAGATTTCTCAGTTGCTGTCTGGTGGGTTTCCGCTATGCTGAGCTGTTTTCCTTTATACATTAACGGCGCATGATTTTCGTAACATTAATGTGAATACCTAACAGAGCTCTACACGCGGCACTGGTATCGTGTGATTGCCATAACTTATTGTATACTATTATTGATTTAAAATAAAACTGAAGGTTTTAATACCACTGGATACGAGTTTTGCTGTGCGTCTGAAAGAGTTTTTTTTCATTTTGCATGAAACCGTTTCATGCACAATGAAACGTGATTTCATGCACAATATGAAACGTGATTTAAAAAACCTACGTAGCTGTAAGCAGCTATCCCGCGATGGCTGGACAAAAAGCGTGTGTATACTAGATATTTTGAGGAAAACTATTTGGCCTTTTACTCTATGCCAAGGTCTGCAAAGCGAGTAATCAAAAGAAATATTCAGTAGAAAGATACTACTACTAAGCTTTTTTTTGTTCAAGTAACGCGAGCTTAGCCAACGCCAAATTTGACTCGACTTATCTCGGTCAGGAGTATAAACGAGCAGGATTAGCCGTAGCAGACTAGACTAATCATGAACTTTATTCAATATATAAGTTTGGATTTTTAATTTGCAAGGTCCAAATAATTAAATCATAGCCACCATTTTCTTAACCCTACACTTTGCGGAGAAACTAATAGTTTGCCTCATCTTCAGACATCTATACAAGTCCGATATAAAACAGTTATTAGTTACTGGAAAAAGCCATTTTACTTGACCTTATTTGAGGGAAGGTGTAATAGGCCATTTCAGAATTACCTTTAGCCTCTTTCCCAAAGCGAGTCTTGGTGCTCATCCTTTCATATGAAAATGAGATTTCATTCACATGCAAATCAAATTCATTTCCATATGAATGAAATCTCATTTTCATATGAAAGGATGAGCACCAAGACTCGCTTTGAGAAAGAGGCTAAAGGTAATTCGGAAATGGCCTATTGCGGAATTTGTTTTCCCGACTACATTTCTTTCAGTCCCGTAAAAAGGTTGGCAGGATTGTTCTACCACTCATCTATTCTCCCCTCCTGAAAAATAACACGGTCCATCCTTTATCGTTATTAACGGGAAGGGGTTCATAAAGAACGAAGAGCAAAGTTTGTTGTGTTGTGTTTCATGAGCTATTAAGGGATGCTCAGGGGGCAAATTAGTATGTATTTGCCCCCCCCCCCCCCTGAGCATCCCACAATAGCTATTTGAAAAATGGCCACCGTATCCCCGAAATGCTCTCGGTCTTTTAGCCATGGTGTATAGTTTAATATTTCAACATAGGGGGCTCTTACGTGAAAGGGGCGGGGATGCCCGTTGTCTCTCCTTAGGACTTTAGTCTTATTTAGGCGTTCAGGAGCCCCTTTCTGGAATGTCCCGGTAACCTAACGGACCCGAAGCCATTTTTTAGATCTAATAAGGAATAAAGGATCCAAGCAGTATATCACCAACTTTATTTCCCTGACAGAAATTACTCTTCTAAAATAACAAAAGTAAACAAAAAGGAATATTGTAAAGACATTTTTTTACACTTACATATGAAAAAAAAAACTTAAAAATGAAGAACGTACGTTAATAAAAGTATTTTTACACGTTAAGAAAACACTCAGTTTCTCCTTGAAAATTGGATATAATTGAGCAACTTGCCCATGCAAACTAAAAAAAACCGTCACTAAACTCTGACATTTTGACAATGTCAAAGAGATCTTGCGAACATCAAGACGTGGCACCTCCCCCTTCCCGGTTTCGAGAGAAGTAAAAGTTGTACGCCGTCAATGTCACGTTCTCCATCGTCGAAATGTTTCACTTCAATTAACGTGAACACATCGGACACCTGACGAATTACACAGACAACCTTCGTGTCTGTACTACCAACGCATTTCAACTGTAATGAAATGCAAAGACATGCTTCAATACCGCAAACTGCAGTTCGTGAGGCAAACCAGCTAACGTTTCGATAGTCGGCCGTTCGTCAGCGCCTGTACGTCTTGATTTTTGTTTGGGCCCCATTCCCCCGAGCACAACGCTCCGTACTAGCCTCTTAAAAGCTATTTTCAGCGCATCCGTCAGAAAACAAATAAAATTGAAATTGCACCTACAAACGCTTCAATTAATTGACCCAAGATATTTTGATACGAGAAAAAATACTAACTAATATTAAACAGCCACTTTTTTAAATATAGCTATATCCCACTGTTACTCCATGCTCGAAAAATAATTAAATGGCTACTTGTCGTCAATATTGAATTAAAATAAATACTTTTCACCGTCGAAGGCCTCTGAGGACCTCTCTGAGGTGATTCCATTCACGGAATATTCTAAAACTTGTTTAAAGGAAACATCAAAATCTCGTTTGATTCCTCGTTCACAATCAACTGCTATTATGGAACAAATAAACTACAGCTAACTGATACAGTTTGTATGAAATATCAAATCAACGGGGAGACAGTTACCAAAAGATCTAAAATCGTACCAATGAAGACATTTGTTCTCTCATTATCTTATTAAAGGCACTGAAAAATACTCTACATTTTAACTTAATATATTAAAAGTGATTATGAACTATACCATTTATGATTTCAAATTAATCTAAATTTTTCCCCTCCAACTTTTGTATTCCTTCTACCACGTTACATTATCACATAAATTATGTTAAATTATACAAATTATGCTATTTTCACGTTTGTTAGATTTTTAAGCAAATCCGAAGGAAACACATGTCATTGCTCTTTTGTTTTCTCCCGAATCTGCGCCCTTTATTTGTGTCCCTGTTTTAAGCTTCCTCTTCTTGACCTGAGAGGAAAGGCGAGCCACAACGTTTAGCACAAGATCAACCTGGAGGTGGAAAAATCTACCACAAGTTTGATATACTGATTGGACTATTCAGGGTTAACTACACATGCCGAAAGATCAGCAAGAAAGATCAAGTAGCAAGAAAGAACCTCATTTACAACACAAAAAGACAACCACAGAAAGCGTCCATCTGTTAAACTACTTTTATATGAGAATAACTTCGTGCTGAACCAACCACATTTTACAAATTTCTCACCCTGAATGGAACAAATCATACCTTATGCTGCCAACCAACAGAGGGTCAAGTGCGTACAGCCAATCAAATGTATCTTGCTCTTTCTCTGTTGTTGTTCGTACGAGAAATCTACAATGTCTTGTGCGGATTGAGAAAACACTGAAAGTCTGCAATACATGCAAAACCGTTAGGCAGGTTAGAGAACAAAGGCAAGGTTACACCGAACAACAATATAGTCGTGTTTTTTTTTTTACAAGGAAACACTGCAGATGTGTTCTGTAAAATGAAGATAACTGGTCTAAAGACTTACAGTTCTAACTTACTTGTCGCTGTCTGTAACTAACGAGACTCAAGACTCATTTTAGTAAGAGGCTATGGTTAGTTTGGCAAACGATAACAAGCTGGAAGTTTGTTTCTGGTTGTCTAATGCCCTAGAATAACCTAAGGAAGTTATAATTTCTCACCACAAAATACTCTGGACACTCCACTTTGGCATGCTTTAGATTGATTAAGAACTGTTCAACCTACAATCGACAAGAACGAAAGTTAAAAAATTCAAGGAATTCTCACTTGAACAACTTTTACTTTTAAGGAAGAGACGTGTTGTTGAATCTAAGCTTACCGGGTCACCTTCCTGGCGATAAAGAAGAACGTAAGGCTTTCTAATAATCTGGAAAGAACACAAAATGCAATTAAAACACACAGGAAAGTGTGGCAAAGGACGAAGGAGGTTTTGTACTCACCACATAACATTTGCTCCACCTAGAGCTGCAGTCGTCCATGATATGGAGATACCCTCGTTTGCTTATTACCGGGCTGCGGAGCACAGAGTTTAGGTTGATATCACGTTAGGTAGGTCCATAACACATGCGTACGTTACTATACTGTCATTAGGGAGCTTAAGCAAAGGCGTTTTTGAGCGACATACGGCAACCGGAAGTGGACGTTTCTCATTTTTACGCAGTGGATGCGCTCTAATTCTCAAGTAAATCGTCTCTGTAAGAGTAAAGGCACATAGTTTTACAAATGTGGTGGCGCCAAGGCGAGTAGAAAAAGAAAACGTCTCATTTCCGGTTGCCGTACGTCGCTCAAAAACGCCTTTGCTTAAGCTCCCTATTATCTTTTTCAGGTTTATGGAATCTAAAGGTTTTGACGATCCTAAGCTTCTAGTGGAAGGTCCTAGAAATATTTCGAGAGTTTTTGATGAGACGTTAATGGGATTTGAAAGACATAGGGAGACAACGTTAAAAAACACCGTAAGATTAATCCTATCAAACCGACGTGGTAACCTGTAAGGTAGTGTCTTTCACCTACAATCCCATCCTCCTCAACAGACGAGGCTTTGCTGCGGTGTAGAGCGCCATGTTTTACTAGCCTGACTATCAAGGCGAGCGTAACTTGGGGCTGGATGATACGCCATTTCCAAGCTACCTTGTGCCTCGGTTTCAAAACGAGTCCCCCTGCAAAACCTTTCAGATGAAAATGAGTTTGATTTACATGAAAAAGATCCTGTAGGGGAAACACCTTTTTATATGAAAGGTTTCGTAGGAACACTCGTTTTGACACGGAGGCAAAATGCAACTAAATATTTTGACTAAATATCCTATCTACATTAGGAATATGTTTACTCTCCGTACTACGTCCTATAATTTACGAGGTAACTACATTCTGACACTCCCTGTACCTAAAACTACTACTTATGGCCTTTGCTCTTTTTCTTACCACGTCGCTAAACTATGGAACTCACTGCATGCCGGATTGTTTTCTAACTTCGAACCTTACTGACTTTAGAAATGCATTAGCTTGTCTTAACTTAATGTAAATATGGCACTTTTTGTAAATATAGTATTTTAAAATATTCAGGACATGGATTTCTTTTATTTTAGCCATAGATTATATTTGTACAGAGTCGTAGTTTGTAAGTTATTGTATATTTTGTTAATTTTTTGTTATTTTTCTCTCGGAAATATTAGCTTTGGGAAGCTACTCTTAAATTCGAGAAGAAATAAAATTTATGTATATATGTATGTATGAAATATGGAGAATGGTTTACCTATCAGTCACATAATTGCTACATAGGCACTGAAGACGAGTTTCCGACCCTATAACATAACACTAAAAAGTGACTCGTAACATGAAAACGGGATTCGCAATAAATATATCAAGATACATATCAGATAAAATACCAACAAGGAGTCTTACTTCTTTCTGACGAGCACCACCTCTGGTGAGTAATACTCCACTCTAGATTCTTCATCTTCCTCATTCCGCCGGGTTCTCAACGCACTTGCACCTCCCTGTGACGATGAAGCTCGACCCTGAGAGCATTGCATTTCACAAACAAAACAACTTTATTACAGGAACATTTCGGCCAGCTAAGTAGTCTATATAACAACCGTTACAGCGAAATCTGCGTATAACAACTTGGTAAAATAGGTTCTTGTATTTTGGGGTAGTAATTGGCAATTTAAGCTACGTAGGTTCTTAATTAGATTCTTAATTTCAATGAAGGAGCCGCTATAGTTGTTGATTACCAGAAGAAAAAAAAACTTAGGTTTTGTCCTTGAATATACAGTATTTATTCACAACTGTATAATGTATTTTCTTGTAGTATAAATTTCAAAGTCAGACTCGTTGGTAAAAATGTTTATCTTAATTTAACTGTAACCCACATATAAGAGCTTGCCTGATCTTGCTTGGCTATACAGGTTCTTATACTTTTGGGCATTAAAATGCCAAATTTCTGCCCTCAGGTTCTTAAGTCACTAAGTTCCTACACGCAGGTTTTTACTGTCACTGCTCTTTATTAAATATTAGCTGCGTGGGCATGAAACGAAACTTTTGACGTTCCCGCTGAAGCCCAATAAGGCGAGAACCACAGACTTTAGTCATGTTAAAACAACAGGGGTGGTAAGGGTGCTCGCCTAGCATAAAGGAAAACATTTTGTACTAAAAACATTGTTATAAGTACACCTTTAGAACAAACGTGAAGACACAAGCAAAGTGTAAATGGCCTAGCTCGCGTTTTTAAAACCTCTCCATAACGTGACAGTTCGGCCATGAAACAAAGTTCATTGAAAAGCACAGCTCAAGAGCACAATATTTGTTCATTGCAGACCCAAAAGGCACGCACTTGTTAAGTGGAATCACTCACCTCGCTTAAGTCTTTTTTCCAATTTAAGAGACGAAGACACTGAAAGGCAAAAAGAGAAGAGAGTGAAAATACCCATTTAGCTCTTAGTTTAGTTTAAAACCGAGAAATGCTTGGTTAAATACATACATACATACCAACTTTAATACATGACAACAAAGTAAAGATAAAAATAAAACAAAGCCATCTACAGAAGCAGTATAATCAAGTCTATATAGTAAATTACATGATTAAATTACGTTGTACTGTCCATGAAGTCTTTTAATAAAAAGTTCTTCAGTTTTGGTTTGAACTCTTAAATGAGCTTTGCCTGGGACATTACAAGTCCAGTCAGTTCTTGAAGACGAGTTCGACCCTTAATCGTAACCGTAAAGAGTGACTCATAACCTGAAAAAAGGGATCCGGAATAAATATTTCAAGTTTTCTGACAGGACCCTGCATGTTCTTAACAATGAAATATGCTTACGGTATTGAGGTGCACGGTACACTACCTTCTTCAGCAAAGTTTCTTTCACTTTCACTGGGTCAACGTCCCTCGTAAAACGCAGCGGTTTTCCGGCAGGAATTGAAGCTATTGACAGAAACGACGAGGACAACGAAATAGAGCCCAGGCTACTCCGGCTGGAACACTCACTGCCGGCAGAGAAAATACCCGGATCTACCAGCACCGTGTCAGGACGGTCAGAGGACATAAGCTTCTCGCCGAGACAAAGGATATGACGAGCTTTACCCACCTGTAAACAGCAGAGAGAGCGGATCAAAAAGCGTGTCACATACTACACAATGTAACAGTACTATCAAAGGTTTAATTAGTATGATGAAATACCAAGCTAGACTACAGGACCCTTAAAGGAAATGCTTGGAAGTCACTACTGAACTCAGTATAAACCATTTTCCCCAGCAAGATGCTAGAAGTAGTTGGATTTTACTAATTCCCCTTGCTTCGTCTTTTGAATGGCAATAGACCATTTTACAGTTGTTGGCAAAGTGACCTGGCCTCTGACTGGCAGTGAGGCTGGAGTTGACCTTGTTTTGATACAGACCTCTATGCTTTTATTGTGCAAATCAAGTTGTTCTCATGCTAACTAGTTGACATTTACATGAGAAAAGCTTGAAGGTCTGTATCAAAGCAAGGTCACCTCCAGCCTCGCCTGCATTCATGGCCAGGTAACTAAGCACACAACTGTAAAATGGCCTATTAATCCTGGCCACCCTCGTTTGACTCTTTGGGGATAGAGAATCCCGGACGAAATTGCTTAACTCTATGTGCGCATTGCATGCTTACGTACAGTAATCCTTTTACCTCCTGAATTCTCTCCAGTTTGTCCAAATGTGACTGATGTTCATCAATGAGTGATAATCCTCTGGGTTTCCACTCTCCCAAGTTTTCTTCACCTCTCACGTAAATGCTCGAGGTGTCCATTACCACTCTTCTCTTTGTTTTCATCACTAAAGGAAAAAAAACGAATATAGAACAGAAAAGATTGCAAATGTTAAAAGGTTGCTGTATTTTGAAAAACGCACATGATTACATAAAACGTGAGAAAGTGAATTTGGCCATTTCAGTTTGATCACAGAGATCACTCAAGAAAAGTACAATTCCCTTAAAATGAACTTTACCACATCAATAACTAACCATTTCCCTAGCCATCTAAAGTTCTGGAGAAAGGGCGGGAAAATCTATCTCCTGAAAAAAGTTTTCGATGTGTTTTTTTTTTCCGATGTACAGTTTATATATCGAACTGTATAATGAACAAAGGAAACTTTACTTACACTGCCCATGCTCATCAGCAGGATGATAAACAACTTCAAATATATCACTGAGTTTGTCACTAGAAAACAAGGAAAAACAACGCTAAATATTATAAACATTCTGGAACTTTTACAGTATACCCGCTGTCATGGATATTGCCAAGCCTTATAATATAAAACGTACTTTTCTGGACGCTTTGACGAGCCGAAGAAGCTCCAAACAGATCTGCAAAATGTAACAATACAGAAGCTTATAGACTGTACGTGTTACCAAGAAACAACGCTTGCTGACAAAGAAATTCAGACAGACCACGATCCAGCTGTACTGCGGGCTCACCTGGAAGACGTTTTTGAATCCCTTCCAAACACACACACAGAAATATCCTTTGTGATGCAAGAAGTTTGGCAACAGTTTTCCAGCTGCCAAAAAACGGATTTCATCTGTGAAGATCTAATCTTAAAACACTCAATGAGACATTTACTCACGGGATGCCATTTTCAGAATACCACACTGAGTAAGTCAGTGGTAATGGCACTCTAAAAATTAAGTGATACTTATTACATGGATAATTAATCGTAGCTTTTTGGTACGTATTTACCCTACCCAAGATGGGCCAAGTGACTATAGTCAAATCAGGTCAGTGACTTGACACTGTAGCCATATCAGGTCAGACACTAGTCTCCGCCGCAGCCGTTTTTTGGGATGTCACGTAACGCTCCCCCCCAAAGGGGAGCGTTGCGTGACATCCTAAAAAACGGCTTCGAAGGAGATTAGTCAGAGACTTGATATCGCAGGATGGTAGGTCAGTCACGGGACAGTAAGACACGACTTCTGATTAGCAAATTCCGAATTTGAGTACGGTAAACGAACTAAGTAGTACGGTATTTCAAGTAAACGTCGTGAGAAAAATGAACCTTCAAAAAAAAAAGACCAACCTCAAGATACGCTGACATGGTAACAAACACGAGCTCTCCTGGCGGCGTTACTCTGCAAAGGGTCACGCAACACGTGGGTTAGATATGGCTGGTTTGCAGTGTCACGCCATCAAAAATGAAAATCGTAGCCATTCAACAAATTAAGTCAAGAAGCTGGGATAAGAATGATTGATATATAAACAACCTCGTCAAGATTTAAATCTGTGCGGTTATTTATTCGCACGTTATCCGGAAAAGTGTTTCACCCAACTTTATAGGGCTTTGTATGGAGGAGGTGCTGTGGCCGAGTGCTTTAGGGCTCTGGAGGTCCCTGGTTCAAATCCGCTACCACCACCAGTTGGAATTCTTAACAGTATATGTTCTATTTAAAATAGTTATTTACAGTGTCGCCAATTAGCACAACAGTGCTAAATACATACGACTAAATACATACGACAAGTCATTAGAGGGTCTTACATCTGATGAAACAAAAACTTCAGAAGGATTGATAATTTTTTATTTTGGAAAATGATGACGTCACATGAAATAGTAAGAAATAGTAAAACAACACTTATCTGGTCTACCTGTTAAGTAAGATGGAGTTATGAAGCGACGAGTCCCAGGCCGCCTCGAACCTAAACACGCATTTGTTCTCATCCGGGTGGGATTGGACTTTAGGTGACAGTACCTTTAAAGAGATGGTATGAGGCGAACTCTCCCCGGCAGGGGGAGGGACAACAGCTGTGCGGACACGACCTACAAGAAAAAAGATTAGCATCTTATGAGTGCTCAACTCCCCACAACACTTATCAGAAAACTTACTTACAAGAGACGATAGCACAATTCTCCACAAATATACTTTTGACTCTCGTATGACGTCGGGCGTGGGAGTGTTAGGACTGCACAGTATGCAGTCATACAATTCAATAATGGAGACCTTTACATCCACGTTTACCGCAAACGTCAAACTGCGGTTTGAGGTTAGACGGTTGCTGTTCGCCGTTCGGACGCCTAAATCGATTTAGATTGGAGTACATTCCTGCCAATGCAAGAAAAATTGTCAAAATCACGCCAAGCCAAAGAAATAAAGCATCATAAAACAACTTAAGCCGCCGCCATATTGGATTTCCATCTAGGATCATACCTTTCTACAAACAACAACAAAAGCAAAATGCTTACTTGCCTGAAAAATTTATCCAATTTGTTGAAAAAGGGTTACTTTATTCGATTTTAGCATTTGCACGTGGCATAAAATAAAATTCAAGGCAATACAGCTTGAGGTAAATGACTTAGGTGAAAACCCATTTCTTGACGTTTAAAACGCGAGTTGAAACCT
Organism: Micromussa lordhowensis; assembly: GCA_964020085.1. Classification (NCBI taxonomy): domain Eukaryota; kingdom Metazoa; phylum Cnidaria; class Anthozoa; order Scleractinia; family Lobophylliidae; genus Micromussa; species Micromussa lordhowensis. Next base: position 25,420,829 of record OZ026597.1, on the reverse strand, counting down.
CAAACGTGGCGTCTGGCTATGGTCACATGATCCCTAGCGGTTAGCCGTTCGCGGGAAACGTGAATCGTAAAGTCGTGACAACGGCGATACGACGATCTTTCCGCCGTCTGCATTTACGCTAACATTTAACTTACAGACAGAAACCTCAAGAGCATGACGACTTACAGTAACTGGTAAAACGCTCTACAAACAGTAAGGTGTAACTTTCCAGTTTTATGGGACACACTGCCAACTTGTATAATAGATTAGCACTGAATTTCACCATTTAAATTTTTGCACATTAGGTCGATCAGATTTTCATACAATTGCACTTAAGCTTAAAACTTCGATACGTGCAGAGGCAGCGAGATCTCGAGGGCTGAGTAGTGGCAAAATGCATTGTCGTGTCGCCGTAAACCTTAACGGACTGTTAAGTCCGGATAACTGGGCAGGAACCTAAAAGGAGCCTTCCAAAACCTGAGAGGACACATCCCGACTGGGGATTCATAGACAACTACTCAGTGATTGATATAAGGCAAGCCTGTTTGCTCATCCACTTGTAACACTTATCGCGCCACTTACCAACAACCACGTCCATAACTTTTCTTATTCTTATATCCATGGAGTTCTCGTGTATTATAGTGACAACCAGGCGCCTTTGGATTCCCTGACAGAAAGAGGAATGAATCAACCGTCAATCATTCCTAACTCATGCTGAATAGGCAGCTTTGTTCACAGATAAGAATTGCTGTGTGTTTTCTTGGTTTTTACCAAGTCCAAGTGATTTACTAACATTTTTGTTCATGTTGAAGTCCTCATTTCATCCATTATGCAATCACAATCCGTGTTGCTGTATCAAAATAATATCGAAAAAATGTTGTCGTACATTTTCAAATCAACCCTTAAGTCCATACGATCAAAGTCCAAATTCTCATCGCCAACATCAGCAGAAATTCTTATTCGAATTCCATCTTATTCGTGAGGAAAAGTTGAAGCTGAGAAAGCAATGTTGGCGTTGTCTGTCTTGAGTAATCACGTGGTCACGTGTTTCCTGAGCTTTCTGATTGGTTGAAATCACTCGTGCAACGTGCTGAAAGCAATCAGAGCAAGCGCGCTGTTCTCTCAGCCATCATGCAAGAGTAATTTTACAGCTAGTGACACAGAGAATTAACTCTGTAGTGTAAATTTAAGTGCTTATGTACCCTAAGTTTTACAGCACTTGATTAATTCAAGTTGCATGTTTTGCTTCGATTCCCTGACAGACGACAGTCATTACAAAAACTGCTTTCAGTTACAGTTACACTTGAGCAGTCGACTTGAACGCCTAGCATTATGCAATATGGAAAATATATACCTGATGAAGAAGAAATACTCCACCACAAGGAATGTCCGGTTTATGTCTAACGGCGCACGGGAAATAACTGAAATCCATCAAATTATATAACGATCATTAAACTTGTCAAACCGTATCTTAGCGCATAAATAAATAATGAATAACCTAATTAATTCTATACAAAAATACTTGTAGCATGCTTACAAAGCTCACCAATCAGAGTCACTCAAAAGGAAAAATAAAAAAAAAAACAGAACGTAGTTAGAAGCTATGTCAGTACTAGCGAGGATAAAGACTGGTCGATAGATACATGTATCCCGAGTGCCAGCAGAAGAGAGACAAACATCAAGCTTTCACCCACGTAAACAAAAATTCTCAGTTCCGATGACCCATTACGATGGACAGGAAATGACAAAGACCAACGCCTTTTTAGGACGAAAGAATCATTTCGCCATAGATTATTCATTAACTCGATAATACCATTAACTCTAATCTACAACAAAGGAGGGTTTCTAACAGATCGCACTCATTATAAGGCGTTTGTTGAAGTAGGACAACTTACTCTCCAGACGGTGACATTTCAAAGACCTCAACCCAGACCAGCAAATCAAATTTCAAAGTGCCTTCGTCGTCACTATAAAACAGAATAATTTTTGTTACTTGTGAATGTGAAAATAGCTCGTGATAACAGACAGTTCTACATTATTCACTCAGTTATAACAGACGATAAGAAGTATTACAGCAGACAATAAATGAAATTAAAAACTGCAATTTATTGCTTTCATCGTCAAATAATCAAATAAATACATTTAAGAAAAATAAGTCAGCTTATGTTTGAATGTGACACTGTAAATGCATCGTCTTCAATTCAAGATTACAACAGCTGAAATAGCCCCCACGTAATAGTTACTTCTATTTTCTCACCGAAGTTGATATGGAACAGAGACGGAAGGTGTACAGTCTAAAATCAAAACAAATCAAAGAAGAACGTCACTGAATGCTGCCGTCATTCGACTTGCACTAGTTTTTCAACACATGGAGCCCTAGGCAAGTCTACCAAAACAAACAATCAAGACTTATTTAAAACAGACACGATGTTATCCGTTACCTATTGAAGACTTAGAATCTGTTTTGCCTTCCTTTACAATGGCCCTAATACGAAAGGACATAACAACGAATGAGCAAAAGTACCAGAGGGGAACGAGGTATCAATTCGAATGAATATGTCATCAGTATAGCGAAGTAGAAACACCCTTATCCCTACTAAACTGAACCGTCAACAGCAAATAGTTTGAGCAAGATCTTTTGGGGCAAAGTTTGCGTTGATTGGCTCGAATTGACGATGCTTGATTCGGTTTCTATAGCATTTAAAAGTGACTAAGAGAATCGCTGGGGCCATACATTACATTGCCCGAAAGGTCAAATGGCAATGAGAATGCTGCTCTCCCCAGTCGGGAGTGCTTGGTTACGGATGTAGACGTCCCACCACCCCCCACCTCCCCCCCGTCCCGTCCCCTACCACCACACCCCAGTCCATTATCACTTTGCAACAACAATATGGCAGAGGCCATTTACACTCCTGAGGGTATTGTAACCACAACAATAACAAACAGGATTTGTGTATGATCACTCCCAAATGGTAGTATAAGAAATGTGTGAAGACTAGTAAGGAGACTGTTGAATGACGATGTACCTTGGAAGCTGTACACTAGAGGGATGCTGATGCGGATAATGTTGATAGTGGCCGAACACTTCTACCTGAAGAGGTCTGTTACTGATGTAATCTATAAAATCCCTTGTTACCACAACTCCAACCTTCAATTAGGAATGATGAAAAGAACGGGTTTAGAAAGACTTATGGAAGTAGTTACAGGCGGCATGTTCAAACCATTCAAGGTGAAGATGAGTCAACAACCAATCCTAGTCACGGCTTGGCGTAACAGTTCAGTACAAGAACTTTGGTCTTAGTAGTCTTTTTCGGGTGGTCTGCCGTTGGCATGACTGGATCGTAATGAGAAAAAAATTACGAGAAGAAAAGTCAAGAAAAGGTATGTCACACCATCAGCATCTACACTGGCGTGTATACTTTGGTAACGCAACAGTCGAGACTGATAAACAGACGTGGCAGTTGTACCTAACCTCTGAGCAACTAGACACGATAAAACAAGAACAATAATATCTTTAAAGCAGCTTTGTTTTAAAATAATACCAGCACGAACAAGATAAGGACTGAAAAGCATAGCAGTCTGAAAAGATCATATCGCACAGCCGAGAATTGGGTTTTATTCTTCATGTCAAGACATGATTGTACTATGAATACATGTGAACACAACCGAGTAAACAACAATTATAGCAAACTAACTGCTTCCGTTCAACAAGCGATGGCAGTACCTTTTGAGTAAAGTAGAACCCTAAAGGGCCGCTATTTGGCTTATTAGCAACGGGCTCAGTACAAAATCCTTCATCCTCATCACTACACAGAAACCTAGAAAGAAACAAGAGATTGTCAACAGGAACCTCTGAAAAGAAATCTTCTGACTCCACGGCCTTAAAATTTTAATTCTTGTAATTTTAATTTTGTCGTGTCCCCTTGCGCAGGAGCCACGACAAGCCCTTTCATTTATCGCAAAAAAATTGATAACTACATGAACTTCTTGCTACGTTTTTGAAGAAGTTTTAGGTTAGCCGTCATCTCGTCGCCTGTGGCACAAAATGATCCTTCAGGTAGTTGTGATTTCATTTACACGATAAAAAAGATGAGCGAATAGGTACAAGTACTTTTAAAGACGAACTGCAAAGTTTACCTTATCTGACAGAATATATCTGTGTACTGGGCTGGAATCCCTTGAGCCTGCAGTACAGTGATGCTGATCACGTAAGGTTCGCCAACATGAAGTGTACCCTTTGAGAATGGAGGCTCAGTTACCTCATCTGCTTCAGCCGCTTCTTCTGCCTCCTGTGTGAATTGATTAGACCCGTCAAATATTCAGCCCAACGAATAGTAACTAAGCACAAGATTTTCTCTTGCAGTTGCCAAGCAACATAAGGTATTCTTCAAGTGCCGACTGATGAGGTATCAGTCGGAAGGGCTCGGAAAACATTTGTGAATGTTTGCGCTAGGTTTTGATCGGAGAAAGAGAACCAGAAAAAAATAGGAGAAACTCTAAGATATCTTTGCTAGAAGCGCAACTGAACCCATCTTTCACACTCAATTGCTTCTCTTTGTCACATCTTTTCTACATACATGTAAAGGAAGTGTAAACTTTACTTTTAAGAATTCAAGTCCACGTAAAGAGAACACGTTAAGAAAACTCTCAAGAATTTGGATGAGACTGTAGGTTGTGTTTTTTTTTAAATAAGCTTTAATGGGAATGTATATGTACACATTTATCTAAAGTAGTAAAAAAACTGGCGGTTACGTAAGGGACCATCTTGAGATAAAATTCTCTATCTACTAATGTCCAAGTTTACCTCTTCCGTCACTCCACTCTTTTGTTCGCGATCATCAGATCGTAAATCCAACCACAGGACGCATGACCGTCCCATGTCATCCACATGCGAAGTCTGATTATCTGCGAATACAATCCAGCAACTGATCAGTACCGACTGACTGAGGTTTGATCGGAATTAATAACGTAAAGGAGTAAAACAGTACAGTAACTGTAACAGATCCAATACCAGTGCACTGTTGGATGCTGATGGACAGATTTCCTTGTATATCTCCAGATTCACTGACAATAGGCATGGCTTGCTCCAGGGGAACACCATACACCAAGTTACTTAGGTATATAAACGATCTGGCGAAGAAAATTATGTCAAAGGTTTAATAGATATAGTTGCTTGATAGAATTTGAAGACCGAAAACTAGAGAATGAAGTCGATAATCGTCGCTTACAAGCTCAAATGTTCGTACTCCTGAGATAACTAGCTCTCTTCATCTTTTGCGTCCTTCAGAATAAAACTTAAGAAATTCATTTTCAATAATTACTGATTCTATGTAAACCATAAACCGCAGAGGTTCTTGTCAACACGTTACGTGCTGTATCTTGCCTTGCTAGAACCTGAACCTACAAGCCTAACTGGTTTTTATTAGGATTCCTGGCCATTTGTTTAATTATTTTTCCTGCTTTATAATTAAAAATTGTTAACAAGTCTATTTAGACGTTATGGAAAATGAAGTAAATTAAAATACAGTACAATTCGTTAGCCTCGACTAGGACATTGGTGAGTTGGCTTGATCCAGCATACCTTCCAATGAGCCTGAACCACGGCAGAGCGTCGTAAAAAGGATCAACAGCGTCAAAGGAGATGTTGGTGTTGGATTCTGCGGCAGTGTCATACATGAAGCGCATGTCCTCCAGTCGATCCCTAAATATTAAAACATGACTAACTCAGCTGCGAGTCGTCACTTACTGCTACTGTGCCACTGGAAGAACATGAGCTTGGCTTGCTCAAAAATCGCTTTATTATACGTTTGGTTTTTAAACAAGGACAAGAGCATAGATACATATACAATCAGGCCTTTGCACACAGTCAAATTAAAAGCAGAAGTGTAGCAGATCTCGTAAGTTGCAATTCTTTTCTAGTTGTAGCAGCTGTTATTGTTTCAGGGCTAGAGCCATTGTCTTTGTTGTATGTTCTATAGTCCTCTCAAAGGGTATCAAGTCATTCATGTGAGACCTTATGACAGCTGCTGCATGACATATTCAAAGAGCACAACAGTTTTGTAGAGCTCTGACGAAAACGTTGCACAATACGTCTGCAACGTGTGCTAGAAGCACTAAAAGCCCTTCAGCAATTAAGGAGTGTATTTAAGAGCAAAGTCGATTAGAGACGAGTCAAAATGGATATGATCTGATTGCAATGAGTGATTTTAAAGGCAGCCTTTGTCGCAATCTTTGATGTGCAGCAAAGGTGGTCTTTCATCCACTGCTGGATGGCATTAAACTTTGAATAGCAATGCAAGTAGTGATCTTAGGCTTCACTTGATATACTACCAAATTCTCCCAAGAAGAAGAATGGAAAACAAGTGAAAATGTGTAAGGAGGACGTTGATGTTGATCTTTGAGATCAAAGTCTCGTACTTTTCTTGCATCCTTACCGTAGTTTGCCAAGGGACCAGTAATGTGAAGCGCCATTTTTCATGTCTTTGACTTCAACGGCAAGTACCGAGGGATTGTCCTTGTGCCTGACGTCACTCACAAGGGACGATGGGAGGGGAGTGTAGAGTGTGTCTGTTAACAGCGTGAATTGAAACTCCACCTGCAAAACAACAAAGCAACTGACTGTTGACCTCTTCAGCAGTCTCTGTTTGGGTTCTTTTAAAGGGCGTTGGCGCATTGGGAGATTATCGTTTGTAAGTCAAATGTGGGAAGGTTTTTTTTTTGGTTCAAGACGTTTGATGATATGCTAGAGATAATTTAACCGATATCCCAAAACGCAACCGTGTTAAATTTATTAACAACATAATCAAACGAGCGAAAACGCCCCACAGGACTGTCACGGTCGACTGAAATCACAGCAAATGATCGATATATCAAACACGGAAGAGGTTTCCAAATGGATGTTTAGCAATAATATCAAGGGTAATCTGTCCGCAGACCATCTATTCGTCTCTTTCCTTTTCATTCTTCCCAACGTGGTTAACGTTTTGCTTGCGATCGTAACGAAATTGCCAGAGAAAGACTACGGTCTGTGTGCGGAAAATATAAAGGGGCACTATTCTACCTTTTTCCTCAACTCCACGCCGATGGCATTAGCTTCTTTCAACAGCACCGCATGACTCAACAAGTCGTCCTGAAATGTTAACAACCAGTGTGTATGCATTCAGTAACAGAAAAACTCACGACGCATGTTTACAGAGACTCAAGCCCAACGCCACACAAACTAGGTAACTGTAGCCAATGACACAAACAGGAAACTCTAGAGAGTGTGGTCCTATAATTGGTCTGGGACAATTTTTGTGCACATGTCCTGAACATTGCTGAAATGAAAATCCGTACTTTTGAGTTTTGAAACAGGAATCATATGAACACTCTTTTAAAAACCGTCTCTAGTCTCTCACACCTAACTGTGAATGGGTGACTGTTGTAACTGTTGTAAACAGAGCAGTATCATTAGCATCAGTAAAAGAAATATTGAAATGCGCAACGGAATGGACTCCTTCATACAAACCCTGAATGACGTGCACAGATAACACTTCCACTTGTCCACCACCACCTCTGCCAGGTTGAGCTCGCGCTCG
>OZ026597.1:25408273-25410773 GCA_964020085.1 Micromussa lordhowensis | reverse complement strand
TGTTTTCGATTGAGGAAAGATCAACATGAGTTTTTTCTTTTTACGTGAAGAGCCGTGGAGAGAAACATTCTAAAAGATTAAAAAGAGAACAAAGAGTGCAGAGTGATCGGTTTGGTTTGGGCTTTCTTTTTCCAGGGTTTTCAAAAAACATGGGTTACTATATCCAAAGGTTTAATTACATTTTTTCATTTAATGACAAACTAAAGGTGTTTGAATAATGTACGTTAAGATTTGCGAAAACGTGGCCGTCAAAATCATTACGTTCAATAATCACTCTGGTTGATGATCAAACATCTTAATTTGTACAATAAAACGCTTTTAAGTATTTGAATTAAATTTAAGCCAGTGTTATTTTCTCCTGTACGGGCAGGTCTTCCGTTCTCAGAAATGTAAAGGAGAAGTTTAAAATTAACAACATCTCGAAATTAAGTTCATTTTACGCCTGATTTTATGGTGAAATTTGATTATATTTATGTGCTGAACATTGCAAAAGACTACCATTCATAAACATATTTGGATTATCTTTCATTCTCTAGGTACGTAAACTATCAGGAGGTACTGACTAGGCTATAAGTCTGACCTAGTAAAGTTTGCCTTGTAACAAATAAAAAGTTGCACTTATTTGATTACCTTCCGTTGCAGTTCCTGAAGTCGAGTTTCATAGCTCTGAATAAAGAATTCAACAAAGTTCACAGATTAAGTTGAAGCAAAATAAGCAATCAATTAGTGAGTTAATCAGAGCGCCCAAAAACACACACACACAAAAAAAAAACAGCATTACCACTCTCTGTTGTTCTAGAAGCAAGTCAGCTTGATCTTTTTCTTTCTTAATTTGCTCCTCAAGTTCGACAACCCTGAAGAAAAACATTACAGTGCCCGATTAAAAATCCCTACAAGATCTGCATTAAAATCACCAGCAGTGACATAATTTTGCGTAAGTAGAGGACATTAGTTTCCTATTAAACGATTACAAAAAAAAACCCTCCACCTTTCATTCATTTCTTTAACATCCCAGCCCTGCTCTCTTAAGAGTTCCAACACGGCAAATGACCAGTCTACTGGCTCTTCACCTTTCGCCTCATTCTTTCCTACAGAAACAACAACAATAAACTTTTATTTCATGGCCACTCCTTCTTTACATTTAGCCTTGCAACTGAATAACTTATTATTGTTAGCACAATTGTCCTGGGTTGCCTTTTCTTCAGAGATATTGGTATATTTGTGCTAGAAGTATTGTGCCAGAGGTCATGGGTTCGAATCCCGTTCAAGCCTGAATTGAATTTCACAGCTGCTTAAGTTGTGTAATTATATAACTGCGATGATCAATCATGTCTTATAAAAGTTGTATCAAGCCCCTGGGAGCTTACCTTTAAATACTTGCTGTAGGGAGGGATGAGCTGCTATAAGAATTGGGGACTTAAAGTGCCCCTGTGACAAAAAATAAATAATTTTTTCCTTTGGATTTCAAAACTATGTTAACTAAACACCAAGTGACCCAAGTTTTAATCCTTGATTTAAAAAAGGCACCTGTTTATTTTAACTGGAACTTTCCTATTTAATGATCCGCCATTACTAAATTTAAGTTCTTGAGAGAGCTGGATCGAGGAGAAAATGACGTCAAAGGCTCACTAGTTTAAGAATGCAATGCGTGCGTACGCTGCAGAATTAATATGCAGCACGGGAGTTTTGGGCTTTCACACTTTTAAACTCGCACTTTGCATACATAATAAGCTGCGTTCACACGCTGAAATTTTAAGCTGGTGAGCCTTTGACGTCACTTTTCCCGGATCCAACCCTCTGAGGACAAATCGGTCAGGTTTCAACGTGAGTGATGGAGGATCGTGAAATCCAAAACTTACACTCAAAGTAAACGGCCTTCGGATAAAAATGAAAGGTCAGAATTTTACCAGTCAAGTGTTATGCAGACACACTTTCAGAAGTGATTTTTTTTTTATCACAGGGGCACTTTAATGCCGCTTTTTAACATTCGTTTATATATATGACTGACGAATAATTTGATATTGGTCACAAGTGCAATATCACTAAAATCCACTTCTATCTCAAATTTGAAAACGTTATGTAAACATGGCTGACAACTGATACTAAGTCCACGCGCACAATACGCCGGAGGAATTTGAAAACGCAGCTTTTTGTTCTACGGTTTGGCCTTCCGTCCACACTAATCCGTCACGAAAACGGAGCTTTTCGAAAACGCTCTTCAAACCGGAGGAATTTGACAACGCCAGCTTTGCGTTTTAATGCATACGGAAAACATTTTGATAACGGAGCTTTTCGAAAACGACGACGTTATGATAATCCTGTGATTTCCCTGCCCGCGTTTTCCTCAAACACAAATCCAAAATGACCGGTGATTGTTGTTGGAACATAAATTAACGTACCATTGATGTCTTCTAGAAGATTTCCTCGGGACTGACGAATCCGCTCCTCGCGAGCTGGTGATGAATTAAATATAATATCAAGTTTTCTTACCAAGTTTCTC
>OZ026597.1:25395573-25408073 GCA_964020085.1 Micromussa lordhowensis | reverse complement strand
ATCAACAAAATACAAACATCACGTGAAAACAATCAAACACCATACCTTGATCAGGATAATTAAATCTGAATACGTGATTGTTTCCAAGAATAATACGAGCCCCTGAAAAAAATCGAACATTAAATGAAATGAAGTTGCAGCCATCCCTTTCTGACAACTAGTAATAGGCCATTTCCGAATTACCTTTAGCCTCTTTCTCAAAGCGAGTCTTGGTGCTCACCTTTCATATGAAAATTATATTTCATTCACATGCAAATTAAACTCATTTTCATATGAATGGTTGTGCACCAGGCCTCGCTTTGAAAGAGAGGCTTTAGGTAACTCGGAAATGGTCTATTCATAAACAATCTAGCGTGTATTAATTCCAACACTCACCTGATCTTAACACTGTGGATTCTGTGACCAGCTTTCCGTTGACAAATGTACGGCTGTTCTCGCACGGAATTATTTTTACTACTCCTACAGATAACAACACAACGCCAAGATTAACATCTTCAACAACAACAACATTTAAGTATTGCATGAACTTTGAACGCAATGATTTGTTCGTGTCGGGAAGCTTTTGGAAAGTGGAATCTACCTTTTAGAACAAAGCAAGACGCCAATATTACTGAGAGCTAAAGATACTATGTTAATTCCCTATGTGAGTATAAGCTTAACAGCATGAAGGGTTCACTTGCCTTGAGTACACTCTAGGAGACAGTGTTCATCAAGAATATTCTCACCACTCAGCTGGATATCTTGATGACTTTTTGCTCCGGCTTGGCCAACCCTACATTATAAACATAACGGTCACGAAAATAACCTAGCATGAGAATAGAAGTCTCCATAAATCAACTAAAATTCAGTTCTAGTCCATTGTTTAACATTTCGATGGAATGTAGCAGCTTTACACAGCACTTGTACTGCTTAAAACTAAGAGAGGATGAAGAGAGTTTCCCCCATATTAATCTGTACCACAGACGTCTTTGTTGTTGTTGTGTGTTTTTTTTCTGCAGCCCCACCCCTTTGTGTCTTAGCTCGTTCATATCTCACGCGCCCATATTTTGCTAAGCTTGAGATCTCCACCAACTCAAGACAAAATAGAGGGTCTGTGGATACACTACCCCCATATGGGCCTTATTTCCAAGGTAACTCATCTAAAGTTATATTCAAATTTAAATTAACTCCCGATTTCGGAAATCCCAGGAGTGTCTAGAAAAAGCCACTTCGGTGACGTGGACATTATTAGCCAAAGAACAAGCACCATCTCGAGAAATACCTTGACAGTGCTAACCTCGGAATAATATAAGACATTTTTTTTTGGGGGGGGGAGGATTAACTAAAAAAAATGTAAATCTTATTTTATAGTGGTCATGCACTTAGCCATACAAGCACTAAGTTTTAGCTAGTTTACAGGCATGCCACTGAAACAGAGGAAACAAATGTTCCAAATAAACGTAACATACTTAAAAATCCTAACTGGCAGGAGGTAGACCAGATGGCTATTTACAAATCGTGACCGAGGATTTGAACGCATGACTACCGAGAAACAAATCCCGCTAGTGGCAGGGTGGAGGCCTTGAACTCGGGACCTCCGGATTACAACATCAGCGCCCTAAACCACTCGGCCACGCTGCCTCCAAACTGTGGATTAAATCCTGGGACAATACGCCTCAAAAAAACCTTTCAAAATAGTGAAAAAGGAGGAGATATACAAAGGAGTCCACGTAAATATATGGAAGTTTATGCGATAGATTCCAAAGTATCTGTTCCTCTACCAAGAGAAGTTAAAGCTCTAATAATCCAGTGAAAAAATAACTATAGTACTTTAAAAGTCACACTAGTTAAACTCTGTGCTTTCTTTCCCTCCTGATAGAATGCTTCGTGCACCTGTATGTGTTCTTTTTTTCAGAGGGAAAAAATCAATTCTTTTTTATAACACCTCTATTATATTTTACAAATTCACTACTTACGAAAGTTAGGAAGCTCCGATTCGAAATTCAAAGACTGCATGTTCATGAAAAGACAACTGGTAAACACCAAGTAAATTGATGGTTTAGACTTTAATTTGAGTTACAAACTGTTTAATATGTACCTTGTCACTCCATCTTTCACATAGTAAAGAAGGCATTCCGACATCAAGGGATCTTCATTCAGATTCACTAAATGAGGACTCTGAAAGAAATTGAAGCAATACAAACGGCTTCCGTGTCAGCTCAATTTTGGGTTTGTGCTGTCCTTTGTAGTGACAATAACATAACAAGGCACAAAGAAGAGTCACTACATACATGTAGTTTTATCGGTACATAGTTTCACTACAGTCTTACAGTATTTTGACATGCGAACAGTGTGAATCGTTCTCAATAGCTAAGTATCAGGTATATAGTTAATTATTAAAAACTGGATCATTGGATAATGCAATTCGAGACTTTTCATTGGCTTAGCCATCATGGTATATGAGCCATTATACCATGATCTACAAAAATGGCGTGCGTATGCGTGATTTTTTGGGCCTTTTTGTTTTCATTGTAGCCTAGTTCTTTATTTTTTGAGAGCGTTTTTAATAAAACAATTATTCCACTCGCGCTTGTTGGATATGAGATGATTATAGCCAACTCGGCGCTACGCGCCTCGTTGGCTATCTATCATCTCATATCCAACGCGCGCTCATGGAATAATTGTTAAATATACAGTTGTAAATACAGATATGTAAGTATCTGTACAAATCTTTATATGGTTTTTATTATCAACCATACACTTAATTAGATCTAGCTGACTGAGAATGTAATGTAATGTAAATTTGTAATGAATGTTAGTGGGGAGCGTAAGCGTTAGTGTAATTAAGTATGTAATTGTTTTATACCGCCCTTGTAATTGTGCTTTAAGTAACAATAAAAAGGTAAAAAAAGTGAATCGTTCAGCAACATATCACAGAAACGTAAAGCAATACTAAACACTAAAATGTCCAGCGGAAGATTTACTGAGCCATGACTAATTGAACTGAGTTTACGTAAACACTTGAATCATATTGCGGGAACTGTATTCATAACATACCTTTCTTGGCTGAAAAAGTCCAACTGTATGACCATCAACACCAATAGCAACACCCATTTCAGCTAGCATTGCCTCTCTGAAAAATTGAAATGGAATTTTTTTCTCTTTAAAGGTCTAATAAATTCTAAAAACACTGTCATACATGAAGGTTTGTTGTGGAAGGTTCCACGAAATGTTTAGAAACTTTTAGTGCTCATGAAAACATTCCTGAGGAGGAGAAAGGAAATCTGAAAGAAGCTGATTTTAAAATTTTTCTGATTTAAAGCGGAAAAGAGCGAGATGAGGTCTCATCTATTTCAACAGCAATACCTCCTGGCTATTTCACTGTTACAGACCTAGTTCCAACCCTTTTAAGAATCATACCTATATACTGACCTCTCCTGCTTAATGGCTTCTGTTTTCCTTAGCTTCTCTTCCCAGGTTTCATTGAGCTCAGCTATAAGTTTCTCTGATACCTATAATTCAATATATACCAAACACGTGTCTGCATAGAAACGGAAATTGCATATTTAGGTGGGGTGGACTTATCAGAATAAAATAATGACGCAACCACAAGCAACAGAACAAGTTCAGTAGCTCTTACAGGAGTAATTATGCGTTACAGTACATCACGAAACCGGAAGTGCCTCCAAAGAGAGTTGAAGTAAGTGTTTGTCCAACTCCCATCCTGCAAGCACACATTAACTCTTGTACCCATCACACCTGTTCTTAATCTTCTAGTACACTATCTGTAATTCTCCTCAGGTAATTGAGTTTTAATCAGATCTGTTATTCTCGATCTCAACCGGCATTTCTTATAAGGATTAAAGAGTTCAGAGAGATTCCAACCTTAAGCCTCTCTAGGGTTCCATCCTGGAATTCCTGACTATACCTTCTTGGCATGTGAGTGGAACCCTGCTTTAACACAGCTGAAAATGAAAATGTCGTTGAATGTTTATAATGGCTGATGCTCTTAGCTACACCTAGCTACAATGTAATTCACAGGCATACCACTTAAACTGAAAGAAACAAATATATATTAAATTAACATAATTGACTTAAAAATTCCGCCTGGCGGGAGACAGACTAGTTGCCTATTTACAAGCATGACTGACGAGTTGGACTAGGGTCTACTGAGAAACAACTCCAGCTAAATCGGCAGAGAGGGACTTGAACCCATGACCTACAGATTTCAAGTCCAGAGCCCTAACCACTCCATCATGTTGCCTGCCCCCCCCCCCCCCCCCACCCCCCAAGACACAAATAATGCACAAAGTCAAGAAACCTGATGGAAAAGAGTCTTCAAGGAAAGAAGATAAAGTTCCAGGAAAACTGTTTTTAAAGAAACAAAAATAAACAATAAATAAATTACATAAATCATATATAAATGAAAGGAATAAATACAAGGAGGAGTAAAGACATGCTAAGTGATTTTCAACTTACATTGGAGATCATCAGGATTGTAGCCTTCCTTGAGAAGAAGCTCCTTTAGTTTTGATACTTCTTCTTTTAATTCTCTAATAATCTAGATTGGAAAAGACATTTCCTTTGAATGATTGTTTGCAAGTTTCACATTTTTTAAATATGTGAAAAATATTTTCAGAATGAAACTATTGATTTAACAAAAATTAAACAATTTTTCAATAACTTCATAATAACCCACATGTTGGATATTGGACATTTGAAAGGGTCAGCTAAAATTCTCTTCACAGGCTTACCATCCTCTATTTGTGGCCTGGTGTACTGTGCTTTTCAATGACTTTGTCATCTAACCTAACCTTTCTAAACCAGGTAATTTGGGGGGGAGGTTGTTTAAAACTTAGGGTTGTCTTGTGTATGGCGTGTTTGACCTTACAACTATTTGATGTCATTTGTGATCTATTGTTGAACAGACTCACAGTAACATTGAATCTATTCTTTAATTTGTCAATACCTTTGCATTAGGATCTTCATTGACAACAGCTTTACATACAATCTGTTTTGCACGATCAGCATATCTGTTAGAACATTAATAGAAAGAGTAAATTAACTAAAATAAATTTGTGTCAATAAAGGAACTCCTTAGAACATGGCATTCTACACTTCACCACTGTGTACTTGTTGAATGCATGGATTCAAGACTCTTCTCCCCTACTCACCCTCCTGCAGGGGAAGAAGAAAAGATTAACAGGGCAGAAATTAACTACTGTGATGGGGTGGTAACTTAGGTTATCAAGGTTACTGCAAACCTTTGTCAGTGTCCTCCAGAAAAAAGTTCCTGTGCATGCTGTTTTCAAGGGAAACCCCACAAACTATACATCAAATAGAAAGGTTACGAAATGTAGAATTCAATAAAATTATATTCTGTTTGCCGATTGCTTTCCTAAGGCAGCAGTATGCATCATTAACACCAAAACGACACTCTTTTGTTCCTTATCTATCAGTGAATGTTCTGACCAAATTTCACAGAAAACTGTTGATACTACATACATGTACCCTATTAATTCATTAAAAGATGGAGAATTCTCTCGAAAAACAAGCGTGAGTTTTTGCTTTCTAAAGATTTATAAACATGTCACATCTTCTCAGAGGGGTATGTCAACTCAACAAAGCTGCCACCAAATAAAATAACAGAACCCCTAGCGTTCACAATACGCAAATTGGAACTTCACAGGATAGTGTTATAGTCATGTTTTAGGTGCACATGTTTTTGGCCGGTAGTCAAAAATAATCTGTGAAGGAAAGCGATGTGCAACAAAGTTAACAGAAACTGAGGAGTAACTGCCAAAGCGTGATTTCAAGGAGGTACTCTTGATGGACATGAAGTGTAAAATTGAAAGTATTTGATATAGGACCTCCGGATTAAGCCATTTGCCGCGAAAAGGTCAATGAGGAGTCCATACTTTTGGGGATTATGACACCTTGACCGTTTATTAACTTTTAATTAAAAATCTCTGTTTCCCAATAACTCACGCCCGTTTTAATATTTAATTTGCATTTTTTGGAAAATGATATCTTAAATAATGAACATTAATTTGGTTGAGAAAAAAAAATTGACAAAAGAAGCCCCATGAAAGTTTGGAGTAACCTTAACACCTATGAAATCCTGGCTACTCAACCTAACACTGGTAAGATTAGAAATCAAATGGCAAAGAATGGTTTGAGAATAATATTATAGTCAACCTAACGCTAGAGGGGTTAGGGAACAAATGAAAAAGAATAGTTTGAAGAGCGAATAAATATAGAACAAGAAAAATGAAATGGTCAGTACAACAACAATAATAATAGTTACAGCGCTGATTATATTACCGTGAACACCTAAAATATGTCTGGAATGTTTATTGTGTTGTAACCAATCACATGCGAGATCTTCACACCACAGAAACCACAGGCAACGAACCGTTTCCTTAATCGGCCACGGAACAAATTATTTTTGTTTTGTTTAAGATACAAACTGTCTTATTAGGAATTTAAAACGCCGCTGTTCCCCAAGATCAGTGCTGAGGACCGCATCCAGGTCATCGTTTGAGTTTAGAAAGAAAAAATTCAGAAGCCAACGCGACGCGACGGCGACTTGGACCAGCTTTCCGTGTAACAACATCACATGAAGATAAAAAAAACAACAACAATCGTGATTAGCATAATCCTTGCCAATATTTTTTGTAGAACAAGCTAGGGTTGATTTGTGTGGGCTAACAATTGAACCCTCGAACTACTGTGCCGGCAGAAGTTCCTGAAAAGACCGCCGAAATTTGCAATCAGGCGTAATTACAAAAAGTTTGAAAATTCGCACGCCAAACCGTCGCGTGCGTCCGCCGGCACATCGGCTTTGTAATTTATTTCAAAATCGCTCAAACCTGTATTTTTCGCTATTATAGCACACACTGCAAACAAATGGGAAGGAAAAGTAATTGTTTACTTGCTTGTAAAAAGACTGAATGTTAAAACAAAACGAAAATAATTTGTTCCGTGGCCGTTAGTTGCCTTGTGGTTTCTGTGGTGTGAAGATCTCACATGTGATTGGTTACAACACAATAAACATTCCAGACATATTTTAGGTGTTCACGGTAATATAATAAGCGCTGTAATGGTACCTCAATGTGCTCAATGTTTCCTCAAAATTAATGTCTGCTGGACTAATGGCTGCAATCATGGCTGTCTTTGAATTACCGCCTATTTTGAGAGGAAAAAAAATTGCGCCTCAAATCTGGTTACTACATGTAACAGGAAATAGCTTTGATTTGTTCTTGATATAGCTTTGACACAAGAGAAGAGAAAACACCTCAGTAACTGTACCTAGATTTTCCTTTAGAAGCCATGTCAGGACAGAATCTCTGTATGGTATGAAATCTGATCTCCTTCTCTTCTTTTGAGAAGACTGGAAGATGAGAAAAGATGGTAACATGTATGAGAGGTACATGTAGGTTAACATTTTAACAAACAATGACTTGATATTATTGCCTTTTAGACTGGAGCATAAAGTGCATGTGAATCTTGAAAAGAGCAAAGGAAAGGGATCTATGAACAACAGTAAAATTAAGTCTCGCAAAAATATACATGATACTTTAATATAGAAATTATTAATTATAGTATGTAAACTACATGATTGTATGTTTGGTGACTGGTCTAATTCACTTCATACGGAATTTATAAGTGACACCAAGCTGCATCGTCCTCTACATGTAAATCTATCTCTGTCAATTCGATTAATTACCTGTTCAGCGAGAGCAGAGATCACCTTCCCAAGGGTCGTCAATGATTTGTTGATGTTTGCACCTTCCTGAAACACTCAAACAAACCTTGTTAGTCTCAATTAAGTGCAATCCAATGCAAGGTGTTGAATATACTGTACTTCCCAGAAAAGAAATCAGTGTCCAGGATAGACTTAAATGGATGAAACATTTCTGGATTTGATAAAACCAGAGTAACCTCAAATGAACTGCCCTGCTTTAATTTTACTGAATAATGGATGTAAAATATTCATGTACAAATGTCACACAGCACAAACCTTGAGTCTCTCCCCTTTAGCACCTGTTGCATCTGCCCTCTCACTGCCAGCAAGATCCACCAAACTCAGCTTACTGACCTAAATGAAAGATGTAAAACCACTTCATACATGTACGTAATATGACACAGACTGAATACTAGCTGCCTGTCAGTTCTGAATGGCTAGTGCAAGTGCAAACTGGGACAACTTCAAGCTCTTGTACCTTGGCTGATGAAAGGTCTGATAAAGAGTCGTGCCTATTAAAATACAGAAGCATATCAGAGTTGATCATAATTGAAATACATGTAACATATGGACTAGAAAAACTAATTTCAATTAATTGTTCCACCAAATTAAATGATACATGCACCTCTGCAAAACCATACAATGCCTTGTAAGGTGTAAGCATGTGCCTGCAAGTGTAATTTTATCTAATTATTATTTTATCTATTGACGTATGCGTCTGTTTTTTAAAAAATAGACAGCAGCAAAAACATTTGTGACCCTCCATGGGATTTCCAACATAATGGTGATGACACGGGCACGCTATTTTAGCACGGTAGACAAAAGACATTTTCGTTAACACGGTAGCAGCGTGTCACGATGCACGCTCAATTAAGATTTTCTCTTTGTTCCAGATAAACAATGAACCGTGTTCAGTTAAACAAAGAAGCGTGCCAAAGGATGCGGAAACAAAAGCCGTGTCATATTGCACTCGTGTGCAAAATATCACCTTTGCGCCATGTTAACTAATTAACAATTAGACCCGTAGCCTGAAAGGGCTATGGGTCAATAGCCCATGAGGCGAAGCCGAATGGGCTATTGACCCGTGGCCCTTGAGGCGAAGGGTCTAATTGTTTTAGTATCACCCAACTAGTCGGACAGAAAAGGGAATAATAAAGTTTGCAAATGCAAGTTGAAAAAATATTTATTTGGCGGAAAAAGCGAAAGAAAAACTGGCGAATTTCGTACTCGAAGACTATTGCTAATAGTCCCCTAGTAGCGTAGCCAATCAAAATGCAGGATTTGCATTAGTCCACTAGTTGGGTGATACTAATAATAATTTGACAACCAACTGTAAGAGTTTCTTGGGACCGAGACGGTG
Source organism: Micromussa lordhowensis (assembly GCA_964020085.1). Lineage (NCBI taxonomy): Eukaryota > Metazoa > Cnidaria > Anthozoa > Scleractinia > Lobophylliidae > Micromussa > Micromussa lordhowensis. Next base: position 25,398,987 of record OZ026597.1, on the reverse strand, counting down.
TCAAATAACACACGCAACAAATTATTCTATATCTTTAGGTTGTAAACTTCATCTGTTATCTTCGAATGAATCACAAATTGTCACATGAAACCTGTTTTGTTTAGATTTCATAATCAAAAATGTTTTACTGACTGAAACCCTGGGTGCCACAAGTTGTGTATTCCGTGGCGAAGCTGTGATTTTGAGTGGCGAAGCCGCAATCGATCTCGCCGCTCACGATCGCAGCTTCGCCACAAAAACAAAAAAGAAGCCCTTTCACGGCACGAATGAGAGGTAGACAAAGGCTTTAAATCAAGATCGAAAGATAGGCCTCGAAAAGCGGCTTCACAATTCAGTTTATAGTTACTGTTTGCCGTGTTTGTTACCCCTTCGCAAATAAAAAAAACTTTCATAACATCCCTGTTCTGAAAGGACTCTTGACAAAGAAAATTAAATGTTTGGCTCATTTGATGTCTCAAATCAGTGAGTATTACTTCTGCTTACTGGATGTAAAGATTCCGGGGGAAAGGAATTAGATTTAAACTGCTAAACAAGTCGCTCCCAACTATGTCTGTGAAATTTCTTAAAAATAAAGAATGGCCAAGATACAAGCCTGATCCTAATCTTAGTTTATTTTACATGTCACAAACATCTTATCACAAAACAAGTAATATTTTCACACCTTCTTGTCTTCTTTCAGCCACCCTCAACAATAGGTGCGATAACTACGAGGTGCTATGTTGATAAACAATACTGGCTTTTGAAGAAGGCAAAATTAACAAGTCTTTTGGCGGCAGAAGCAAAGCTGCCATGGCTATATCCACGCGAGTACCGTTATATAAACTTATCCAGTCTCATAAATAAGCGGCCACCCTTGGGGAAATGGAAACACTGGCAGCTTAATAGAGGTTGGCCGCTTAATAGGGGTTCGTACGCTTCTTCAATACAAAGTAACGTGAAAAGGAATAAAGGAATCACATGAAGACGACAATAAACCTGTTTTTGAATGATTTCATCAGCCGTCACTGCTCGAGTTTGTTGAAAAAAGAATCCTAACATCGTATATTACATTCTTAATGGCCACTAAATAAGGGTAAAGACAATAGAAGAACGCTCATCGGGATGGCAGAAAGGTGGTCGCGGCCACTTAATATAGGGGTGCCTGACAATAGTTTCGGGACTTCAGTAACTGGCCGCTTAATAGGGGTTCTTTTTGTGGTCAAAGCGTCCTTGGAACAGTTTGGGCACTGTTCAAAGCTAATGTCGGTTTATATACCAAATCGCAACACTTTTTAAAACTGTATTGTTTTCAGAAGCTTTTCCCGATAAGAGTAAAAATATCTGACGTAATAGTTTTATCTTTGTCTCTAGATAATTGCCGCATTCCAGGGTCGATTAAGCCATTTTCAAACCCCTTGCTACTACCGTGCTAAAATAAACTGGCTTGACGGTAGAACAACTCGAGCACGAGCCTCGAGTGGTTTTCAGAGGTCAAATTAATTCAGCTGAATTAAATAGATGCTGCCGAAAAAAAAAAAATAAAAAATATGATTTAGCCACCTAGTCACTGTATCTTTTCAAAGATAATTTTACAATATTCTCAATAAGCTACCAGTCACTCGCAATTAAGTTAACAAGCTCTTAATCTGAAACGGGTGGAGCGACCAAATTTTCGGTTCCGTCGCAACAAAACTCTCTAATTTCTCTATAAAGATACTCGGCACGCTCCCGGTTGATACCTTGCAGAGTGACTATGTCGGGTAGTTGACCAGGTTGCGGGAGCTGATTTCTGTTTCGGAGAAGGTTAATGGCCTTTTCTTCCGAGAACCAGTATTGCTTGCAAAATACCGTTCCTGCAAACTCATTGTCAATTCGAAAATGATAATATGATTTAATGTTCGGTAATTTCTTGTAGAATTGTCCCAGGTAAGTGACCCAATCAAATGTAGGGACACGAACTGTTCCGTTGTGTAAGCCGACAAACTCGGCAACGTTAACTGAAGCAGATTCTTTGACTGCCCTGGCAATGTCAAACAGAGATGAAATAAAGGTACGTCTCGTCTTTTGCTTAACGAAGCCAAAACACCAGTCAGGGGCAACAGAAAGTCATAGTTTATAATACTGTGCAAATCATTGTTTACACGCCACAAATAGTACCACAAAAACGCAGAATTTTTGTTTTGGGCCCTGCAGTTGTCTGCGTGGATTTTTGCGTGAGTCTCGCCTAATCCATGGTGCTTGAAGAAGTAATGCACGTAAGAAATTGTGCTGTTTGCTCCTTTCTCTTTCAAAACGTTTTCTTCGATAAGAAAATTGACTTGGCGTGGAATTGCTTCACAGCATACACCGAAGAGTCCACATTTTCTTGGCGTTTTAAAATAGATCGGTCCTGGCTGGTTAGGATTTGCGGGATAGTGCAGCTGTTGTGCGTAGTCGTACGAGTAATGTACTGTTCCTTTGTATGAGCAAGGTCTCTGTCCGAACTCAAATTCAGCCTCTTCAAGATGTGCTTGAACGTGGGCTTTCGTTTCCTTACATACCGTTTTGTAATATTCTCGTTCTCCTGAGGTCAGACGGAGATGTTGTTCTTGTCTTCTCACCGCCTCCACTTTCTCCACTTCAGGTAAGTTGGCACTTCTGTTAATTTGACTATTGTTTTTCTGGCATGTCCAACATAAGTCAGTTGCAGGCCGCATAATCAAAATAAACGGACATAGCTGATTCCATAGGTCACAGAATTTCGAATAGCCCACCGATGCTTGTCCCGTGCTCGTACAGATATCAAAATACTTCTTCCAAAGACTGTGTTTTGTGAGGTTGGATGGTAACAGCTTCACATCGATCCTTTTGAAACCCGGAACACGTCCGGGGAGAAGGAGGGCTTCTTCCTCGGCAACATTTTTAATGAATTTGACGACTCGTTCTACTGTTTCGGTAGACGACGCACTACTCGGAAGTCTTTGAGTTTCCATGGGTCCGCAAGGTCAACCCATTCTTCCTGTAGTGCTTAACGAGGCTGTGAAACCGGTAGGATTAAAGACAGTGCAGAAATAGGAAGGTTTTCTTGCAAATTCTTTTTCCGAGGTAAAAGAAGCGCATTCTTGTGCTTTGGCGATTTTTTTTCCACTCTGCCAGAGATGCTGGTTTCATTACAGTTTAAGGAGCTGTGAATAATCCCTAGTATGACTAAGTCCAGTTCAGCGGATAATAGTTCGTTGCACTTGTTTCTACACTCTGTGACATCATCTAGGCTCAGCGTTGCACTACATGGCATCTCTCCCGCGCCCATTTACATTTACAGGTCTCGGAGTAAAATGCTTGCACTTTAGCACGTTCTGTTTCGTAAATTTCCATGAGCTCAACAGCATCATCTCCCGGGCCATCTTGATCGGTTTCAGCATCGCCTTCGTCGTCATCAGAACTGCTGTTAGAGTC
>OZ026597.1:25355873-25385873 GCA_964020085.1 Micromussa lordhowensis | reverse complement strand
AACAGAAACTGTAACGGTAACAAAAATACAGTGAATGTTCAGTTGACCTGAGAGAATTTTAATCTAGTTTCACGCTTCTAGAGATCATTACTCTAAATGAATTATGCATTCACATAGTAATAGTTGAGAAACTCAGACGAAGACCATTGTTTTTGTAATGCGGCATTACACGTGAGCAATTAAGAAAGATGAACCTCCATTGATACATACTCTGACGGTGCTATAATATTACAATACTGTATTAGAATAGGGGTCGTTATTAGAATGGGGGCGCTTATTGGAATAGGGGAGTTTATTGATAACAAACACATTAGAAGGGGGCGCTTATTCAAAAGGGGGTGCTTATTGGAAGGAAAGTGCTAAATCATTACGGTACAATAAAATTAGCCAATTGGGAAGTCCAAATGGTGACCTGTCCGTTTCACAGAGGTGACCACTTAATAGTCAGGTCAAACATACAGTAAATATGTGAAGCGAAATTCGGGAATTTAAATGGTGACCCCTTAATAGAGGGGGGCCCCTTAATGGAGGGCCACTTAATAGAGGCTTGACTGTAATAACATTAATAAATCATTTATTGAGTAGAAACACTGGTGATCCTGTGGTTTAGATTCTCTTTCAATACCTCAGCAGATAATGTCATCTCCTCACTGCCCTCACTATCAATCTTTTGAAACAGCTCTTCACAAAGCTACATAAAATTTAACAGAAATTATAATCAAAGACAAATTAAGGTAACTATATTCTGTACATGCTGGCATTTGAATTTTTGTTTCCGTTATTAGAAATCTTTTAAACCAGTTGAATATAAATTTTGTGATAGAACATTTAAGACAGTTACTTGAAAACAGTACCCCTTGTGCTGCAATTTGTTATTATCAGCAAAACGTATATCTTAACTGCTGACAGATCTACCTTTCTCAACAAGAGAACTGAACTAATCACTAAATGTCATTACAATAATAAATTCTACACAGCCAATCACAAACAAGGTCTCTTTAACCACCCTGTTTATTGTTATCTTAAGCTTGTAAACACAGTCCAATGATCTCTTAGTGCATGTAACTGGCCAGGAGTCATGTTTTAAATTTTCTGTCCCAAAATTTATATTTCACTCTGCATGTATTTGCATCAAGCAGTCCTGTAACTATGCAAAGTAGCATTATTATACTGTTTAACACCAGTTTAATTATTTTTAGCTTCCTTTCTCTTAGTTTCATAATCCATGTTCATTATCATAATCAGAAACAAATGGAAATAAAAACCCAAACATTTACAACAAAATATATATACATGTGTAGCATCATCTGGTCTCATGCACTGTAAAAATAAATATAACAAATAAATATTAAATATATTCACCCCAAAAAATAATTTTCTTAAAAAATAGTCAAAGCATGCTGAGTGTGCATTGCTTAGAGCGTAGAGTTCATCTGTTAGCATGGCAGAAGTCCTAGGGCTAGTTTCTAGTCAGGTTTTGTTAGTGAATTATCAGGAATGGGATGCCAGATAATGGGTTAATTACATGATGACTTTATGAAAATTGGAACAGGTTGTGTGCCCATTATTTGGAGATTTCATGCACTGCTGAGCTGTCTAAGATGTTGTCCGGATTGTTGATCCTTGAAGGGCATGACCAATCTCTCACCTGTGGTATAATTCCTTTCTGGTCAACCTCCTGTTTACCCATCATTGTATAAGACTTTCCAGAGCCTGTCTGGCCATATGCAAATATACAGATGTTGTACCTGAAGGCAGAATACAGATTCATTCTCACTGATGGTTCTTATATCATGGACTTTAAAGGAGCTCGGTCACGGTCTTTTGAGTTATTTTGGACCCTTACAAAATTACCTTTAAGATGACAGAAACCTGAATATAATGGTTTACTAAAAATGAAAAACACCAAACAGATAATAATCAACCATGAAGGAACAAGGATGGTTATGGATGGAGAAGATTAATATGGAAATTACAAACAGAGAAATTGAAATATTTTGGCCAAACTGCAAACCATGACATACATGTACATGTAGCTCCATTAAATACCAGCCATTGGACCAAAAGCCTCATCAAGTTAAGCACAAAGCTTTTAATATGATAAATGGTAATATACAAACAGGATAATGCCAATCATATACATGACTGTACAAAAAACACAATGCAAAAATATGCAATCATGTGATACATACATACCCTTCAAACGCATGTGCCAACATTTCTTTGCCAATATCTGCATAGACTTTTTTCTGTGATGCAAAATGGGGATCATCCTAGAAAAACATAGAGCACAAGGTATAAATGACAAATTTAGTCAAACTCCTACTTAGTCCTGTGGCTCATAAGAACATGCCAGTACTGGAATCTATATTAAAGGAAAATTATTAAGCACTAGTTACTGGGTTTAGGCTTCTTTCCTTGCTGCTTTCTTTTTTAAAATACTAAAAATAACTCTAACGAGCCAATAGGGGCTAACTTGAAAACCTTGAGGTTCTTTGAGCCTCTAGGTTATAATTTAATTACTTTCCTTTTATCCATTTTTTAGATCATAATTGTACTATTGTATTGTACTGTTATCTTTCACAGGTCAGAAATGAGATATGACTGAATACCTTAATTTGATGGTCATCTTGACTGGCAACCATGTGACCATTATTTCCAGCTCTGTCTAACGAAGTGGATTTAATATACTATTCTAGCTTTTTTATGCACATATTAGGAATCTTTACCTCATTATGGGACCAGTATGAATAATCGAAGGTAAAGCTCTTGGGTTTTTCACTCAGGTTTCTCGGGTTCAAGATAGCTGCAAAGAAATAGGAAGAATAAGGGAAGTTCCTTACATGTAGCAATATTTACATGTATTGTGACTCCATGTTTTATTTCTAGATGGGATCCTTGTCTATCACACATTCCTTCTGACATCATTACTGGTACATCAGGGGTCGAAATGTTCTAGACTGTTTACCTGTGTCTAGTGACAGGCAGAATGTATTTTTACCTGTCTCCACCAACATCCAACTCAATATTATTTTATTTTCACTTTTTGAAACTCAACTGGGGTACAATCATTAATAATAAACTGATAGAAAGCAATGACTTATGGGTCAGAAAACGATCCATATTGCGAACTTGTGCTTGATCGGCAAAGAAAAGCAGGAGCAAGACACATTTGTTCTCTTTGTCATGCGCACTACAAAGATTGCATCATCTTGCTTTTATTCAATATTGAGTAAAGTCTGGTAAATACTGTGCGAGAGCTGCGCAAGTGAGAACGACTTTGGGTGGAAAAATGGATGAAAATATTATTCAAATCAATAAATTCTGTATTACTAAGGTTTTCTTACCTGTCACCAGCGACAGGCATCAATATTTTTGACCTGTCACTTTCTGAAATTACCTGAAATCGACAGGTAGACAGGCAACATTCCAACCCCTGTTAACATGTGTATGTCGCACATGTCAATTGTTTTCTTCCTTAGGTCAGAATGATTTCAACCTACATTAATTCGTTTCAACCTACAATCCTCGACAAAAGTCTTGGCACGCTTGCCCACTTTTGCAGTATCTGTCAGGGAAATTTATCAGTTCGTCCCCCTTCCCCCCAATTCAATGTTGTTTATCGTGATGAATTCGTCATTGCTCGTTTCCAACATTGTCGGGGGGAAGGGGGTTCCTTATTCCAGTGATGCCATTAGTTATTGCTTCCAAAATAGCTTGTCAACGCATGTTCCAGTTATCTGATCTAGGCGTGCCAAGGACTTTTGTCGAGGATTGTAGGTTAAATTTTCCAAACCACTTTATTATATATTTTTTCACTTTTTTTGCACACCACCCTGACCGGAACTGTCGAGTACTGTATTTTTACCGGATGCGACATACAATGAGTACATTAGTAGTGATCTTTTGTTCATTGACATTTTGAAATCGAATAAGTAAGACGACACGGTTGTTGTGCAAGACCCTTTTTAAACCGTGCAGCTGTAGGCTGGGCGGTTTCTTGCTTTGCACTCAGTTTATTATTATTATTTTTTTAGTTTTGTCGAGGAGCAGACCCAAACTCCCACTCACAGCCAATTGTCTTCACTGGATGATGTCATCATCAGCCAATTACAGGCCATTTCTCAGCTCTTTTCGTCATATCCCCCCTCAGGAGGGTTTTGTCAAGTTAGCGAATTAACTGTTTACACAAAAAAATGGCGGCCAAAGGGAGAAAATGTTAATTTGGTCCAACTTGGGCCAAAATCCTTCAGCGATGGGCGTCAGGACATTTGCAAGGATAAAGCATCTAATTTTGGACAGCTGCTGGCTAGTAAGGCTGAAATTATCCAGAGTTAAGCTGTATTGTCGTTTTGCGTGCAAAACAGAACATTTTGTAATCTTGAATGTTTGCATTGTTTCTGTTCACTTTCAAAGGGAATATTCAATGCGCTAAAAAGGTATTACGTCTGGCCATGGAATACGCTGACGGTGATAAATGTAAGATTGTCTATAGTTCGCCAGAAGCAATGGTGGAATTTTCTGGGGAAAAAAAAGTTAAAACTTAGCCTTAGTGCTCGTCAAAAACCCATACGTAAAATTTATATTGAAAGGTCAAGGTATTTTTTCATGTGGTTTAATGTAATTTAAGCTAAGTTAAACGTGAAACAATGCTGGTCTGGGGTTTCCCTTGTCTCGGTCATGCGCAGTGGTGGGGGATCTGCGGGGGGTCGCGTGGTTTTACAGCTTGGGTTTTGAGGTCAACTCATTTGCTTGTGCACTTTTGCCTTGTCGACGGTGCTTGGCGACTTTACTGTGTTTACTTCTTTTGACGATGGGTTCGCGGGGTACGACTAATAGCTTGCAAACCGCTCCGGTGTTCCTGCCTGTTCCATCTGGAGGAGAGGCTTCGGTTTCAAACGGGTCTTCGTCGGCTGGTCAAAACGTCTCGCCCCCTCGTCGCAAGTTTCTCAAGCGTCTCTTCCACCGGCAGGGCCGGCAATCGCGGGAGTTTCGCCAGAAATGGTTGCGTTGATCACGCAGACCATACAAGCTGTTCTTGCAGCCGAGCGGGAATCTTCGAGAGCTGCTTCAACTACATCTCAGCCGGTTTTGTCTGCAGCGAGCGCCATTACTACCACACCGCCTTGTTCGGGAGGCGTTCCCACTGCTTTGCTGTCGCTCACCGATTCTGCATCAAGCCTGTTCGCCGCGGGGACGGGATTCGGCAGACATCCCGTACAAGGTAGGCCAAGCCAATCATTTGTTGTGTCATCCTTTGTGTCCACGTTTTCACTTCCATCCATGTCATCTTTCGCTCCTAGCGCCTCGAACGTTTGCTCCTCGCAGAGCGGGGCGATTCGTGATGTCGCCGCCCGTTTTGTCGGCCCATCGGCTTCGTTGTTGGACCAGCCATTCGTTGTTGGTCCCGGTTTCTCGCCTGTGCCGGCGAAGCTGGTCGCTCAAATCTTGGCGGGCAAATACGTTGACCTGAGCGATTTATTGGCCGTGAATTTGTTGCAGAAGGAAACCGAGCCGCAAGTGCTGTTCGATGGGCGCCTTGTTCTCACGTCCCAACCGAAGCAACAGCGCCGGAAGATCGAGGACATTGCGTCCTGGATGGAAGCCTTTTCCATCTTTGCTATGATTTTGGTCACACACTTCCCGCATCGATGGAAGGACTTATTGCAGTACCAGCTGCTCATTCTCCGCACATTCCGTCATTTCTCGGGCAAAGTGTGGCTCGCGTACGACCGAGCATTCCGCGAGCATGCCGCCGCTATTCGCTTGACGGATTGGTCGTTGATGAACGTGCAATTATTTAATTTCCATGCTGCTGGTTCATCCGTCCGTGACTCCACTCTGGCCCAATCTAATGAGTGCCCTGAGCCACCAGGATCTTCGTCTTCTAATGTCGTTTGCATTTCGTGGAACAAGGGGCGCTGTACAGCCGCCTTCGCGTCGTGTCGCTATGCCCACCGCTGCAATTTCTGTTCTGGCTCCCATAGTGCGACGACGTGCCCCAATCGCTCCAGCCGGGACAGCCGTGAAGAACGCAAACATCGCGGAAGTTCTCCAGGATCTTCCTCCGGTGCCAAAGCTCGCCGTACATGAGGGATTTGTTAGTTGCCGGGTGTCGCAGCCATTCGTGCGTGCAGTCTGCAGGTGTCCCGACGGTTTAGCTGTGCCACCTCGTGTTGTTGCTTCGCTCATTCTTTGTTGACTTAGCTCTTCCCTTTGGCTCCGCTCGGCTCCCTATATTTTTAACTCGATAGCAGACATGGTGGAATGAATGTGAAGTGAAGTGAAGTGAAGTCTTTATTTATCGAGGGTAACTCAAAATAGCATCTAAATGCTAATAAACTAGAGGCCCTCATTATAAGATCAAAATAGTTAAAATAGTTACAAATCAAAGCTTATCATAAAATTATCAAAATCTAATAAAACTATGAAACAATTATTAGCATGCAGAACAGCGACCCACAATATTTATATAGAGAAATTATTTAAAGATTGCTGGTCTTTAAAAATCCTATTCCAAAGAGAATTTTTGAAAGTCTTGAGAGTCTCTGCATTCCTCATTTGAAGAGGTAGCTTATTCCATTCCAGAGAAGCAGTCACAGTAAAAGTTCTACCACCTTCTGTATTTCGATTTACTCGAGGGCAGGCTATATTAAATTTAGCATATCTAGTTTGCCGTGAATGAGTCTCACCGGTAAATACTAATAAGTTAGTAAGATAACTAGGCACGCGACCTTGCAAACGCTTGTATATGATACAACACTTGGCTAATTTAGCATTCTCGAAGAAAGGTATCCATTTGAGTATGTTAAATAACTGAACAGAGGGTGCATAACTGCCAGCACCAATGACAATTCTCGCTGCTCTCTTTTGTAGCTTTAAAACACGATCTAGACAATGTTTATCACAGTTTGACCAGATAACACTTACGTAATCCATTACTGGTCTAATAATAGCATTATAAAAGAGGACTCTATGCTTAATTTGCAGACAATGGATCATTATTAATAGGTACAATGTGGCTGACCTTATGCACTATCTCAATGATTTCCTCACTGCAGGCCCAGCCTGTTCGAACCAGTGCGCTAATAATTTGCAAACATCCCTGGCAGTTTGTCGGTCCCTTGGCCTTCCCCTCCACCCGGGCAAGTGCGTTGGCCCGCTCACTTGTTTGACCGTGTTGGGAATTGAACTAGAGTCAGTGCAGCAATCGGCTCGTCTTCCAGAAGACAAATTAGCCGCCCTTCAGGAGTTGATTCAGTCGTGGCGGAACAGGCGGTGGTGTACCAGACGTCAACTCGAGTCGCTGATCGGCCACCTTCACCACGCCGCCAAAGTTGTGTGGCCTGGTCGTACGTTTCTACGCCGCATGATCGACCTCCTCTGTTGCTTTCGCTCGCGCGAGCTTCCTATTCATTTGAGCGTGGAATTCCGCAAGGATATCCAGTGGTGGTCTGATTTTCTCACGTCGTGGCATGGGGTGAGCTTTTGGCTTTTCCCGGGTCTGTCTGCTAGACTGAGTGAAAGTAAAATCTGACGGGTTCTATGATGAGCAACCTGAAACACCTGCAGTCAATTGTTTAGAGAGTTGCGATAACATCTCCACAGGAGTACGAATAGGCGGTGCTGGTCCACCGCCCCAAAGTTTGAATTTGAATGATCTGGGATGCCGTTACGAGCTGCGACAGTAGCTGCCCCAATGCAAAAACTGTGGCTCGAGAAGTGGCCTTGGATGTTAGCTGAAGGCAAGATCACTCAGTCTTCTGGGGACAAATTAGGGCACCGTTGTATCTCTACCTATGCTGGTTTGTGCTTAGCACAGTTGTTTCCGATGTTATTTCAATTCTCCGCGCTGTTTCGTTATGCTGTGGCCAGTAAGCACTGGGGGGGGGGGGGGGGGGCAAGTAGGGGCTTTGCACTCATAATGGGATTCCAGTCAGGGAGTTCAGCCCTGGCAGTGGGACGGAGGACAGCCTGTTGTTGCGGGTTGCAGGTTGCGCGTCATCACTGGGTATGTATACTCCTTTTGTTTTCTTGTCAGCGGCAGGCTTTGGGGTTGGTGCTTGGAGAGTTTTTGGGGGGTCTTGGTCCCTCTCCCACCCTGCTCGCGGGCCCTTCGCTCCCCAAGCACTCCGCTTGGAGCGCGAGGTCTGGTGGTTGCCGCTCACAGGGTTGTCATGGCCCCACCATCTTTCCAGGCACCTTCCCCAAGCTCATCTATTGTTGATGAGTTTAAATGTGGTTAAATGTAATTTAAGCTAAGTTAAACGCAAAACAATGCTGGTCTAAGGTTTCCCTTGTCTCAGTCATGCGCAGTGGTGGGGGATCTGCGGGGGGTCGCGTGGTTTTACAGCTCGGGTTTTGAGGTCAACTCATTTGCTCGTGCACTTTTGCCTTGTCGACGGTGTTTGGCGACTTTACTCCCCGCCCTTCCCTCCCCCTTTTCCGGTAAGTATGTGGTAAGTATCATGGTTCCACTGTCTTTTGTCAGTGTGACGGTGCCTGGTGGTTGCCGCTCACAGGGTTGTCATGGTTACCCTACGCGCTCGGCTCTGGTGCTCGAGGCCCCACCATCTTTCCAGGCACCTTCCCCAAGCTCATATATTGTTGATGAGTTTAAATTAGATGTAAACAAAATTCTCCGATTACAAGTCACGCTAAACTCGCGCTATGCAAAGAATGTAATCAGATACTCCTTTTTTTGTATATTTGCTGAAGGGCAGGAGAGTTACGTTTCGCAGACAAACCGCGTTTTTTTAAAGCGCGGTTTACAACCACACCGCGGTTCTTGTTGGAGAGATCGGTTCGAAGAATGTAATAGCGAATTGTTAGAGAATAAATGTGGAATTATACAAGCAGCGAGTATTGAGTATACCCGACACATTCGGTACATTAGTGGTGCCGGGACCAGGATTCGATTACGTGGGAGAGGAGTTCAGCAGAAACAAGATCGCAATCAAACAATAGAGGAATAAATTGTGGCGTGGTGCAGTCACTCGACTAAATCAAAATGGAAAACTTGGAAGGTCTCAGCGAGGAGGAGAAAAAATTTGAAAAGGCTATCAAAAAGGAAACCGACAAACTTGAATACTATCTGCGAGATACAGAAGAATTAATTGAAAGCGGCGATTTTAAAGAAATGACAATCGTGTGCAAGAGAACAGATGAAATATTGGATCGCCTCAATGACCTCGTGTCTCAAATGCAAGAACTGAAATTGGAACGTGATGTTTACACTCCAAGAGAAGTACGACAATGGAAAAAGGATACCAAGGCAAAATATTCCCTGTTCGTCGACAAGAAAGAGAGCTTGTTGAAGATACTGGAACAGAGAGAGAAACAGAAATTAAAAAATATGTGACAGGCCTGCACGACTCCTATTATGCGCAAATGTGTATTCTTTGCCTTTAGAGTTTGGAACGCACGAGTATATCTTTGAGCGATTTTCCTCTTTTGTACGAGATAATAGGTGGCTCTTTGTATATCTCTCTCAGCAAAGGCTGATCACGTATTAAATGCCATTTACTCATAATGATTTTCTTTAAATTAGGAACCGCTGGGTAATATTGTGTGACAAATGGTAGAATTTTGGTAAAGCGTTCATGTTAGGCCCATAAGACGTCCCATACATATTACTAATTTACCTTTATCTATACAATACGAAGTGTCCCTTTAAACCCACGTTTAACCCGCCTCTACCCCAACTGAACCGCGTTTACCTTCATATACCCTGAGTTACCCCCGTTCACCCTCATCTACCCTAAGTTAATCACGTTTACCCTCTTCTACGCTAAGTTACCAACGTTTACCCTCATCTACCGTAAGTTATCCACATTTACCCTCATCTACCCTATGTCATCCACGTTTACCCCCATCTACCCTAAGTTACCCACGTTTACCCTCATCTACCCTAAGTTAACCACGTTTACCCTCTTCTACGCTAAGTTACCAACGTTTACCCTCATCTACCCTATGTTATCCACGTTTACCCTCATCTACCCTATGTCATCCACGTTTACCCCCATCTACCCTAAGTTAAACACGTTTACCCTCACCTACCCTACGTTAACCACGTTTACCCTCTTCTACGCTAAGTTACCAACGTTTACCCTCATCTACCCTAAGTTATCCAAGTTTACCCTCATCAACCCTAAGTTACCCACGCTTACCATCATCTACCCTAAGTTAACCACGTTTACCCTCATCTACCCTAAGTTAACCACGTTTACCCTCATCTACCCTAAGTTACCGACGTTTACCCTCATCTACCCCAAGTTACCAACGTATACCCTCATCTACCCAAAGATACCCACGTTTACCCTCATCTACCCTAAGTTAAACCACGTTTACCCTCATCTACCCCAAGGTACCCACGTTTACCCTCATCTACCCCAAGTTAACCACGTCTACCCAAATCTACCCTAAGTTAACCACGTTTCCCCTTATCTACCCTAAGTTAACCTTGTTTCTCCTTATCTACCCTAAGTTACCCACGTTTACCCTTATCTACCCTAAGTCATCCACGTTTACCCCCATCTACCCTAAGTTACCCACGTTTACCCTCATCTACCCCAAGTTAACCGCGTCTCTCCTCATCTACCCTAAGTTACCCACGTTTACCCTTATCTAACCTAACTTAACCACGTTACCCTCATCTACCCCAAGCTACCCACGTTGACCCTCATCCACCCCATGTTAACCACGTTGACCCTCATCTACCCTAAGTTACCCACATTTACCCTCATCTACCCTAAGTCATCCTCGTCTATCCTCATCTACCCTAAGTTAATTACGTTGACCCTCACCTACCCTAAGTTACACACATTTACCCTCATCTACCCTAAGTTAACCACGTTTCCCCTCGTCTACCCTAAGTTACACACGTTTACCCTCATCTACCCTAAGTCAGTCACATCACGCTCATCTACTGTAAGTCATCCACGTTTACCCTGATCTACCCTAAGTTAACCATGTTTACCTTCATCTACGCTAGGTTACCCACGTTTACTGTCATCTACCCTAAGTTAACCATGTTAACCCTTATCTACCCTAAATTGGCACTGTATTCCTTATCTACCCTAATGTGTTTTAATTGTAAGTAAGGTAATCGCAAGTAACTGCGGTATGTGAAAGATTAACTTTAACGAATAGGGCGCCAAACTTGGCTTGTGTGCGTGAGGGAACGCTAAGGTATCCAAGGACGTTTGTGAGACATGGGCCACCAGTCCATGGCTCATCCTTGTGGACCCGTTCCATGTACCCCTACGTGGATAAGGATGGTCCATTGACTGGGATCCATGTTTTCTATACGTCTGCTACCATTACAAATACAGTGGAATGATAAACAAACATTGCTTTTATTAAATTTTAAGGTAAATTAGGGTCAACGTGGTATAAACTGGCCAACTTATGATAGATGAGGCTAAAGGTTGTAGAAAGAGGTTAATTTACGGTAGATGGGGGTTAACGTGATGTAACGAGGCTAACATAGGGCAGATGAGGGATAACGTGGTTAACTTAAACTAGAGAAGGGTAGCCGTGGTCAACTTCTGGTAGATATTATGAAGGGGGAAACGTGGGTAACTTGGGGTAGATGAGGGTAAACGTGGATGACTTAGGGTAGATGAGGGTAAACGTGGATGACTTAGGGTAGATGAGGGTAAACGTGGATAACTTATAGTAGATGATGGTAAACATGGGTTACTTAGGGTAGATGAGGGTAAACGTGGGTACCTTGGGGTAGATGAGGAAAAACGTGGTTAACTTAGGGTAGATGAGGGTAAACGGGGGTAACTTAGGGTAGATGAGGGTAAACGTGGTTAACTTAGGGTAGATGAGGGTAAACGTGGGTACCTTGGGGTAGATGAGGAAAAACGTGGTTAACTTAGGGTAGATGAGGGTAAACGGGGGTAACTTAGGGTAGATGAGGGTAAACGTGGTTAACTTAGGGTAGATGAGGGTAAACGGGGGTAACTTAGGGTAGATGAGGGTAAACGTGGTTAACTTAGGGTAGATGAGGGTAAACGTGGTTAACTTAGGGTAGATGAGGGTAAACATGGTTAATTTAGGGTAGATGAGGGTAAACAGGGGTAACTTGGGGTAGATGAGGGTAAACGTGGTTTACTTAGGGTATGTGAGGGTAAACGTGGCTAACTTAGAGTAGATGAGGGTAAACGTGGATGACTTAGGGTAGATGAGGGTAAACGTGGTTAACTTAAGGAAGATGATGGTAAACGAGGGTAACTTAGGGTAAATGATAGTAAACGTGGGTAACTTGTGGTAGATGACAGTAAACGTGGATGACTTAGATTAGATGAACTTATGGTAGATGAGGGTAAACGGGGGTAACTTAGGGTAGATGATGGTAAACGTGGCTAACTTAGAGTAGATGAGGCTAAACGTGGATGACTTAGGGTAGATGAGGGTAAACGTGGTTAACTTAGGGTAGATGATGATAAACGAGGATGACTTAGGTTAGATGAGGGTAAACGTGGTTAACTTAGAGTAGATGAGGGTAAACGTGGATGACTTAGGGTAGACGATGGTAAACGTGGTTAACTTAGGGAAGATGGTGGTAAACGTGCGTAACTTAGGGTAGATGAGGGTAAACGTGGTTAACTTAGGGTAGATTAGGGTAAACGTGGGTAACTTAGAGTACATGAGGGTAAACGTGGGTAACTTAATGTAGTTGAGGGTAAACGTGGATGACTTAGGGTAGATGAGGGTAGACGAGGTTAACTTCGGGTAGATGAAGGTAAACGTGGGTAACTTAGGGTGGATGAGGGTAAACGTGGATGACTTAGGGTAGATGAGGGTAAACGTGGGTAATTTAGGGTACATGGGGGTAAACGTGGATGACATAGGGTAGATGAGGGTAAACATGGGTAACTTAGGGTATACGAGGGTGATCGTGGTTAACTTAGAGTATATGAGGGTAAACGTGGGTAACTTAGGGTAGATGGGGGTAAACGTGGGTTAAAAGGGACACTTCGTATCGTATATATAAAACTTAATTAATAATATGTATGGGACGTCTTATGGGCCTAACATGAACGTTTTACCAGAATTTTCCTGTGCGTTTTATCTTTTTGTAGCAGTGCCGACTTCCTCTCCTCGAATTTCACTCCTGAGAGGACTTTATTCACCAGAGTTTCTGGATAACCTCTCACGTGTAGGCGTGATTTGAATAGTCTGATATTTTCATCAAAGGTAGTTTCTGAGGAGTTTGTACGGAGCAACCTAAGTGCTTCGCCTTTGATGAAACCTTTACTGACCCCTGGTGGGTGGCAGGAGGAGAAATGTGTGTACTGAAATGTTTCCGTCGGCTTGTAGTGCGTTCGCACGTCAAGGATAGATGTGTCTTTAAATCTATCGCCTTTGTAAACGCAAGTGTCTAGGAAAATGGTTTCCTTGTCTGATATTTCAGCCGTAAATTTAATAGTTGGATGATATCTATTCCCCTGTTCAATGAACCCATTTATTTCCTCTATGCTTATGTTCCACAGAGAGAACACGTCATCGATGTATCTTTTCCACACAAGTGGTTTCTTTGTGCTTTGACTTAAGATTTCTGTCTCAACCGCTGCCATGAATAAGTTAGCAAAAGATACTGCCATCTTGGTACCCACAGCGGTTCCATGTATTTGGAGATAGTGCTTTCCATTGAACTGAAAAGAGTTCTCCTGTAATATAAGTCTTAGCATATCTCTGAGGAAATGGGTTGGAATAGGAGGCTTGTTGTTATGGTTATGAGGTTTGTTGTTTAGCTATAGGCTGAAGTAGACTATCTACAAATGATGATATACGTTCTGTGGGGCCCCCACAACCCGATATGATAGGTCTACTGACTGGTTTTGCTTTGTGAATCTTTGTGAGAGTGTAGAACTCAGGGATACGTGGTTGCTCCGTACAAACTCCTCAGAAACTACCTTTGGTGAAAATATCAGACTATTCAAATCACGCCTACACGTGAGAGGTTATCCAGAAACTCTGGTGAATAAAGTCCTCTCAGGAGTGAAATTCGAGGAGAGGAAGTCGGCACTGCTACAAAAAGATAAAACGCACAGGAAAATTCTACCATTTGTCACACAATATCACCCAGCAGTTCCTAATTTAAAGAAAATCATTATGCTGAGAGAGATATACAAAGAGCCACCTATTATCTCGTACAAAAGAGGAAAATCGCTCAAAGATATACTCGTGCGTTCCAAACTCTAAAGGCAAAGAATACACATTTGCGCATAATAGGAGTCGTGCAGGCCTGTCACATATTTTTTAATTTCTGTGATTGACATAAGACAGTGCTCCCTCCTGTGCCGCACAAGTAATCCAACCTGTAGCACGTTCCAGTTCTACAAAAGTACATGGAGCATTGCGTTCCTTCCTTACGGATAAGTAAATTGTATCCGCCAGCTTTTCAAGGACACAAGTTTACACCTGTACTGATCCACAGGCACTATTATCAGTAGAATAGAATACTGGACTTGCTCAAGAATTTCAGAAAAAGCCTTTGTAAGAAACACAACTCAACCATGGATCGAAATCACTCCAACGCTATTGGTCAAAAGTTTAGGACCAATAGGAAGGCAGGTTTTTCGATCCTCCCTACGAGTATAAAAGCATGAGATGAATCCACTTCCCACGGAGTGCATTAGAGATTTTCCTATCACTCCACGTCAGCTAGACTTTCTATAAAGGAGCAACTGACGAGGTTCACTATAGAACCGAAACTGCAGTCTTGCTTAAGAAGTACTCATGGATAAGATACTCGACGACCAAGGAAACCTCTTGAACAAACCATCACCAACAGTGAATCACGTTGGCGATAGCGACATGAGCGACGAAGAGAAAAACATGCCAGGAACGCCCCCAGAAAGCCGAAGTTCTGAAGATGAGATTGCAAATGCTCATGTGCCCAGAGAAAGCCGCAAATGCACCCATGAAACACGGGACAATAAACCTTCCAGACCTTCCAGATGCGAGCGTAGCCACGGCCGTCACACAAAGCCCAGAAAACGTCCACGTTCGGACGAAAAGACTGCGCTGGAAATGTCAGTCCGGAAATCAGAAGAATCTCTTATCAAAATAGAGGAACATTTAAGCAATAACACTTGCCCGAAGACACTTAGATACAGTGCACGGGCCAAGATCAGGCCTGATGCAGAGTTCAAAACTGACATAAATAGAATTAGAAAAGAGGCGGAGCGGAAAATGCTGGGACCATTAAAGAAATTTCACCACCGTAGCGTGGAAAGAAACAAAGTGAAACTAAGAGAACTTGAGCGGAAATCGCGTTCTAATAATCAACCTAGTACATCAACTAATACTGATGTAAAGCGACACTGCGCTAGTAGACAAACAAATGTGACTCCTGACAGAAAGAGAGCTTGTTGAAGATACTGGAACAGAGAGAGAAACAGAAAGCCCAACAGACCGAGAGTGAAACTTTGGAGTTGAAAATTGAGAAAGAGCAGCAATATCAACAAGAAATGCATGAAAAACAACGTCAGATGTGGGAGGAAAAACTCAAAGCAGAACTCGAACTTGCACAAAAGAAATTGGAAATGGAGAACAACGTTCGGGCTACAACAGCAAAATTACTGAAGCTTAGGATCAGTCCTTTCAAAGGAACACCTACCGACTGGGTCAGATTCGAAAATATGTTCGTGACGCAAGTTCATAGTAAACCGATCAGCGCAGAAGAAAAATTTGGTTATCTGCTGGAGATGGTAACCCCTGCTGTACGTGGAAAAATTGGAAATCTAAAACCAGGCGAAATCGGTTACAAAACGGCATGGGAAAGGCTGAAGACAGAATATGGCCAAAACAAGCTGATGGTAAGCGCTCACGTGCAAGAAATTGTAAATATTCCGAGTGTCAAAGGAACCCATTTCCTTAGAATTCAGGAACTTTACGAAAGTCTCAGCAAGAACTATGACGCATTGGTTACTATGGGTGAAGCCGACATGCTGCGAGGGTTTGTGATGTCCACACTAAACAAATTACCGCACGTGAAACCAGACCTCGTGCGAACTGACGATAACTGGGAGACTTGGAGGATGGAGGATCTGGTGAAACACTTACAAGGATGGCTGAAGAGGAACAGGATGGAAGAACAGCCTGAAACTTTTCGAGAAAACCCGAAGAAGGAGAGATACTGGTGTACTGCAAAAGGAGATGACAAAGCACCACCAGACCAAACTAAAGCCACACCCATCTGCCTATACTGTAAACAAGGTCACTAGGGAGACCGTTGTGAAACATACAAGACACTGGAGAGCAGGAGGAAGTTTTTGGCAGATAATCGATTGTGCTACAATTGTGGAAGAGCGGGTCACATCGGTCATCATTGTCGAAGCTGCGGCTGTTTTAAATGCAAAGGGAAGCATCACACAAGTATTTGTGACAGAGATGAGCGCCCTCTACTCACTGTGTATACGCCATCAGTGGAAGAGACACTTACAGCTATAATCCCCGTTAAGATCAATGGAACAACACTATGGGCTTAACTTGACACAGGATCGGGAAGGAACTTCATCTCACTGGACGCAGTCAGAAGGCTAAAGCTAAACCCAATACGTCATGAAACCAGGCAAATAGTTACGTTGAGTGGAACACAGAAACAGTCTATGCCTATTTTCGACCTGAACATAGATTCAGTGGATGGACAGGCGAGGGAGCGGATCGAAGTCACTGGAGCTAAAATGGCAGATTTTACGACCATGCGGAGACCAGACCTAAGCACTCTAAAATGGAAATACGAACACACAAAGGACAAGCGTTTCTATAAGAACCCTGGAGATGACTATACAATCCACATGATCCTAGGAGACAGTACCAACTGTCGAATCAAAACGGACGATGTTTTCAAAGAAAGCCTGGGGAGCCCATACATGTAGTTGAAGGGACAACCTTCGGCTGGATCATTCATGGTGGTGATCACGTCACAGATGGATGCCTGTTCACCAGAGAAACAAGTGACTATGAGCGACTGTATAGTCTGGACGTATTAGGAGTAGAAGACCGGGAAGAGAACTCGCAGTTGGACATGCACACAGAGTTTGTAGAGAACATTTCAAGAAAGGCAGATGGAAGATATGAAGTCAACGTTCCCTGGATTCCAGGACAGAAATTGGCGGAGACAAACGAAACGCAAAGCAGACAGCGAGTACAGAGAGTTGAGAAGTTGGAACAGAATACGAAGTTAAAGGAAGAATATGAGAAGACCGTAAGGACCCAAAACGAAAGTGGGATCATTGAAAGGATACATGATAATCCGACAGGGAGTCATGTGTTTTACACGCCACACAAGCCAGTGATCAGGGAAGACGCAACCACTACAAAAGTTAGAATGGTGTTCGATGCAAGCGCAAAACCTCACTACTTGGCGAACAGTATCAATGACTGTATGTACAGAGGACCATCCTTACAGCCATTAATGTGGGATATACTGATAAGAGCGAGGATGTCAATAGACATTTTACTCGGGGACAAAGAAAAGGCGTTTTTACAAGTTGGAATAAAGCAGGAAGACAGGGATGCATTCCGCTTTCTATTCAAGGTAAATGGACAAGAAGAACACTTCCGGTTCACACGAGTACCCTTTGGAGCAGAGGCAAGCCCATTCATACTTGGAGCCACATTACAGCATCACTATGACCAACAGCCGGAAGAGGTCAACGAAACAGTTCAAACTTTGCGAGAAAACACCTATGTGGATAACTTAATGAAAACCGGTCAAGGATTAGAAGAAATGGCAAGGTTCAAATCAGAAGCTACCCAGATATTGGCGCAGGCAAGATTTCCAGTTCACAAATGCAGGCATGCTGGCCACCTTGTGACAATATTTAGGGGGGAAGTTAGGGATTTTTTTCCTGAAAAGTAGGGATTTTTAGGGATAAATGGTTAAAAAGTAGGGCTATTTTAGGGCTTTTATTTAGGAAAGAATGAAGAATTCAACTAACCTTTTTACCACTGTTATCCAAACAGAAAGATACTCAAATGAAATACTGGTTAATTTATAGCATTAATGACTTGGACAGGAAAGGGATCATGGCCTGGTGCATGCTACTGGTGTACACAAGCGCAACACCGTGCGTATGCACAAATTCGCTCTTCAGAGAAAGGCACAGTTTTGGTGCAACAGCACAGGGTAAAATCAAAAAAGGCACAAATAAGGCACGGTTTAGGCACAGGCAAGACACATTTTTGGCACTCTTTTGAACAATTTAGGCACAGCTTAGGCACAGTTCAGGCACATTTTATGAACAGTCAGGCACGTTTTTGGGACAAGCATCACAATGATTCCTGGGATTCTTTGACCTTATATATCCTAGCCGGTTACAATAGTTCACAGAAGTGGTTAGAGATAGAATAGAGTGCTGTTTAAAATTCATTAGATTGAATAACAAAGATTATTTTTAGGCCTCACACAGATAAGTTTAAAAAATACTTTAAGAGCTCTTAAACACGCATCTTTGCCACTATTTTGCACTATTTAGGTATGGTCTGATCGAGCACTTTACGCACAACCTTAGGCACAACTTGGGCACAGTTTAGGTACAACTAAAGCACAATTTTGGAACAACTTAGGCACAGCTTAGGCACGTTTTACCCACACAAATAAAATATGTTGCACACCTCATGCACAGCCCAGGCACATTTTATGCACAAACTGTTCGTGCCAAGGCACGCTTTAGAAACTGATTTTAGAGCAACCGCATGCCTTGAAGAATTTTTGCCTTCAAAAAATGCTGTTTTTACCTTGCGAGTTTGGCCATAGTCTAGATGTGGGTTTTCCCTATTTTTAAGAATTACCCAAGGAAGAAAGCTGAACTTGTGAGTATTTCAAAAATTGGTTTCTTATCTTCTCAATAACAAAAGGAACTAAAACAAAAACGATATTTTCAATTGTTGTTCAGTTTCCATGTAGAAGGATATAACATGACAATCCTGCTGTAAATTGCTGTAACTTCCTCATTTTTGGATTGCCTACTGTCCTTGTTTTAAGATAATGAGTACCCATAAACCCGGCAATGACTTTTGTGGAGAAAGTTTAAGTGGGTAACTTTAATAAAAACTGAGAGATTCTAAAATGTGCCTAGTGACTCCAAATGTTACGCGGAGCATTCAAAATGGCCCCGTTTTAGACAACGTTTTTGAAATACTTTTTTTCCTTCAACCATATGTAGGCAGACATAAACTTTTTCAATGAGAAGATATTCACAAACGTCAACTTCTTGCCAAATATCAACGTGATCTGATTTTAAACAAGCTCACAAGAGCCAAATTTACAGTATATGATTTTTAGCCGTGTACACCAGTAGCGTGCACCAGACCTCATGCACATCGCGTCTTGAAAATGCTTAGCATGGATCAGGTAGGGCCAATGTAGAACCCACGCCGAGCACTTTCAATGACATCAGTCACGCTCAACCATCATAGAAAAGGAAAAAAGTAGGGATTTTTAGGGGAAAATCGAAAAAAAGCTGAAAAAGTAGGGTTTTTTAGGGCAAGTGAAAATATTTAGGGATTTTTAGGAATTTTAGGGCCACCAACATGCCTGCAAATGGGAATCCAATCTTCGAGAGCTCGAGAGCGACGGGATGACCAATCCAAGCAAGATACTTGGACTTAACTGGGACAAAGAAAACGACACATTAGAATTGACCATGCGACGATTCACTGAGGAAGAACCAGTTACCAAGAAGACTATTCTCGGTCATCTGGGCAGCATCTATGACCCCCTTGGCGTGTTATCGCCGACGAAGGCAGACGCGGTGCAGCTACATTTGTTCGCCGATGCAAGCAACCTAGCCTGCTGCGCTGCCGCCATAGCAGTCGTAGAGCAAAGTTCAGCAATGGTCAAGGGACTCTTAACATCGAAGTCGAGGATCTCCAAACGAGACACTTCAATAGCAAGATTAGAGTTAATCAGTGGTCAAATGGCGGCAAACCTAGCAAAGAATATTCATAATGCTCTGCGAGGATGGTCAGTGAAAAGTATCACAGTGTGGATGGACAGCATGGTGGCCTTGTACTGGATCTTAAACCCCGGGAAGTCCTGGAAGGTGTTTGTCGCAAACAGAGTGCGCAAGATAGCCCAGATAACGGAAGAAATCAAAATCCAATGGAGATATTGTCCCACAGAATGAAACCTCGCTGATCTGGGAAGTAGAGGTGCATCTCTCAGCAAGATGGAGGAGAATGGATGGTATGAAGGACCACAGTGGCTACTAACAAGAGAAGACTGGCCATCTCAGCCAAGCATTAAGTGCACTCCGAGGTCTCAAGAGGAAGAGAAACCTCTAAAGGATATTGTGGCTTACACGAGGGAGGAAACGCCAACCAAAACCAAGGAACAAGCCAAAGACAGCACTGAAGATCAAGACGACGAATGGGAAGAACTGCTCGCGCGAAGCACGTATTGGAGAGTACTTCGGATTACTGCTTGGGTCCTGAGATTCAAGACCAACAGTCTTGCCAAGTCAAGGAAGATAAAGAAGAAGTCGGGCCCACTCAACACTAAAGAACTTTCGAAAGCCAGAGGAGAAGGAGATATGCAACTGCAACGTCTGTACGGTATTCACCACCAAGCCATACGGAAGGCCGACTACCTCCGCTCTACCAGAGTTTCGTACTGAAGTCAGTCGTCCTTTCCAGTATGTGGGCATAGACTTTGCTGGGCCGTTGAAGTGCAAGGTTAGCAAGATGAAGGAGGAGAAGGCTTATGTGCTGATTTTCACATGTGCAACATAGAGAGCGGTACACCTGGAGCTAACCAGAACCCAGACAGCTGAGGAATTTCAAAGGAAGCTAAACGCCTTCATAAGCAGAAAAACGAGACCAGAGAGAATTATTTCAGACAACGCCGCGACATTCGAGACAACGGCAACCTGGATCAAAAGGATTTGTAAGAGTGAGAAGTTACAGGGTTTCCTCGCACAACAAGAGATCAGTTGGCAGTTTAATCTCTCCAAGTCGCCATGGTGGGGTGGGATGTACGAAAGGCTGATTAAAGAAATCAAGAAAACAGTATACAAGACTCTGGGGAAGACACATCTTACCTTTGAGCTACTTGAAGCAGTGGTCATTGACATTGAGAAGCATCTCAACAATCAAACGCTAACATATGTTGAGAGTGACGAGGGAGGACCACAAACATTGACACCAAACGTCCTAATGTGGGGCCAAAATGCTCACGGGCTAGAAAATATTGAAATTGAGGAGGAGGAAGTTACCAAGCTTCACAGACATCTGAAGAACGTAAGAGAACACGCGTGGCGCTGTTGGCAGAAAGAGTATGTCCACAGTTTGATGGAAGCACACAGAGTCAACAGAAAGGACAAGCCCCAAATGCCTGAGATAGGAGAGGTTGTTCTAGTGGTAGGCGAGAACAGGAACAGAGGCGAGTGGAAGAAGGCCAAGTAGTTTAGCATGTGAGAGGAAGAGACGGAGTTGTGAGGGGAGTTGTTCTTGTATACAAGGGAAACAGGATCCAACGCCCACTCCAGCTTGTATGCCCTCTCGAAATAAGGAGTTACAGCAATGGACAGGCCGAGGTGAACGAGACTACAAGTCAAGAACCCAACCGAAGTGTGCCAAAGAGAAGGGCAGCTAAAGATGCAAAAGCGAAAATCAAGTCGATTGTAGACAGTGAATTTGAACTTGACTAAACTTGGTGTTCTTATTAGAGGAAAAAAGGAGTAAAACTTAGGGGAGCGTGACCGGAACTGTCGAGTACTGTATTATTACCGGATACGACATACAATGAGTACATTAGTAGTGATCTTTTGTTGATTGACATTTTGAAATCAAATAAGTAAGACGACAAGTTGTTGTGCGAGACCCTTTTTGGAGAGATCGGTTCAAAGAATGTAATAGCGAATTGTTAGAGAATAAATGTGGAATTATACGAGCAGCGAGTATTGAGTGTACCCTACACATTCGATACAACCCACCACCAACCTCACTCAGTACATTCTGGCCATATATCAAAATATTGTCAAAGGAAAAATCAGTGTCACACTCCAAGACATCAATTAACCTTTTTGTACTAAGCAGAATCACGACACTGATATTATAATGCTTGCTAAAAAATGTCACAAAATATCATTTTGTCAGTTTAGAACTGAAATGTGTCAAGCCAGAATTGGCATTAAGAAAAACAATAATTTATTGTATGTACACCTGCATTTGATATTTTGCATAGCTATACACATGCAAATCAAAACAGATCATGCTAATATTATCTTACCATAATCTCAAATTAATGTTTTTAAAACCGAATAAGTAAATTGTGAGTCACAAATTTGAAGAGTATTATGTTTCAATTATTTCAATGCTTACATGTATGTAACTAAATTATTTTTCCCTCTGGTTCCAATTATTTTTCACTGTGTACACATGTAAATTTTAAGAATTATAAGCATGCATATATTTTTTTAAAGGAACGGAAATAAAATGAGGGTTTTTTTAAACACAAATATAAACGTCACTTTCGAAAACATTTTCCCCTCTGAAAAGTTTCGTTAACAAAAATATTCCCCAAGAATGTTTAAACATCGCGCACATGCAAATTGACAGGAGAAATATAAGCTTAGCGAGACTTTCTGATGTTGAAGAGTGGAGAAAAACCCAAGTGAGCTTGCCAAGCTTCGGCCCGGAATAAAATTCTAGCATGGCAAGTGAGCTGTGCATTAGCATCTCAGCTCCAAACGATAATGTTCACGTAACTTTTAGATCGGAAACTAAGGCATTCAGGCCAACACAAAGGAAACAGGAAAAACGGAGGATACAAAATAAACACATTTCGTACACCTGTTCACCCACTAATCCTGAGACTGAATAGATAAGATTTAAATTAGTACTGCCACTTTTGACTCACTCGTTGTCGCTCCGTGCATCCCAATTATACATCTGCATCTTCGGTTGTTTTCTCGCGTCGCAAACGGCCTCACTCGTACGCAAACCTTTACAGACGACATTTCTTAAGCTCAGTGAAAGTGTACTGCCATTTTGAGTGTCTGGACGAGTAGCTTTGATGACTTTTGACTCCATTGCATTACATCATTGCCCAGTGGAGCCACATCTGTTGCAGAACAAACGAGGCGCCTTTCTCCAACACTCGGCGACTGTAAGGCGTTCCTGCAGTCCTCTGGTGGAATAAAGCCAAAATAAAAAGGCAGAATAAAGTACTGAACTGATTACATGAAGCGGAAAAGGATAATTTCTTCTCCTTATCGGAAAATCACAAATAAACTGGCTCAAAATCATTGAACACAGTTTTGGTAACAGGGTAAATCCGCTGAATCTGAGGCATGTCCACGTGGGCTCATGTCTGAGGGTAGATAGCCAACGGGCATAGCGCAGAGATGGCTATAATCATCTCATATCCAGCAAGCGCGAGTGGAATAATTGTTTTATTAAAAACGCCTCAAAATATAGAAAACTAAACTAAAATAAAAATAAAACGCCCAAAAAAAATCACGCGTACGGTTACCATATTTGTAGAGGTAACTAGCCATGTCGCCCGAGGTCACCTTACCCGAAACTAAGGCCAGGTCGCCCAATTTTAGTCATGTCGCCCGA
The DNA here is from genome assembly GCA_964020085.1 of Micromussa lordhowensis. Classification (NCBI taxonomy): domain Eukaryota; kingdom Metazoa; phylum Cnidaria; class Anthozoa; order Scleractinia; family Lobophylliidae; genus Micromussa; species Micromussa lordhowensis. The sequence goes on along the minus strand of OZ026597.1, from coordinate 25,362,284 downwards.
AATGTTGAGTGGTGTCGCCCGCCCGATGGAAATTACGATCTGACGTTCGAACGTTTCAGTTATGAATTATTTCGTATATACCTCACATCAGTGTAAGCGTTTGTTTGAAACATAGCCCGGATCTGCAGATCTATTAAGGTGGCTCGAAACAGTTTCCATTATAACCAATATCATTATAACCACTCTATATCGGTTGAAACCATAAACATGGTATTATAAGATGCAACCTTTTGGAAGATTTAAGGTGCCTCTGAACCCGCTCCGTAGAATTTTTTGAAACTTTGCAACTGAAGTTGCATCTTATCATGCTAATTACAATTCGATAAAATAAAAAAATGGGGGTCACCAAGCTCGTTTTCGAGTTATAAGCGCTTAAAGCTAAAATTAAGGATATTTTTGGCAGGTCATATTGTTGCTATGGTAACCTATTGTGCCATGAAATTGACAGCAATTTGTTCACCAATGATTGGGCAGTTTTTTGACACCATGATTTTGGTATCAACCGATATAGAGTGGCTATAATGATCCATCAAACTCTAAGTCTTTGAGAGAACTGGAAACTGTTTCGAGCCACCTTAAGTATTCATAAATTAGTATCCTCAGCAAGTAGAATTACACGAAATTACGCGATTTCAAACGGCTCAGTGGGTAAGAGAAAAATATAAATTGTTGCTATGTTGTCATCGTAAATCGTTGATAAAAGTTGATTCGCTTAAGTTGGAGTTTATTTTTACAGTTTAAAAGCATGTCTTGTTTCGCACATGGAATAAAAACTTATGATATAGTGATTTATAATTAATTGATGGAAATGGCGCGATTTATACGCCTCAGTAGTAAAAGCGGAAATAACAGTTACATTTGAAAAAGTGTCTTTGTTGTTATGCGTAAGAAGGCTGGATTTATAATTCATTGATTTAACTGACGCGATTTCGACCGCCTCAGCGGTAAAAATAAAAATAATGGTCGCACTCGACGAAGCATCTTTGTTGTTATGTTGGATTCGTGTACAGGCTGTTGTCATAGACTGCTAGCACCATGTATCGTACGTGACTGATTAAAGTTTATGAATCAAGGCTAGATTTGTAATTCATTGATTTAACTGACGCGATTTCGACCCCCGGGGGGTACTTAACAAAGTTTAATACGGGGAGGCTACGCCCCGAGGTCCAACCCCTTACCCTTTTATATACCATTTTGGCAGACTGAGGTACCCTTTTATATACCTTTTATTGAGAAAAGGTAGCCCTTTCACATACCTACCTTAGAACACTGCAACCCCTTTCTAAGCCTTTGTAATGAAGCTAGTGAACAATATTACGGGAAAATATCAAGCATTACCAGAAGAAATGTTTAGCAAACAAGTGTTATTTATTCAGTTCACGGTGTGGGCGGGAGTCAAGATACTCCGGACATCAAGCGCACAAACAGCGATTGCTTTTGTTTGTGACCTTCATAAAACCATTCCAGTGTCTTCTTTATCTTTATAGGTACATACTTTTTAACGAACGTTAACGTGAACAAAACGAAATCTAAAAATGAATGATTGTACTGCTTTTACAAGAAAGTAATACATCGTAAGAAGTAAAAAGAAAATCTCTCCTGATGCCTTAGGGAGCAAGTTTCTATTTCAGTGGGTTACACGTAGGGCCTGTTTACATGGAGGTGGGGGACCCCAGGTAGGTGAGGTAACCCGCCTAGCCGTGGTCGAAAAATGGCCAACGTTTACATGCAAACTTACAACCCCGGGGTCCCGGGGTGACTTTACTTGACGTAAACATTGAAAATGGCGGACGAACGACGCATTTTGGCGGTCAGTGATATTTTATCTTTATTTTCTGCTCTCGCTGCAGCATTTCAATGCTGTGGCGTTTTACTGTCACTTTTGATGATACAAAGCCTCCGCCAGACGCAGTTAATGGCCATATTGTTCTGGTTCAAATTTTTACGCGCTTTGGCGCGCTTGCAAATGTAACATGAACTCGACCCCGGCTAGGCGGGTTACCCCACCTTGAGTCATTTACATGGCAAAATGCGACCCCGGCTAGGCGGGTTACCCTACCTGGCAGACCGGGCAACCCGCCTAGGCGGGTTACCTCACCTATCATGTAAACATGATCAAATAAAAATGAGAGATTATATGGAGAGGCGGGTTACCCCACCTAGGCGGGTTACCTCACCTACCTGGGGTCCCCCACCTCCATGTAAACAGGCCCGTAGATGGGTCGTAGATATATAACACACATTCGACAACGCAACATCATGTGGTATAATCCGCCATACAGCAAGAACGTGGAAACAAAAGTTGGAAAATGCTTCCTTTCCCTCATTGACCAGCACTTCCAAAAGTCGAACCCACTACACAAAATTTTTAACCGGAATACACTAAAATTAAGCTACAGTTGCATGAATAACGTCAAATCAATTATATCAAACCACAACAAAACCGTAATTAGCAAATCTACAAATTCTGATAAAGATAAGAAAAATTGCAACTGCCGAAAACCAGAGAAATGCCCCATGGATGGAAACTGCAATGAAGAAAGCATAATTTACCAAGCCGAAGTCACTTCACAAACAACTAGAGAAACCTACATTGGACTTTGTGACACAAGCTCATTTCGCAACGAACGATATAGAAACGCAACCGAACTTAGCAAGCATGTGTGGAACTTAAAAGACCAGAACATTCAGTACAACATCAAATAGCGTAAGATTAAACAAGCTCGATCTTATTCCAATGTGACAAAGAAATGTAATTTGTGTTTGTGGGAGAAATATTTTATTCTGTGTAAACCTAAAATGTCATCTTTAAACAATCGAAACGAGCTTACATCGTCCTGTAGACACTCTAGGAAATTTCTGCTGAAAAATGTCATCACCTAATTAGCCATAGCATTGCGCGTGTCGCGCCACGCGGCACACCCAGTATTTTTAAGGAACTTGATTTTAGCGCACAGTCGGCCCAGTCATTGCCAAGGCACTACCTAGATTTTAAATGCTTTTAAATATTTAACATTTTATGCCTGTATTTTACATTTTATGCTTGTGTTTTACATTTTATTCTGTAAGTAATGTTATCACTATTTCAATTTAGTTTCATATTGTAATTATTTCCACACGACCCCACAAGCTCTAAGCTTTAAACCCTATCGTGTTTAAATAAAGGATATGATGATGATGATGATGGTATTGTCTCGTTTTTTCATATATCATATATCTTTGAATGTAACCGTTTTTCAGGCAGTCGCCTGATGATTGCTTCTGATGGAGCATGAAACTCTGAGTAGCGATTAAATGTCTTGGACCAAATAATCCAGCTCTTCGATTTTATTATTATCTATTGCTCTAGTCCAACTATTGAGCACTCTGATAGCCGATGAGGATTTCAACTCACTATTTGGTTATAACACACATATTATATATGTTCAACTTGTGTCCTTCTACGTGTCGATCGCCGTAGTCCTAAAGAAATTGAAGTTGTGTGCGCGCATCATTGTTTTCAATATTCTCAAGATTTATAAAGTCAAGAAATCGTTAATGTTTTTCTCCTCAAGAATTTCGTTATCCATATGCATCAAAATGTTCCTTCAAAACTTAGTTAAACGAAAGTAGCCATTTCGTAGACAGGCGCGTACGCGTAGTTGAGGTTTTTTGAAGAGTGTTCGTATTGACAGGAATATTTATTAAGGGGAGTTATTAAATATGAGCGCCGAAGCTGATTTCCCTTTCGCAAACGGTCTATGCCATTTTTAATGGTCGATGCCATTTTCGTAAACGGTCTATGCCATTTTTAACGGTCGATGCCATTTTCGTAAGCGGTTGATGCCATATCTGCTTTAGTTTAGGCCTGGACAAGGTAGAAACTGGTATAATTTGTTGATGGAGTAAAATGCACTCACCAAATGCTTAATTCTTCATATTCATACTGGTTTGGTTGCGGTTAGCTCTTATTAGATGTTTGGGGCAACTCTATTAATAATGTCACGTCTCAGTTATAATTAAAGTTTGGGGAGATTTGGCGGATCAACCTGGTAGTGTTCAGTCCTCCATTCACCTTATTCCAAAATGGCTGTCATTTTAGTGTTCTTTTGTTTGTTTGCAAATTAGCCCTTGTTGCCTCGTTCAAGGGAAAATATTCTTTTGTATTTCGAGTTTAAGAACGAGGTAACAAGGGCTAATTTGACTGAGGCAAACAAAAGACCACTAAAATAGTGGATTTTGGAATAAAGTGTATTATTGACCTCCAAAGGGGGTTCGTTCTAACCACCCCTCCTATGCGCCTGTCTTTATTGTTTACCACTTAAGTTTCTTTCTTAGTTCAAAAATCAATCAGACTTCAACTGAACTATTTTCAACTTTTTGAGATGAAAGCTGTACAAGCCAAATGAGAAATTTGAATAGGAAAACAGACAAAACCCCTTTCATAAAATTCCAAAATTCTGTTTTTTATTTCTACAAACCCGCTTGTTTACAGATAAATTTTCACGGCCGATAGTTCCTCGACAGAAACACTCTATTTTTTAATTAGTGTGCAGTGGCTGGAGGTCGTCTACGAAATGGCGACGTTTTTTTCGTTTTTCTCAAGTTTTGGAGGAAAATTTTGATGCAAATATATTAAGGCGGGGGTACACGTGAATTTAAGTGAAATTTTGGTAAGTTTAAAGAGAGGTTGAAAGGGAAAAAAAGGGTTATGGAACACCACCAGACAGTTGCCCGACCGCACAATGGCACCCCAGGTTGTTGGGCAACTGTTTTGGAGTGTATGTACCAATTTTTAATTTCAAACTCTAATTTTAAAACAACAACAAATCTTCAAAATTTCCTATTTCCATCAATTTTACTAATCCTTTGAGAAAAACTATTTCTCTCCAAATATACCTAAAAATCACCAAAAATTTCCAAAACAACCCAAAACATAGATATGTGAGATGAGCAGAGAGATTCTTGATTGCTTGAAACGTAAACAAGATATTTGCATAAAAAACATAATACCCAGCCAAAATACGGCTTTCATGTGTACCCCCGCCTTAAATGGGTATGTAAATTCCTGAGAAGACTAAACGAAGGGCATTTACATTGTAAGGTTTCTTAACTTTAAAAAAAGTTGAAATTATTGAAAAAACTGATGCGCGCACACATCTTCAATTTTAAATGACAATTCAATCCGAGCGATCTTTTCAAAAGGCGCAAAGTTTAATAATACGCCCAGAAATAATTGGAAACCGTTATTTTAGTAAGAATCCTACTAAAACAATTAGATTATTCGCTCTCGATTTCTGTGAGGTGATAGTTGATTCGGCCTTCGCCATCATCAACTATCACCTCATAGAAATCTCGAGCTCATAATCCAATTATTAAATATACTTTATGTTAACAGAGATGACGTCGGTAAAGAGGGAGTGCTGCAGAAGACTTCAAGGGAAGCAAATCTACCAAAACAACACCATGTTGATATCGTTCTCAGCCTTGTAAATTTATCGAGGAGGACAAGCGAGCACTTCCCCAGTTCGTGAAGGAAGCTAAAGCCACACTTTTTTGGCTTTATTCAAAACATATCGCTTTATCCGACCTTTGTTATGACGCGTAATGAGCCTGAGCTTATACTCTTTCACGATTTCCATTATTATATTTCTCAGTTAGTACGCGCGCTGTGATTGGTCAATTTAGCGGGCCGTATTCTACTGTACGGGCCGATAAAATTTGAAGTTGCTTTTGTTGCCAAAATGTTTCTTGATTTATCGCCAAGCGTTCTTAACTTTTCTAGCAAGTAAAAGTTTAAAACTTTTTTTTACTCTGAAATTGTGTATTAAAACCTACTAACGACTTAACAGTCCTTTAGAGTCAATTAACGATTTTATAAAATGACTCGTTTTGCTGTCGAGGTGCGTCATAAACTTGAAGCGGTTCCGCGTGAATAGAAATCGTTCCCGAACCCGTCAGACACACAGTAGAGATATAATAAATATCTTTCTAACCTCGTTTTCTCGGTCCGTACATTAAGTCAGGGATCCTCGTTTTTCCCCTTCGATCTATGGCCCGCACGCTTTGCGTTTGGGCCATAAATCGATGGGGAAAAAACTCGGTTCTTACTTACAGTACGGCCCTCGAACTCGGTTAGTAAGAGGTATTTATACTTTGGCGCAACAGGTAATTGCGAAGAAATAAATTATTTCCCGCATGCTTCATGAATGTTTTTCATCCATATAACTGTTAACCAATGAAAGCGCTCGAAGCAATACATAAACGCTTTGTGATTGGCTACTTACAGGCCGAGTCCAAAGCTATAGAAATGAAGCAGACATGGCGGACGATCAAACTTCATGTTGGAGTCGCCTATGGTATCTTCAGGAACGTTTAAAGCAAGAACGGCTGTTTGTCAACAAAGAAAAAACTGAAATATCTAATCTAAAC
>OZ026597.1:25011671-25355673 GCA_964020085.1 Micromussa lordhowensis | reverse complement strand
GATTTTCTGAAAGGACTAAGGGAGAATCCTGCCCTAGTGGCGTCGACTTTGACATATGCAGACAAAATCAATTTGGACACCTCTCAGCTGATCCGTCTGTTATTGAATTCTCTGTATGGAAACTGTTTGCTTCCGCAAGACGAGAGTTACGTTTTGTTGCTAATGAAGCACCTCATGGAGCTGAAAATCACAGGGGACGAGCAGCCTGGAGAATTCTTTAAGCATAAAAGGAATTCGTTTACGTCGCTGTTCGAAATTTTAGTCGAGAGCTTGTTCTCTACCAAGTTGTATTTGACAGCGGCATTGCACACTCCTATAATGCATGTTCTTTCGGAGGATTCACTGCTGAAAAAGAAACTGCCTCTTAAGTGCACTAAATTTGTTGAAAGCCTGAAAGCGAAACTCTACTGCTTCCCTCAGAGTTTACGCTGGTTAGTGTGCCAGTTTGCGAAAATTCTCTCTTCAACTGGTAATGTCAGCGAAAAGGATGTGCGCTCGATGGTGTTGAAACTATTGTTTGATTTCCTTGTATGTCCGGCCATAATAAGGCCAGAACAGTTTGGCATCACCTCTGATGTACAAATCAGTGAAATAGCCTCCCAGAACTTACAGCAGATAGCTTCTTGTTTGCTGAATTGTTGTTTCTCTGAAGATGATGAAAACCCAAGATCATCGGACATGTTTTCGAGAATTGACACAGTAAGTACTCCGAGTAAATTTGAAAGTAAATAATATGCCAGGTGAGGACAGTGTAATTAGTGGATTGGTGGGACATGACATTAGGGAGCTTAAACAAACCACGGCAACGAGAACGTTGCAAACAAAGAGTTTAAAGAGCAAAACAATAGCTGTGCACGTGCATTATAACTCTTTGTACATTTCTTTGCCGTCCTCTGCAAAACAAGAACGTGAAATGACCAAGTTGTGCGTAGTCTGAGCAACATCAACAACAACAGCTATTTTTTCGTTTTTCCATTTGGAATTGAATGCTGTCGTTGCGTATTTAGCCTGAGCACATTTAAGAGCCATTGGCGTAATGAACAGATGTTGACAGTTGCGAAAATTTCGCTGGTAAAATATAAATTCATTTTTTACTAGGCATCATTCTCAGTGAGGAAGAAGGGGAAGGAATGCTTGTTGTAAGAACCAGGCTTTTCACATTATGCCCACCAATTTTGGTGTAATCCGATTTAATCAACTGTCAGTTACTGAGCCTTTCATTTTCCCAGTCCCCCCCCCCCCTTCCATCAGCACTTTGCCTCCCACTCCCCTGTTCAAAGCCTGCCCTGCTTTCTCGCTAATGCTGAAAATAGCAAATACATGAAGCAGTGTACCCCCTCCTCTCCCCTAATCACCACCTTTGAGTAATGTAGTGATTTTCTTTTCAAACTTTCACCGGGATTTCCTCAAAGGGCCCTAGTCTGTGACACCTTTGTTTTTGCTTACATGCAAGAGTTTGCCCCAGTAACATTTTATTTTTAGCATGTTGAAACAAAGGAAATCACTGTAAAACTACTAAAGATAATTAAACATACTTCCAGGAACACAACTTTCAGAAAGGTAATATGATTTTGCTTCACCATGCGATATCAATAATGTTGATGGCATCGAAAATAGTAGAGGCTGACTAGGGTCCTTTAAGGACTAGGCATTGGACAAATTGACCAGTTGTGAGGACAATTTTGCCCACCTGGTTTGACCATCTAGAGGAACATTTTTCTTATAAAGAATTTCAGTTCAAAAAGTTTTACCTGCTTGTGAACACCAGTTGCCCTCATTTTGAAAACATCAATGAAGGACCTGCTTTCAGGGTCTTCAAGATGGCTTTTGTATATCTGTCCATTGTTACTGCGTGGTTCCAGAAAATATCCATACCCCCACCCCATAAGGGAGGGTATGGGGGAGTCAAAGACCCATGGAATTCCAGAGGGTACAGTGTAGGGAAGTTTGACCAATATGTGCTTAGATTCAATACAGATTCAAATACCTATCAAGTAGGTCAAAACTTGTTTGTTTCATACTAAGCACTAGATCTTTCATGTGACAAAATAGTAGCTTGAATACTTAGATTTGAAATATAACAATATAGATTGTTTTCACGTGACATCATCATTTTCTAAAATCCAAAATCAAAGAGCCACCCAAGTTTTTTATCCCTATCAGGCATAAGAGAAGGTAAATTTATATCTATTTAGAATTTCACAGCTCAACAGTGTGCTTCATTTGGAAACCAGTATATTTTGAATTTCAGAGTTATGGTGTTACGTGAGTCACACTATGCTATGATCACAATAAAAAACTATGCCTATGTCTTGATTTTTAGCTGTTTTCGAAGTTAGAATATTAGGAAAAGTGCTTAAGTAAATGCTTGTTTGTTCAAAATAATCATTTACCTAGATAGCCAAGGTAAGTTCCAGATGTTTAAGCTATTTTCCGCCCGCCACAGAGGTGCACCAACATGGGCTCTATAAATTTCTGCGCAACATTTCGACAAAACTCTTCCGTTTGGGAAAACGCACAGACCTAAAACTTGGCCATGTGTCTTCTTTATTTGTTTCCTATAAGGTCACAATTTCTTGAATTTATCCACTGAATGGTTTTCGATTTATTTTTTATTGCTTGACAGTGAAAACGATCTATACATTGTAATTCAAAATTTCAGGGAGGTTTGGGGTCTGTATGTGAAATTCCCTCTCTGATGGGGGTAGGGATATTTTCAAGTTCCAACTATTTTTCCTTTCTTTTTTCAGCATTGTGTGGCATCATTTTTAGATGCCATATTACAAAGCCACGAAGAAATTTCAGATGTTCCAATCCAGCAGTCACTTCCTGGCCTTTGCCGTAACTCAGTTCTTATAACAGAAAATGAGCTGTACTCCTTGGTAAATATTCACAGAAAAAATCTCTTACATGTAACTTCTGGTCATTTACATTAAATCTTTAGTATTCAGGGTTATGATTATCTATTTTTGTTTTGTCCTTCTTTTACTGACTGATTTCAAAGTTTGTCATGCTGGTGGCAAAATGGTTCAATATTCAGGGCTTTCCCTTGGGACAAGTAGCTCTCAAATTTTGCTTGCCCTTGGTAAGTCTTATACCCCATTCACACTAACTAAACTAGTTTAACTAAATCAAGTTTAGGTTTTTCCAAATTGTCGATTACCCTTTGCAGTTATTTTGAGAAGACAAATTTCAAACCACCTTGCTAACAAATTATTTTATTCAAACAGGTTTTTACCTTGTTAAGTTGTGGAGTGTGTATGGTATGACCAGTTAAACTTTAACCTTGTTTTAAACATGTTTAACAGGTTGGTGTGAATGGGGTGTTAGTTTGTTCTTTTAATGATTTAGTTGACAGAAAGTGCCTTCTTTTGTTTCCTTTCAAAAGACAAGCTTTCTTAGGATGGTTGAACACAGTGAATATCACAGAGATATTGTCAACCATAAAGAACTGAAAGAGTTACTGGATAACCTGCCACCCCAACCTGACCCCCCAGAACCCTCAACTCCAGAGGTATCAGATGTTTGTCCTGCACCTTCCAGCCTTGATTCTCCGACAGATAGTCCAAAAACACCCAAGAAACGACTTCCCTTTAAAAGCAAGAAAGAAGATAAACCTCGCAAGCAAAGTCTGGGTGAAGCTCAATTCACAGAAATTGAACCAGCAAGGATGGGCAAGCAGTTCAATCCTTTAGTTGTTGTCAGCAAATCAGAGGAGTTCAAAAAGGAATTTCTCAGGAGAATACCACTGATGTTACAGGAGGATGAAGATGTTTTAGTGATTTCTCTTGGTTATTCTGCGATTGAATGTCCTGGAATGGAGTCCGAGGACAAGGTACAGAAATTAAATTTATTTGATATGTGTGTACTGATCATGGTCGTAGCTTTGCATACGGAACCCTTCAACTTGTTCTTAAAGAAAAAGGAGACTGAGTTTGTGTTGAGCTTGTACATTACCTTTAGTCATCTTCATTCATTCAGGATTGGGTCATACCTGTACCAAATAAGTTCACACTTAAGGCGGGGGTACACGTGAATTTAAGTGAAATTTTGGTAAGTTTAAAGAGAGATTGAAAGGGAAAAAAAGGGTTATGGAACACCACCAGACAGTTGCCCGACCGCACAATGGCACCCCAGGTTGTTGGGCAACTGTTTGGAGTGTGTCTACCAATTTTTTAATTTCAAACTCTATTTTAAAACAACAACAAATCTTCAAAATTTCCTATTTCCATCAATTTTACTAATCCTTTGAGAAAAACTATTTCTCTCCAAATATACCTAAAAATCACCAAAAAATTTCCAAAACAACCCAAAACATAGATATGTGAGATGAGCAGAGAGATTCTTGATTGCTTGAAACGTAAACAAGATATTTGCATAAAAAAACATAATACCCAGCCAAAATACGGCTTTCATGTGTACCCCCGCCTTAAAAGAGAAAATCATTTTAAGCATTACTCAGCAGCTGTAATGGTGACTTTGACTCTCATTGCAATAAAATTTAACAAGAAGCATCATCTGGTCTAGCAGTAACATCATCATCTCGTATCTTTATGCCAGTAGCAGTGTTTGAGCCAGCTCAACTGCCTCAGGAGACAATTTGTCCCTCTGTTGCCTTTGCAAAGGGACAAATAGGCAATAGCAGGGGACAGAGCATAATTTATTATAGCATTAATGCTGTCTTTGTCCTATCCAATAAATTGTGTTTCTGCTGCCCAAGGAAAATTGTGAGGTTTCAAATTCGGAAGTCGAGTGTCATTTTCCTCCTTGAGAAATTTGTTTTCAGTTTTTCTTCTGGTTCGTCAATAATTTTATCCGTTTCACATTGAAAATAACTCAAGATTTTCCTCTTGGACATTTTTCCAAAGAAATATAGTAAACATGCAAATCCCGCCAAAGCCAGACACGCGTGAATGAATGAAGTCTCACTCTACTTCCAAATATGGTAAAAGTGATCCTCACTTAATTATTCAGTTTTTGAGCTTTTGATTTTACAATTCGGCGAATATTATTCTTGTATACATTATCTAGTCATAAAAATATTGCAGAGTTATTTGGGGAAACACTTTGGCATGTGCTATGTTCAAGTACTTCGAAAATATGGGCATACCAAAACCGTGGATGAAACTGCATAGTGTGACAACAGTTTGACGCTTACAGCTTCTACATACGTGACAGGTTTGGAATGTTGTTCAAGGAGCGAAGCCTTGAGACAATAGTGTCTTTAAAAGGAATTTATAAGGTGGTGATAAACAATTTTTATTGAAAATGTGAAATGCTAGCCGACAAAAAATTAAATGCATTTAAATAAATTTTAAGGGACAAGTCATCGCTCAAGGGGGAGAATGTCACAGTAGGAGCACAAGACTGACATGTTGTGAACCCCACACTCTAGGTTCTGTGCCACCATTTTTCAACTCATCTTCCATGCCTTGTAATCTTTTCTTTCTCAACAGTCCTTTTCCAAGTCTTCTTTGGTCTTGCCCTTCAACCTTCTGATATCCACCCCAGTGCTGTCAAACAGTTGCTCAAACAAACATGTTTTCTATTTTTGAATATTTCTCTGAGCACCAAATCAAAGACCTTTTCAAAGTATGAGTACAGATCTGTCCTGCATTCATTGACCTGTTATAAGATGTGTCTCAATCTTTGGTCTGAATCCAGTCTGCTTCTTTAGAAGCTTTCTGTCTACACCTATCTTGATCTGGTCAAGCAGTATCCTGCAGAATATTTTTTGATAACCAGTAGTAAAGATGCTCCCTCCCATTTTGGAATGGTGCAAATCATGTTCTTGAATATCTTGATGCCCACAGTCCTAGTTCAGTCCGCAGTTTGTAGATTTACAGGGTGAATCACAAGGATGATAAATCTTGAGCAAAATAATTATGATCCAAGCTTGTCTCAGGCTGTCTGGTTCTTAAAACTAACCATGCTACACAGATCTCAACCATATGGAATTTTTGATGTCTAGGCTCAGATAGCTCTGTTGGTCAGGAGTAGTCAAGCTATGAGAAAATCTTCTATTTCTTTCCTTTTTGTTTTGCCATAAGTTTACAATACCAAATACTTCAGCAGTTTACTCAGTGACAGTTTGAATTATTAATTTTCAGGGATGTAGAAGATAGATCTGCAGACCAAAGAGCGGACCATTCTCGTCAATGTATGATTATGATAATATTGAATAATGAAAATTATTCTTGTTGGTCTGTGTAGGTCCTTGGCATCAAAAAGCCAAAGAATAACGGAGATTCCAGCAAAAGTTTCAGACCGAGAAGTAGCTCTTCCAAGTTCTATAAGCACCTTTTTCCTGAAAAGACAGTGACAAACAAAGAGGATTCTAATGATATAAGCAGTGATGAAGACACGCAGAATGGTCAGTGTGATCTTGACTTACGTAATGTGTTACTCTTGGGATCCGGTCTAGCAACTTCTATGGAAAGTTCTTGTCTTACTACTAAACATATAAGCTGTGCAGGACCCTACTTCTGTTTGTACATAGTGCTGGAAATACTTGTTATTACATAGTAGGGCATCTGTCTTTTCAAATCTCTAATTTTGGCTAGACATATGGTATTATGCAAATAATCTGATTACTCAATCCATAGGTGTACATGAAGTCATGAGTGTCGTCAATAGGAAAGAAAATCGAGAATTAGACTTTCCAAAATTTTTGTTGGGGTTATTGACTTCCATGTCAATAAAGAATGCAGATAAATGCAAATTCAGAAAGTATGTTGCTTCATTGTTGAAAGTCAAAGATCATTGTTCTAATGTATTAAGGAAATAACGACACTTCATGCTAGTATTCAGGTTTATTGACTTCTTTTGCCAAACAAGATGTGGTTTGTGTTTTTGTAGATACATGTATCCTTGATTCAAGTCATGGTGATCACAGTGCTGATTTACTAGAGGTTATGCCAGGAACTGATTGCATTGATTTGGTACACAGCAGTCCAGAGACAAATGCACGTATGCATGCAACACAAGACGTTGAAGCAAAAGGAAATCCAGAAATTGGACACCCTGATAGTGTCAATCTAATTGAATTTGGAGCTGACAGTCCACCTCCTCTCCCTGCAGATGCAATTGATAACCAAGCTGTGAAGAGTCAGTCACCCATTGGCTTTGAACACGAGGTGGCTGAAACTCCAGACAGTGCCATTAGTAGTGGTGGCAGCACACGCACAAGCTGCGTCAGTAGTACAAGTACTCGGAGCAGTGGAATTGAATTCACTAAAGGTTGCATCATAGTGGACAGTGACCCTGTTGATTTTGCAGAAGAGAGTTCTGAATTGGATTTCTCGTGCCTTGAACACCTAGCTGCACCTGATGATAATTTTAGAAAGCGCACAAGTGTTATCAATGGCCATGAAAAGAGACAAAGTCATGGAAGCACAAGTAGCGGAACACTCACTGGCTCTAAAGGAGAGGGATCCAACCGTGACAGCCAAGCAAGTTTCTTGAGTTTTGATGAGTTTCCTCCTCGAAGTGGATCTTCTAGCACAGCTGATGATGAACACGAGATGTCACCTAGAGAGAAGAAGCCCTCTCGTGGATCCTCGTTAAAACGGGCATGGAGAGGTAAGAGAAAGACCAAAGGACAGAGTGCTTTTGATGGTCAGGATAAACTGAATGATGAGCAAAGTGGGAAGAAAGAGAAAGGATTCTTTAGAATGATCAGACCAAGACCCTCAAAAGACAAGATGAAGCCAAGTGGATCAAAAGTGTACAAGGAACTGGTCGAGAATACAATTGATGCTTTTGATATCACTGGCAGGATGGCACATCCTGAGGCGGAGGAAAAAACACCCAAAGGTATTTAGTCCCACAATGAGAATAGAATAAATTAATGTGTTTTTGGCGGTAGTGCTTACATGTAAGTATGTTACATGCACATGTTGTCAATTTGGCAAATGTGTGGCCCTTTGATTGTGGATCAATAAGAATACTTCTAATTGATCTAGAGTTGGAGCGCCATTCAAGACAGTTAGATTGGTTGGTGTTTATTTATTAGAGAAAACCATTGAACCCAGAGAAAATCCTCTGGGGCAGAGATGACAATCAACAACATACTCAAGCCTCTCGTGGCACCTAGGAGAACCAGGATTTGAATGAGTTCTATATTGTACATCAATGAGAGGGCATGTACTCCCACCACTATGCTTTCCTTTCATGTGATTTATTTTTTCTAACTGATCAATGGCAACATTGAACTCACTTCTGACCCTCTGCCATTGGCCTATTTTTGTATCTAGTACCGTAAATGTCTGTGTATAAGCCACATCTGTAGATAAGCCGCACCCCCAATTTGGAAGAGCAGATTTTGGAAAAAAATATTAACAATGAACCTGAAGTTCCAGTAGAGTTGTATTGCTATAGACAAAAAAGGACAAACAATCAAGGTTTCCAAACACCGACATAGAAGTTGTTGCCATCTTTCAAGTCTAAAGAAAGCAAAATTTCATTTTGTTGTACCTTCTTTTTCAATTGAATTTATATCATTAACTTAAAATGCCCTTTTGATTTGATTTTTCAAGATTATCAAGTCAAAACACACCATAAAGTTGAAATTCCTTCGCCATTGAAACAAAACAAACAAGTGCTTACATGTAGTAGCCAAATTTTAAATGTGGGGAGGAGTCTGGGCCAGGGCCTGGGTGTTGTCTGGGCATCATAACACAGAAAAGCTTTTGACTCAGCTGTTTGGTGAAACCACGTCTATAAAGACATTTGGAAACCCACAATAGGCGAAAAACTTCATGCAGAACAGGAGCGTGATAATGCAGTCGACAAATTTGCGGTGAAGGTGGTCAAAAACAACGAAATAGTCGGCCTTTTTACCTTCCGAGTACTCACAAATTAGGTGGTATTTTACACGTGGAAGTGACTGGTCATAGAGGTCACTGCAAACAGCTGTGTGGGAGGAATGAATGAAGATTCCTTGTAGGTTAGTGTTCAGTTGTTTGAGTAAAGTGAAAATTAAGTGCTTGAAAGAACTCTTGGAGAGGAACATTCGCCGATAAACACTCAAAGACACCAACTGCTTCTTAAGGTAATTCCTTAGTATTGCATTGCGCATCCCTACTGCGCACGATTTTCGCGTCATCAGCGCGTGCACATGAGCGCGTGCACGTGCAAAACGTAAGAGATTTCCCTCAAAATAAGCTCAATAACGGAAAAAATTCTCCTTTTCTCTTAAACGAGCACGGTGACCCCCCATTTTTATTTCAGGTATTTGCCAAGACTAGTCTAATGAAGAACATATTTGAAGAGGGAAAAAAGTTTGATAGTAGAACATGATTTTTTTTTGGAAAACAGTTCCCAACTGGGTGCATTTTGGCCAAGGCGAGGACTTCAAGTTAACCACGGAACTGTCCGAAAAAGTGCAATATCCCCACAACCAAGCAATCAAAAACGGCTTAAATGAAGCAATACTGCTTATGTCAATAAATGAAGCTTTACTTTCAAGACAAAACTTTGTGCCTTTCAATTAACCAAGATTTAATTCTGTATGAAGGTGATTCGAACTTTGAACGCACAACCGGTAAAAATACCCCATTTTAAGAGCTTCCTGACGCGTAAACAAGCACGGTGACCCCATTTTTTCATTGCATTTTTATAATGTTCATATCATGAATGTTCATTATGCCAAGTTTCAAAAAAAGTTTGATAGTAGAACAATTTCAAGGGAATTACCTTAAGGAGCCACCACTCATGAAAAAGTCAATGAACAACATGCTCTCAGTTTCTTTTATGTTTATTCCTTGACCACTTAAGAAGTTTTATGAATATTAATTACATTTTTGAGAACTCCAAACGCAGATGAATTCGTGGATAAGCCACACCCTTGATTTTTGGCTTTACTTTTGTGAAAAAAAGTGCAGCTTATACATGGACGTTTATGGTACCGGTAAATACTTTTCCAAGTAGATAAAGTACCTACTTACCATACTTGTCAGGCACTTATGTGAAAGCCAAGGCATTCACAATGGTTGCTAGTTTGAATTCTGTTTTTTTGGGAGGGGGACAGAGTGGAGCTTACCATCCACTTGTACAGTAATCACTTTCATTATGTCATGACATCAAAAAAAAGTGTTTTGTAACTTTTTTCCCACCTTTGTTTCCTCTTAACAGACATTGTATCAGACCTTGATAAAATACTAGAAAAATACATAAACAAGGCTCATGCTCAAGGGGGAGAAAATAAATTGGATGAAGTTCAAGATGACAACGATGATGACCAAAGTGAGGAAGATGATGATGTTGTTGATGAAGATGAGAAGTTTGAAAACTCTAAGAGGAAACTTAGACTGGTGCTTTGTCAAGCTGACTTCCAGAATCTTCCCCTGCTTCATCCTGACAACAGATTGCCAGAAAAAAGGTACCGGTAGATACCATACTAAAAACAGAAATTTATGTCTCCATAAAATACAAATTAAGATCAAAATTACAGTTAGTCTGAGTTTTAGTCCTGAAGCAATCATCGCATATGCTTCTAGCATGAAATTCAAGAAACTGTTTATATTTCGCCTTGCATGTATTTGTATTGAGCACTCCTACAATTGTGTGAAACCATCTCTATTTTTCTTTGTTTTTTTCTATGAAATATAATAAATATAATTGGTTCTTAGCCTTCAAAGTTTGTTTGGTATATTGTGCTGTTCCCAAAAATTTCATGTATCTATACCTACATTGTAGTGATTTTTTTAGGCTTGATTCCAGTTTGATGTCACAGAAGTTGTATAGTTTGATCTGTATTTCCATTTTTCTCAGGACTATGGTAAGAAATTTGAACAGGGTAAAATGCACTTATCAAACATGATTGAAATAATTTTGATGTACAAGTAATAATAATAATAATAATAATAATAATAACAATAATAATAATAAAACCTATATAGCACCAATATCAATATTGCTAAATTCATCACTGCTTAAATCGTTAAAAAACTGCATAAAACCCACTAAAAATGGGGTTAAAAAGTACATTTAAACTGCAACAGATAAAACTTTGTTTTCAGGCAGCAACAGTAACTTGCGACCTCAGTCATCAAAAAGGAAAAAAACTTTTTGTTGCTTTTATTCAGCTTTACAGGCTGCCATCTTCAGGTACACAAATAATGATAAATAATATTGTTATATGTCATTTTTTGAAGGGCATATGACAACAAACCTGGTTGTGAGCTGCTTACATTTCTCCATGTGCAACTTGCTGAGGCAATTAATCTTCAGGACAGATCTTTGTCTGCTCAGTTACACGAGACAATAAGAAGTGTCAAAGACCTCCACCCAGGAAGGTGCAAATGTTAATGTTAATAGTCAAACATTTTTGCTTTTGGCTCACAGTTCAATTTCAACAATGATGCATCTTTTTTAATCAGTGAATAGCAAACTCTTAGTGATTAGCCTAGCTTTGAGATGTGTGTTCATTTCTCTGTTTTTGTTGTGTTAACTTTGGATATACCAACTTGTTATGTAGAACATACAAAACACATTGTTTCCTATTCTCCAAATGTCCAGAAATATGATGCGGAAGTCCCCCAGCATAGGTAGCACAAAACAAAGCACCTGCTTTGACCTCTAGCTTTCATGAGTTCATTTATAATTTAGGGCAACTTTATTGCTGTTGTTGTTGTCATTGCCATTGTTATTGCCTTTAATTTTTTTTTTCTCTCTCTATCCTCTTCCATTGCCTTTCTCTCTTCTTCCTAAACCCTTGTTTTTTTTATTAATTCAAGGCAGTTAGTTTCTATAGGCTAGTTTTCACTAGCGCATAAGCACAAACGTAAGAAACATGTAGACGTAGTGGACCGCTTAGTAGCGCCTTTGGAAGAAATATTTCCGAACAAAAGGTGCTAATTATCAACATCTTCCTGCATCTGCATATGTCGGCTTATGCTTGTGCTTATGCACTCATGAAAACAAGCCTGATCTGATCAATCTAACAATAGTTTAACACAAAGGTCACTTACAATGAGATCTTGAAATGCTTTTGAATGCTATAGAAAATGATGTAAAAAGTGTTTTGCAGAGCCATGCTGATGTTATTGTTCTCCTACCACAGCTTTGCTAAACTTTTAGAATCCTTAGAAGAGGAGTACAAGGTACGCACTCCATACCTGGCCTACCTGGTCAATGCACATCAAGGCCTACTGGCAACGCATGCTCACTTGGAGAGATTAGTTGAAAGGGTAGAAAGGTACATCTAACATGAAGCACTTTGTTTCCTACTAATAAAATACTAATAAAACTCTTGTTACCTATAGCTAAGTTCTCAGCATTGTATTACTTTGAAGAAGAAATGCAATAGATGTTGATTTCTTCAGGGAATTAGAAGGCTTGCACTCCAATACTACTTGTTAGTACTGTACTTTAGATGATCATGGTACTTTAGAAGATCACTGCATCTAAGACATATTATTCACAGTAAATAGATGCTTTCAGAGAAGGATACCCATCTCTATAGCTAACTTGTTTCAAGTAAGGAAAACTAGTCATAATTTGAGGGTCACAGATATGCTCTATTTAGCAAGGGTGGGCAGCACCTGAGGTTTTTCTACTTCTTTGCGGCAAAAATATGGAACGCTCTATCAGAAACCACACGCACCATAGCCTGTACAAATGATTTTTTTTTTTAAGAAAAATTCATCACACAACATTTTAAATTTAAATTTATCTACATAATTTTTTTTATAATATCAATTATTAAATTCTTAGTTTGTGAATTTACTTATCTTATTGACAATGTTACATTTTATCTCTTTTATAGCAAATAATATTCCTTTAATTTTATGTACTTACATTTTGTCTACTTGTTTATTAATTAATGTACGTTAATTATGTTTTTTAAGGGGAGTCGCAGTGGCATCATGGTTAGTGCGCTTGACTCCTGAATGAGCGCTCCGGGTTCGAGCCCTGGTCAGGGACATTGTGTTGTGTTCTTGGGCAAGACACTTTATTCTCACGGTGCCTCTCTCCACCCAGGTGTATAAATGGGTACCAATGAATGTAATGCTGGGGGTAGCCTTATGATGGACTAGCATCCCATCCAGAGGGGAATAGAAATATTCCTAGTTGCTTCATGCTACTGAAACCAGGATAAGCTCCGGCCTAATGAGCCTAACTTGGCTCATATGCAGACTTTACCTATGTTTATTTTAGGAGTGGGCTTCCTGTAAAGTAGCTTTTTAGCTAAGCGGAGTGGTCACCGTTAAATAAAGAATTACTTACTTACTATTTACTTTTGCTTTGACCACATTATCACAGAGACAAAATTATCTGCCAAAACTACTTGATCATGAATTGTGTGAAGCTGTTCCTTGAGCCAAAGGAGAAAGAAGAGATCAATAAATTCAGCTCTGAATTCCAAGCCTCACCTACACCAGATGACAAGGCAAGACGCCATGTTATTAACTCTGATTAAGTATCATGCAGCCATCCATATGTCTTCATAGTTAAATTTAAAACGATATATACATGTAAAATACAACAAAACATTGCATCTGATAGTAATACACTTGCAAGCATACATGTAAAAATGGAGCAAAGTCATACCCTGCCATAGTTAACTAATTATATTGATTTACAATTGAATATGTCATTACTTAGTTATCCCTTTCTTCTCCTTTTCTTTTTTCATTCTTATTTACTGGTATAGTATTTACTGAAAAACCTCCCTCGACTAAGTGCCGCATTTGAGACAAAAAAGATGATAGGCGCCGCCTCAAATTAATGCTGCCATTCCAATGCATTATATATTAAAGGAATTCCATATAACTACAGTAGACCACTACACTAGACCACTACAAAGCAAATCTGGAACAGCATTGGAAATTCATTTTCATGAAAAGTGATCAGTGTACTTCAGTTCAAAGTGATTATATTTAACAATTATTCACTAAAGGTGAAGTGAATATTGGTGAATATTCCCCCGAGACGAAGTCGAGGGGAATATTTAACAATTATCCTGCAAAATCGCGCGGAATATCGTCTGATACTTAGCCGACGAGGCCGTAGGCCGAGTCGGCTAAAATCAGACGATATTCCGCAAGATTGAGCAGGATAATTGTTTTATTATTCATCAAATTGATAACAAAACAGCCTAAATCCTTGTAAATCTCTCTGTCAACATTTTCTCACTTTACTTTTTCTTCCCACGTACGAAGCTACGTATACCGCCGGATATCTGTTACCTACGGATGGCAGATATCGAGAGCATCATGACTATATTTGGATAGTGTTACAATTTGTTGAATAATAATCACCAATATTCATGAGCCTGAGGCGAATAATTGTTTTAGTATAATTACTCAGTGATTATAGAAATACCTAAACAAAAATAAAGGAATGTTTAATTTTGAAAATTTGTCCTCCCGCTATAATCACCTTGCCGGAGGTGATTATAGCGGAATATGATCCCATTCTCAGCCAATGAGAGCGCAAGGATTTCTATAATCACCTGACTAATTACACTAAGTCACCATATAATCACCATTAATATTTATATTTTAGGTCAAGGGCCACTGGCTCATCAGTTTTTTCTGTCATGTGCTACCCTCGCAAAATAAAGTTGTTACTTACTTACTTACCATAAGTGAGGTTGAAGTGGAGTGAGGACTCCACTGGTAAAGCAATTGAAAAGTGCTGGAAGAGAATGGTGGCAATCAAAAGACGTTAGCTCTTGCATTTGAAGTGTGAAAAAATGTAATAGGCACTGTGCCGTTCAAGTTATTTGAATAAATATGTATATGTATTGTATATAGATATTTATTTCTAAACTTCCTGTAATATTGTTGTAATTCCTTTTTTTGTAATATTGCTATTATATTGACTAAAAAATGATTCTGATTCTCTAGTCTTTTCTCTGGTTGCACATTCACTTTTAGTCTTCATTAACAATTTACAGTGTGCTCTACTCGAGGATTTCTTGAAAACATTAGCTGAAGAGATGATAAGACATCCCATTTGGTCAGGTACAAGTATTTTCTTCTATGAACTTGCAGTGCAGTTATTTCAGCTGCTTAATTACCAGTATATAAAAATATGAGACCAACAGAGTTTTTTTAGCTTGGGCAGTTGATGACCTATTTCAGACCATGTGATGATACTCTTGAGAATGCTTGCTTTCAAGCATTTTTTGAATAGCTGCATGTATATGACTGAATCATTATTTTTTAGATGGATAAAAACAATTCTCTGGAGAATATCAAATCATCTGTAATGAGAAAACCATCTGCCCAAGCTAAAAAGGTCTATTACACCAAATTTATTAAAGTGTACATGACAGATTTTTTTTTTTTGCTCAATAAATTTTCCACAATGCACTAATTAGAAAAGCAATAAAATATTTCAATAGCAATTTTCCTTGCCGGTGTTTTAATGTATCAAAAGTGTCAAATTTCACTTCCGGTGGGGTACAAAACCGCGAGACCAAAACCAGGAGACTGGGAATGATTGTGACGTCATTTCAGGACTTGAAGCATGGATAAAAACAGATTTCTCCGTCATTTTCTTATTTTCTTATGAACAGTGCACTTTTGTACCATTTTTTAGCAAATTTATTAGCTCAGAATCAGAAAATGTCGAAGGAATCTGTTTTTAGCAAAGCTTCCAGTCCTGAAATGACGTCACAATCATTCCCAGTCTCCTGGTTTTGGTCTCGCGGTTTTGTACCCCACCGGAAGTGAAATTTGACGCTTTTGATACATTAAAACACTAGCAAAGAAAATCGCTATCGAAAAATTTGTTTTGCTATTCTTCTCAGTACATTGTGGAAATTTTATCGAGCAAATAAAAAAAAATCTGTCATATACACTTTAAAGAAAATGAACCATGTGTATAAGAGCAAAGTGTTTACATTATTTGCTTCAGTCCTCTTATTTGAATTGGAATTTAATGTTGATTGACAGGTGTCAGTGAGGAGCAATTCCAGGACACTTTAGTAGCGACTGAACGGGCCATCATGAGTAGTATTTACAAATGTGCCTTTCACCCGAATGGCAAGATTGACATGGAAAGAGACAGGTGAGCAATGATCAAGAGTAGATGTGTAAGGGCCAGCCTAATGATTTACACTGATAAGCTTACCAGGCTGGCCCCCATTTATTAGCCTAAAAGCAACAAATCTCGTGGTACCCACTTGTACACTGAAATGGAGAGTTGCACCTTTAGAGTGACGTTTTGGCTCATACTGGGTATAGAAGACACAGCTGACAGTAGAGAACAAAAGAACAAAACAATGAGGAAAACAGTGAAAACACTAGGTTTGCGAGGCAGTGTTTCTACTGTGTCTTCTACATCGAGAAGGAGCCGATGTTTCTTACACAAGAGCAAGACATATAATCCCAGCCAGAGTTTGATCACGAACTGATTGATTCAGATGCCAGTGAGCTAAACATCAGGTGCCCGTTTTGTGTTCTTGGGAAAAAATGTACTCCCGAAAAACAAGTATGATCCTGATGCGTGAAAACTTCAAATAAAACTGCCGTAGTTCGCAGGTTCCATTCAAAGAATTCTTAAGTTCTGATAATATTTAATAAAAAGACATAAATTCTCCGAAACCTTAACAATGATTTCCAGTCCGTTTTGCCCACTCTCGAGAAATGCAAACATTTTGCAACTACTTACATGAAGTAAATTCAAAGTTTCAATGCAAACGCCATTATGGATGCGAAGCGTTCGAAACTTTATGCTTCGTTCTTTCTCATATCACTTGATGAAACAACTTCGCAGCTGTAAAAATCAATGAAGCTGTTGGAAAAAGAATTTGAAAGGCCTCAAAGATAAGGTATGTGGTTCGTAACGAATAGCATCGATTTGCATTCCATTGAGTGAGAACTTATAATTATAAATATTGTGATGCTGAGACTGTGCAGTACGGACTGGAAATCATCTTTAAACAAGTTATTTGTCGTTTTTGTGGGTATTCAAGGCGTTTTCTAAGTATTAATTTTTTTTCCAATTCTAGTACATTTCGTGACCACGTGACCAAATTACAGAGGGTTATTCACCCTAACCACAAGGCTGTGCGAGTGCCCAAGGTACAGTAAGTCATTCTTAGCTCAGAATTGGGTGCAACCATTCTTGTATTGCAGTTGGTATTTATTTATTGTTTGTTAGTTGAATTTTTTGCAAGGAAAGATTACATAGGAGTAATACAAGCCCTTTATAATTTATATACAGTGTCTTTTCTCCCATCTCTGGTCTTTCGTTCAAATCTGATGCCATCTTTTCAATAGTAACGTGGTGACATGTTTCATCTTTGTTAGAAATATCGCAAAGAAGCACCCTGGGAATCCGCTCAGAAGGAACTGCTGGCAATCAATGCTTACAAGGTAATCACGTGTTTCAAGTAATATATCAAACACGAGTGACAGTGTTTCATCGGGATATCGAAACACCGAGAAGAGAATTGAAAATACGACGCGCAGCGGAGTATTTTTGACGAAATTCGAGGTGTTTGGATAGCCGATGAAACACTGTCTCGAGTGTTTGATATATCTTCTCAATCGAAACAAAAGCTAAGAAGTAAACGGAGAAGTAAAATCGTCAAAATCTATGCTAATTAAGACCGGATATCCAAACCACCGTCACGGTCATGATTTCCTTTGTTTTAACTTGATGAATTATTAATTAATGAGTTTGAGAATATATGTTCTATACCATGAGTAGTAATCCTTTAAGGTAGGAGTTTATTTCAAGTACTGTGCATAAAAATAATAAACGCTTAACCCGGATAACTTTCAGAAAAAATATTTATCAAAACAAATTTGAATGAAAGATATGTATTTGGTTAGAAGAGTGGCTCGCAAAGCCAAGGTTAACACCTAGGGAAAACGCATGCAATGAGCATTCGTAACAAAAAGGTCTTCTTAAATGAGTTGTCAGTGTCGTTATAAATAACCATTACGGAAATCCATTTCCTATAGTCAGTAGAAAGTAGTACGCTGGACAAAACTGTTCTGGATCGACGTTTTACAAAATTAAAACAAGCAAAGTGACGCGAATAATTTTT
Source organism: Micromussa lordhowensis (assembly GCA_964020085.1). Lineage (NCBI taxonomy): Eukaryota > Metazoa > Cnidaria > Anthozoa > Scleractinia > Lobophylliidae > Micromussa > Micromussa lordhowensis. The sequence continues at coordinate 25,337,660 of OZ026597.1, read as the reverse complement.
TGATTGTCTTAAAATTTATTAAGTATTATTTTCATTTAGATCACGAAATGAGGACTTCGAGTTATAGCGTATGTAAATTTGATAACTAAATCACAAAAGTGCGGAAATTCACTGAACAGTTTTTTCCAGTGTACTAAATAAATCTTATGTATTATTCAGCTTTCATACACTGTACAAATTCCGATTTTCTGATTGGCTGATTTGTACCACGTGATACTGGGTTGTGACGAAACAACCTCCTTGACGTCACTATCGTGGTATAATAGCCGTGGTGTAAATTCAGCACACCACTGTCATTACCCCATGGCTTCGGCTGACTCAAAGTTTGGCGATTTCTCTGTGTATTCAATTTGAATAATAAAAATGTTAACACAGTAATTGCTCGTGAATTAATTGAAATTTTGAATACCGCACTCGCAAAGCCTACTGTGGTATTGAAATTTCTCGTTTATTGTTAGTGAATCCCAATAATGCACTCGCTGAGTGCGTTAACCTGTAATCAACGTGTTAGATTTTGGAGTTAATTGATCTGTTAAAAAACAGAGATAGGATTATTATTGTCTGTTACAAGTTGGTGTTTCAAAGAGCTTAGCTAACCTATTTCACTTCTGTAGACGCCCACGGACAAACTGAAATGTGTGAGGCGGTGTTGCGGTACCATTATGAACTTGCTGTGTTTGGCCAGCGAGACGAGTGCACCTGGGGCCGATGAATTCGTTCCCGTGTTGGTGTACGTGGTGATTCACGCCAATCCTCAGGGCCTGCTATCCACCATGCAATACGTCACTAACTTCTATGGCAAGAGGCTCAGTGGCGAGGAAGCTTACTACTGGATGCAATTTTGTGCAGCCATTGCGTTCATCAAAACGTTAGATCTGGCTCCAACTGAACGCTGACAAGTTCAGTCATAAGCGAAAAATTCGCCGCAGTTCTTAACTTTGACCAAACTCGACACGTGAGCCTTGTTGGTTGAAATTCGTTTGAAATATTCGATCATTTTTATTTGCGATGAAGAAGCTTTTAGGACCTTCGCTGTGAAGGAAACTTCTAGATAATAGATTATTTTGCCAAAAGCGACCAAAGGTTACAATTTAATGGCAAAGGTAAATACGTCTAGGTTTAGAAGCGATATGCATTTTGTGTTCATAAGGATGATGTAAAGTAGTCACCTTGCCTTGCTCATATTCCATAGCAGACTAGATTATCAATGTCTTTGTGGTCAACACGAGACGTTACGAGCAAGCAAGATTCCGCCGAAACAAACGCGAGAAAGAACTGATGTGCTAGCATTCAAGTTAGTTCCAGGGAATGAGGGAAAATCACCCTGTTCTTCCTTATATCAGATACTGGAACAAACTACCCTCATCTCTTCAGCTTTTATCTCTTCAGCTTTTGAAAGCTTTAATAATTTTGTCTAACAACATCAAAAGGCAAAGGATGTTGAAGGACAAAATGGTTCAAGGGTTGGGAGAGGGTTGGTATAGAGGGCTCAAGCTACCTTGATGTTTTTATTTAGAGTGTATGCACTGATTAGGAAGAGAAACTAAATCCGATTTCAGTGTACGGAAATCTAATTTAGCTGACTCGAAAAAGCTTTTAATAGGCCCTTTGCAGCTGCGGTCACGTGACCAAATTTTTCCTAGAAAATGTTTATATTATGGGCTATAACTTAAAGAATGTCAGAAATGGAAAGAGCGCATCGAAAATACCAAAATGGCCAAGTTTGAGCCCCCTGGAATGAAAGAGCAAGTTTATACGACAGTTTGAATTTTCGGAAAATTTAGAAGTTTTGTATGGGGAAGTGTTGCTGGAGAGCAAGGTCTTGCTCTGCATACAAACCTCCTTATTTTTTTAAAAATTCAGACTGTCATAAAATCTCATCTTTTAATGATGGGGGCCTCAAATTTGGCCGTTTTGATATTCTCGACATGCTTTTTCCATTTCTGGCATTTGTTAAGTTGTAGACCATAATTTTATGAAAAGTGGGTCACGTGACGGCTTAGCTGCAAAGGGCCTATTAGCTTTGAAATTATGGTCTTAAAAAAAACCACCACAGAACGGAAGATCTCCAAGACTTTTGGGTGGCTATTGTAAGTCTTATTTGCTTGATTTACAATAATTGTTTGCTGTATTAGCTGTTGAGGAAATAACAGTTAAATCAGCGTAGGTGCTTTTTTCATGGTGAAAAGAAAAGCGTGCACATATCATTTGAAGCAATTTGCTCATACTGAAATAAGACAGGGAACAATGAGTTGATTACATCTGGAAATGTTGGGCGGCTGTTTCTCTTCTAAGGAGCCAGTGAAGGAAAAGTGTATTCCTTTAAATACCATGGTTTGCCGGTTTACAATATAAAAAAAGATGTAATATATCAAACACGAGCGACAGTGTTTCATCGGGATATCCAAACACCGAGAAGAGAGTTGAAAATACGACGCGTAGCGGAGTATTTTGACGAAATTCGAGGTGTTTGGATAGCCGATGAAACACTGACTCGAGTGTTTGATATATCTTCTCAATCGAAGCAAAAACTAAGGAGAAAACGGAGGAGTAAAATCGTCAAAATCTATGCTAATTAAGATCGGGTATCCAAACCTCTTTCACGGGTGAAATATATATAAAGATGTAGATTTTTTTATTATGGTTTAGTTTTTTTACTGTCTTAATGGGAGTTTACCTCCTGGTTTTAGTGTGGAATTAATGTGCGAGGGTTGGAGGAAAATAATCTAATTTTGTAATAACTATATGATTTAAATGCATATTTTTTTCTTTTGATGATTTTGATATCCTTAATTTTCATTTTTGTCATTGTTGTAAGATATAATTCTAGTCCTGATTTCGAAGCAGCTCTGTTTTTGCAAACCAGGCCTCAAATATAATTTGTTTGTTTTTTCTTTTAATGGTTTTAGCGAAGAGAAAGTTTTCACATCTTTAATTTAGGGTCATGTAGCAGCTGTCGTAAGATCCTAAGCTAATTGGTTCGCTACCCAAACCCCCAAACAATGCTAAAACAATAGTGACAATTGAAATCTATTGTTTTAAGAATCCAATGAGAAGAGACCTTACGAAGAGCTGCTACACTACTGTTAATTTATAGTTTGTTTAGAAGATATAATTCTAGTCACCTGGCCCGGGTTGCTTGAAAGGTGGATACCACTATCCATCGGATAAATCACTATCCAGTGGATAGCGTGGTTTGTTTTCTGAACACTTATCCACTGGATAGCGATTTATCCGGTGGATAACGTTATCCACCTTTCGAACAACTGGGGCCTGATTTTGATGCAGCTCTGTTTTTGCAAACCAGGCCCCTCAGGTAGTGGGACGATTCCGACCTAATTAATTTTTTAATGGTGTAAATTTTAATGAGGATGTCTCGTGTGTTTTGCACGCGGTTTCGAGTGTTTGGTATCGGGAGTGTTATAACTCGAGTTTCGCCACTATCATATTCTTCTCGGGAGTCTGGAATGTTCTCCCAGGTAACTTGTATAGATATCCCGGGGATCTCGTGATTTCCCTGGGGATCTTGTATGTATCTAGGGAAAAAGTGTATTGTATTTTCATTCTGGGCAGGAGGCATGAACACTTATTAACCTCTAGGGTTTACATTGTAAAATTAGTTCAAGTTTTCATGATTTGAACAAAATAACAAAAAGCTGCGAGGTATTAATTGCGGGGTAGAGTAGTTTTCCAGGACAAGTGACCGATAGGGTGTACACTTTGCCCCCTTTATTTAGATGTCCACATTTCCCGGTTGATCAAAGAAAAACCAACCATCTTTCCAAATTGTCTTCAGAAGGTTTCGGACTGGACGAACAAATAATAACAGTCAACTTGATAACGACAGTGTAAATTACTGCTATGGCAATGAGAAAACATTGAAATTAAAGGAACCAACCAGAAAACCCTGCTTAGCCTAGGGCTTCTTTGAATTATTCAAGCTCAAATGATTTTAGCATTGCCATTCATAAACAAACTGGTTCACCACGAGACGCTACGCACCTATCAGACGGCTCCAACAATGGAACAAACCAACGGAAACAATGAACCAAGCCCTTGAACAACACTTCTGAAGAGGCGAGTGAAAAGGATCAAAGGATATATTTTCCAGCCTATCATAGCCTGTCCACAGACCCTCTACTGATTTTTCTTGAGTTCGTCGAGATCGCAAGCTTGGCGAGATGTTCACCCAGTACGTGGGATACCACAGGTGGCCCAAGCTCAATATATGAGTAGCTCTATGTGGACCTTTGCATTGTTACGTGACTCGAGCGATTTGCATATTTATAAAGATGCTATGGGGAAAGAAGTAAACCCGAAAAAAAACGAAAAATTACCGTTGAATTACAATAAAAACCGCTTACCTGAATTCCAGCTCCAGTTAAAAAATCACACAGCACACAAAGAAAGCGGAGCTGGAATTCAGGTAAGCGGTTTTTATTGTAATTCAACGGTAATTTTTCGTTTTTTTTCGGGTTTACTATTTTCCCCATACAAATCTTTATAAATATGCAAATCGCTCGAGTCACGTAACAATGCAAAGGTCCACATAGAGCTACTCATATATCGAGCTTGGGCCACCTGTGGGGATACATGCGCTAAAACGCAGGGGGGTGGAACTGGGAAAAGATCAAAATCGCTCCCGCGCTCGAAGAAAAACAACTCGTAGAAAAAAAAAATTAACGTCTGTAGACAGGAAAAGCCTAACTATTAAAATAGATGATGGTCATGAATGTCCAAGTTTAGTCTACATGGCCTGCCGAAAGGGTTTTCACGGCAATTCATGCAAGGTATTTAGTACTCGACAACACTTTTCAGACTTCACAACTGAAGTTTAATCACCATCTAACCTTCAATATGACGGATTACCAAACACAACCTCTAATTACATCATAAAATTATAATATATTTACCTTTTACATTTCTATCAGTCAGCTTGTATGGAGAAACTAACAAAGTGATGGAAAATTACACTTCAGTGTTTCTTACGTTTAGAAGCCAAAACCTCAATTACTTTGTCCTTAATAAAATATGTATTTCTCTAATTATTGTATACCTATTGTGTGAATGTTAGACGGGCTATGTATATTAAAACAACAGGGCTGTACACAGGACCAAAATGAAAGTCGTTTACCACGCACTTGTACCCTACCAAAGTCGTCTGTCGACTATAATTTAGCCCTAGTTAAATTTTCTTTTCATACTTTCTACAAACAATGGATTCTCGTCACCCAAATGTAACATGGATTGAACCCCTCACCTTTAACCCCTTTCAAGTCTGCGGTAAGAAACCCTGAAGTACTTTCACGTTTGTGGAAGAAACCGCAAGGAACGACCATTCATATGAATTCTATTGAACATTTTCAGGTGCTGAGCAGCTTTCACTCTTTTCCTGTAGAGGTAAAAGGGTTAAATTCCACGTACAAAGTACCCATATTCCTCAGTTGATTTAGCCCCTGTGAAATGATACGGCTGGCTTCTACTTTAGACTTTTTTGGCAAAAAGAAACATTAGACAGCGTCTTGTCATTTTATAGGCAAGTGTCTAGAAGGATTTACACATGTAAAACAGACTTGAATGAAAACCTTGACCAGAGAACTAAGTTTTGAAAAAACTGAGTTCTGAAAAAGATGTCTCCACAAAACTATTTGAACCACCCTCAATGGAAGTACGCCTGTTAAGAATATCGTTCTTTGACGATTCTGCGTTCCTAGTTCTTGAAAGAAGTCGGGTGCTTCTTAGTTACAAAACGAAAAAAAAATAGAAAAAGAAAGGTTTTTTTAAAAAAAAAAAAACATTAAAAAACACACTGAAAAGAACTTTTGCCAGTTTTAGATCCTTGCCAGAGTTGGCCAGTCGTTAAAGTTAAGATGTTGTACACCATGCTCATACAGCCTTATGAGCGAAATTCAAATAGTTTCTCTTTAATATGTCAGATGTACAACCTGTCTGCATATCTTTATCACAGTGACCATTTACAAACTATTTTCCCGGGTATTTTTCATAAAAGAACAAAACTAAATGTCTAAGTATACAGATAAAAACCTTACTGTCAAGTTATTTAAAATACAATCATCAATAACACTAAGCAGGCACCTACTTGTAATATCAATTGATAGAAGGCCCTTAGCATTTCTAGCCAGGGACTGACATGATCAACCCTCAGCCCTCTACATTTGTAAGTTTGACATGCCAGCAGTAACTACCTAATACTAGTTATGCAACGCTTCCGAGTAGTATACCATGGAATACTCCACAAGTCACTTGTAATTTTCTCAGTATACACATGAGCGTTTAGACCAGTGTGTATACCAAGACAATGCAAGTGGCATATATCATTCTATGGTGTATCACTCAAAAGTGTTGCCTAACTATTTTATGTCATGCCATAGATAGTACAGTGGTCAACACAATCAATTCACTGCACGGTGGGAAGGTTGGGAGTATACAATGTGTTTCCTGCATTCTGATTGGCTGTACCTCCTGTGGCATGGTATAAAGTACACCACCATTGCAATAATACTCAACACATTTTGGCCTTCTATACAGCAATAGATCTCTCAGTTGCTTATAGTCTAAAAGTAGAAACTAAACTGCTGATCATCTGAGTTATTTAGAACGGAGAGCATTAACCAGTGAGCCCTCACTTTCATTGGTACAACAGACTACAGCTTGCTAGAATATTCCCAATCATTTGTCACCCCAAATTTTTTGGCCAAAGACCAGTAAAGCAAGGGAATGTTGTAGCTTAGCTAAAGTAATTATAGCAAACTCTGTACAACTGGCTAGCCAAACTGTGCTTTGACACACATTTTTCACAAGAGTTTTAAACCACAAAGTCAGTGGCATGTCTGATGTGAGTCACATTCACCTCCTTCAATTCATTTCAGCTATCAAAACACTTTCCTAAATCAAACATTTTAAAAACAACATGAAATCTCCATATTATTCACTAGTTTCCTCTCCTCAGTTCAATTGAAGAAAAAACCTCAGCCAGTCATCCTGATTCCCTTCTCCCTCTCCTCTCCACTTTTCACATCTTTGTTCGTTTTGAGGGCGGCTCATCCCTAGACCTGTCATTCCCTCGTGAGTCAAAGTCAGCATTGGCCATATCACTCAGCCCTTGGAGACTAGAGAACTCTGGGCCTCCCTGCTCATCTTTGTCCTCTTGGGAGCCTGGTAAGGAGTCTGAGGGGGTATTACTGCGACTTCCTGCAATTTTACAACCAATTTTGCAAACAATATTAAAAATGTTTTAATATAAGAGTCAGCTAGGGCATATAGGATTGGGACTCCTTAGAGGTGACTTACGAGGCTTCTCTACCTTACTTAAAGGAATATTGAGAACCAAATGGACAAGATAGGACCTCCTTTTATGAACAGCCACACCCACCACTATACCTTTTTGACTTTTAGCAGGCCAGTCATTGTTTGAGTATACAATACTCTTCATGTAATATATCAAACACAAAAGACAGTGTTTGACTACGTTTCCACTGGAAGAGAGTTGAAATGTGATGCACACTCACTGTGCGGAGTATTTTTGACGAACTTCAAGGTGTTTAGATATGTGGTCAAACTGCCTTCAGTGTTTGATATATCTTCTCAAACAAAACTTAAACTAAGGAGAAAAGGGAGAAATAAAATTGTAAAAATCTACGCTGATTCAGATCAGTTATCCACACACTCATATGGTCAAGATGAATTATAGATGAGTTTGAGAAGTTCAATTCTAATTTTTTTAACCCTGATGATGGCAAACAGCCGAAAACGTTTGGTTTAAACATTTTTAATTTTTTAACCTTCTAGCCTTGTATTTGGAATCAATTCTAATCAGATCAATTCTAATCTTCACACAGTTTTGAAAGGCTTGCAACTTAAAAGAAAATTAAAATAAACCCTTTTAAATAACAAAATAATACAAGACATAAATGAACCCTTTCTCAAAGTTTTTCCCCACCTGATTTGCCATTTTGACCTCTCTTTCTTTGTTCTCCACCCTGAAAAATGTTTTGAACAAATGAGAAATTTACTAAATGCAAACAGAACTTGTCTTATGACATAGCAGTAGAAGTTTGGAAGGAGGGCCAAAGTTGACTTAAGTTATCTCAGGTTCTAAAATTTTTCAAGAGCTTCTATTCACAATTTACAGAAAACAGTCTGTAACAAAATCTGGCAACCAGTTTACATTTTATAGATCTGAACAAACCTGAGAAAAGTATTACAACATTTGACATTTTATTACTGCCAGCCAAAAAATAACAAAATACAATATTATTATCACCAAAAAAACATATACATGTACATTGTGGGAATGTTACAGCTTTTTATCATACCTTCCCAGATCCAGATTTTCCAGCCCAGACGTTTATGGAGTCAAATAGTTCATTGAATCCTCTTGCCTTCAAAAAAGACACAAGAAAGATTTTTAATTATAATATTACATGTATGTTGTAGCTAATTTTTGATCTCGGTTAATTTTTGATTTAAACCATATGTGGTTGGTTTTCTTCTAGTTAATTGCATTTTTATAATTTATCCTTCACTAATAATAATAAACTATTGACTTGGGATAAATAGAAAAAAGTTAACTGAAGAAAACAAACCACAAATGGATGAAATCAATAACTAACTACAACATATACATGTATGCTACTGAAATTTGACTGCTAAAATTCCGAGATATTAAAAAGAAAATCTGGCAAGTCCAAATACTCAGTTCAGCATTCAATTCCAGAGAAGACAATCTATTAAAGCACTATCAATCCAATGCACTAACCATCAGGCTCTGGTTGTTCAAAGGCTGGATAATGCTGTCCACTGGAAAAATCGCTATCCAGTAGATAAGTGTTAACAAAACAAACCAATCTATCTGCCCATTCTGCTGGATTGTGATTTATTCACTGGATAGCAATATCCACCTTTCAAACAACCTGTGCCAGGTCGTGACGTCCTCCACAAATTAGAACAAAATTGATCAAAAAATAGAAATTGTTGTTGTTGTAGTTGTTGCTGTTGTTGTTTACTTACTTGGTGGTGAAGGTGATGTGGTTCATGATACACCTGTCCCTGTCCATGAGGCTGCATGTGTCCAGTTGCTGGATCAATATAACCTGTAGCAGCCTGGGAAATAACATGACGCAAACCTGGTACCTGAAGTGGTATAATGACAACTGGTTGAAGAAGCTTATAAGCAAATAATATACATGTACTTGATAAATGATGAAATAGGGTAAATTCTGGCTCAGTGAATAAATGACAATCATGTCACAAGTCCCCAACAGGATTTGTACTGGGTGCCCTTACCACTGAGCTTCTGTGAGATCCATGTTGATGGTTAGCTGGGCCATTTACTAGGTTTTTGTTGACGTGTGCTTCATACTGCTAGGATCAGCGATGTCAAAAGCATCATATGTAGTGATAAAAAGTGAAAGACAGTACATTTTTTAGCTCAATGAGCTTGTATAAATTATGGGAGAAGAATGAACTTCATTTCTAGTTACATTGCCATCTGACTTAGCTTGTTGCATAACAACAATGAACGACAGTCTGGTTGGGCTTGACCAAGAAATGACCTAGCAGAAGGCTATAAGTACATGTATGAAATTCAGGTCGCCCAGTATAACTGTACAAGTTTACATTTTGAGGGAAATCCAAACATAAATTAAAATAACATTTATGGCAACAGCAGTAGACTTACAGTGCAGTTGACTCGGAGGCAATTTCCTTTGCTACTTACCTGTGACTGGACATTGGCACCCACATTAGTTCCTGTTTGGTACTCTGCACCCATACCACTCCCATTCATTTGCACACCATACATGTCGGCCTGTGGCTGACTTGTGATTGGCATCTGGTGTTGTGGTGATGGGGCTACCCCTGTTGGACTTCCTGCTACTGCACCAGCTGGGTATTGTCCTAAAAATATTTAGAGAATACAAAAATTCCAGAAAATCCCAGTATTAGCGAGCTTCCTTTACTGACATTCTAATCATAAATATTCCACTCTAACAGTGCTTGTCAATAACCAGCTAAGTTTACAGGAATTGGTGAATTTTGGGGGTTATGTACAGTATGTACTGTACCTGAAAATTGTGTTTGGGAGAGATAGACATAAAATCGTTCCAAAGACTTTCCAGAAACTATCAGTGCAGTGTACAACATACTCTACCAGCCAGACAAGAGTACAAAAATGCTGGTTGCTCTACCTAGGCATTTGTTTGAGAGCACTGTGCATGAACAGGCATATAACCAACATCCCAGAAACAAACAAACAGCCTCATTGATATCTTGGGAAAGCTGTGCATACCTGGACCAGAGGATGGTACTCCTGGTTGTCCCTGAACTTGCCCAGCTGGCCCACCACCTGAGGCAGCTTTAGCAGCATACATGTTTGCCTCTTCCTGAGCTTTTCCAATGTTTTTCTTGTATCTGATTCTCTTATTACCAAACCAGTTTGATATCTGTACAGAGAAAGATGCAGTACAGTGAATAGTAAGCCATATTTAACTTTCAACTAATAAGTACAAACTTCCCTGTAGACTACCGCCTTGTCGTGGTGGGGGAGCTTGCGTGCCTCAGTGACCTTGAGAGCTATACCGTCGGGGGGTTCCCCCCCAACAGGTCCAACCTTGGCGGGCAGGTCAAAGGGTAGAGGCCAGACTAAATGGTAGTCACTGGTCCTCCAGGTTGGGGGTTGGGCGTGCGGCCACTCCCCGCACCCCGTAAAAGTATTTGATTACGGAAACCGAAAAGAGGATTGACGAACTCATCCGGGGGTGTCGCCGGGCGACGTGTGAGCTACCCGAGGATAGCTTTCTAAGCTGGAATTCCGGCCTGAAGAGTCCTCATGGGCCCGATAAGGATTAGTAGTAATAAGTACAAAAGAAAGAGTGGATATAATACAGTACAGAGCTACAAGTTTCCTATAAAGAATCTTAATCACAATCTTTACTTTCCAAATTGGAGGGCACACAGTCCAATACTTATTTTCTATCACATCACAAAAGCACTTTCTCGCCACTGCCACCCTTATCTTCACATGTACATGTCACTACCTTAAGTTATTCTCAACATAATGACATTATAATGGCATTAAACAAGATTAAGATTTCCACATGTACATGTAGCTTTACCACCTTTGGGGATGTTGTGATATTGGAAAGCAAAAATCAAAGAAGCTGGAAGTATGACTTTTGGAACAGACACCTAACAATAACTTGTAGATGCATTGGCATGGAGTAAGGGCATCTTTGCTTGTAACAACCTTCAAAACACTTTGAGAAAAAGATTAGATATCAGCTTGTAAAGGTCCCTCTGGCTGTCAGAATATCAGTCTATTTCTGATTTCATCTAAACCATTCTGCCATGGAAGGTGTGGCAAAATCTTCTTTGTGCATGATTGCTGCTCCCCCAACCTCCCAAAATAGAAAGTTGCACATCAATTGATTACCAAGAATTCTTAGCTACTGACAGAACATTACCCTGTATTTCAACCAGACAGCCGGTTCATTACCTGTGCAACACTGATGCCACATTTTCTTGCCAATTCTTCCTTGGCCTCTTCACTGGGATAAGGATTACTCAGGTGTGAGTAAAAGTACTCATTCAAAATTTCTGTGGCCTGCTTGCTGAAGTTTCTTCGTTTTCTCCTGCAAACAAATAAAGTTTGTTCTCAGTTTAGAATAAAGTTTCTACAGATTTCTTTCTGAGAATTAAGTGGTAAATAAAAATTTCCTGTAGCTGATTACTTTTATTCTTCTCATGGAGAAACTGGCTTTCATAAATTTATCACTGATCGTACATGTACAGCCGTAGGATACCTTGCATCCAGGAACCTTGACCTCAAAATCATAACAGCTTCACAAGTACTCTGCTTCAGCTGCATCTGAATTGCACTGAACTTGCGGTGAATGATATTGACCATTCTCTCAATTTCCTTGGGAGAGATTGGTCGTGTTCTTGACTGTTCTCTCAGCAAATTCATAACATGGGTTGTAAATTCATTACAAGCCTGAAAGAGAAGTAAGTAAGAGGAGAATTACAAAATACTCTGATTTTATCAAGACTATGCATGAACAGGAATACATTTATGACAACTCTCCCAGATTATCCAGGAGTCTCCCAGATACTGTCCAGCCAAAATGTGAAGTGTCACAACAAAGCAATATTTTCATATTATGTTTTAAATAATTTTATCCGTGATTATTTCAAAATAGGACCACAGTATGGTGGAGGCTTGTGCATGTTTTGTAAAAGTTAAACTTTGTATTTATATTTACTGTCTCCAACACCATATAATAATCTAGCATACCTGTTACCTGCCAGGAACAAAACCTTTTTATGAGGAAACCTGACTGTTCTAAAATACAGAGACAGGAACCCATAAAAAGACTTGTCAGATTCTCCAGGATATTGTTTTTCAAAAATTATAACTGGATAATCAAGTAGAATCACATTGGCTACAAAGTGTACATGCTACATTTACAAGATATCTTAGGCCTGTACTGAAATACCTGTTCATATTTTTCCAGTTCTGTGTGATATATCTGTCTTATCTGGTTCAACTTGGCCCTGTATTCTGTGTGTTCCGCCTGATTCTCATGAACCCCAGCCGCAGCAGCTGCTGCCGCTGCAGACCCTCCTCCTTTTTCAGGACCTGCCACCCCTTCTGCAAGGAGCATGTTATCTAGCCTCATAAGCTGAGGATCAGGTGGTTCATCTTCTTGAGATCCACGGATACTGAGTACTGTTCAAAGGAAAATGCTTTTATTGTTTCTGAACCTTTTGCATCAATTAAATTTAATGACGGTAACCCCAGGAATGATGCCTGACTCATAACAACCAATACTATCATTTGATGCATTTTTTTCCTTCCTTTTTACTGGCCCCAAGCCCACCACAGGACATGCAAATAACTGCCTACAAATAATGGTCTGCTCATGTAAAATACCACCTAAACATGTTCTGCTGAAAATAATATTCTGGTCTTGCATAATTGTACCTATGCTCTTGTGTGAAAAATGGCAGATCGCTTCCCTGAGCTGTCAAAGAATAATTTAATTTAAGACAAACTTGGTGATGGAATCATAAAACAATCATTGAGCCCAGTTAAAAATACAGTGACTTGTCAGCATCTTGCAGATCAGTTATTTTTCTCAGTCTAGGCATTCAGCTTCAGCAAATATTGATCTGCTAACCAATGACAAATCACAATATTTTGCTCAACCTTGTCCAATAATTGTTAATTACTTTTAATGTATAAATACGGCCTGGTCAAAGTGTTTTGTAGGAGCAGGAAAACAAGAGTATATGAAGTCAGTATCAAAGGATAACTTAGATGGATTTGTTTCTAGTCAGGATTAATGAATTCCAGTGCGAACAAGGCTACAAATCACTTACTAACAAAGCTAGCATGTAACTCATAAACATTTTACAAACAAATACATGTATTACTAACAGTAGAAAGAGTTCATTCTTTTAAATATGCCATATTTTCTTGATTAATTAAATACCCCTTGCAGACCCAGTATTTATTTGGCTCCTTCAGTGTATTCAAGCACAGTGATTATTACACAAGAGAGTCATTCATCAGCTAAAAGCTAGACTGAAGTGTTTATATAAAACTCAAACATGTAGATCTTGTGTTCATTTTACTCCGAGACTTCTTCAGGGAAATGTTTTTACAAGCTCAGGTGTTTTTGTTTCATTCATTGATACATGTAGTTTTAGCTCACTGAATTAAACAAACATTTAAAAAATAACATCAACATAGCATGGATGAAAAGTCACCAGCTCTGTCTTTATAGTCACTTGACTTTAAACACAAAATGGCAGAATTTGGTACAGTAATATCAACTCTACTGAGTTTGAATGACCAACAGAAATCAACTGATTTAACATGGAAAGTCAATTAGCAATGAAGGCTGGGTTCAAATAAATCATAGATCTAAAATAAATCCCAAGACATTTAATGTGTACTGTACCTTAAAGATACAGTGTTTTGTTAAACATTTTTATCAGAAGCAGCTGCCATTAAGATAAAGGATTAAGAATACATGCCCTATCATTTCACAGGTCTCTGTATCAAAAGTTGTTGTTCCCTTAAGTTACAGAAAATGTATTTAAAAAAGTTCTAGGTTGTCCAACTTCCTGTGTCACTAAGTGCAGATGACATTAAAATTTGAGTTAGCAGAATTTTCTTCTTTCCAGTTGCTTAAATTGGAAAATTCACTGCGAGGATCATTCTTCACTTTCTGAATTTAAAGTGTCATAAAAAGATCCAAATTTTCACATATTTTTAAAATGTCATCAGTGATTATTCCAAAATGGGACCACAATAATTCTGGTTTGAAACACTGGAAATGGGAGAGTGATCAATGCAATTTTGATCAGTTATTTCAGAATCCCAATAATCATACATTTAGAACCATCTCAAACAGGAAAGCCAGGACAGGTTTCTAGAGCATTTGCATGACACTGGGAAACACATGATTAATTTATAGGGCCAAAAAAAGGTGTCAGGATTGCAGGATCACCTACCTGACACAGGTAATAATGTTAAATAGATAACAAAATTATGCTCTCCTTGGCTGCACAGAAATTTGCCCTTTGACTGACTGTCAGTCAAAGGAATGAATCCATACTTCTTGAGTTACCAAGGGGCAAAAAATGCAGGAAATAATGCCAAGTTTTGTTCGGGCTTTTTGCAGTGATTTGGTATTTAGTCCTGATTACTGACAGAGATGTATCAGGAATTTCCTGGATGATTATCCTTAATTTCAGAACAAACTTTGTCAGCACTGCTCTAAGAGTTTCCTAGAGCTGTCAACTATGGGATGCTGAAAAGCTTTTCAACAAACTGTGCCATACTAAGAGCAATTATGCACATGAAATCTTTTACACCTCACTCTGTCGCCAACATTATCTTTCTACTGAAAAAGTGGCTTTACGCATGGCTTGGTGTGTATAGAACCAAAGCTAACTTTGACCTCAAAATCAGAAAATTATAAGGTAGGTAGAGCAGCCTTGTATTACACTAAACGTCCTTCAAAAAGAGAATCCTTAGTCTATATTGAGGTGATCAGCAGTGATGTAGAGGACATTTATCAGATGTAAAGAACTAGAACAAAGGTATTATCTCTGGATAGCTGGGGAGTCTATTGTTTGCCCAAAGGAAGGCTGAAGAAAAACAATAAACATTCACGAACAACCTATTATGCTGATACGAAAATAACACCCAACACTCTTCATAATTACCACCTTTCACTTCTTAATCGCTACATGCGAGCAATCAACAGAACAATATGATTCAAAACTACCTCTAGAGTACCGAGAAAATTTATCAGTACGATCAACATAAATCAATACATTGATAGCGTCTACTCTTCGAGAAAAAACATGTTTAACGACTGGAAAGGTGTTATCAATTTCCACTGATAATAACAATGTTGTGATCCTGTTAGAAAACACATGTTCATATGAAGTTGAGTTTAATAAAGAACTTAAATGACATCACAGCGTATTATTTCGACTACAAAAAATGTGTTTAATGATATGAAACTGTACGGGTTTAATTATAACAACAGGAAAAAATCAAAAATGATTTCAAGGTTTCGATCGAGCGATTGGACACTAAAGTACGTACACCTCGTGCGTTCGGTGATGAATCGTTCCATCGAACAATGCAAGGTGCAAACAAATTCGAGAAGTTTATTCACTACCATTGGAAGAAAGTGTGGAATATGATTGTAGTAAGACTTAGATATTGTGCATCGAGCATCTGTTGAAAATAAACACGTGCCTTGGAAAGCTGTCACTACTCGCCTGTTTTTTCCTTGATCTCGCAGAGGACGTTGAAAAGGGCGGGCTTCATGCGATGGCAGTTCAGAGCATGTTTCCTAAATGGATATGTGATGGGAAAACAATGCATTATCATATGATAAGCCATAAGGCGTGCAGTCAAAAGATCGACAGTTAATAGTATACATAAGAGTGAACTGAACAAGCTTATGTCACTACAGACTCAAACACAGTGAGAATAGAGGACGCGAAATCGACAACGTAGTATTCGATTTCACTCACCTCGCTTGAGCTTCGTCCAGGGACTGATCAGTGATATTCATTATTTGCTGCAAAATATCGCCGATGTCCTGCTTGCGACCATCCGGTCCTTCTTCTGGAGGTTTCATTTGCTCCAGCGCAGCTTGCGGACCCGATAACATGGGAACTTGCACCGAATTCATCACATTTCCTTCCATAGCGCAGCAAAGATTTGGCTGTTGGCAAATAAACCTTGAATCCAAGATGTCCGCGCGCTCGAGGCTGGAATGCCCACCACACTGCACTGCCGGTCGAACTGCAGCTCAAGATGATGTCAGTTTCTTGGAGTTTCAAAGCAACAACACTGTGATAGCTGTTATATTTCACAGAGTGTTACGCTCGGTTGGCGGTCGTGTTTCCAATCTGCCACTCAACGATCTGTTGAATTGAAGCACAGACGTGTCAATATCTTTTGGTGCGTGAGAAGAACGCGAATGATTGACACCGCTGGATTTGCTCAATTAGCATAAAAACCTTCATGTAAAATTCATCAGAGGAAGGTCACAAAGCTTTGGCTTCGTATTCAAAGCTCGCCTTCCTTCAGTTTATGGTTTCTTAGCCAACCAAGAACGTCAAAGTGTTGTTTCTGCTTCAAAATGTGACGAGAACAAAGGGACGCCCCAAAATGTTTCAAGATGGCGGACGAGTGAAGACAGAATGTCAATATTCATTACAGTTGCTATGGTGCAGTCTGCAGGTGTTGTTCTGAGGTGGAACAAAGGAGCACTTGAATAGAAGGAACAACAAAAGAAGGAACAACAAAAGAAAGGTATACAATAACTTTTTCTTCTTTTTTTTTTTTGTAAATGAAGTTTATAACCCGGTGATGTAAATGATGCCTTGAGTCTTGAGGCAGTTAAAATAACAATGGGGTTCGTCCTCGTGAATACTAACAACTTCACGTGAGAAACATTTGGATGCTTTTAAATTTAATTTGCAAAAAAATACTTTCTCAATTCACGAGTATCGCTGGTACGAGTTAGAAGCATTCGATGGCGTAACGCCTTAGAAAAAAAGCCCCCTCCGGCCAATCCCTCTGTAAACGAAAAGTGGCACGAATAAAGGGGGCACTATGAAAAACCCGAGACAAAAGTGCATATTTTTAGGCCTCGCGCGCTTCGCTATTATAACCAGGCTCTTGTGTGAAAATTGGCAGATCGCTTCCCTGAGCTGCCAGAAAGTGATTTAAATATTAAAACAAACTTGGTCATCGAATGATAAAACAATATATGTATTTTATATATATAAACGTCTAATTTTGAAGCTGAGGCTGAACGTTCTTATATTTTTTTTGCAATTTGAGGCTGAAAAGATGTTTTTAAATTTACATGGTACCACTACAACTCAAAGCTTAGAGAATATCAGGTCAGCTACCTTAAAAAGACTTCAGACTTTGTATCATCTGATGACTTGGATGGTGAGGACTGAGTTATTTTGGAACAGTTATAAATAAGAACTGCTGATTATTACAAACCAAGATGTGTGTCATGCAATAAGAATACCATTGTTAATGTTATACAAAACATGCCCGTAAGTATTTGGGTTAATTTACATTTTTTGTTACCTTTATTTTATGCTTATCATTTTATATACTGATTAGCAAAGTAAAAACGTTCTTAATCAACTCTCAGGGGGTACTCCCATATATGGGCTATATAAGTATGTGCCGTAGGTTCTCGATCCTTAGGGTATCATTTTTGCCCCTGTTGGCATTGTGTTCCCAGTCAGATCCTTAGATAGGGTGCCTAAATTCTACCAGCTAAAATTGCAGTAGGTAGATGCCCAGCTAAACGAAAAACAAACGATCTGTTAAAACTGAACCTTCGGTTAACTTACAGCGTTACTCAAACGAAATAAAGCCGACCCGTACACGCTGTTCTTAGTTTTTGATTTCCCCTTCAATAGGGTGTCATTTTTCGGGTTTGGGCCTTAACCTTTATCCTTAAATAGGGTCAGGGTTTAAGACCCTTCGCGGCACACCCCTATCCGAAATTTACGGAAGTACCCCACTCCCCCCGGGCTCTCAGCCTGGGGAGTGTTCTCAATACGTTCTTAAAATTTTGGTTTTTTTATTTATCAGTGTCTCGCAGATTAATTACCTTCGGCTTCGGAAAATAGTTGATCTGCTCGCCAACGACAAATCACGATATTTTGCTCAACCTCGTCCAATAATTGTCGGAATATTTTGAACACAGAGCTTTTTAAATCTACGACCCATGTTGCGGTGCTTTGTTACTTTCCGCCAATTAGCAGGAGTGCAATACCCCGGTGCAATACCTAATGTCTTGATTGTTAGCAAGCGTTTTGAACTTCTATTCCTGTTGCTGCCATGAGGGCATGAGTTGTCCTGGGTATGATTTATAAGTACAGTACAGTGGAATCTCGATGTAACGAAGCGGGGCCGGAGAACTGGCAAAATATGTTCGAAATATCGAGGTTCTATTCCATATATTTTACTACTACCGGGCGAAGAATATCATTCGTTATGGCGAGGACTTCGTTATATAGAGTTTCCGCTGTATATCCATTAAGGGCTTCTCCCACTCACCCAGAAAAGATAACACAAAAAAATGAAAACGTATAAAAACTTTTCATCTCCTAAACAATTTTAAACCTAACAGAACAAGCAAAGCGATCCGCCTGTTCTGTCAAGAAAAGCCATAAGACTCAAGCATACTAATTTACGCGGATCAACTTCACTGTGACTAACCTGGACTTTTTCATAGAGACTTATTTCAAAAATGTCTCATGAATGTCAAGTATCGTTCTCGACACCCAATCCTGTTATTAAAACATAATTGCTTGATTTATTTGACCAGGGAAGCAAGTTCTCTAAAAGTTGCCACTTAAAACTGGCTAAAAGTTTTTGACGCCTAAATTTATTCATTTGCAATAAACTTTATTTACTCGTAATCGATTTTCTTTCACCCCCTTTGAGTCTATTCTTTTCCTTTAGAAATCCCGCAAGAGAGTCCATGCCTACGCGAGTTCATTACCGTCTAGGTAGACAGAACACTTTTCATCGCGAGTTTCTAATCTTATTAGTAGTCTTTTGACAGTTTATGCAAACTCACTATCGAATTCGGCGATATTGCACAGAGTTTAACAATTATTCCACAAGCGCGCGTTTGATATGAGATGGTAGATAGCAAACGAGGCGCATAGCGCCGAGTTGGCAATAATCATCTCATATCCAACAAGGGCGAGTGGAATAATTGTTTTATTGAAAACGCCCCAAACATATAGCAAACTAAACTTAAAAAAAATAAAAACGCCTCAAAAAAAATCACGCGTACGCTTACCATATTCGTAGAGCATGGTATAATGGCTCATAGCCCATGATGGCTAAGCCAATGAAAACTCTCGAATTATCCAATGATCCAGTTTTTAATAATTTGTTGTAGACTAGTACGGTTATCGCCGCTCGGTTAAGCCAGTTCATATTTTCTCAAGGCTATAATTTAAGACCCTATAAGTCAGGGTCGGTCAGAGTTTGGGGGTATACGGTATACAGGGGGATTTTGAATAGAGTCTACGTTATTTTTACATTTTATAGGTATAAAGTATACCTTGTTTTTCCAAATTTTGGTATTTCGCCTGAATTTGAGGGGAAATGTTTGGGTATAATGGGTTTTCTTTTCAGGTTTATTGGTATACTACTATCCCTCATGGTCGACCATGAGAAGTCACAAAAAGAGTTTTGAGACAATAGCTAAGAAATAATTAAAAGAAATTTTAACCTCCCAGTTAGCGAGAATTTTTTTAAAGAATGAGAGTTCCACCTGTTAGTTTCTCAAGAATTCCCATGCAATTGAAGAATAGGTCATAAAAGTCCTGCATGGATCCAAGTTGGGGAGAAGTCTATGTCATCAGCATTTTCTTTCAATCGCATTCCTTTTTTTAGCTCGAGAAACTAAACAGAAGGCAGACTTGTCGATCCCAGTCGAGTATTCAATTTGCTTGATTGAAATTTGTTGCACACTCGTTTTTTAAAATGCATTTTATAAGAATATCCAGGCTAAAATTTGCGAAATTTTAAGAATATTTTAAAAATAAACCCGAAGCTGAGATTTTGAAAAGAACGTAATTTTTGGTATTGAAAATTTGTAAAGACATTAGTATATGTTTTTAACTTAACGATATTAAACTTCTGCCTCTCTCTAAACAATTAACTAGCCAAAAAAAACAAAAACAAAACAACGTTAGCCCTTTGTTCGATTCTAAAAACATTTCTGCAAGAAGTCATTTGTGTCACTGACTTCAGGCTTCATTGATGGCACTCTGGCTCCAAAAGTATTCAGTCAACGGCAACAAAGTCCAACCGAAATGTCGTACGCTAAGAATATTTACAAGAGTATTTTCAGCTTGAGCTATAATCAGCTTGAGACGGAAAAAACAATTTTCGTATTTAAAAGAAAGAGTGTCAACTCTGTGGTGCTATAAAAAATTAATTCATTATACGACGAACGATGGAAATTAATTTTTAAGGGATCTTAAAAACAATGTAGAAAAAAGATTCACTGGCTTTCAATGGAAAGTCAGGAAAGGAAAAGACAAAAGAGCAAAAGAAAGCAACAGCAACTGCCTGTAGTTAAAAATGTGTCTCGGATAAAAAGTTATGCAAATACAAAAACCTTCATTATTCGCGTACTGATCAAGGAGTGTAAATGAAGAGAACTTCTTTTCTTCAGCAGTGATGGTGATTTTTCTGTGAGGTAAATCGACGCGATATCATCAGTTCGTGATTGAATTTTCCGCCCTTTCTTTTACGCGCCACTTCAACTTGCGAATTAAAGTTTTAATTGATAATTAATGAGTTTTTCTGTGATCGTGAAGGTTACTTGTTTGGAACTTTAGCCGGTTTTGTTTGAAGAAATGAGCGAAACCCACTTGCAGAGAAAACGGAAAAGTGGAGCAGTTGGAAAACTTCGAGAGTTCTGCTCGGAAACTACCGCTCATGGATTCGGTAGACTAGCGACCGCTAGTTCAGCAGTAGAAAGACTTCTTTGGTTAGTATGTTTACTGGCTGCCCTGACATATACGATGATCCAAGGATACAGAATCGTATCGGAGTTCTTCTCGTTCCCAGTCGATGTCAAAGTCGAGATGAAACATGCCGAAGATCTTGAGTTCCCCGCCATTGTGGTTTGCAACATGAATGCGTTGAGAAAACAGGCCTTAAACGAGGTCGTCAAGGAGGGACAAATAACGGTGAGCATTTGTTTTAATGACAGCCTTCACTGTCACAAGCTGACTCACTCTTCATTTCAGTGTGTTTCCACTTATGTTATTAATCGTTGTCCAAGCGTTGTATCATGATCGCGAATGCCGCTCTCTTTTTGGCTACGCTACTCACTGTCTATTTTGTCGTGGGTTTACAGTTGACGCTTCTTTGCGTTTTGAGGGGGGTTTAAGGGGGGTCCGAAAACCGCGGAGAAAAACATACAAAACCGCAATACCGCATCGAAATTTACCAAATACCGCAACTGTAGTTACAAGTGTGCTAGATGATGTCATAAATTCCATTAGAATTGGTTACCATTCCATTAGGATTACGGCCTTATTTATTTGGTCAATGTTTTCCGCGATTTTTTTAGTGAGATTCGTCAAGATGCTAGTTTTCAAGCTCAAATATCCCGAACACGAGCTTGGAAAACCCATTTTTTTTGGTCGCAAATGACAGAATCAGCACTACATTTTGAAAACTTAGAAAACCGCGTAGTCTTATAAAACCGCAATACCGCAGGTTGAAACCTAATAAATTTCCGAATAACCGCACCTAAAATAATGTAAAACCGCATCACTGCAAACGCTTACGCCCCACTGCGATTTCGAAGTGTCCGTGGAGAGGATTTAGGTCAGGCTTTCAACGACTGGTAGATCTGTACTAAAGCACTAAGACTAGAAAGATAGTAATGCTGCGGCACATTCTGTTGATAATGACATATTTTACGTAGTCATTGATCTATCTGCGCGTTCCAAGTCTTACATTATTATTCTCTCTCTATGCCTATGCGTGATAGAAACGTCCACTCGTAATTTAACAGCTTGATTTTGATTCAATTTTGTTTTTTGTTTTTTTTCGGAGAGGAAACGGAGGGGAAAAGACGTAATGAAAAAGCTAATACGGATGAAGTGCGGGAGCAACTTCAGAATACCCCGCAACTCACGCCCTCCTTAAATTTACTGCTACCGTGGTCCGCGGTCCGCAGTCGGCTAGCAAGGTTATATGTATGTACTAAGTGTTAAACTGAAGTGCTACCGCGGTCCGCAGTCCCGTAGTCGATGAATAAATATTAAACAAGTGTTAAAGTGTAGTGCTACCGCGGTCCGCAGTCCCGTAGTCGATGAATAAGTATTAAACTATGTTTTAAACTGAAGTGCTACCGCGGTCCACAGTCCCCTAGTCGATGAATAAATATTAAACTAAGTGTTAAACTGTAGTGCTACCGCGGTCCGCAGTCCCGCAGTGGATGAAAGAACGAGGTATATTCGTGGTTTTTATATATAGTTTAATATGTAAATTATGTCGACTGCGGGACTGCGGTAGCAGTAGATTTAAGGAAGGCGTGAGTTGCGGGGTATTCTGAAGTTTAGCCGAAGTGCGTTTTCTATGGTTAATGAGAACATGTTATTATTCTAATTACAAAAAGGAAAATTGTTTTCTTCTTAATTTAATTTATTTCTTTAAATGAAACTGTTTTGCCTTTAGTACGACTTTTTACTTTTTTTTTGTAACGACTCCGCAGAACCCAGTTTGGGAACAGGCCAGCCAAAATGGTAAGAAATATAAAATGTGCATTTACTTTAGTACTTTTCATTGTTAACATTTGTCGTACAAAGAAATAAGAAGGACACTACGTGTTCCTGGTACTATGTGGAAATCTCGGTCAAGAAAATCTTGCTTTCTTGTCTTTTACGTAACAGGATCTCGGCAGCAAATGAAAGCTTACAAAAAGGCCTTGTTGGCATCACTTGATAACGACGTCAAACGGTCAACAGGACATCAAGCAGAGGATTTTATACTGGAATGTGACTGGAAAGGCGAAGTTTGCGGCCCAGAGTAAGCTGCAGTTACAGGGGACCGACTGACTGGCTAGCTAGCTTTCTTCATGTTTTCTCCATTCATTTTACAACTTAATTAAGCGAAAATCCAAGAAGGCTGGGTATTGACAAGTATTGACGAGAGTTCAATTGGTCGCAAGAGTATGAACGCTAAAGCCAACTCTCATCATACTTTTTGCGACTCTTGTCCTCTCGCCTCTTGAGCCCGGTTGGCGTGTTGGGAAAGACACTTCCGCCCCCAGAGTGGCTTTTTTCTAAGCTGTATGAACGGGTACTGGTGAATTTAATGCTTGTGTCGGGAGGTAAACCTGCGATGGACTAGACCCCCGGGGGTACTCCCAGAAAAACAGGGTGATGTGTGCGGCCCGCTTCCCAAAATCTTTACCCTGTTGAAGACCAAAATCTGTGATTTTTCCTACCCTACATTTATGATCTGACCAAAAATTTGATGTACCCTATTTAAGACCTGACCCTTGAATCAATACCCTGTTTCGGAACTGCCTTGTAATTACCCCCCCCCCCCTCCACGATGTTAAGGGCTTTTGTTGATGGTCTTATCGATAATGATGAAAAAGTAGCTTCTTCTTAGAAACATACTCCATTCAAGGCAAAAGTGCAAAACGCATACCCTATTTGAAACTTAAATATCCAAAATTGATACCCTATTTGTGACCAAAACGGCTAAAAAACCATACCCTTTGGGGCTGAACATACCTATATAGCCCGCCGTGTAAGGAAGTACCCCCCTGGGGGGGGGAGGACTAGCGTCTCATCCAGGGGGGGGGGGCGAGAACATTCCTATGGCTGTTACTGCTCTTCAGCAGTTTTAGTCATTCCATGCTACTGCACCAATCCCGACGGGTTCAAGAGGTCTTCTCAGCCGGCACTTCTTGTTGTTTAGCTGTATCCTCTGTTCCTTTCTCTATTCTTTTTAGAAACTTCACGTGGTTCGCCAACTATGAATATGGAAACTGTTACGTGTTTGGGGCCGAAAATATGAACATCAGTGCACCGGGAAATCAAAATGGTGAACTGCTTCATTCAATTATATGCAACCATTTATCTGACATAGCTGTTATTGGCCTGAAATAGCTGACCGAATTTGTTCTTTTTCAGTGTTAGTTTTGACTGTCACCAATAATCTGACAAAAAATAAATTAATTGTTTTTGTTAAATTTCTAACATAGAAAAAGTATACTAAAAACAGAAAATGGTGAACTTGCGTGAGCTAGGAACCCGAATGAACATGCTAGGCTGTCCGCGGTCATTCCTGTTTTTCTTATACACTATAATTAAGGCAACGAAAGATGGCGCAAAATAGTCCCAACCCCACCCCTACCCCTCTGCATTCAGTCTCCGTGGTTCGTGTTTTGCTCGCGGCCTCGACAATGTCTGTAGAAAATGGAGGCCACTTTGTGAACAGGCTGGAAAATGCGCGCGATAACATCTGTACCAATGAAATACTGTTAAGGTCAGTTGAACCGCGTAAGCGCTAGCGCAGAAAATTGTAAAGCCAATTTTATACGATAACTGCAGAAATTCTCGCGCGCTCCGCGCCAATGGCATGGGCTAATTTTTATCGTCAATATGCGGACAGACCACATGAATTTGAAATTCGTGCGACGCGTCAGCGAGCGAGGGCGGGCAATTCGACCATTTGTTATGATAAAAAACAAATTGATGTCAGTTTTTAATGAGTCTGTCCTGTTATTGACAATGAATTTCGTCATCACATTGTCAAAGTAGTCTGCGGATCCACTCGGCCATCGCCTCGTGGATCCACAGCTACTTTGACAATGTGATGACGAAATGTATGATCAATAACAGGATAGACGCATGAAAAACTGACGTCAATTGCGTAGCAAGCAATTACCATAATTCAAGTTCATCACGCTAACCCTAAGTCTATAACTAAGCCAGAAAAGAATAAGTCTTTGAACAACAGTCTATGGGCTGCAGGTAGAATAAAGAATTTCTTGATTCAGTTTTTGTTGTTCATTTAACGACTGTAATTTCTTTCAAAGTCCATCAGTTATTTTTAGAGAGCTTTGATTCTTGGGACGGAACAGGATTATAGAGAAGGGGGTCCCCTTTAAGGGGTATTCTGGGGCATCTACCTCCCCCGGAAGATTTTTCAAACTGATTGAGGTCCCCGGAAATGAGATTTCCGGCACTCTGAGGCCAAGTCAGGGTGTTATAATGTCTCATTTTTTTTACCCCCTCCTCTTTAAGATCCGCCCCTAGATTCCGTCTGCATTTGCTGACTGATCACGCAGTAATAGTCTAACATCTTTCGAACACAAGATACCTTGCAAATATCACGCCGATAATTTTGCGAACGTAAATTCAGTATATATTTCAAGTTTTTTTAAAGGCTTATCGTCGGTGTTACAGGTTTGGTACTGCTCTTAAACATTGAGGCCGATGAATACTTCGGAGATTTCTCAGAATCCTACGGTGCTGTCGTTGAGGTGGCGAACAGAAGAGACAAGTTTTTTCCTGAGGAGAACGGATACCTTGTGGCACCAGGGCAAATCACTAACATTGGTTTCACCGCAGTGAGTGTAAAACCTCTTTGTTTTGATAAATCACTTTCTCTACTGTTTTCAGTTCCACTTTTGCCATAGTTTCTAAAGGGAAATGATTATGAAGCCCAGCAAACATCAAAGGAGTAAACAAAGATGCCAAGATTTACGTTGGAAGGTCCACGACCGTACACAATCTTTTGTTTTGCGCCATACACTATGCAAGATTACGTAGCCAAAACTAAGGCGTTGCTACTGGTTCGGTTCCTCAGTACGGAGCAAACAATTATTGTGCTTTGTGCACGGTCAAGGCGAAAAAAGCGAACAAAAACCTATAACAAAGAAATGTACGGGTTTCATAACCATTCCCCTCTATTAACTATGGTCTTGCGAAGAAATGGAAATTCTATAGATGCATCAGAAGTTTAAAACTTTTACCCCGCACGCCATCGAATTCTACACTTTGAGCTGAGCTTTACAGAGTCCTAAAATTCCTCTTTAAGAGTTACGTTTTTATGAAAAGGAAAGTAATATATCAAACACGAAAAAGAGCGTTTGACTACATTTCCAAACACGAGAGTTGAAAATACGACGCGCAGCGGAGTATTTTTGACGAATTTCGAGGTGTTTGGAAATGTTCTTATACACTTTAAGTGTTTGAGAAATAAAATCGTAAAATCACTGGAAATACTATTTGAGATCAGATATCCAAACACCGTCAGGGTCATGATTTCCTTTGTTTAAATTTGATAAATTATTCATGAGTTTGAGAAACTTATATCAGTCAAATATGACAAGGAAATGTTTTCACTCTTGAAACGCATTTCATTTCAGAGAATGTTAAAAAGGCTTGACTTCCCTTTTGAGGGCACATACTGTGGATACACTGTTGATGAGAGCGAGCTTCCCTACAAGTACTCACAGATGGTAAGTCAAGTATACAGGGGCAGGCAAGAATTATTTGACCTTAATTTCAGCTAAATTCACCGTGCAATGATAGCATAAATCGATATTCATACTCAACACGATCGATTGGTCCATAAACTATGTAACCCGATTTTGCTTACGCCATAGCTTGCACATGCGCCGAACCGTAAAACCATCCCTTGAATGGAATAAGTGTCATGTACCTCGTCCGATATCCGACATTGTCTGATTCTCCAATCGGCTCCAGAGCCAAAGTTATCAAACCATTACTTGCGTCACTTTTTCCGCGCCTGACTTTCTTCAAGTCATGGTTAGTTTGTTAGATGAATTGGCATTCTGATATTCCCCTTACTCGCTGTTATCAGCTGGTAACAGAATCTTTGACCAAGTATGGCAAGCCATCACATTACTTTTAACCAAAATGTGGCAATTCTACACGCGGTACGTCTACAGTTTCGTTAACCGAGGCGATGTAGAGTTTTGAAATTGTTCACCTGATTGTGGGTTTGGCAGCTTCCCGCATGATCTAATGTGTAATCAGAAGTAACATACATAGGCTTCTTGTTTGGTTCTGTCTATAATGTAAAAGCAAAAAGCCAGCAAGAAATTTGTTCGTTTCAGAGCAGAAAAGAACATGCCGTCAGTTACAGGGGCGGATTTAGGGCAGGGGGGTGGATTGGATGCTTAGTTATCCCCCTCTTGAAGAAGCAAAAAACAAAGAATTGAACTGATAAATTGTCCATATTATAGCAGAAATGAAGGGAAACACTCTGGTCAGTTACCTCAATGTTAATTGTACTTCATGGCATTGCTAGTATTTGTGGTGTAATAGTTAAATTAAGTTTAAATTTTCAAATCGAAACCTTTGTTTGGCTATGTCCCATTACTTCTGCAATTCAAAAGGTACCATCCACTCCCACTTGAAAAATCCTGGATCCGCCCCTGCAGTTGAACACCTGGAATTCACACTGCCCGCGAGAGTCTCCACGCCGGCGTTTAGGCTAAGCATTTTATGAACAAACACTCAGGAGAAAAACCTTTAAATACTTTAATAATGATTTGTCCATTGGAAATTTTTAAACTGTACTCGCATTTTGCCATCAAATCACTTAACCATGAGAAGCAATTGATAGTTTTGTGAATACTCGATGAACATGATGTCATTCTAAAGCTTGAGTAAATTGTTTGTAAACGGTTTGTATTGTTTGTATTTTTTTTTCAGGCGTGTGTAAAGAACTGCTTTGCTGAGAGTCAACTGAAAGAATGTGGATGTGCTGATATTCAATATGCACTCAAGCCACATTGCAATCCGTTTAATTCAACTCAAGGTGAGGTGATTTTTAAAACGTGAGAAAATAGCAGATAGAAAACTTACACCGAGATTCGGCGTAAAAGCCTGGTGACGAGCGTAAAAAAAACACTACGGTGGAAATCGTGCCTGAGGGGTTAAAAATTACTTAAGCCGCGTCCAAAAACATGGCTTCTGTATGTAAAGTGCCTTTGAACATTAGGACACTGGCGCTATATAAATCTATTATTATTTTTTATTAATAGTATTTTGAAAACTTTTAAGTATCTTTCTCGGAATTTAGTAACTTGCATTCATGTCACTTATACGTGTGAGTCACTCTTTAGGGCTCCGCAAAGTAGCAATCTATGATGTGTAATGTATCATGCCACTTAGGGACCGTTCATTTTTTATGGGGTAGGGGGGGCTGGTGGGATTTGGTAGATAGTCTCTGTAGCATATGATGCCCCCCCCCCTTAACCGGATATTTTTTCTTGGGCCCCCCCTCATAAACCTAAATTTTTTTGATGACCCCCCCTCCCCCACCAAAAAAAAAGAAGTCAAAAGCAAAGCAAAAAGAATGATCAAGTAAAGTTCACCTTATAAGTTAAACACAAAAACTGCAGTTTCAAAAAGTTCTTTCTGAATCACCGTTTTCACCTATGTGATATGTCCTTTGTGTACTCTGACTATTTTTAACCCAACAAGTGCCCTAACTAGGGGGGTTCGGGGGCATTCTCCCCCGAGAAAATTTAGAATTTCAGAACTTCAGAAACGCTATTTTACACCATTCCGGCAAACATTTTATACATTTGTAGATTCATTTACTGCAGTTTAAATTGAAAATAGTAGAAATAATTTTTAAATATTTACATGTGCACTGGCCATGGTAATCTGTCTTTTCTTTTGATAAACAAGGTACTGTTTGTTGTTGGGAGCGAACATTCTCAAGTAGTTTTGAATTGATATTGTTCCATCCATTACAAACTAGGGGGGTCCAGGGGGCATGCTCCCCCGGGAAATTTTAGATTTTTAGAATCTCAGAAATGCAATTTTAGGGCATTTTGGTAGAACATTTTGCACCACCATAGATGCTGTTATTACAACATTTTAGGGTAATTTTTTGAGTGACCCCCCCTTACAGACATTATTTTTTTGGCTGGCCCCCCCTTTAAGGCCAGTTTTTTTTTTCATGCCCCCCCCCCCTCAATCCCACCAGCCCCCCTATCTCATAAAAAATGAACGGTCCCTTATACGTGTGAGTCACTCTTTAGGGCTCCTTAATAGCAAGCTATAATGTGTAATGTATTTCCCTTATCTATGTCCAGGTCATTGCGTCAGGAAGGTTAACGACAAAATCAGAATGTCAAATATCACGTGTCTTTGCAATGAAGACTGCAAGTAACTATCATCTGTAACTAATGAAGTTCACGTTTTACTGGTTGTAGTTTAACAGTCGTTGAGTGTCCCATGTTGAGAGCATCTTTGGAATCCTTTCAAATCGTGAAAAAAGCTCTGGGTTGCCCTCGCCTCATTAAAATGCGCGCGGAGGCAGCGTGAAAGGTTGATTAGGAGGCTCAATTCCTCTATCCTGTCACTAGCTTAACTCACTGACAAAATGGGTCCTGCATGAACTATTATAATAGAAAACGTCATAAAGAGCAAGAGCAAACCGTATTTGCTGTTTTATAAGTTTTCTTTTCAACCAGACCCGAATAAAAGTCTCGAAGGAAAAAGGGGGCAGGGTTGAAAAACGCTAAATTCTCCAAATAACAAAAAAACTGCTGAACCCTTCGCAAGATCAAACTCGTTCCCAGGCTCTCCCTTGTTTCCGTCCTACCGGAGCTAGACAAGAGATACTCTGGTAGACCCTGGAAACGTGGTTGTCGCAAGATAGAAATAAAGGAACAAACTCAAATGAGATATCAGGATACAAGGAAAAAATTGCGAAACTTCTGGGGAAGGATTACTTGGCTCCTAAGCCAGGTTGAGAATAATTCCTTGTTTCTCTTATAATTGTTATACGTTACAGCAAGGGCACTAGAAACGTGAACACTTGACATTTCTTTGTAAATTTTGTGGTGACTATGGGATGAAGTCTCTTCACAAAATGTACACGATTAGCGTTTTTAAAGTACCCAAACGCTAAATACTCTTCTTAATACGTTGAGCTGTCATTCCATAATCAGTAAAATCTGCACGGTTGTAAAATCATCGAAGGTGTGCAGATTGGCCGGCCCACAAACTGCATGCAAGCTTTGAACAAAAACGTCGTTCATGTATACAATATAATAATAAACAGTGTTTCTCATTTAACTTTACTTTCCGTGCTGCTGAATTCCCTAAGCGCTTGAGTGAAAACGAGCCGTTTAGACGGGGTTTTTCATGTTTATACAAGATGCATACTATTTCGGTTCATTGTTTGTTGATGAGTGTGAGTGAATCGAGACAAACACTAAATTGACTAATGAAAACAATGTTTTACTGCGCTCTTCAATAACATGCGGACTCTAAAATTGAAAGCTCGACCGACAAATGCGTTTTTTGCTACCGTCAATCACATTTCGGCTCCTCCCAGCTTCCGACTATGTTGTCTGAACTGTGCTCAACGATTTGATTTGATTACCGCGCGCTCGGCAGTAGTCCGAATGTTATTGAAAAGCGCAGTAATTACAGATAATGTTGGTTAGTTGTTTTATTTTAGAAATGTGTTTTGTTTTTGCTTGTTTTGTTTATTGTTGTTGATCGTAATTTCTTAGGCTGCTTGAGTATCTTGTTTCCACATCATCGGCTGTATGGCCAACAAACGGACATCTGGTGAGTTGTTCTTCCGACAAAAACGAGCTCAGTATTTCCTGCCTTGAGCTGTTCATCTAGGACTATTCACCAAGAGGAGAAACATGTAAAGTTCTTTTTTTTTCTTTTTACGCAACACCAGGCTCGTCTACGAAACATGCTGAGAAACAAAGCATCAAACGTGACAAGCAATCTCACCGAAGCCAGGTTAGATCATATTCGTATTCCGTTTTTATAAGTGATAACTTCCTTGCGGGTACGCGTGCTCTACAAAGATCGCTATTACCCATGCAAGCCGAATTTATTGTTGTCACCATCAGTTGCAATTGCTCCTTCCTTTCCCTCTTTCCTTGGAAGTACAGAGACAAGCTTTTACTTCTGGTGTCGAACTGGATCGTAGTCCTAAGTTCAGTTTATTTCACAGACGAAATTTGGCGCGGGTTAATTTCTACTACAAAAGCACGACAATGGAGATCATCGCACAGCAGCCAAGGTATCAGGTAAGCCAGTATACAGCGCCTCGCTGTATGTTTGACAAAATAACTTCTATGTACGTACTACAACCAGGTAAAAATCAGTCTGGGCTGCATTGAAGGAACTGAAATGTTTGGAAGTACAAGTAATGTTCTGAGAACTAGAGCCGAAGGCGAGTGTTTCCACAGCTTTATCCTTGTTTACCTGGCAGAAACAAGGATACATTTTTTTCATATTTCTTGTAGAATAAACTACGGGAAAAAAATACAATTATATTAATTAAATATCGGAAACAAACAGTACCACTGATTGAGAAAAGTACTGTTCAGTAGTTAGCCTGTGCCAGGTTTAGCTAGTTGCAGGGGGGCAGTGCCAGGATTGCCAAGGGAATAAAGACAAAGGTTTGTGACTGAAGTAATAACCCTCATGTTTATTTCCATCACCCACTCGCCGTTCTTCGTCCTGCTGTTCAACAAGCACAACGCCTCACTGGAACACAGCTACCCAGTAAAGGCTTGTTTACCCTAGCGGGTAAGCATAAGCATAAGCCGACGTACGCAGAAGCAGTATGATGTTGATAATTAGCGCCTTTCGTTAGTATAGTTTTCTAACAAAAAATGCTTCTTCACAGCACTCTACTGTGTCTGCGTGTGTTGCGGATGCTTGTGCTTGTGGACTAGTGAGAACCAGCCTCAACTTTCGTCTGTGTCACGTGGTCACTCGATGAGATTTTATCCAAAGACCTTATGATCCATTTACTTCCAGCCCTCGACTTACATGAATTTGGCCAAACAAGCATCAGAGAACTGGGGTGGAGAAACTTGACCGCAGACGTCACTTAATTAATTTGAGTGAAAGAGGAATACTTCTTTTCTACACGGGGGGCCTCGTAGTTAGTGCGCTCAATCGTCTCTGGATCGAGCGGTCCGGGTTCGAGCCCTGGCCGGGGACATTGTGTTGCCCCTCTTGGGCAAGACACTTTACTCTCACAGTGCCTCTCCCCACCTAGTCCTAACCCAGGTGAATAAATGGACACTGGCGAGCTTCACGAATTTGGATGATTACTTCTCGGCTCCCACCCGCCTACCGCCATTTGGTCTCTCTGACCACGTGACCATCTACATGGGCCCAGGGGCGCGCAGTGCCTCGAAGCCAAAGCACAAGACCATCAAGCGCCCTAGCAAAGTAAACAGTCTTGGGCGTTTTCTGGTGGAGGTTCCTTGGTCCAGCTTGCTGTCGTCCGATCAGTCATGCGCGGGGAAGCTGTCGTTGCTAACCGAAGTCATCAATTATGGTTTGGATACAATTATGCCAGTTCGCTCCATTAGAATTCACGAGACGGATCGCCCTTGGGTGTCGTTACAACTCAAACAGCTCATTATCCGTCGCCAAAAGGCTTTCACTTCCGGTAACTTGCCCCTATTCAAGATCCTTAGAAACAAAGTTAACCGTGTGCGCAAGCGCTGTCGTAAAGTGTACTATGAGAACAAGGTGAAGGACTTGCATGATTCCAAGCCAAGCAACTGGTGGAGAGAGGTTAAGCAACTCTGTGGGTCCGCTAAATCATCATCAGGGCGTGACCTGACCTCTATTCTTCACCCCGACCTCGTGTGTGATGTGCCTACTCTCGCAAACAAAATCAACCAGGCGTTTGTCAGTGTCATGGATGGTTACTCTCCTTTAACTGAGTCCGTGTGCGTGGATACGAACGATGATCAGCCCATCACAGTCACTGAGAGCTCAGTGCGACGCAAACTACGTAAAATTAGTTGTGCGCGCGCCGGTGGACCAGATGATCTTCCGAATTGGGTACTAAGGGAATTTGCTGATATTCTGGCGGCTCCGGTTGCAGATACCCTCAACTCCTCCTTCTCTAAGTGCAAGGTCCCAAGAGCTTGGAAGATTGCTGATGTTCCGCCTCTCCCAAAAGCACCCACTGTCAATGACATCAATAAAGACCTTAGACCCATCTCTTTGACTTCAACCTTGTCTAAGGTTGCAGAGAGCTTTGTCATCGACGAGGATCTGAAGCCTGTTTTGTTATCGACCGTCGATCCCTCCCAGTTTGGATTCCTCCCGGGGTCATGCACCACATTTGCTCTAATCTCCATGTTCCATCATTGGCTGCGAGCTACGGACGGCACTGGTTCAACTGTAAGGACTGCCCTATTAGACTTTAGGAAAGCTTTCGACCTCGTTGACCATCATATATTGGTTGGTAAGCTTCTTTCTCTTGGCGTTAAACCTACAGTAGTGAACTGGGTTACTGATTTCTTAAGGAACAGACAGCAAAGGGTTAAACTAAGTGGAGTGTTCTCTGATTGGTTGGACGTTCCTGCTGGAGTGCCACAGGGGACCCGTTTAGGTCCATGGCTATTTCTTGCGATGATTAACGATCTCCGTCCCCCCGAAGAGTTCCTCATGTGGAAATTCGCTGATGCGAGTGCAAGGAGATCTGCACGTGCTTTAAGCGCACTCCCCCTAGCTTCCCTGGGCTGTCCATCGAAGGGGTCGAGTTTGAAACTGTCTCTTCGGCTAAAGTCCTTGGCGTAACCATAAGCAGTGATCTTAAATGGTCTGCGCATATTGACTCAATAACAACCAAAGCTACCAAGAGACTTTATCTCTTAAGACAACTTAAGCGCGCGGGAATATCCCCCAGTGACCTTGCTTTGTTCTACTGCAGCGTCATTAGATCAGTTTGTTGTGCCCGATTGCAAAACCAATAGATACCGAGATAGTTTTATTATTAGTCACTGTACATAATTTTTACGAACTCTTTTTTATTCCAACCTTTGTCATATTTATAACATTCAATTTTTGTATTTATTGATATATTATTGTGTAAAATTCACGTAATTCAGTCTTTTGACTGCAAAGTGTTTTAACATTAAACGGTCTTTTGTTTGTTTGTTTGTTTCATTGCTGGGGGTAACCCTGCGATGAACTAGCGTCCCATCTAGGGGAAGTAGAAATGCTCCAGGTCACTTAAGGGTGCAGAAGCCAAGATAAGCCCCGGCCTCATGGGCAACTTGGCTCGTATGTAGAGTTAACCTTCTTCTGTTTACTTATCTATGACCTTTTCTTTTTCGCCATTAGTTCAAAGACCTTGTTAGCAGCGTTGGAGGTTCACTGGGTCTTTTCACTGGGATCTCGCTGTTAACCTTAGTGGAGTTTGTCAAGTTGATATTTGACTTGATGAGGTTCTCCTGCAAGAAGACGTCTGCTGCATCTCCAATGCAGGACAGCAATGAAAAAGAGTTGGAGAATCCATGCTCTTAATTAATCGACAAATTTTATAACTACACACAAAAAGCTGTGCAGATTGTTGTTATCCAATGCATGGAAACAAGAACCATAACAGTTTGATCATTTATTGTGGCTTGTTTAATACATGGAAAAGGTGTCCCACACTGGTTACTTTCTCGATTAGCTTATAAATAACATTTTGTGAACTCGTTTGTATACCTAACAACAAAGCTTCCACTTTCACTTATGTAACTTTGTGATCGTTTACTTTTTTCCTCTCTCTTTCGAGACATAACCTCGTCATGACACAATTTCAGCTGTTGCTGAATGTGAATCCACAATCCCCGGGAGATTTCCCCTTTATCTGACGATTTTATCAAATACGAACAAGTGGAACTGAAAAAAATGTAAATATACGTCACGGAACTTAAATCACGACATCTCTCACTGGTTTCCTTTCTGGACGACACTGAAGTATCTCTGTCGCTTGGAATCCAGTCCTAACCGCAACAATTGCAAAAACAAATGCCTCGGAAGGATCCTACCAAGATGATTATTTCCTTGATTACTTCACAGTGATGACTCGGGACTGACCTTAGGCGTTGCGTGAGATGTCTTGCACGTTATTGCAGCTGAATACTTGGCAATTTCTGCGCTAATTGCTTGGCGCGTGTTTTGTTCAGGACTGAAAAAAATGACATAAACCTTCGGACCGAACATGCAACCTAGAAGAGCGAAGGAGTTCACGAGAGTGGTTACACCGCCAATAATGCCCACATACCAGCCCTCGAGGCCAAATTCCACCGGGTAATACGCCGCCGAGGATAGCAGAACAATGTACATGGAAAAGCCGATGTATCTCGCCTCGTTGAAATTCTCGGGAATTTTCCTTCCTTTAAAAGCGTAATAGATGCACGCAAACGCAAGGAGAAGGACAGTAGTTATAGTCATGGCAAAGAGGATTTCACCAGCTGTTGATCTGAAAGGTTTGCAAACAACGAACACGTACTGAAGTGGACGAACGACAATTTTTTTAGATGGTGGATCGGAAATAGTCCATGCCGCGATCAGTATGACCTGTAAAGACAACAAGCAAAGTAAATGGAGTCTTTGTCCTTTGAAAAGTAAGCTCTTCTTTCTTTTCTTTGGCACGGATGTCAGACCGTCGGGTAACGAACCCTCGAGTCGAAAAGCCTTCACTATTTTTCTTGACTTCAGTAGAAGTATAGACACGCATAAAGTATGAACGATATATCGCAAGATATTTATAGCACGGCACAAAAGGTCTGTGGGAATCAATAGATAGAGAAAGGCCAGCACGAATAATAAAGCCACCACTATTAACAAAAGAAAGCTGAGCTCCTGGTTTGAGGCCTTTACAATTGGAGAGTTGCGATACTTGATAAAAACTACAATGCATAGAACAGTCAACAGCAGGCCTGTAAACGCTGTGCAGGTCACTACTATGGCAGAAGTATTTTTCCAGCTCAAGTTATTTTGTGGAAGGTCGACGCATTCTGTCCTCTCCTCGTTGGGTTTTTGTCTCTCGGGACATTCAGAGCAGTTTGAAGAAATTCCATTGGAATTTACTGTACCACGGGAACACTTAACACACTCCCAACAGCAAGGCGATTTTGTTACTCGTCTCTCGCCTGGCTTACAGTCAAATGAGCATACTGACAACGGGACACCTTTGAATCCACTTTGACTGTTCCAAGTTATGGTTGAAAGATTTAGGTGAAGTCTAGGACTAGTTTTCCTTGCCCACCAGCCAACGAGAACTTCCAAAAAGCCCTTACCAGTGCTCTTGAAATTCACAATGTCGTAACACGCCTCAAGTGGATCCCCATTTTTGTCGAATTCTATTGTTCCTGTCAGTCCTTGAAAACTTACATTCCGCAAGTAGTGGTGTAGTTCTGCTCCTTTTATCTTCGACTGCTGTATTATTGGGCATTTACCGCCCTCGAGCAATCCATGTGGTTCTTTGCATGTGTACATGTTGTGCAAAGCATGGGCAAAAGCGTACACGGCGTCGATAGTGAACGAAATGTAAGGACTGCTTGTCAAGGGGCTACCAATTGGAACTGAAAACGGATATGACGCAGCCAGCGATTCGTTGTTCATTGCCATGTAATTCCAATACTCCTCCCACCATGCGTGGGTGCTGCCCGTAAAATTCCTCTTTGCTAGATCGGTCAGATATTTTTGAAACTGCTCACTTGATCTAGCCCTGGGCAAAATCCCAAACGATCCTTGCAAAATTCCCGCAAAGCGAACATCCTTGAAGAATGGATCTGCTGGTGTGGTTCCATCGGTAAAGATCCATGTTCTGCCGGTAACATCTTGATTAACGACCTCGTCTATAAAAAACCGTGCATACTCGCCGTAAAGCCAGATAAAAACAACTGTAACTTTCTCGTTTCTCTTGAGATCGAATACAATCTTTCGAATATGGTCGAAATGATTAACGCGAGGAACAAACTTTTTGAAGGCAATGCATAGGTTCTCTCTTGTGTCAGCTTCTTTTTCTATTCCCCAGATTCCATAACGTCCAAATGAGTCATCCAGGGCTACTGCACCGACGTATGTCCAATTGAAGAACTGCGCTATATCAGCTAAAAGACTGGCACGCCAGTTGTCTGGAGCGACCGTTCGATAAAAGTGACTGTATAGAGCCACACTCAGCTCCACACTTGTAGCCAGCGGGCTAATGGATGGGATGTGTGCAATCTCGAACAAACTTGAGACCATAATGGCACTTGCAGAATCCATTGGCCCAACAACCCCAGTTATTTCTTTAAGTCCGCCGTACTCGGACCCGTTGAATTCCGTGGGGTTTGTGCAATTCTGGAGCGAGAAACGATGATCGCTTTTCACTACCAGTTCATAAGCGGTTTCCACGGCCATAGTAGGACGCAGACAATAATCCCGTAAATCAAACCCGAGGGTGACATTCGGCAAAAGCGTGTTGTTCTTGTTGATGCTCTCTATGGCAAAAACCATTGCCTCTGCGTAACCCAGGTTAGTAGCGAGTATATCACCGCAGTAGTTGTTGTTGCCTGCGCTCTGATGGAGATCGAATAGGCCTCCTAACACTATATGGCCATCTTTATAAGCAGACCTTTGTTGGTGCAAGCAGGTGACATGAAGACTTCCATTACACAACAACACCACGGCGAGAAAGAAAAACTTCAGACAGGAAGACATCGCCATTCAGTCTTGAAAATTGATCATGCTGTCAGTTTCCAGCGCTGTGACGGAAGAGAGGTTATAAAAAGAAATTAGGTAAGTGTCCTCATTGGAAGCAAGTATTCTTATATTGCGTTACGCACCTATAGAGGAGCGCCGAGATTTTTAGTTACAAACTTGTCCTCTAGGTAGAAGTACTCTCGATACACAGGGAGATGGGAATGGTACAGTGCGGGTCCAACTCAGAAATGATGGTAAAGCATTATACAACACGATTTGTCATACGACAGGTGGTTGTCCTTAGGTAAACACAGGGGCAGGGGGACGTGACTATATGGCGCAAAGTGAATGGGTTTTGAGTGTTTTGGCTTTTTGAACAAATATAAATGAATGTGATTGAAAACTCCGTTTTTTCTCTAAATAAACAGGGAAATGACGAGAACCAAATAAACGGATCCCGACTTTAACTCTTCAAAAAATAGAACGTGCACAATCGCAGCAAAAAAAAATATTGCGTTAAGAGCGAACTAATTACCTTTGACCGTGCACATGATTGTTGGGTTTTGTAAGTCCTATCTTTTTGGTCAGTCTTGATCATCCCTCAATGGAAATCGAATTAAAATCAATGGAAAACGGCAAAACCATACGGACATTCTTCTCGTAAATATACAACAAAGGTTTTGTGTCGGTTGGTATATGCACTCACAAAAGTAGCGCCACAATAGCTTGCGCGGGTACATGTCAGCAGCGTCGAAACAGTGCAATTTGTGTCAAACTAAAGCCAAACTTAAAAGCAAGCTAAATTAATAAAAGACAAAGGTTGTTAGGCCAAATATTGAGCTGAGAATAATTTGTCGAGTAGCGACAACAGATAACGAAGACGTTTCGTTGTCCATGCATTAAATTTCAGTTTACAGATACCGGAGACACAAACATAGGACTGGAATACTTTTTTTGGTACTAAAATGCGAAGAAGGTTCAACGTTGTACAATGAAAATTGACCCCATTGTTTGCCGACACCTTGGATCCACCAGCCGTTGATTTTAATCAAGTTCTGATTGTAGAACAGTTCATTTCCGGTGGATCCACAGTTTGAAGCATTTCCAGTTTTTGCTGGATATGATCAGTAGCTTTTCAAGACGCGATCGATTCATCCGCTCCTTCGCATGTTGGGATAAAATGAGTTTTTGAGCGTTGGAGAAGTGGCCGAAGAAAATTTAAATGAGTAGTCCCGTTGTACAGATATGATAAAGGACTGCAGTTTTGTTTTATTAAAACGCCATTCCATTTGGACCACAAGGTGTCAGGGAAACCGCTTTGATCTTCTGAGAAGGTGCTTTGATCTCGTTCCGTGTCTTGGGAGACCTTCTCCCGCGCCTCCCTCGATCTATCGATCGACCTGGAATTCATGTTCAAACTGACTACATTCTGTTTTTTATAATATTGCTTTTCCGGACGAGGCTGAATGGTCTTATTTTTCTGCCGATTTTAGGCCTAAATAATATTCTTGTGAATATTCTTAGATTATAGCGTATGGCATTTTAGTTTTCGAATGTATTTGGTGTCTCAATGGCGTTAAAGTGAGTTTGCAGTCAGCCTGTAGGCATTACAGCCTGATATGACGCACACAACTTCTCGCAGAAATGTTCTTAGTATCGAACCTACAGCTAGTGCTGTTTTTGTTGTTTTTTGGCTAGTTTTGCGGTTTAGATAAAGGAAGAATTTTGTACGGTTTAGTTAATTAACAAATTTTCAACACACAAAATTATATTCGTTTCTAAATCTCGGCCTCGGGTTAATTCTTAAAATGTTCTTAAAATTTAACAAATGTTCAATCTAGGTATTGTTGTTATAAACTGAATATATTCTTATAAAAAAGAAAGAGTGCATGGCTGATTAACTAGCTATTAACTGGTTCGAGGTGCAACTGAATCCGTGAAGTCATGACCACTGCGTGCTCATGTTTGCAATGCTGGTGATGCCGGCTGTTTCGTTGATTCTGTGATTTTTTCTCTTCTTTACATAGATAATGTCTTAAATGACCCTTAAATGCTTTATGCCTTAGTAAAATACTCATGAAACGGTAATAACCATACCAGGAGGACTAAATGTTAAAGTAATTCTAAAAACTTACAATAGTAAAATCTAATAATTTGTGTTTAAAACAACTACAACCTAACTACATTATTTTCACAAAACCCATATAGCATCTTTCCTAGATAGCGTTGACTGCTTCAACTCAATAACGACGCCCTAAGCATTTGTAAGTGCGCTACGATATCAAACGTCATGACAATAAGAAACCGAAAATTCTACCTTTGTCGTTTGTGGAACCTTCCAGTCAACGGTACGTCAAATTTTTTTTCATCTGCTATAAAATATTTTTTAGTGACGTCTTAGAAAATTAATTACCGTTTCGAATTTCGATTTAAGCTTAGTCCCTTGTGGCTTTTTGCTTGACATCCCTCTGGAAATAGGCGAACCACCTTTGTCGCTCTAGCAGCTTCTGTGCAATTTGATACACGGCGATAAAAGCTTTTTCTCGGCCAGCGAATGACAAAGTTAATATTCTCACCGAAAAAAAAACCTGTTTTAAATGGGTAGTCACTGGAAACCGTTTAATTAGGAAAAGTTGGAAACGCATTGAACAATCAATAAAGAAGCCCCCCGCCCTTGTGGACACTTCTAATTTGATATTTGAAATGCAAACGTATGTAAAACAAAGTTTCCTAATGAATTTCCATTTTGCCATGAATTGAATGAATGTGCCTTGTGGTGGATTGGTGAGTGGTATCCGTACAATATAATGACTTGTCTGTTAGGAGGCCCACACAAAAAGGAAAAACCATCAAAACACTAGCAATTGGCATCGACTATTTGGCTTGTAAACAGATTAAACGCGGTTTCTGGCATGAGGTGATCTGCTCCGAAGAGCTGTGATATAAAAGCTGAGTTAATACTATATCCGGAAATAGCCGTACCTACAGGGAGTGGGTGCGGCTACACGTAAGCTAACAATAATCCAACTACTGGGATGATTTCGCCAGACTGACGTTTCTTAGCGACTTATGTTTTTGGAGGAGCATCATCAATCATTATGGAAATTCTCTGTCTAAAAAGCCACATCACAGTACATTGATAAAATGTTCCGATCGTTATCACCCGTTTTAACTCTCGCCGACTCAATGCTGGCTGCCTGGCTGGCTATGACAAAGCAATGAACACTAATTTGAAACCTTTTGATGAGTTTTACAAAACGTTGACTTGCAACACAAGAACACCTGTCCTTGTTGACAAAAGCACTCAAATTTCTCGTTCAAAACTTTGACATCTATTGATGCATTAGCGAAAACTGAACGCGGCATCATCATTTTAACTATTGGATCCTACTATTGTAGCATAACAGCGGTGAATCTAAGATGTCCTTCGCAGCATGCTCAGATGAAAGGCGGAAAATAAAATATGGACTTGATGCCCTGAATTAGCATATAAATAACAAAGCTGCGGTGCTGTGCTGAGACGAAAACGGAATTTTCTTCTCGTATTTTGAGAGGAAGCATCTTGTTCTGACTTGTGTTCAGTTTCTGTAATTTTTATTTTTCGGCACTTCAGTATTACACATAGAACAACTATCTTTCAGGTTAGTGATAAAAGCTTTTCATAATGCAAAACTTCGACTCAGTAACACAGACAATGACAGCATCAAAGCGCCAAGAGCCATTGTATTCTAGCACTTCTCTCCTTCTCAAGTCAAATCAATTCATTGCCAAGTGAATTTATACTCTCATGCCTGCTGTCTTGATCTGCGGCAATTTACTGGTTGCAGACCATTCGATTCGAGTTAACCAAGCAAACAGCTTAATTCAAACCCCAATTTAATGACGTTGCCACCATAATGTCCACTGGCTCGACTTCTCTCAATTGAACACATGAATTTGCTGATGTACTGGAGACTCTTTAAACATTTATAGGGTACTTTCACTTTCATTGCGCATGCACCTGTTGTAAAATGAAGGCAATATTAAGGTTACCAAAACTGATGTATATTCTTCACAGATATATCATCAGGATTCTACCAATCTTGCTGTAATAAGCTTTCTCGACAAAAATATGTCAATTCTGCTAGCCATTGTATGTTCCGAATCAAAGTGAAGAAATCGAATATTAAACTGGCGGCAAGGCTGGGAAACCTGCAACATGAGCAGTGGACAGAGAAGCTGGACGCGAGTCTAATCCTTCTTTTTTGTCGAAATATAGTAAGGGTAGATAGAGACTATTTTTATGAACTACAGTGGAATCCCGATTTCTTGAGCCCTGGAACCCTGGAGGTTCGAGAAATCGGGATTCCACTGTAGAAATAACAACGTGTATGAAGAGAATTAACGCTGTTGATTCGAATTGTGGCATTATGCATCTGTGACGGATAATACAAGACACTTGTAAGTAGCTTATCATTGACAGTATTGTGGGAATTGCTTGCAAGGCGAGCGTAAAGATTACAGCACGTTGTCGGGTTTCGTTTAGCAGTGTTCAGTTTAGAGTCCTGTGTTCTCGCTAGTTCCTTGAATGTCCTCTATTTCTACATTTTACTTCAATATTTATTTTAAAGAAAAAAACTCATTTAAGATCTGTATCGTTCATCCTTAAAAATATGTCAAAACCTTCCCCGTCCAAACGTAGCGTATTCACGGAGAGAACGTTTAAAAAATATCCGGATTCGCTGCCGAACTCGCAGGATGCGTGTGGACGCAAAACATTCCTTTAACGCTTAAGGTTAATCATTTTCGTACGTACCTTGTATTTTTTGTTGAATTTTTCTCATCCGGTAAGCATTAACAAGAATGGTAAACAGTTATCGGTATTGAAGTCTGAAGCTTTCAAGCCGTCACTGTTGTGGCTGCTAATGTCACTATATTGGGCCAATTAAGCTAATATCATAAGTTATTCGCATGTGATTGGTTAATGAGAGTGACTGGTTCATCCCACTTATGAAAAAGTTATGAAACCTGCCGACTTTCGGGACATTTACGATATTATTTTCCTTTTAATACATTGTCCATGATAACAAACGTTGTATATACCCCTCTTTGTCACCTTAAGTGGGCTTTATTCTTCCGTAAATTCGGTGGAAAGGCTGGCCTAAGGTCTATCTTCAGGTATCAGAGAACCAGAAGATAAAAATTATCTAGTGTAAGTTCTTTTTGGTATTAAGAGAAGATCATCCCCTCTTGTTGGTATTTATAATATGGTCTCGAGGTCATAGGAGGTTAAAATAAAATAGCTGAGAATCGTGTTTGAAGTTTAACAGCCCTTTCATACACGAGAGGACACCGTGAAATAATAGTTCTTTCACAGCTCACACCTGACAGTCACCATTCACGCCACAATATTGACCATTGAATATTTTATCTCATATCGAATTCGAATTACTAGTTAAGTTATTCTTGACGCATGAGGGTAGCCTTCGTTTTACTCAGTGCTTTTATTCTCGAACAGAACAAGCTGACGGAGCAAGGAAAGTGTTAAAGTTAAAACTGCATGTTCCTAACTATTGATAAAAAATGAATATCTCTGTCTGCGGAGTACTTGCCATAAATTTATGCAAAAAGAGAAAAACTACTTTCCCGGCGGAGCGGCATGGTTTACAACACAGCCCTGGCAGCCAACGCAACACAAAGTTTCTTTTGTGGTAGAATAATTAAACTCTACCTGTTTCACTTGTCAAAATAATAACCAATTGCGCAGCAAAGTTATAAAAAATGGAAATCGTTTTCGTACATACCTTGTATTTTTTGTTGAATTTCTGCCGGTCATCCGGTAAGCATTAACAAGAATGGCAAACAGTTATCGGTATTGAAGTCTGAAGCTTTCAAGCTGTCACCTGATGTGGCTGCTAATGTCACTTTATTGCGCCAATTAAGCTAATATCATGAGAGTGTGTGGCTCATAT
Organism: Micromussa lordhowensis; assembly: GCA_964020085.1. Lineage (NCBI taxonomy): Eukaryota > Metazoa > Cnidaria > Anthozoa > Scleractinia > Lobophylliidae > Micromussa > Micromussa lordhowensis. The sequence goes on along the minus strand of OZ026597.1, from coordinate 25,294,095 downwards.
CGCTTATGAAAAAGTTATGAAACCTGCCGGGCTTTATTCTTCCGTAAATTCGGTGGAGAGGCTGTCCTAAGGTCTACCTTCAGGTATCGCTGCTCAAGATAAAAATTATTTAGTGTAAGTTTTTGTTTGGTATAAAGAGAAGATCATCCCCTCTTGTTGGTATTTATGATATGGTCTCGAGGTCGTATGAGGTTAAACTAACATAGCTGAGAATTTAAACTCTACCTGTTTCACCTGTCAAAATAATAACCATTACTGCGGCAAAGTTATAATAAATGGATTTCGTAATTGCATGGTTCTCTTTGGTAACGCAAAAACAAATTTATAACAAATAGGGTTTAATCACGTCTTTTTTTTCAGCTGCGAGTCAAGGTGAACCCTGAAGCCTTTTTTCATCGATAGGCTTCAGTTTAAAGAAACTACGTCACGGTTTGCGCAACAGTTTTCAAGTTCGTCGTTTGTAAAATCTGCTTTTATCTTCTTCATCATTAACCATCTTATTCTTCTATATTTTATTAGTTTCTCTGTGCTTTTCTTCTATCTTAGTAAACTACTATTTTCAGTTTTCCTTCAATTTAAAGCTAATATTGTGCGTGGTCAAAATGACCTGTGACTCAGCTGCTTTAAATAGGGTTTGATGTCTTGGAATACTGATAAACATTAACATTTCATGTGGGCTGGTTTGGCTAGGATTCATGTTCGATTCAACATTAAGGCAACTCGTGTTTATTGAAATTTTCCTTCAAGGGAAAGTTTATATAACAAGGAACAGAACCAACTTAGACATTTCATGACGTTTTATATAAGGTAACAATAACCGAAACCGGGTTAGCCTAACACTCGTCTCCGGTTTGCTTGCAGTTAGTTCCACTCGCGTTTGCTTGAGGGTAGCTTTTATTTTGTGGTTTGGGTGACACTGTATTATAGACTATGTTCACACTTGATGCCCAAGCACAGTGCCAGAGTACAATTCTCGCTGGGCACTAATGTATTTATACCATTTTTCAAAGTACTCACACTAGAATTCGGTCCCAGTCTCCGTGTTTGGATACAAGTTCTCGACCTTGTGCTCCGACACTAGATGGTACTTGGGCACTTGGAGTACCAGTGTCTGAACGCAACACTATTTTACGCCGGTACCTAAGCACTAAGTGTGAACGCTGCCTTTATTTTTTGTTCCATTCCCACCCATATGTTTACCTAGCTCTATATAAATCAAAAGAAGATGTCCCCTCTGAAGAACACAATGTTTTGCTAGACTAGACTGCGATCTTTATTTGTTGCATGAAAAGAAGGACAGGAGTAAGCATCAAGTAAGCATTAGATAAAAACGTTCGTAAAACTAACGTATCCCTTAAGTATAATGCGACTGAAAGGCTAACTAAACTAGTAAAGAAAGAAAGGAAAAAAGAAAGCAAGAAAAAAAAAAGAAAACCAAAAGCCAAATTTTGTTTTATGTGCATCCCCAGGCGAAATATTGAAAAAATTGTCCGTGATTTGAAGTGAAACAGTCTCATCCTCAGAGCCTTCTTTTTTTTCGGTCAGCACCAGGAGCCCATCACCAGCTGTCAGCGCCAAGAATGCGGAATTCTAGCTGGCCATGCCCACCATTCATCAGCCCACTCGCTGAACTCCGCCTTCATCTCTCGTAAAAAGGGATTAAACCCAGGAGGTGGGACCTGAGAAAGCGTCCAGGATGACTTGCGTGAGTATGCTCAGAACAAACGCGGGAAATTTCTCGATGTGCTTGTTGGTCTCAAACACGGCTGTCAAGCCGTTTAACACTGATTTTTCTTCTAGCTGGTTGGCGCAAGACACAAATCGATTACATTTTCCCATGGTCTACACATTTTCAACGCTATAGAAATGACGTCATAGTATTCCCAAAGCTTTACAGTGAAGCCAATTTACCTGTGGCTCGCGGGACTTCAACTTGAGTATTGAACATTTTATGAGCCCGACTTTAATAAGGACCAGCTGAGTTGACAATCGCTTAACACAAAAAACATTAACATAACAAACGCAAACAACAAGTGAACCAATCGGAGTGCGGGAGAACAAACACTCTGTAGCTGGTCTCAACGGTCCTGATTGGCTGAAGATAGTCACCAGTTGATTGGCTAGATGACACTGAGAGGTTTGGCATAGCTCAGAAGTGATAAAAAAGCCATGCAGACCCGTTTGCTTGAAGCAAACGAAATAGGCAATAGAAACCGCACTGAAAAATATAAAATGGAAAAACCAATACCGTTTTGCACTGGAAGATAATCTTTTAGGTTACTAAAGACGTTCAAGTCCTAAGTAAGCAGTAAAAGACACCCCTGAATGATTCGCTGACAAAAAAATATGGTCGTGCTGGGAAACACATTACATTATTTAACTTAACGATCTGTGTTTTTATGAACAGAACCAAATCAATTTCAATTAGTCTTAAATAATAATATGAAGATAACAGCGTCACTGCTCGGTTCAGCGTCTGTGGTCGGCCCTTATTACTACAAATATAAACACCATTTTCTATTTTCAGTTGTCTCAGATAATCACCTTTCAAACAGCTATAAGCGTATAAAAGCCATGCAAACACGAAAAAAATGAACTTAGCAAACTGTGGCTTTGGCCGAAGAAGAACTTTTAGAAGTATTGATACTATATTTTGGTGTGCATGTGTAGTCAGCAAATTTGCATTCATGATGAATGTTGACAATACTCGGACGGAATACCTGTCGCAAATACTGTGTTAACGTAAGGATTGTTTTTACCTTAAGATTAGGTCAAAATAAAACTATTCGATTTTGGTAACGAAACTGATATTACCATTTTCAATCGCCAGTGTCACGCAGTCACAGGCATATGATGATGGGACATATTGTTGTTACGTGGTCTTATGTTTTGCCAGAAGCTAGCTCGTCGATATAGAGACGATTGTAATTTGGTTTTCCAGTCGTATACTTAGCTTTATTTCGATTCAATCCGCTGTAAGGTTGACTTAATAATAGTTAATTCATTTAATATGTGGTGGGCGACGCTTGCGAAATAAGTTTAAATGGAACAAATCGTACAAAAACACTTTATGAATTTCATTTGGTAGATATAGGTGTTGGCATGGGAACATTGTCCTTAATGGCAGGGAAAACAATGGCAACACAATAACTGAGCGGAAGAGGAAAATGCAAAACAAGTTCAAGAAAAATACACCTGCTATATGTGCGCCTTACCAAGAGATTGAAATATAACGCACTAATCATCTTGTTTGCCAAGTTCGAAACGATATTCGTAATTTTGCCGCGCTTGAGCTAAAATGGCGGCGCTTAACTCGGCTATCAGAGAGAAGAGGTTTACTCAGGTGAAGTTGCTTCTTGATATCGGGGTTGACATTAACAGGAGGGATTCCGACATGAGGACGGCCCTAATGCAACTTTGCTTTCTAGAGGACGAAGCTAAAGCGGCGAAGTACGCGAAGATACTCCTACAGCGCGGAGCAAAGGTTAGCCCAAAAGACAAAAATGGACTTACTGCTCTATCGCACGCTTGTAAACGCGGACAAGAACAATTAGTTTCGATTATGTTGGAGGAAGCGAGCGATTTTGATCTAAATTCACAAGATAAGCAAGGAAATACAGCACTGCATTACGCCGCAATGTCCGGGAACTTCGTGGTCTTGAATCTTCTCCTCAGCAAGTTAAAACGATTTAAATTGAGTGTGGACACACTGAACCAAAAGGGAGAAACTCCTTTGATCGTGGCGTCGAAGTCGGGGAATTTCTTTTGCGCACGAATTCTCATTTCAGAAGGTAAAGCTTCAAAAGGAGCCCGAGACTATGTTGAATTCAAAACAGCTGACGAATGGGGAAGGACTAAAGAAAGTCTCCGTTCAGCATCGAAGTCGCCGCTTTTCCGAGTCATGCAACTCCCCCCTCGTTCGTCGATAGATTCTACAAGCCGAGAATCACTAAATAACCATTTGTCATCAAAAAAGGGCAGTGATAGGCCAAACACCGCTCCAGGGAATCTTTTAAATCAAGCTAACGAGAAAAATCACCGGGAAAATCTTAGAGATCTTTTCCGCGTGTACGAAGGACACGTTTCTAGCGCGTTTCGCCGCGGCGTGAAACCCAGACCAATTGTGATCACGGAATCAATTTCCAGTCTCACCGATAGTATGTCTCAGGACAATGAACTTGATGATATATGCGAGTTACCTTCGCTAGCGGTGTCGCCAATTGCTGGGCAGATTTCCCGCCGCTTTAGCATCAGCAGGGCGAGCAAGTTGGCTGTCGCTACCAACACAGTTTTCAGACGCGCCTCCGTAGCAACCGTATCGATGGCTACCGCAAGTAAACCGTTGCAAAGACGAGGATCTCAGTCGTTTGGCGCGGCTACTGGCCGAAGACTTTCTCAGTCAATGCCAGCGTCACCGAGAATCCGAAGAGGGTCAATGAACGTTATGACTAAGATTACAAAAGTTGCCGGGCTAAGTGTAAACAAGGACAAGCCGGACAAGAACAATAATTTAGTTCATGAGGATCCGCCTATGATTTCTGTTACTACGGATAAACTCTTAGCTAAGCTTCAAACTTTGGCCGAAGAAAGTGATTTGGAAGAAGATGAAAACGCAGAAGAAATATTACAAAGAAGCTCGCCAGCAAATCTGTTTGGACAAACGTAACTACAGTACAAGCGATTAGAGAGAATATAGTATAACTAATGGGCTCCTTGAGACTGACTGAAAATTCAATCGGTTAGAATCTTTTTCGGCAAACTGAAACGAAACAATTCTGCTTCCAAAGAAAATATTACAAATGTAAGAACGAAAATCGTCGTTAATATAATTAAATGTTAAAATCATTGTTTGCGACTACGGCAACCGTCATTTGATCTATTTGATTTTAATTTTAGCGAATGCTTAAATTTTGGCTGGAATAGTTATATTTGACAAAATTAGCATTGTTCTCGTATTATTCGTGAGTTTGTATATTATGTTTCCAGAAGCAGAAAATGAAAAGCGGTAGCACAAATGAATATATTTCTCATTTTTAGTCAGTAACATTGAATTAGTCGATTTTTTTTGTGCTAACGTATTTGAAATAGTAAATCAGACCGGCGAAGTAAGAAACAAGAAAACTAATCGGCTTCGGTCAAGCAAAATCTGTCCTCTTTTGACTTGCCATGCATGACTGACATCTGATTCCGTCGGACGTACATTATTTATCTCCAATCTCGTTCCCAGTTTTCACTTCAAATGAACAATTATATTACAAAATTATATTAAAAAACGCTCCCAAAATATATGAGTACACTTGTTATATTCTTAAAGCATGGTATAATTGTTCTAATTAAAACCTGGATCATTGGATAATGCAATTCAAGAGTTTTCATTGGCTTAGCCATCATGGGTTATAAGCCTCTTTGAGCCATTATAAGCCATCAAATATTTTTGCTCGCTCGTGATTGGTCTAAAAGCATCACGTGACTGAATATTGCCCAGCTAAAACTGGGGAATATCCGAGTGATGGTCCCCAATCATCAAAACCGCGCGTGTTGCCGCCTCCATTTGGCGCGAAAATATGCTCCGATATTTGTCCTCGGACATTATCGGTTCATCAAAGCTCACAGTTGTCCTCGAGCTAAGCTGTACGCTACTCCTAACAGATAATGTCCGCGGACAAACATCTGAGCATTTTTTATTGAATGAGTGCAAAGGACGGCTGTAAGTTCACGCCAGAAGCTGCTACTAGATCTGATATTTTGTGTTTATTTGGTCAGGGGAATTGTATTTTTATCAGGGAAAAGTCAGGGAATTTTGATAAGTGATGTCTGTGGCAACTATGAATATGGTATGCGTACGCATGATTTTTTTGGAGCGTTTTCATTTTGTTGTTGTTGCTGTTGTTGTTGTTCAGTTTTCTATATTTTGCTCGCGTATACATTTTTAACTGTATATGGGCATCGTAATCCACAAGATAAACCAAGGAGGGGGAGGCCCATGCAGTCATAAAGGCGCACTTGCCCATGGGGGATGGGTTCTCTCTTATACGGGCTATATAGGTATTTGCGTCCGTTTTGGTCAGAAATAGGGTATCAATTTTGGCCATTTTGGTCATAAATAACGTGCAACGGTCATAAATAAAATATCGAATTTTTGGTCAGGTCATAAATAGAGTAGGAAAAATCGCGGATAAATAGGGCGAGGGTTTTGGAAAGCAGGCCGCACTCCTCCACCCATTGTTTCTGGGAGTACTCTTCCGACGTACTCGTATGGCAGATTTGAAAGAAAAGGCTGTGACTTAGGCTGCTGGTACGAAAGCAGCTCAAAACAAGATTGGATGGAAATCGATGGTGTCTGACTTATGTTTCTCGAGGAACTAAGAAGTGTAAAGAAGAATATGAAAAATAAGGGCAGGTGGTGATAGAAATCTGGCATGGACTCAGTAGTATGTATCTGGCGTTTATTAAAGCTGTTTACTATACATCGACTTCTGAATAAACAGAAGTTTGGTAATCATTTGTATGTAGACGTACAAGTTGTTTGTTCTACCTCTTTATTAGGGCGTTTTGGGAAGAGGAAATGTTGGGTCTGAGGTTTTCGAAAAAAAGAGAAGCCTGTGCCCTGCAACACTTTTTGGCCCAAAGATGCATTCTTATTTGCTACCTTGCTCGTATTTATCCGATATTTACCCGTATTATCCTAATCTTATTTTGTAGTACGTACTGTATTGCTTGATAATCAAGTTTACATTTAAATTTTAGCTGATTTACCGTTTACCGTTTACTCTTCTTGCATTTATAATATATTAACGAATTTTCTTTTTTGTCAAATGTGCAATGGAATGCTGGACAATGCGATCCACAAGCCGATGCACAGGATGTGTGGCTAGTGACATATTTGTCACCCCAACCGACTTCCATCTCTATTTTGCATGTTGGCGAAACGTGGTCACACTTGCACTGAAACACAAAAATAATCTCAGTGTCAATCTTCATTTGATTGAACGGTAAGGAAAGGGGTTTTGATCGATTGTTGAAAGTATGCCCATGCTAAATAATAACCAATGCCGAAGTGCTGTAAATGATATGAAATGTTGTTATTCCACCAGTGAGATTCACAATTAATCTTATCCCCCATCCACACCAACTGAACTAGTTCAACTAATACCCCATTCACACCAACTAAACTAGTTTAACTAAATCAGGTTTAGGTTTTTCCGATTTGTCAATTACGCTTTGCAGTCATTTTAAGAAGACAAGTTCAAACCACCTTGCTAACATATGTTATTCAGACAGGTTTTTACCGTGTAAAAAGTTGTAAGATATGTGCGTTATGAGCAACTAATTTTCAAGGTCAATAGTTAATCCACTTTTAAACATGTTTAACATGTTGGTGTGAATGGTGTATTAATCAGGTTTAGGTTTTTCTTATCATTTGTCGATTACGCTTTGCAGGAAACACGCAACCAGTAGATCATAGCTATAATGCTATGGGTTAAAGGGGCTAGGTCACGCAATTTTTTAGGCAATTTCAGCATTGATCACACGGTCATATAATTAACTGAAATAACAAAATAACGGCTCAAAATTATAGAAGAACTCAAACAAAACACAGGAAAGCTAAGAAGGGAGAAGGATGGAAAAAACTGGGGAGGATTGAATTGGGTTGCATTTGGGTAAATTGAAAAACGTCGGCCTATCTTTTTTCAAATTTATGTCAGTTTATATCAAAATGTCATTTAAACAGCTGGAAAATCATTCTCAGTTGTTATGTTGCCTTGAGTTTGCAAATGAAAGACTCTTGCTCTGTCAATTTGACGTTTAGAGCTCATAATTAACAAAATTAAACAAAATTTCCTAAACAGCGTGACCTAGCCCCTGTGAAAAAAGCGTGGAAAAAGGGGGGCACGTCACGACTGGTTTTGGTTTTACTCTTTCTGATTGGATGAAAAAGTGGCTTGAGTTTTTTTAACACAATCGTGTAGCGTAAAAGTTATGCAAAGCCAGCTAATTTAATCAATTCAAATCCGTTCTAAAAAAAAACTTGCGCCACTTTTTGATCCAAACAGAAGTAAACCCAAACTGCCAATCACAACTCCCCGCTCACGCACGTCTTCCGGCGCTTCCATCAGCTACATGTATTTATTTACTCTGATTGGTTCATTGGATTTCCTGTGTGCCTTGTGATTGGCCAGACTGATTATTTTAGTTTTGGTTTCCTGACACTCAATTGAAAACCCCTCTAATGGTAAAGTCTGCATACGAGCCTAGTGGCTCATCAGGCCGGAGCTTATCCCGGTTTCAGTAGCATGAAGCGACCAGGAGTATTTCTGCTCCCCCCTGGATGGGATGTCAGTCCATCGCAGGGTTACCCCCAGCATCAAATTCGCCCGTACCCATTTATACACCTGGGTGGAGAGAGGCACTGTGAGAGTGAAGTCTCTTGCCCAAGAACACAACACAATGTCCCCGGCCAGGGCTCGAACCCGGAGCGCTCGCTCTGGAGTCGAGCGCACTAACCATGAGGCTTCCGCGCCCTCACTATTGAGACTATTCTATAACATTGCCACGTAACACACGATTGGTAATCAGATCATGAACTTGGTTGGTCAGGTGCAGAAGCCATTGTATCTTTAATTAAATCTTATTTATTCTTTTATTTCTTTAACTTTGTTGGTCTTGGTTTTTGAAGTAGCTGAATATTTTAGTAGTTTTCACACACGAGAATTGCTGTATTTCCCCATTCAATTCTGTCTGTTTATTTCATAACTGAAGTTATGTGATTTACAAATGGCAATACTGCTAGGTGGTCGTATCACCACTGGTATGAACAAAAATTATTGTATCAGTGCCATTTGAACGGTCTAACGAGAAATCGGAGTAAACTGAATTCACTGTGAAACATTGGCAAAGAAATAATCAAAACAAATAAATAAGCCCTATCGTAGAAAATCTGAATAGCACGAACACGGAACGATTCGCTAGTCGAACTCTGGCACGGATTACAGGCACGTATATGGGGTAATTATGGATATTTTCAAAATAAATGTTTGTCAAAACTAGTTGAATAGATTAAGATGCTTCAAGGAATGGTGGTAGGAGTTAATAAACGTCTTTATTAAATGTCGCCAGTGCAACAGTAAAATCTTCACCATGCACTGGCGGCATTTGAGTGACTGGGAAAAGCTCAGCTGGGAAATATACCAGTCAGTTTTATTTTCATGGCTTACCCACGGGGGCGGCTTGGCTCTTCGTCGTCTCCAAGAAAAACATGGCGGCAGCTGCAATGACAAGATGAGAAGCAAAACCAGCAACCATTGCCCTGTGCGTTCCATGGTTAGCGAAGAGTTGTTCGAGTAAAATTGTTTCTGTTCAATAAAGAATTGAAATATCGGCATTCGAATACGGCTGAATTATTACAAAAAAAGACAAGAATGGACTAATACAAACCAGTTAGCTGTTTTGACTTTTCTTTGGCGCCTATACTCTGGGTGATGAGTAGAAAATCCAGCGTATTAGTCGGTTTCAAGTTTCTCGAAGGTTACTTCTGGTCTTAGTGGCTTATTGATGCTGCGGTGTCTTAAGAGAACAAAAATACTTGAATCTTGCTTAAAAATAAACCAAATCTAAAGTTAACAAACTGGCTTTAAACTGATCGACAATCATTACCCGCAAAATCCAGGCTAAATCATTACTATTGCATGCAAACAAAACACTACCAGAAGAAATTACAATTATTGTGGTTTTCGAGATAATCCAGCGGACGATAGTAACCCAGGAAACAAAATGTATTTTAAAAGAATGAATCTCGACTTACCTCCAAATATTGTGACGTCACTAAATATGAATTCACCAAAAACGTTCTTTTTCTATAGAATAGAGTTTCGATTTCTTTATACGCCTATTTATCGTTTAATGGGGCCTCAAAACCAACTATTTTAGGTGTAAAATTAGCGAGATTTCAACCCTGTGGTCGATAACCAGTGTTTTTTCGAACTTAAATAGACACTCTGTAACTCTTTTTGTTGTCTTGTGAAGTGTTTACACTTGTCAAGAATCAGGCTTCCCTCAGGGAATTGTGTTTGCTAGCTGACAGACTTCTTTGTTTGGTTTTACCTTTAACTTACATACTTAATCCTCTTCGTTCCCTGTGGGACATAAGGAATCAACAATCTCTTTTCATTTACTCTTATTTTGTGTGACATGAAGTGCCTCACCCAAAGTGAGTTTTACCTCACTGAGTTCAGCCATGAACGCTCAGTGCAAAGTGGTTTTGGCTGATGATCAGGTTTTTTCTTTAAACCCCCTCCCTCTCATTTGCCAGACGACAAGCTCTTGACTCAAGCTAGTCAGGAAGTTTGGTTTGGATTCTTTACCCTTCCAGCTTCAAAGTTTATTTTAATTTTAACTTCTTCTCTGCACTTACGGCCAGAACACTAATCCCATGAGACTTGAGTTAAAACAGAGTTAACTCTGGTTAAAAGGAAAATATTATCAATCAACTAGTTGTTACACGGTATGTCATCATGATAAAGTGATATATATATTGTCAAGTTTTTTTTACTGTAATGCCACAACTGCAGCCTTTAAGGGCAGCCACTGTTTTTTATATATCTATATGCTTATTTTTCACCCTCTTCATTTAACGTGAGACTGACCGAATTGCGGTCGAAACGTAGTTTACTTTTGCCCGTATTTTTTACCGTGAATTGTTTGATAAGGTTGCCATGTTTCTTTATTGTAATACCACTACTGTCGCCTTCTGGGGCAGCCACTGTTTTTTTTCGGCGTATAACATGGCGACAACAACTTGGGCGCTAAAACATGTTTTTTTGTGATTGACTACAAAGTTTTCACAATGCACGGTGAAGAAAAACAAAGCTAACACGCCACAATCAGTTGAGCAACAGTTGACCGAAAACGCTTAACCTGGGGTCAATTAAATAAAACGTTTACACCTGTATTATACAAGTCGGACCATTGTATTTAAAAGTCGTTACAAGTCCAGGTTACAAAAGTGTCCGACTTGTCATTACACGTGTAGCGCTACATGTGTAAAAGATGGTAAGAATCAAATTTAATAAAACTTTTGCACGAGTTCAACTTGTACTTTTACAAGAGTCCAACTCAAAGTGCAATATACAAGTCGTATGTTACAATGAGTACGACTTGTAAAAAAATATTGCATGTCGTTTTCTAGTGAGGAGGAACTTGACGAGCTGCTGAAACGTCAAATAATCCGTAGACCTAGGAAGTTTGAGGAAAAACGGCTGTTTGATGTCCAAAATCCGAGGGAATTTCGAGAGAACTTTCGTCTCCCTGTTGACACCTTGTAAAATTTGTAAAAGTACACGTGCATTCAAGCGGATTTTACAATTGTAATTTGCACTTGTATTCTGACTCGCGATACACGTGTAAATTCCAGTCTAGAAAATACTTTTATTAAATCTTTGTATTTACAAGCCGGACTTTACACGTGTAAATTACACGTGTAAAAACTACAAGTGTAATTTCTTTATTAAATTGACCCCCTGGATTTTAAAATTGTCAATGAAACTTTTACTTCTTCGAATAAATTATAATAAAAATGTAGGCAAACAAAGTCAAAAATACCCAATGAAACACAAACAAAGTCAAAATATTCAAGTTTAAAACATCTTATACGCTTGCCGAAACTTAAGGAACTTGCACTACCCTCGACGGAAATTTTGCAGCTAAATTGAAACTGCACACGTCATGTTATATACGCACGGCCGTTCGTAGACAGAAATTTCGTTCATAATGGCTCAATAGGAATTAGACTAGCGTGAGCTATGTATATAATTAACAATTATTCCATGAGCGCGCGTTGGATATGAGATGGTAGATAGCCAACGAGGCGCATAGCGCCGAGTTGGTGATCACCTCATATCCAACAAGGGCGAGTAGAATAATTGTTTTATTAAAAACGCCCCCAAAATATAGGAAACTACACTTTAAAAAAAATAAAAACGCCTCCAAAAAATCACGCGTACGCTTACCATATTCGTAGAGCATGGTATAATGGCTCATAGCCCTTGATGGCTAAGCCAATGAAAACTCTCGAATTGCTATATTTTGGGGGCATTTTTAATAAAACAATTATTCTACTCGCCCTTGTTGGATATGAGATGATTATAGCCAACTCGTTGGCTATCTACCATCTCATATCCAAAGCGCGCTTATGGAATAATTGTTAAATAGCCCATGATGGCTAAGCCAATGAAAACTCTCGAATTGTATTATCCAATAATCCAGTTTTTAATAATTGTATTTAGGCCATATATAGAAAATTTTCTAGAAATTGATTTTCCATAGTTTTCGCAGTTTACTCTAATCCAAAGGGCTTCTGTTTTTTATCGTTAAGTTTTAAACCAGACAGGCCATTAAGGATTCTTCTAGCATGAGTGTTGTATCGTTTGCATACTGACTTAACTTGATTTCTTTACTGTTCACGAAGATACCTTTTTAAAGGTAAAATAAAAGTATTAAATACTTTTATCTTGCTCTTCAGCTAACAAAACAAATAAGTAAGTTGAGAGAGGACAGCCGCTCTTTGAATTTCAACGAAATCGCTCGCCCATCCGTTTTTCAAAACATAGCTTTCTGAGAGACAATAAAAAAGATTCAGCGACTTTATTAAGATGCTCTACCAAAACCAAGAAATGGAAACTTTTTTTAAATGAAAGACCATTCAAAGTAATCCTTTTTCAAAGTAATCCTGGAATATTTTTCTCTTTAGAGAAAAAACAGATGGCCTTAAGGGCCTCTTTGGTTATCTAACATCTCTTATGATCTATCAAATATTTTCGCTCACGTGCAGTTAGTCCCAACGTTTCGCTTCACTTCACCAGCTAAAACTTGGCAATATCCGGGTGTTATTATCCAACTCTGCTTCCTAGAGTACAAATGTCGCGCGAAACGAGTACAAATAACAGATATTTGTACTCGCCTCATTCCTCCCGGCCGCGTGAAGTTCAAAACCTTGGCAAGTCAGAATTTTGGGAAAAGAAATCGTTGGATAATAAATCTCTTATTAGACGTTTTGGTGTGTAGTATCGCTGTATATTTTTACTCGTTGTTTGTATTTTGACTCGCCCTACGGGCTCGTCAAAATACTGCACAACTCATAAAAATATACAGCGATACTACACACCAAAACGTCTAATAAGATATATATATTCCACAATTTTCAAAACTGTGCGTGAGGGGAAAATTATTTGAAGGATAATAAACACAATAGCTACCATCTGGCGGGAAAATATGCTCGAATATTTTTCCTTGGAGATTATCTGTTCCTCAAGGCTCACAGTTTTTCTTGAGCTACGCTCTCAGAAAATGTTCAGGCCAAATGGAGGCTATTGTTTATCTGTCCAATTAGCGCTCGTGGAATAATTGTTAAATAAAACATGATGGCTGATCCAGTTTTTTATCATCTAATGTCTAGCTGAAATCAGACGATATTCAGTCCCTATTCACGTACTTACAGCTACACAAACTATGGTTGTGTAGCGCTGTGCAAGATGTCTAGCCTACGTAGCAAGCGTTCCCGTACAAAGAATTTTCCCGCATTCTGACCGCGCGTAAATTGGAGCGAGAACAAAAATTCTACGAAGCAGTGCGGCAAAATTCTTCGTACATGGACGCGAGGGTTGTCCAATACCCTGACAACTTTATGCATAGCATTGTATTGTATTATATCCACATAACAATAGATTAACAACACAATACAATTAAGAACGACGCAATACAATAGGTTGAAGGTAATCCTGTCTATAAAGTCTGCATACGAGCCAAGTGGCTTTCGTTTTACTCCTTCTGATTGGATGAAAAAATGGCGCGAGTTCTTTAAGCCAGTACCCCTCTAAAAAAACTTCCGCCACTTTTGATCTAATCAGAAGGAAAACCCAGGACCAATCACAACTCCTGGCCCTCGAGCAGGTTTTGCTGCACTTCTTACATGTATTTATTCCGAGTTTTGATTGGTTCATTGGATTATCTGTGCCCCATGTGATTGGCCAGACTGATTATTTTAGTTTAAAGTTCCTGCAACTCGATTGAAACCGCTCTAAACTACAATTTCGTCCCCGAGGTAGGAATTCGGATTTTTTTCCTAGTTGATGTCATTTCTTCATCTTGAACTCGGATTGTTTTCGGAGTTGATGTCATTTCTACATCTGGAACTCGGATATTTTTTATAAAAATAAAAACGCCCAAAAAAATTACTCGCGCACTTACTATATTTGTAGAGCATGGTACAATGGCTCATAACCCATGATGGCTATGCCAATGAAAACTCTCGAATTGCATTATCCAATGCTCCAGATTTTAATACAAAGTTATTTGTTGTCATGTTTCACAGTAAAAAGCATCTCAGTGATCAGCCTGTTTCTTCGCCGGCCGAAACCAACACCGTAGACCCCGTTCGTGTCGTACTCCTATTAAAAAAAACAGGTCTCCGCTGATTCTCTACGCGGTCAACTTAAAGATCTGAGTCAGAAGGTTCATGTCTCTAGCTATTCAGCCTATATTTGTTAGCCACAAGATTGAACAAGCCGCAAGGTTTGAATCAACAATGCCTTGTTTACGAATTTGAATGTGACCTCCGCTGATTTCAAACCCCGGCACTTGCATCAACATGATGAAGAACACAGAAACTAGTCTTCATCTATTAGCAAACATTTCCGCGAGAAACATTGCTTGGCCCCAAAGGTTCCTGGAAAGAATTTTAATGTTTTAAAGAATTGCAAATGTTTTTAATTGACAAACTGAGACTCAATGTACAATCTGACTTCATTCGTGCGAAAGCTTTTAACTGATAAGATTTTTTGCATGCTTTTATTGTTCTTAACACCCTCTTTTTTATCTTTTAGCGTATGTTTTTACCTCATAATCTCCCTCCATATATATCTATATGTTTATTTTTTACTCTCATTATTTAACATGAGACTAACCGAAGAGCGGTCGAAACGTAGTTTTCTTTTGCCCGTATTTTTTACCGTGAATTATTTGATAAGGTTGTCATGTTTCTTTATTGTAATGCCACTACTGTCGCCTTCAAGAACAGCCACTGTTTTTTTTTGGGGGGGAGGGGGGGAGATGATCTCTCGTTTCTGTTCCAAGATCAGTGTGGGGAAACAGTAATACTACCGAAAGCTCAGGGATAAACGAAAGGGATATTCGGTATCCGCAGTTCCCCCTCCCCCCTCCCCCTCGCCCCTTCCCTCCTCCATGCCCCCTTCTTTAAGCAATAGAGCACTTTTCCGTGTTTACATAGCCTCATCTAAACACGAGGAGGGTTGGGAGAAACCCGAGACGTAGTCGAGAAACACAGAAACACAGAAGCTAACTTATTTCGTTTCGGGGAACTGTTGTAAAGTTATAAAATAACTCTCAAAAATACGCGCGAATCTAAAACGTCACGACCGTGTTTACATACTCTCATCTAAACACATCTATCGACCAATGAGGGCGCGCGTAGTAGGTCAGTTATTTTATAATCCTAAATATAGCACACAAGCAATATAACCACACATGTAGCCATTGAGTGTTTTTATTTCTTACATATCACATATTACATATTACATAAAATTCCAGTACGTATGCTAGTATAACAGTGTTTCGTCGATAAATTGTATTGCTAAATTAACCCCTTCCCGGCGCTAAAATAGAATCAAGATATTCACAGTATGTACAGCTTTATGAACTGTTAAATGCCATTTCTCAGTGAAGCTCAGTTCTGTCAGAGAAACACAGAAGCTAATTTATTTCCTTTCGGGGAACTAATATAAAGTTAACTCTACTATTATGTCATTCAACAGTGTCACTAAAAATGAAAATCTTCTTGAAGAAATTTTCTAATGGTGTTCGAGAAGAAACATCTGATTTCATGAGCCATAGACCCTTTGCATAAATGGCACCTAAATTTGAATAACAATGCTTTATACATCCTTAGCCTCGTGCTCATGTTTTCAGACAAATGATTTTTCACATGAATGTGAGGCTAAGGATGTATAAGTATTGTTATTAAAATTTAGGCGCCATTTATACAAAGGGTCTATTTCCGAGCTGCTCTTACCTCTGTTTCAATACGAGACTTGGTGCACAACTTTTCATATTGAAATGAGTTTTCTTGCACGTTCTTTGTCTTGCAAATCAAATTCATTTCCATATGAAAGGTTGTGCACCACCCTTGTTTTGAAACAAGCAACAAGGAAGTGGCTTATTAGGACGTTTTTCTTACATGACTGTAACAAAGCTAAAAACAAAACCAATGTAATGCCAATCACAACATAATACAACATTATACCCAAACAAACCAATCAAAACTCGATATTGAACATATCACGTGTGCCCCTCGTGGTAAGTCAGTAGCTCTCACTGGCAGAGGCGAGTAGCATGTGATTTTCAACCAACATTATAAAACTCAGATGCAAAACACAAATTTAAAATACATTTGACAGTCAGTTCCAAGCACAAGTTCAAAGTGCTCATGCTGGCATACATCTGTAGATGTAGCTGTTGTAACGTGTTTCACTGTACAGGCAATAACAGTCCAATCCGCATTCACAATCACTATAGACATGGTCATATTTGTGAGAACTGTCCACCACTCGGCAAATTGCGTTATCACAAACAGCGTCACACTGTGGGAAATAAGAATAAATTCAAATGAAAAACATAGTATTTAAAACTTTACTAGACTAACGTTAAACTAGTCTAATAATGTTTACTAGCCTAATAAATCACTAGACCAATCAAATGTCTTAAATCATTAGCAATGCAGTTGCTAGTATTTGTGATAAGGTTACTACACTGTAACAAGTATTATTAAATTTAAAGTAATCTACCGAAATCATTAAATCAAAAAGAAGGATATGGTTTTTTTAAACTTGACAACGACACATGCAAATAAACTATTGCCGGTTTTGATGTAAACGATGTAATTTTCCAAAATTAGAAATTACCTATATATCTAAAGTCTTGCCATATTAAAAGGTTTCGAATCTTGTTTAGGTTTTCGCCAACCTCGTTGCCAGGCTCTCTCTCCTCTGCCTCCCTTGTCGTTGGGAGAAAGACCCTGGTTGCGGCTCGTCACGTGGCCGCCTGTGACACCGGGGTAGAGTCAACGAATAATATTTGTCGATCTCAGCTGAAGCGAAAGAAAGGCGTTCGCTCGTCGCTATATTAGAGAGTTTAAGCATGACGTTTACGCATACGGCAAACGGCAAAGAGTACCTCTGATTTTTTCTTCTTTTCTTGTAATCCTTAAATAAATCACACCAAAAGAGAAAAATGTCTCCTACTGTTTACTGCAGATACAAATATTTTCACTTCATTGTACAATTAGCTGAAGACGGAAGGCAAAAGTTTCATTTTTGCCGTTTGCCGTCTGACGTAACGTCATGCTTAATCTCTCTAATAACTACACACTGGAAATACACCTTTGAAATTCTTCAGCCCTATTCTGAGCTTCATACACGACAAACGAAATATATTTATACGTATCCAGCGTATTGAAGTATCACTCTAATTTCAATATTTCCAGCCGGTGGAATTACTAAGAAGTAAAACTGTTTCGCTGTTTCAAACCATACTGCTTGAATTAGCCTCACGGTACATTGTTCGCTATATCAAACGATGTTTATTTACCATTTTGCAAAATGTGATTCTTGACTATGTCAAGGAAACGTGTTTGCCTAAACATAAACTTACACTAACCCGATGCAGATGAAATATAACTGCGGGCTTACATGCCAACAAAACTGTAAATCATTTTGCATTTCTGTAAACTGATCAAATGCAAGTCAGCTCGGCTTGTCGGCCTTGTGACAGAAATACTTTTTAAATCCAAAACACTGCACAAATCCGAACGCAAAGATCCAAGAGACTGATCCACTGGTTTCACTTCGATTCGGTACGTGACGTTTTATATATACTAGCCGTCGGACATTTTGTGCTCCATTCGGATGCCGAATTTCTTTTTGAACGAACGACTTCTATATTTTGGAGACGGCAGAAATAACGTAACATTCTTCATCGGCAAAATTCGACTTCGAACCCCGATAGAGTGGGTAGTTTTTTACGACTGCTTGAGGTTTTGAAATACACAAAGCTTGCCACAGCAATAGATTTTTTTACCATCCAGATTCTGGGTGGTCAGGTGACCAGCCGCAACCAGGGTCTTTCGACCTCCCAACGACAAAAGGCAGTGGAGAGAGAGCCTGGGAACAAGGTTAAGGTCACATGCTGCTACTTCCGGATATAACACCTTGACTTCGTATTTAGGCCGTATAAAATTTCTTCCAGAAATTGATTTGCCATCGTTTCCACAGTTTACTCCAATCCAAAGGGCTTCTGGTTTTTTATCGCTTAGTTTTAAACCAGACAGGCCATTAGTATGAGTGTTGTATCGCCTGCATACTGACTTAACTTGATTTCTTTACTGTTCAGGAAGATACCTTTTTCAAGGTATTTTCCCCAATTGCCTTGGCTAGCTCTTTAACTGACAAAACAAATAAGTAAGATGAGAGAGGGCAGCCTTGTCTTACACGTCTTTCAAAGAAATCGCTCGCCCAACCGTTAGACGGCAATAAAAAAGATTCAGCCACTTTAGGATGGTCTACCAAAACTAAGAAATTGGAGGGGTTTTTCAATGAAAGACCATTCTAAAGTGTCAAAAGCTTTTTCAAAGTAATCCTGGAATATTTTTGTCTTTAGCATAACAAATGGCACTATCGATAAGGCGAATGTCCTTTCCAAAAAATCCACCTTTCATAAAACTAGTCTGGTCATAATTGATAAGATTAGGGAGATTAAGATACCAAGCGATCAGCAATTGACTTTGTCGCTATTTTGCAGTCGAAGTTCAGGAGGGTTAGAGGTCTCCAATTCTACGTCAGTCTATCTTTGGAATGAGTTTGGAATGAGTTTGATAATTCCTCTTCTCTGAGTCATTGGGAGTTTTCCGGTTTTACAAGCGTAGCTCAGTTCTCTAATAGGTAGCTAGGATGATGGATATATCATTTCAAAACACTTTGTAAAATTCAGCTGCAAACCGTCTGTCCTCGAAGTCTTTTCTGTCCACATATCGTTTAGTGCCTCTAGGCATTCTTTTTTACGGTTAGCGCTCCTTCGCACGCATTTAGCTGATGTTCGTGTGTGGCTCTTTCATCTTCGCGCTTAAAGAAAATGGTTGAGTGATTTTGACGTTTAATAACGTTATAGCTCTACAGGGTTCTTCGCTTTGCAGTACAGCACATTTAAATTTTCCAGTCTTTTGCGTTACGTGATCTGACATTAAAATGGTCGCCCATACGTGAAGGCTGTCGAGTAGTTCTAAAGACTGAACAGTTCTTGAACTAGAAGTGGTATTAATCTCAATGTGTCGGAGCTCTAGAATATTAACATTTCACAACATGGCGTCTCCATACAAAGCTCAAAAAAGCTGGGTGAAACACTTCTCCGAATAACAAGCGAATGAAAACTGCAATGACCTAGATCTTGACGAGGTTGTTTAAATATCAATCATCTGTCATATCCTTGATTCCTGACTTTTTTATTGAATGGTGACGATTTGTAGTTTTGACGAAAACTAGCAATACATAGTCCTTAACAGGCATCGCCTGTTTTGATTTTGTTCGTCGAATGTAGTATGAATTTGTTAAAACTGTCATCAAATATATATTTTCTACAACAAACGATGTCTTTCTTACCCATGCGAAGATCATTAGGGGCGTTTGAACCGCTCTCTTTCTGAACTGATTGGGAGCACGTTTGAACAAATAAATACCGTGTACTTCATCTGTAACCAAGGCAGCCAGCAACACAAGTAAAAGAACCTGGAACGCTCTGCGAGACATCTTCACTGGAAAGAAAAAAATGGCGATTCACTCTAAAATCATGCCCAGCAGAAGTGTCTTAGTTTTCCAAAGAAATACACCGCCGGGTCAAAGTCGCCTTGAACTCAAAAGAAGAAGAATGCACACAACAGTCAAAACCAACGTTACTTTTTCTATTGACAAAAAGCAGCAAAAACGTTGAAGTAAACAAAAAAGTTAAGGTTGATCGTTATGGACCAAATATGTAACTTTCTATAATCATCAGTTTTGTGTTGTATTTGGCTTTCTGCTTAACTTTGTTTCGGGGTTTCCAAACTTTATTTACAGGCCTCTTGCTATTGTCAGTTGCGCTTTGTAATTTAGATTGTTGCGAAGTGACAGGCAATAAAACCGCAAGTGACGTGAATTTTCCTTTTTTTAGCGTCCAGTTCCTAAGCAACATCATGACCATATTACCAGGCCTGGAACCTGGTGACGAATCCGTTTTCGCGCCATCTTCGCACGTGTGGCGGACTGGGTCCACGAGGAGGAAGACTAATATCAAACTCTCTCTTTCGTGATCACCGTTTGCGTATCAATACATAAAGTCAAAACAAATGATAATATCAAATTGGGATGGCTTAAGAAAGAAAGTCTGAAAGCCCGATTGAACCATTAGCACCGGTTTAACAGGTTATAAGTCAGGTTTTGACTTCTTAAACATGTTATTATAATATTTGGACATATCCAAGTAAAAGCGCATAGTTACCTCAAATCACGAAAACGTTGCAAAACCTTCACAACACGTTCTTGCAAAGCAGACTGAGGGTATTCGGTTTTTTTTTCCTTTTTTCCGTGGGTGGGCAAAATCATTAAGTTGAAGTTTCAATTTGCAAGCAAATCAAGCAGCCAATAATCGGTGTTCCTGTCTCTTTTTAAGAGATCGCAGCACTTGAATTGATTTTCAACGGAAGTTATTAAAAGGTAAGCTTGTTATCTAAATTTTACAAACGCAATGTTGTCGTTACGAAACATAATTGATGTTTTTCAACCTATAAACGACTTTTGATCGAAATAAAGATTGTGTTTATTGCGGTCGCGTTTTATTGTCCGAGTTATAGTAGTTTTTACACCATATCTTTTGTTTCAACGGTCCGATGATAATCAAGATTTGCTTTATAATGGCCCCCCAATCAAAAGATTGCCGAACAATACACAAATAGCAGTACCACATTACTTTCAAGTGTTTTGCATTTGTGTAATGCCTTTGTTAGAAATACTTCTGGATAGTCCACAGAAGATCCTAAAACTTGTCCTACACATAGACCGGCGAAATTCGACGATAGACTTTGGTTACAGGTTAAGACTAACAAGACCTTCGATACAGACTGATAAAAGAAAATTATTGACCGTGAAATCCATATAATAACAAGCTTTGTTGTTTTCTTTAATTACAAATATCAAGGCAAATATAATTCGTTTTCCACGTAGTCTCCAAGGCGTTGTCGAAAGCGATATACGTTAGTCAATGTAGACGTAACAACTGATTGAACTCCATCGCCGGTATGTGCCGTTTTATGGCGCTGGTAGAATTAACCCGCCAAAAATTTCAAATTTCGTTCCGCTCCTAACAAATCTAGTTCCGTTGTAAATAAGGAATCTCGTTCGATTACAGCCAATCTTGAACAAACGCATAACTTGTGAGACGAGACGACTGAACTCAGAAAAAGGCATAAGTAAATTTACCTTACAAGCCGTTGAGGTGATATCCCGCTTTATGAAGACCTATCAGTGCTAATCTAATGTTGCTCATGCACGTTCTTCCAGCAAACTGAATTCTTGAATTTCCCTCGCTTGTTATTCACCCAGCATGCATGCACTGTGATTGGTAGATGTCGATCATAACGAGAGATCTTATGGCTTATCGACCCGTCTAGATCTGCGGGAATAAATACCAAATTCATATCTTCATGCTCAACCCTTAACTTGCTTATTTGTGCTATGTCCCGTCCATATTTAGAGTAAATTAAATCTGATAATAATTTTTGATGACAGTGGGGGAGTGCCGCAAGTCTAGATCTTGCAAAGAAAATTTTAAATCGTTATTTATATTATGCTAAAAACATCATGCTTTTAACAACACAGTGGTCGACCTATTTGTTATATTCCAGGTTTTGACTCGAGGTCAAGTCTAATTTTGTAGTTCGTCGTATCAATTACACAGATACAATAGAACAATGTAACAGGAGGCTTCTTCGTTCCTCCTCCTAAAACGGTCTTCAAACTTTGAACAGAACGGAGAGCGCAAACTGCACTGACAACCTTATCTTCGACGTACAAGAAATAGTTCGGTGAAACCATGCAATGCAATGAATGAAGGTTTATCGCATAGATATCTAAAGCTTAAAGTTCGGAAATGAAAACTCTAATGCCTGTTGTAATTTGTTTTTGATAGCTAAAACAGGAAATTCTTCACAGTCTAAAAGCGAGTTAATCCGACATTCGAATATGAAAATAGCACACTTGTCCTCAATCTTTATGTGTCAGTGCTGTCCTAAGTTTCATCCAAATATGGACACCGAGCCTCGAGACAATCACAATTTTCCACCTGCAAAGTGCCATCCAAAATTCATTATCTTAATACAAATAACAGATTCAGTGTTGTATCGTGGGAGTATCTCTCTATATCTGATAAAATGCCAGAATAAATTACAGAACAATTGTTTTTACATTTGCATAAATATTTGCTTTGTTACTTGTTTATTTCCCAAATTATCGCATTTTTGTGACGATGACAACTGTATCTTCTGCTCTTGCTTTCCCTGTTGAGTGCATTCTGCTTTTTTGGTTGATCTTCAAGCTGTCTTAAGAGTCCTAGAGCTATGTATGTTCAGAATCTTTTTGGGCGGGAAGAGGAATCTACCTAAGATTTAGAACTGACTAAGTATTAAATAACAAAGTCGGTTGTAGCCACATTGTTATGAGCGTCTTTGTCAGTGGGTTCTATTTTTACTTAAACAGTGTGTAAATTAACTTACCATCAGCAAATATGATTGAAAACATCTTTGGGTCGGCCTTTGGATATTTATAGTATGTAAGCTGTCAGTTATGTAACTAATACTCGTTCTGGACGTTGTTAATTATCATATTTTTAATTTCTTCATTAATTCCTCTCGATCTCTTCCTTCTCTCTAAACTGCGAACACAGTCTCCCTCGATTTCCGATTTTTCTAGGAAGGTCATCCATGCATTCATTCATTCATTCATTCATTCATTCCGCCCGTCCTTCCTTCCTTCCTTCCTTCCTTCCTTCCTTCCTTCCTTCCTTCCTTCCTTCCTTCCTTCCTTCCTTCCTTCCTTCCTTCCTTCCTTCCTTCCTTCCTTCCTTCCTTCCTTTCTTTCTTTCTTTAAATGGGCCACGTTCCATATATCAATATTCTAACAAGACTTCGAGGCTTTCAGGACAAACCTCTTTTTTGGGAATTGAGAGAAAAAAAAGTTATATTAATCCTCGGAGCTATGTAAGGATATTGATATTTTTACCACAATTGATACTAATCTCGCAATCTGATTGGCTAATTGGCCGTTGTCGATAACAGTCTAGACAAAGCTTCTCGCGCTCTGAAATTCGCAGCACGCACTCTGAAAAAAAAACACATTTCTTTGACGTTGATATTGCGGGTAAAAAAACAATTCGAAATGTGGTTCAGCGTGGTCTGTACTCTTATCGACAACGATGATTTGTGGATTCACTCGGCTGTGCCTCGTAAGTCCACAACATTTTGACCACTATGATGACTCGTATCGTTGTCGATAAGAGTACAGACCACGCTAAGCCACATTCGATTTTGTTCCTTATTATTGAACGTGGCCTATTGGAGCGCACGCATCCAATTAAAGGCGTCCAATCAACAGTGTCCGATTCTAAAAACAAAGGTTCAAATAACAAAATTCGCGTGCCGAGCTCGCGCTTTACTTGGTTTCTTCATGTGATTGAATATTCCTCTATTTCTTTATTGTCCTGTTACTTTTCAGAAGTGATTATTTTCTCATCAAACTTTACCAAGTCATCAACAGGCTTCGATCTTTATTAATCTTTGTCGTCTAAATTTGTCGGTGATCATACTCGCCGAGTCAAAAAGGTGGTCTTCTGCTACACGACAAAATTGTTAAACACTATTTAACAATTAGACTGCGAGCCCGAGCAACTATCGCTCGTAGAAAACGAGGGCGAGTAGTCTAATTGTTTTAGTATAAATTTACCGTAGTCTCATTGCATAAAAAGAAAAAAAAGTCAAGTATCGCGTAGAAAAGAACTGTTTTATTATGTTACATCAGGTTCAAACGTCACGCGCGATGTGCACTGATGCGTAACTGTTGACTATCAGAAGATAGTCGACGGTAATATAGCCAATCAAATTCACGGATTCACAATAGACTACGGTAAATTTATACTAATATTTATTAGAATTCATGGAAGGTTATAAAATATACAATCCTCCCTTGTTTTTTCTCTCGCTCGTCTCTTTTTTCACTTATCCTCAACTACAGAGAGCCTGGAACAGGCCAACAAAAAAAAAAAACGAAAATATACAAACAGAAAAAGAATCTATGAAACAGTATTCAAATTATAAATAAAAGTAGGCATTGGAAGACTGCAAAAGGGTCCAAGACCCCTTACTGAGCGAGCAAACAAATATAAATCATGAGTTATACCGATAAGATAACGATAAATAACAATGATAAGGTAGAGATTAAGATAAACTAACCTAGAAATGATGATAACAAAATTTACAATAGAGGTAAGTAAATACTATCCTAAAACGTTATGAAATTCTTATAAACAAAGCTAAATTAGGACTATTGTTATGAGCATATCTAGGTAAAAATAGATTAATATTCTACTTTGGGTATTGTTATTCGTGACATGGTAATAAGTTATGGGAATCGCTCTGACCTGGGACAAACCCAAGACCAGGAGAAAAATAGAAGCGGACAAGATCAAGCCTGACTTACTCGTTGGGTGGGACGGTGGGTCGCTAACCTCTTCGCTTTCCCGGCCTCGAGTCGATGGAGTGGAACACGTGTAAATTATTTTACACTGTCATCTGCGTAATATCCTGGGTATCAATTACCAATGTAAACTGAGTTTGCGTAGTTTTCATTTATTAATACGTCCAACTGATAGTTATGGTTATTATACTTTTTTCAGTTTTGACTAGTTGGTAACAGGACGTTTCTTCGTAATTAGCAACTCTTGGTGCTTCGGATTTTGTAACGCGCCATTTCCTCACTACAGATATGGACTTTACTTCACTCGGCAAGATTAGGTGTGCAATGGAGTTGAGAATGCACCACGTATCACGTGTGCTTTTAGTGTGGCATGTACAGTACGCGCACTTAACGTGATCGTGCACGGTGTGGCGCGTCAATGGAAACAGTCTTCTCTTACCTGGTTTTGTACTGCATATGTACTGCAGAGAAAATATACTGCATATGTACTTGAGGTGATTATGCATCGAGTGCGCACTTGATGTGAGGTGGTATCGCACGCACAGTTGACGCGTTAATGTACCACTCACGCACTTTATATGATTACGCATCGCTCACGCTCTTGACTTGAGCATGTAGCACACGCGGGCTTGACATGCCAGAGGTCGCACGAACCTTCCATGGTTTGCTTGAGAGTGCGCACTTGATATAATTATGCATCGCACCAATCTCGTTGCCAGAGCCCACGTGCCTTTTGGTCAGCACCAAGACACGGAGCTCTGGAATAATCAATTTCCAGAGACCAAGATTTTAGGACTTCCGGTTTCACAGCGCATGCGTGGCTTGGTTTATTTGGAGTCCAGAGGTGAAGTCGATGTGAATACGTTCCACAAAGACATTCAATACGCACTGGAAAGACTAGGAAAGTCGAAATTTGGCTATGTTGAAGGCTATGAAGTCAGTGTTTGGCCATGTTTGCTAAATGAACACTATTGTTTGAATGTTAAGGTTATGGAACCCATATTCATTTAAGCTTATCGTGTTATGCATGAGTGCATTGACTCTAAACTCAAATTTCTGCTAGGCTTAATGTTAACACGAAAGGAATCTTTTCCTGCTTTTCTAACATCCCAAATTGATCAGTTAACCCCAGCAGTCTTCGTCCTCCACAGAAAGTGGAAAGGATTGAAAAAAGATCTTTAAAGCTTCCTTAATTTTAAAATATTTTTTTTTCCCGTGAAATAAAAAAGATTAAGGTTTGTATGCCGACCAACTTCTGGTTCTGTTTATCCTTGAAAATTTCTATGTATATATATGTTAAATAAAAGGTTATTCGCGTTATTGATATCTCAGTTGGTGAAAGCCGAAACTGTCTACTACATTTCTTATCTATAGTGCACTGAGCTCTCTAGTTCCCGTGCGTAGAGAACCGTGGTTTACCGGTAAAGTACAACATAGGTTTTGCAACTCTATCGACCAATCAGAGCGCGCGTAGTATCTCAGCTCTTTTATAAATGATTATACATCTTGTACATCATGCATGCTTGACATGATTAAGCATTACGTGTTGCATTGGCGAACATGATGTGATTGTGCATCGTGCGCGCACTTGACATGATTATGGCAGAACAAAGGTAGTTAACGTTTTTTATTTGTTTTCGAATTTAGCAACACTTTTGCCAAGTGCCCTGTTGATTATGCATTGCACGGGGGGCTTCACATGATTCTATATCGCATGCGCACTTGAAATGATTATGCTTCACCGTACTCTTAACTTAAATGTGTATCGTACACATATTCGTACCTAGATTTCACTCGTTTTTTTTGTATAGATCTGGCTAGTCAGTGCCTAAACTTTCATGATTTGGTTCTTCGTGTGAACGTACACTTTGAAACCGCTATACCTCGCGCCCACTGCAATGGTTTGGTATTGTGCGCGCAACTGACATAAAAAAGGGGAAAGCGTTATTAGGAAGCGCGGCTACATTTGAACTTGTTATACAATTGAAAGAGTGCGCACTGCACACTATTACCATAACTTCATTATGATGGTGGCTATAACTATCTTGCAGGTAAACGCGCATTAACTTATTTGCTGCCTAGCGTCTCTACATTGCAGCGATCTCTAGTTTCTTTCAAATGTTGGCTAACGGCAAAGGGCCTGCTCGTTGAATAATAGCTTCACGTTTGCTGCGCGCAGATTGGAAGAAAAACTAGAGGTAGTTTGTTGACCGCGACTGTGGTTTTGTTAAGTTCACGTAGTAGAAGATTTTCTAAAAAGAAATCTGATTTGTCCATTTAAAACAACTGAAAGAAATAACATTCGGCTCCCCCAAAAATATGTCAGTCAGTCATGTGATCTGAAGTAACCATCTTTGCTGCTGTCAATGATTAAAACTGATCAGCACACATCTTAAAAAGTTGGTTGGTAAAAGTGGAATGATTTCGATTTTCGCCTCTGTTGGCGAGAAGGTTATGTTAGGGCCACAAGGGTTGCTTAATATCACTGAATGGTATTTGACAAATGTGGAGCTTATGCATAATATTTCTTTCCGACCCACAGGATCGTGAGAGAGAAGATAATAAGATAGTTCTTCTACGGCAAAGGCCTCAAAGAGTGCGAGAAAAATGAGGAAGAGGTAAGGCTGCCGCTACTACTTAATTCAGTTGCTAGACATTACATATATATCTGTAAATTAAAAACCTCCATACCTAAGCTTCAAGTACACGTACAAATGACTACTGTTAACCTCCGTGAAAATTGAAAAATGGAACCCATTGAAGGGCGTCCTCTAGTATGAAAATAATGAACTATAATACAATGAATTAACCTGCTAGAAGTAAGCGGTATGTAATGTTGCTATTTTAGGTATTAGTATAAGTATATGTATAAGAAAGAACTGTTAGGTGTGTAAGCTGTTGTATTGTTTTATAGCGTTAGTGCAACCGTATCCTTGTAATGTAAGAATCGCATCGTAAATAGTGTAAGGCAGTATTTAACAATTATATACCGAAGTGGAGGTAAATATCCAAGCTAGCCAATCAGCGTGCGCGAAAAGTACTATTCACTTGTGTGGCATATACTAAAATGAAATATTGCATTGTATTGTTAGTAGAGTAGTATTGTGTCGTATTGTAAGTAGAGTAAATTATAAGCTAGAGTAATTACTACAAGCAATAAAAAGAGGTTGTTGCTCTGTTAGTCTGTGTAGCCGGCGGAATTTCACGCAAGACTGCATTTGTTTGGTGGCGACTGTGAACGCAAGTGGGGAATTTCCTCATGCACGAGTTTTTGCCCGGGAGAGACTAAAATAGCTACCCTGCCGCTAAAAATAATATCCCAGCTGTGCAATTATCGCTCTATCCCATTCCTCTTGCCACTCGTGTCTGGAAGCCAGACACATTAATATTAAGCCTTAAAGTTTAGTTTAACTGATCTTTTGTAAACGAGTAACCTTGACCGTGATGTCCTTATTATTTCTATTGTGCAAATCCGACAAGAGCGACTGTTCACAATTATTATTAAATCATCAAGATGAATTTTAAATCCAGGAATGAGGAACGTTGTAAGACAAATGAAGGGGATCCTCTAGTTTCTCGGCAAAAGTTGTCATATTAATACGTTCATTAACGAGGACGTGCTCAATAACTAGTGAATCATCATTTCAGACTCCAAAACAAACATTAATTGTTTTCATAGCCAAAAGCTAATAAAAGCCCTCTTAAGTTAATCAATCACTCCGCCGTTCTAAATTGGTACAATCCGATTTATTCAATTTTGGCAACGTACTTCAAAATAACGATTAGTTAGCAATGGTGTCTAGCACATTCGATGCAGACAGGATTAACATAGCGAGAATAACTGGCGGTAGTAATCTTTGCACTCTAGACAGGTATTCTAGCATTATAATTGAAATGAAAGAGGGCAAAACCTTGGGTTTGTCTATGGTCTAGACGGGAAAAGACTGGGCCCTGTAGGCGGAAATACTGATTAAACCCCATCCGCTGTGCACATGTGGCTCATTAATACAGTAAACATAAAAAAATATCATACCGATTATCAATATCACTTAGACACAAATTAACCAGGGGCATCAATCCAGGGAAAACTACATTTAAGGAATTTATACATGGAACTAAACAACTTTGGTGAAAAACAAGCATTTCAAAATATTTTTACGCTAGAACGAAAAGTTTATTGTAGGTTTAATTCTCTTTACGCACCACTTTAGTCGAGATAGAGACAATGGTTTGGTTTTCTTTTTCCTGCGTACAGTTTACTTTAGTCTACTAGCAAGCATTAGATATACTAATAAGGGATGTGGTTAAAACAAGTGGGCGTTTAAAGAAGATAACAGTTTCATAAACAATTATGTTCCCTAGATCAATTATTAAGAGTGGACAAGGCCTCTTAGCTTAAATCTTGGTTTCGTTCAAGATAATTTATTTGACGTGGAAGAGACATCAGTTAGGAATTAAAAAAGGAAAATAATGGTTCTAAAACAGGAAATTGCTAACACAGCCTTCCCCTGGGAGAGAGGGAGGGGGAGAGAAAGGCGAGGACGTGACGTCACCAGAGCGCTGTTGGAGGATCGAGGGTTTGGGATTCTTAATATGTGAATTGCTTAGTTGGGTCGGCTTGTTTTTAACTGGAAGACTGGTGACTTTTTATCCACGTGAAATCATTTTACCGTAAAATAGACAAGGCTAGACATCTTCACCGTTGAAATTCTAGTGGAATGCTACGAACAGTTTGTAAATGAGGAAATTACCGGATGGCGGCTGCCGTAATGAAAATGGCGGCGACTACAAAATGAAGTACTAATGGTACTAGGCAACGATGTGTCCATCGTTGGCCGTGATTTTCTGACAAGCAAGCGTTATGTTGTTTTTTGGTGAATGCCTTTAGCTGTCTAACGTGTATCATGACTCCTACTGTATTGAGACTTTCGTGGTTTTGGTGCTAGTTGCTAAGTCGGCTGAAGGTTTAAATTTCAATTCAACGGGTCCTTGAGGGAAGTCGTGTCATCATCGATTTAAAATGAACTCCACAAAGGCTAAAGACTCGGACAAGGCTTCAGGTAAGAAATGATAGCTTTATGATTAACTCTTGAGCTTCTTCTAGCCAGAGAGTGTTTGAACATATATACAACTGATTCCTTGACACTCAAATCTATGTATTTTTGAAAACCCGAGCAAGCTTGTAACTCATATTTATTAACCAATTGATGAGGTGTCACGCAGGGCAGAGCTTTTAGTTTATGTGGCTTCAGTGCAGAACTACATAATGCTGCTTCTTCTTCGGCTGTGATTGTCAGAAAATGAAATTATCGCAACTTAATTATTCCTCGTTATAAGACTACAATACAGATCGACTTGCCGACAACAAGTGTTGAGTTGAGCACACTTAGCGAGCCAAATACGATCATAACGTTTGTACCAAATTAGTTTTTCGAAGATACCCATAAACGGACGATTTAATAAGGCAACTGGTTAATAATTTTTCTAGAATCTTTCTGGGTGTCGAAAACAGTATTTTGAAAGCAAGGTCAAGACTATTAATTTGCCGACATTTTTACACACGCATAGCTCATGTTTTCCTGTTATTTGTGAGCTCAAATTTGATTACAATATTTGTTGTTTTATGATAAACGTTTACGTTACATTTAAAGCCGTGATTATTGGAACAGAATAATTGCTGTGGAACACGCAACGATTATGTGGGTCACAACATATGACGATCGAGGAAATCGGTGGATAATTTTTGCCAATTGAATGCTTTACAGGAGGCACGATTCATTGCGTTCGAACGAGTCTCGATCATCTTTTTATTTCGCCTTCTAGAATATTTTGCGTGGATTCGGGGAAGCATTTCCCACCTTTAAGGCTCCAAATTAGCTGCCTGATTTAAGTCCCAAAATAGATTCACGATGAAATGTATCGACGAGTCACACAGCAAATAAACAAAGTCATCAAACACAAGAAAGGTTTCCGTAACGTAAAATCTCAAGGTTATAGTTTTACTTCGTTAATAATAACTGAATTGCTCTCTCGTAAGTTTCGATTACATTCATGTACTCGCTTTGTTTTGTTTTTCAATAATTATTTCTTCATATGAGATTGTTACGCTTTAGTCATGTTATTTGTGGGCTAAGGTCGAAATTTGCATTTGAAAGGTTCAGGGTATACAAAGTTCCAGGTCCCAAGTTACATTCAGAACCCCGATTTCTCATTCTATGATTCTTTTCTTTTAACAGAGGCATGTTGCATGGCCTTCACTCCACAGAGCTCGCCAACCCGTGTAAGTACAATCTCTTGTGTTATCTGTTTTACCACTTCAAAGCTTCGAAAGAAGCTATATTTCATTCACATGTTGCTGGAATTAGACCGGGATACTGCACCTACCAACATCTTTTATTTGGAGTCAATGGAATTTATTGGATCCTCGCTCACAATGCTTGATGTTAGGTCATCGTTTTAATTACGTAAATGGTCCACGTTTTGGTTTTGACCTTGGTATTGTCAGATTACTCCGTTGATTGAAAGATCGCGAAATAAAACGCGATGTTAGTGAATGTATCGTAAGTTAATTTCGAATCTCACACCAAGTTCGGAATATTTGTTTACACAAGGTGCAAGATTCGATCGCTCGAATGTTTAGGTGACTTTGTCGTTTTTGAAAGTGTGGAAGACACTCGCACAATCATGTCACGCTATCGAATCTGTCCAAGGAGAACTTTCTAACCTTCCGTCAAGGAACTCAGTCCAGATCAAATGAAAAGCTTTCTGAACTGGAATCCAGCTGTCCGCTGCATATTTATACACCACTGGTCTGATTAACGACTTAGGGTTTGTAAATAAAGCTCGTTGGCGTGTCGAAAGAGCTGATCATGAGCCTCTGTTGTTTTGGTAAACTCGGATCTTATCTTTACAAACGCTTCTCTTACTCTTTGTTGTTGTTTGGCTGTTATATCAGTACACTTTGAAATAGAACCCTAATTTTGAAGTTTGTTTTTATCCATCGGATCATTTTGTTGTAGTATAACCTGTCATCATCTCTGTTTGGTTGGCTTTCGTTTGACAACTTCTACATACGATCCTGCATCACATGCAAAACATTTGTAATTTAGCAGTTAAATGTTCTGCTTATTGTAGGTTTTTTGGTCAGGCAAACACTACTAAAGTTTCTTGCCTTTCCCAAATTATTTAATTTATTAATAAACTTCTGAATCAATTTCTCTTGTTTGTATTGTCTGATAGTTTTAACTGCACTTCATCAATGATTTGATGACCTGCATAAAATATTTAGTTTTTAAAGATTTTAAGGCAAAACGTTTTCTTTGGAATTCAGACATTCCAATGTGGTGATAAAAGCAACAGACTATTGTGTGACAATATCATCTCTTGCCTATACAGCAACGGTTTTGCATGAATAAGACATACTAGTAACATAACGCTTTTGAGTGGTGTACCATACAACATCCCAGGAGTTACTTGTATTTTCTCAGTACACACACAAACCTTTATAACTATTGATTTATACCATGCCATAGAAAATACGGTGGCCAACACTATAAGTGCGACATAAATGTATGTGTGGTGCTCAATGGCAAGGTTGGGTGTAATACTGTCAAATATGCAAGTGCATTCCTGTAAGATTATTATTTCAATAGCTGAGTTTCATTCTTTTATTTGTACCCATGCATGCTGGAAATTTAATAATAATTATTTTATTATGTACATGTAAAAGAAGACAAAAATGGTAAATCCTAAGAACCCTATGTTCAAGCTACTTGAAACTGGACTCGAGAGAATGGTTGCAGAGTAGTGTTTAAGTCAGTTGAATCTCAGAATGATGAAGAAAGTTTTTTTGATAATGTCAATTTTGTCTTCGATTATAAGATCAGATATTTCTCTCTATACATTTTCTTGTTTGAAGTATTTGGTCTTAATCATAGTTGTTCTGACCTGTCTTATCAGCATAGACTTGTTCCTGTTAGGAATGATTTAAAAACATCTAAAATGAGTTGTTGAATTGGCGTTCCCGAAAAACTCTGAATCAAATCTAAAGTTACATGGGCCAGTTCATGTGTTGTGAAAGGATGCACATAATTGCGTTGTCTTAATGTCCTCCAAAGCCAAAATTAGGTGACATGCTTGAGAGAAACAAAATTATCTGAGAGTGTCCCTATTTGTCGCTGTTATTTAATATATTTTTAATTTTTTCTATTTCTTTTCCAGGGTGGGGAGGTGATATTTATTACATACTCAGATGATTTTCCACTACCAGATAATGGAGAATTTTACCTGGTATTTGAAGGAAAAAATCAGCGGCATGTAACTACAGCACAACAAATAAATGCATATACTCTACGTGCGGTTGTGCCAGGTAAATAATAATTCCTATGCATGTATTACTTCATATGCGTGCAGGGGTTTCATTAACATTTTCATCAGGAGAGCAACTGATTTTCACAAGTGGGCAAAACTACTTGAAATGAAAGAAAAACTTTCCTCTAGAAGGTCAAACCAGGTGGGCAAGATCAGACAAAATCATTCCCACAGCCAGTCAATTTGGCCAGTGCCTGGCCTTTAGTGAAGCCCTTGTATGTGTGATGGCAATAATATTTATTTAGGTATGTATACTGTGCATACTGTGACCAGCTAAAAACATGTTTTATCAGTCTACGGGTATGTTAAGGTTTTGTTTTGGGTTGGAAAATTTCCAGAAAATTTCTGTTATACGATTTAACTCCTGTGGGGATACGATATGAAAAGGATTGTTTACGGAATACATTGTATCATAAACCATACTAACAGCCACAGAGGAAGTTACAGTTTGAATCGAAAAGCATTCAAAATGAAAAAAGAAAAACATCAAATACCTAACTCCTCCTACAGCTGGGGTATTCCCTAAGCTACAGCCCTTGATATGTGGGTTATTGTATGATATATGCTCCCCAAAAACAGATCAGTCCAGACCTTTGTGCTGTTCAAATTTGATTTTAATTGACCAACTATTGTGCATGTAATCGTATTTTGTGAGAGGGTCAAACATTTATTACATGGACACCTTTAGGAAATGTGTTGGAGTGTACACTTAATACAGGGTGTTTTTAAGATCACACTCCCAGTGAACACCTTAACTTTTTATGCCAAATTACTTTGTAATTAAAGTTGGATACCTCTGTTAACCCATTGACTCTCAGAGCTTTTTGCCAAAAACGCATTTTTTGGACATTTGGGAGATTTTCAGCCTGGTTATGAGCCAAATTAGTTCCAATATTTGCAACATGGTAGCATGCCTTTCTTTTCACTAGCACCACATTTCATGACATTTTTGCTCAGGCATGCATAGAAATTAAAATTTGGAGAAAGTGTCTTTAGGCTTTTCGGGTTTATAATTTTTTTTTTGCCTTTTTTCCTCCTTGTCATATCTTTTTGCAGCAGTAATTGACCTTCTACTTGGCTTGCTTCCGGTTCAAAAATTTCTGAGAAAGGTTCATCAAGACGGGCAATTTTTACCTTGGAGTAGCTAAGTGTAGTCGCAGGAAGTACTTCTTGGGACCCTTTGCTTTTGGTTGCTGCCCGCGTAATTTAGTGTATCAACTGTATTCTTTGTTGGTAATAGTCTGATACAATATAAATTAAAATACAATTTAATCTTCAAGTTGTTGAAAATAGCACTCTCAGTGTGCTTGTTTTTGGTCTGTTTCAGATCATGACCAGGCAGAGAGAGTCTCGCTTACTGTATACTGTGCCCAAGAAAGCAAACTGGGTTCTCTTTCGTCACACAAATTTTTGTACTTGCTGGAGACAGAACAAATCATTGCACAAGTTTTGGCGGACAGTGCATCAGACAGCAAGCTTTTTGAATGCCTCACGTCTTTATCAGAAATATCAAATAGTATATCCAAGGAACTTAAAGACACATTAGATTCCAGAATAACAAATGCATTTGAGTTTCTGGAATTGTCTCCAACTTGGTCATTATTTGGTGAAAAAGGAATGGAGAATTATCAGAATACAAATGGTGAGTGTGATAGTAGCTCTTTTTCTTAGGCCTGCATGTTTTCTGCATTAGATCCTTTTCATAAATGGCTATCAATTAAAAATTAGCCTAGCTAAACTAGTTTGAGAGAAAAATAATTTTTGACTATCAACTTGAAAACAATGCCAATCAGACTAATTTTAATACTCATAATATAGTCTACAATTGGCAGCCATTTGTGATAAGGGTGTATGATTGGTGTTGAATTAATTGCTGTATCAGAAGTAATAGGCAAGATGGAAATGAAGCTACAGTGTGTATTTCTTTGGTATTGCAGTGTATATTCCTATTTTGCATTCATTGCTGTAATTATTACAGCTGTGCAGGAAACTTTATGTGCATTTAGTCATTTAGGCATTTACCGTAAAGTTCCGATAGTAACGACCCCCCGAAAGTAGCAACCCCCCGAAATTAACGCCAATTTTTTGTGGCTGCTAGTAAATCCCGAAAGTAGCAATCGCCCGAAAGTAGTGATCCCCCGAAAGTAGCGACCCCTCCCTCCCATATTCACAAAACGCCATAGTGGTGAAGATGAAAAACACAAACGGCGGCGAACAAGATGCCACTACAGTTGGACACGTGCTTGATAGTCTAGTGGAGGTCCTGTACAAGCCATTGCTGGAAAAGGAAATCAAGATGACTTGCCGTGTATCTGGCCAAAGCAGGAGTGCGCCAGAAGGTGTTTGGGTTC
Source organism: Micromussa lordhowensis (assembly GCA_964020085.1). Taxonomy (NCBI): domain Eukaryota; kingdom Metazoa; phylum Cnidaria; class Anthozoa; order Scleractinia; family Lobophylliidae; genus Micromussa; species Micromussa lordhowensis. The sequence continues at coordinate 25,258,538 of OZ026597.1, read as the reverse complement.
AAGGAGGAGGCATTGAGATTCCCTGGGTTATTAAATTGGCGTCAAGAAAGGATTTAGAAGTCTAAGAAAAGAACTGAGAGACAAACTAATACAACTCGTCCCGACCACTGACAATACAATCTAGGAGGATATCCCCACCCATGTCGCTGTTAAAACATGAAACTGGATAGACGAATTTTGCCTCCTTTGTTTATTGGTGTTGATATTGATTTACGGTATTTTATTACAGTATTGCTGTCGGTACATCTACGTATTTATCATTGTTACCTTCTTTTTATGAAACACAATCTATACATGTGGAATGCAAACAAAATGTTGTTCTTTGTTCATTTTATGTTCGTTTAAATTTCGGGAAAAAAAAACTCACGCCAGCTCTATTTGTAAACGATTTCTGTTCCCCGAAAGTAACGATCCCCAGGTAAACCCCCAAAGGCTGCTAATTCCGAAAGTAACGAGGGTCGCTACTATCGGAACTCTACGGTAGTCTGTTAGTTTGAGCATGATGAATTACAAAGTAAATTAAAGTTTGCAAAATTGGGATGAGGCAAGCTTACAAGCACCATCATTGAGCCAAAGTTGCCCAACTTAGTTTTCTCTTGACTTTGTTATGGTGATGATTTGATTTAGCACCCTTGTTCCGATAAACATTTTAAGAAGCTCCCCCCTCAATAAAATAGAATGGGGTTTTTGTAATAAGCACTCAAACTCCATAGAGAGACACAGTCTCCTAGTGGTTAGTATGCTGGACTTCAGATCAAGTAGTCCAGGTTTCAGCCCTTGCCAGGGTGGGTCATCATGTTGTTTTCTTGGGCAAGACAATTTACTCTCACAGTTTTTCTCTCTATCCTGGTGTATAAATGGTAGGTAAAGTCTGTATACCAGCTAAGTGGCCTATCAGGCTGGTACATGTACTTATCTCTGGTTTCTGTAGCAAGAAGTGACCAGGAGAATTTCTCTTCCCTGGATGGGGTTACCCCCAGCATTAAATTCATCAGTATCTATTTATACTCTATTTTTAGAGTTTAATCGGCATCACATTTATTCTTTGTCTACTAAAACTATCAGCAGGTAATGGAGTTTAGGGTTTATTTAATCCATTAGTCTTAAGAGCCTACTAGTATGTTAGTGGTTTGTTACTTGGGCACTTCAGAGACTTCAAAGGAAGGTCATAAATCAGCACCCTCTCCCCTCTCCCCGAACACATAACCTGCATCCAAGAATCTGATAACCAGCCTGAATGATAGATTTTCATATAGTACCTCTGTTGGGTCCAGTCCATCTTTAATTCAGGGATTCTGATATTTCACTCAGTCGTGGAGCTGCGAATTTCAAGTACATGACATCTGCGAAATCCTGTGAAAATTCAATAGAAATCATACCAAATACATGTCATTACAACATATTTGAAACTTATCTTGGTTGTTGGGGCTGTTTACTTGCTGTAGACTTGCAAATTTATGGTAAACTTTGTCACTGCAACGAGTAAACAACATCCAAAAACTACCGGGTACTCACTGTGGCTACAATGTAAAAAGCTTTGCCATTGGTGCATTTCTTGAGTGTATTGTTGTTAATTGAGCAAATGATGATCTCTGTTAGAAAGAACCTTGAAGTCCAACAAATACAAACATGTACAATAGTACAAACAAGTTGGTCAAATTTTCTTGCAAATCCACTGGTTTTACAAACTTAAGGCAACACTTATAAGTAGTCAGTGGTTCTGTTGCTGTTTGTTACTGCATGGGCTAACACTTTTTCCCTGCAACCTACCAGAAGCCCTGTTTGTTGTAAGGTAGCCACTCCATGGAACTTAAGTTGAATAATAAATTTTCCTCTTGGGCAATGTCATCCTTGAAAATCTACCAATTTCCTCATAACAAACTAACCTACTTGAGGTAGTTTGCATGAATCATGTAAAGTTGATTTATTCTTAACACTCTTTCTACTAGGCCAGGAAACGTTACTTCATCTTTCGGCCAGATTGGGATTCACTCAGCTCTCAACTTACCTTCTGGATCAGCCAGGATCACTTGAGGCTCTTCACACACAGGACAAGTCGGGAAAAGTACCTGAGGATATTGCACGGGAAAGAGGAATGAAACTACTTGCAGACATGTTTTCAAGGTATGATTGGCCTTCTTGGTGTTAACTTTGCCTTATATCTTGATGAAGGGTCTGATAATAAGGTAATAACTCTGCAGTTTTTAGATTTTGTTGTGTAAACCACGGGTTGTTAATATTCTTAGGGGTCCTGGTGATTGTGAAAAGAGAACACCTAAAGACACAACAAAACCGCAAGTAAAGAAAAGTGAGCTGGGCACCACTACGATATCAAGTTACATATCTCAAGAACAGAACTCGCTTGGTAAGTAATTAAAACTTCTCAATGATGTTAAACAAGCCGGCATGTACATTTTTGAAGCTTCACTCCAACATGGACAAAGGCAGCATGGGGGTGTACCTGTTCTAATAATTTTGTCACTGATTGTAGGTTCAGCAGTAAATGAACTTCATGTAATCTTATGCTTGTTTTTATTTGTAAAGAAACTGAAATACAGTCGAACCTCTGGTTGTGACCACCTCAGTCTCTGTTCACCTATCCTCAGTGAACAGTTTTTCAAAATACCAAATTTTAAAGTTTCCACATCAAATCACTACATTTGAAACCTCTTGTAAGCAGCCATCTCCCATAAATGACCGCAACCACTTTTAGATCCAAAAGTTTTAAATTTTCTTTTGTTTTAACCTCCTGTAAGCGACTGACAGATAAAAGAGCATAAATTGGATAATAAGGTGTTGCAACATTATCAAATACCTGGCCAATGGGTAGTACAAGAGACAGAAATTTCTCAATAGGAAGTAACAGACTCAAAATTTACTTTTCATACGAATAAAACATTTAAAACATGGGGTCTCTACAGTTACCATATGCTAATGAGGCAAACTTCTGACCCAATATGGTCTAAGCTCTCATAAGCAACCACCTAGGCTTGACATTTTGGGTGGTCGCTTACAGGAGGTTCGACTGTATTTTTGACATGTACATACATGTACGGAAGCTGTATGGCTACTATATTATATACCAATAACTTTTGAACCAATCTTCTTTACAGAAAAGGATATCGAAATGCTGCAAGATATAAACTCGCTTGTTGAAGAAGAAGTAAGTTTGCAGGGTATTTACTTGAGGGTTCTTTTTGGCACTGAAATATTGGTACTAATATGCACTTATAACCATAATAATTCTTGACTAATGACTGTGGTTTTGTATTTCTATCAGATGAGGAAGAGAATACCTAGGTTTCGTCACTCATGGCCAGTCAGAAGAAAAACTAAGGATACAGCAGGTCTGATAGTCAGTTTATTGTCACTTCACTTCATGTTCTTTAATAAGGTTGTGTTCTGTGTTGTTGAGCAAGGAATGTTACTGTCACAGTACCCGTCAATGTCCAGATTACAGAAGGGTAGCAAACACCAGCTAAATGTTTGGGGTTTGTTGTTGATAGTAACCTATGAAAGACTAGCATCTGATTCAGAGGGAGTAAATATGTTGTTAATAATAATAAAATTTGCCCAACTGCAGAAACCAGGGGAGTTGTGAACCAGCTCTGATGAGGGTAACTTGAAGTTTGCACTCAGAATGGAACAGACTTAAACTTGTTCCTTCAATCTGACAAGAACAGCACACAAATTGTCTTTTCTAAAGGAAATCTGCTACATCCTGAATAAAGGGAATGGAGTCTTACCCAGTTTGAAAATTGATCCAGTTTAATTGGTTTAATACCCATACTGTTGTATGTTTTTTAAATTTTTAAAGGAAAGTATGAAACTAGACCATAATTTCCAGAGAGTTGAGTGGGTGGGGTCAAACTAAAACCTTTTATGGGTTGGGTATAGATATTTTCTGGAACAACACATTTCTTGCACTACAGGTTTTCCATTATAAAACAGAGTTACAAACAATGTGATTTTTTTCACAGAAGATGCATCTAGCAGTGATGAAGAATTAAAGCAAATCAATAGGGAGCTTTCATCAAAGAAGTTCACAAGTCAGCTGAATAGTGTGACTTCTGGAAGAAACACTGGGGGTGGAAACAGACATTTGTTAGGTACATTAATATTCTTAGTACTTTGGCAAAAAAGCCAACATTTTCCATTTTTCTTTACAGTGGATGTTTGGGAGAAAAATGTGTCAGTGCATTTGGAACACAAATTAAGACTGATTCCGCTCAAGGTTCGAGCAATAAGTGCAAAAATTATTTACTAAAAATGTACTCATGGCACGGTAACTTTTTTAACACTGTTTAACGCATCTCACTGTAATTCATTTCTCTAGGTGACCCCGCAATTAAATCTCCAAGCATTCTTGAGAAACTTAATGTAAAACCTTGTAAGAATGCTTAATGCGAGTGTAATTCTGTTTTCAACTAATGCGAAATGTCCGTTTTAACTGAACTATTGATAACTTGAAGTTCATTTTTCCCTCGCGGGGTCAGCTTGAGAACTTAAATCTCAATAAGACCTTCTTACCTTCATCCAAAATATTACCATGCTAAGAGAGTTTTTTGGTAACTTAATTTTTGCCATTATTGCTCGAATGTTGTGCGGAAATCGTCTTAATTGCTGGTTCAAGTCTTCTGTGTCTCTAAGAGATATAGTAACCCGGCTCTTAGACAATCAGACTGTGCACTTATCTGGGCTTTTCTATAAGGAAAGTCAATTAATGAAGGCATGTACAAGTTTTAGTAATCCTTAAGGTGATTCCCGAGTTTTGCATTGCGCATTCCTACTGCGCACGGATTTTGCGTCATCAGCGCGCGCGCGTACAAAACATAAGAGATTTCCTTCAAACTAAGCTCGATAGCGAGATAAAAGCTAATTTCCTCTTAAACGAGCACGGTGACCCCCACTTTTTATTTTATAAATTCAATGAGAACAATATCCGCAATAACTGAGAAAAAATTTGGCAGAAATCTATGGCTACTTTTTTGGCAAATGAAATAAATGCTACAGATAGAGACGTAACAGGCCCATTAGAGCAAGTCCAAATTATGTTTCCTTTAAAGGATAAAAAGATCAGTTAATAATGCAGGGTATTTGAAGCCATTTCTTCTGGGACGTAGATGAATAAGCAATCAAAGACAGTCGAATTCTGTGTGATATAACACGCCGCATTGAAAAATAATCGAGCTTATTTGTTGCGCACTGAGATAAGCAAAAGTCACCAAAATAACCATATTTGTCAGCATCGTGGCATGAAAACAAGCACGGTGACCCCCTCTTTTTATTACATTTTTAACATCTCCTTGTACTGTAATGACACCATACCAAGTTTCATCGGAAATCTATGGCGGGTTCTTTTAACCAGAAAATCACCTTAAAGTGCCTATGAAATGAAATTTGTGCCCACTTTTTTATTTTATAATAATGAAGTCTATGATTCTCTAATTCGTAATTTTTGAGTTTGGGCTTCAGACAAGCATGCAATAATTTTTTTTTCTGCTTCGAAATTGGCCAATTTGAGTCAAAAATGTGCGACATTTGCAAAATATGCATATTAGTAAGCGACGTCACAAGGTGTGTAAAACCTTGTAGCCATCATGGCAGCTCAGAAGAACAAGCAAAGGAGTGGGAAGTTTTTCGTTACCTGAAAGCCTGTTTTGGGGAGCTGCAAGACACCACTTACACGGAAGGCCATATTGAACTTATATTTCCGAAAGTCCAAGTCAGAACCGCACAATGTTAGCAATTTGTTTGGAGACACCAGCCAAACTGCAGAGTGACAAATGCGTCCATGTTATGTTCCCTCCATTTTCAACAAAGTTGCCATCAAACGTTAGAGATCCTATGCAAGGGAGGTGTCTGAATAAAGATTAAGTTGTGGTACTCTTGAGTCTTCACACGAATGGGAACAGACTGAATGAGAGCGAAGATTCCAATTGAAGTATTTTTGGCCTTGCATCATTGTGATTTGTGTGATTTTACAGGCATGCATGATTTTGGCTGATGATTTCTTGCAGACATGTAATAGAATGTTAATGTTATAAGGACATTTTAGCACAATAATCCTAATGTGAGAATGCGAGAGCAAATATAGGGAAATGTGTTGAATGCTTTTATAATAACCTAAGCATCTTGATTACTGTTTGTCAATTCAATGTTGACATAGGCAGAATCCACAGAGGGAGGGAGATCTGCAGAGAGAGAGAGAAAGAGAGAGAGAGAGAAATAAAAAACAGCCTGCAGTGGTAGGATCACGAAAATAATACACTGCATTTGTATCGCTTGTGGGTTGCTTTATAACTGAAGATGATTTAAAAGCCATTTGAGCCAAGCCATTCGGTTAGCGAGAGGTGTGTTGCGTGACAGTTTTGCTGTACAAGTCAGAAGGCATGTCGCAGAACCAGATACATTCAGATATAGGACATTGTATTGACGAACAATAAACAAGACATCTTGATGCAATCAGCGGCAAACACAGAATTGTTTTACTTTTTGTGTCCGAGTTTTCGAGACACCCAACAAGCGGGCAAGTATTTATCATGAGCGAGCATGTAAATGAGTATCTCCTGGAGTATCTTCAATGCAAGCTGCCACATCAAAACGAGAACTGGCAATGGATTTAATAAAATAATTAGATATATTCTCTCCTCCAGGCAAAAAAGGGAAATACTGTTTGAAGCAACTAGAACATACGTTTGCTCGAAGCTTGATGTTTACAGCATGTGTGTGAGATTTGCAACACAACTGGTACCAAAGTGGTTAAATCCTTTCGCCTTTTTTTTACATTGCAGGCATGACAGATTTATAGCTTACCAATTACAGACTGTTTTGTTGTTTTCAAATCAAGATTCTAAGGTCGTAAAATGTGTATACCATCTTTGTCTTCCTCATCTTCTTCCGTCACGTCTCCTTCTACGCCCCGACTTAATAGGGCCTTTCCTTCTACCGCTAACTGCAGCAACTCAACATCACACGAAGATGATGGCTCAATGAGTGGTAACATTGTAAGAAACACACTGACACAAAGTGATGCAATCGAAAGTTACACATCTTATGACATCTTGGAAAACAACAATTGCATTTTTTGTCAACTTTGGAGTGATAAAAACATTGTTTTACATGCCGGACCAGAGCTAAATTCAAAAATTATGAATCAGTGCAACATAGACTTCAATTTTCTGGAATGAAAAAAGGGGGTAAAAATTCCATTTCATAGGCACTTTAAGATCCTAGTTTTGTTTGACACCATGTGTGCAAGAAAGGCTGTCTCTGCATGTACTGTTGTACGTATACTGCATGTACTGATATGGATCTTAACATTTTCAGAACATATTTTATTAGTCCATCAGTACATGATAGTTTTTTAAATTGTTCTTTAAAGCTAAAATCAATTGTATTGTTTACTCACAGAGGCAAACCTCAAGAGATTGAGAGATATCAATGAAGAAATACAAAAACTTCGAATGGTTAATTCGCAAAGAGGTCCTAGAGAGGTACTGTATGATGCTGTGTTCTGTTATGTTACATTATGTGTTGTAGCATAATATAGTGCTTGGTTAGTATGATTTGACATAATGTAAACTTTATGTGACTTCATGTTGTGTTATGTCATGATACATTTTGTTAGGACAGAATATTTAATATTTATTCCCTGGTGGTAAAGTATATACTGGTACTGAATATTTATGGAGACAAAGTAGAGTAAATATTCGCCAATGTTCACTGAGCCCGAGGAAAATGATTGTTTTAGTATGAATATCATAGGTGATGAATATCAAAAGTTTCCAAATACAAAAAAAACAACAGATAGAATTGTTTGTTTCCATATATTTTTTGAATCAATTGACACATAGATTTAGGCAGTGAAATAAGGAAACGAAACTGTACGAAAAAGAAATCCATCTGTTACCTTAATTTCATTGTTGTTGACTTCATGCTCTGTTGTACTCATCTTCTAAAATGGAGTTGTTGGACCAGTTTAAAGAAAATTTGGTCATTTCATCTGTGACACAGTTTGTCATGGTTTGTGATCTATGAACGCACCACTTTTACAATTTTGATTAGCAGCAGATTAGCAGCACTTAAATTTATGGACTGAGTCCATGGCTCGGTCCATAAACCTGCAAAAAAGAACTTGACCAATGTTTCTCCCATATGTACCTCATGCTAGTTCAGTAACATATATGTACAAGACTATTTAAGCAATAGACCACAAGTTTCTATGGGTTATAGGCTGATAAACCACGCGGGCTGTTGGTAGAACACGAGAAGAATTTGTAAATCACGAGCCGCAGGCGAGTGGTTTACGAATTCTTTGAGTGTTCTACCAACATCCCGCGTGGTTTATCAGCCTAAAACCCATAGAAACTTGTGGTCTATTGCTTTTATATATAATAATTCAGAAAACGCGCGATTTTCCCATGGGTTTACAGGCACAATAACCCATAGCTGATTGACCAATCAGAGCGTGTGCATTGATTTGGTTATTATATAAATAGAATTCACTGCATATTTTTTTTACATGATGTGCAGTAATCATAAAAATAGCCTTTTTGTTTATTACTTTTAATGTTAATTTTATCAGTACATGTACAACTGTATATAAAAAAGTCTTGAAATGACTGGTTCCTTGATGAACTTAGATTTGTTGTCCCTCAAACAAGTAAATTCAAAGAACACAACTAACTCATCTCCTTGGGATTAATCTAGTACAAAATGTAGCTTTTATTAACTTGTTGAAACAATCACACTGCTATTTTGTAGGCTGGTAGAGGTGGATTGCAAGGAAAGCATTTGCGTCGCTTGTCCTGTCCATCATTAAGTGGACAGGACCTTCAACAAGCTCAAGTTATTGCAGGTATTTAGCATTTAAATTTTGTAACACAACTGGAGGTGGTTTTTTGAGATACTGTGAAGGGTATTGAAAATGTTTTTGTTGCATTCTGGTTGAAGTTGTTCATCTTTATTGTTTCGTTTATGGTAAAAATATAATCTGTAGATAACTAAATAAATAAACTGTTTTTTTTAAATATGTAAATTCCTTTTTTGCATTTTTTTCATACAAGGTCTGATAATGGTGCATTCTTAATGTGCCATTATGGCGTCTTTTTGCATTTTTTTCGTATAAGTTCTGATAATGGCACATTTGATTGGTCCTAGGAATCAAAGCAAAAGATGAGAAACCAGTGATGAATGGCACTTTAGAGCAAAAAGATAAAAAAACTGGCGGTCTACTGACTGATAAATTAAGAACTTCTCAAACTAAGGAGACTATTGCAGATAAAGCAAAGGAAATAACTCAGAGACAAGAAGATTCATCCAACAGTACAAAAAATAAACTCCTTTCTGTTGACAATAAAAGTGATGTGCGGCGGACACACAGCTGGGGAAAGCACGATGAAAAGCCAGAATTGACCAAGAGAAGCTCAAGCCTTGATGATTTGACAAAGGGCATCGAAAATGACGAAAAAGTTGAAAACAGCAAACCTCTTAGCAGGATACAAGCTCTCAAAAGCAAAAGACCTGTTTCGCTAAATCTTGACACTCCCAAAGAAGAGGGAAACAAACTTGCAGATATTTTAGATTCTATAAAGAAAGCCAGTGATGGAAAACAAAACATGGCCAAGTCATCCAGCAATACATCAATAACATCAATGAATGACATTGATTTAAATGTAAACCATAAAGATGGTGGGCTTTTAAATCCCAACAAAAGTAATCTCCAAACCAAGTCGTATTCATACAGCTGCCTTGCTGATCTCAAACTAGGAGAAGATGGTAAGTCCTTACTTTATAATTTCCTAATGGGGAAGCATGGTGGTGCCTTGGGGGACAAGGGGAGGGGTTGCTTTAGTTAGAACGCTCACCTCCTACATGTACCAGTATGGCTCAAATTCAAGTCTTGTACCTTGTATGCATCATAAATGGGTGGAGGTTGTTTGTGTTGGTTCTTCTCCTTGCTCTTAGGATTTCTCGTTAGGTTCTATGAGTTTCTTCCCTCCACAAGACCCAACACTCCAAATTCTAATTCAATCTTGATGCCAAACATGTCGTTACAAGTACATGTACATGGATGGTGTTTTGGACTCTGAATGATGAACGTTGGCAGACAAATGTGCAGTGTTGTCCTTAGACAATCAATTCTAAAATGCCCCTTGTTACAGGTGTATCAATGGAAATGAATGGATCATATTATGATGTAACAAATATGCTCCTGGAGGAGAATCCCGCTCTCCAGCTGTTGTGTGCTAATTTCATGCTTGTGGTACTAATTGTCTGCATAATTGTTTTAACCTTGTTTAATTAGTAGAAGCAATTGTTTGGTCAGCTGGTTGGTCAGCTAGTTGGTTCATCAGACAGCCAGTCAGTTAGAAAATACCTTGTAATGTTTACATGTATTTTGTTACTTGTGAGATTATTTTTTATCCATTCTTTTCCTCAGGAAATCCTGTTGATAATAAGAAACAAGGGTATGTTACAAGTTGTATATAATTTTCTGAAACAATATTAAAAGAGCATTCTCAAACTCATTAATAATTCATAAAGTTAAAACAAAGGAAATCGTGACCCTAACAGTGGTTTGGATACCGGGTCTTAATTAGCATAGATTTTGACAATTTTACTTCTCCGTTTTCTCTTTAGTTTTAGTTTCGATTGAGAAGATATATCACACACTCGAGACACTGTTTCATCGACTATCCAAACACCTCGAATTTCGTCAAAAATACTCCGCTGCGCGTCGTATTTCAACTCTCTTCTCGGTGTTTGGATATCCCTATGAAACACTGTCTCTCGTGTTTGATATATTATGTCAGCATGCCATTATTGTCTATCACTGAATAGAAAATGACAAGAGAACCAAATGAATCATAGTCGCAGATTTCCAATAGAACAAAGCTGAGTGGCTACCTACTAAACTTGATAGAAACACAAAATATAGTCTATTAAATAGCAGTTCCATATGCCTGCAAAGTGTGCAAATGGATCCTCTTTGCACATGAATGGCAGGCCTCTGTACATTTCAATTCTCGGATCCTGATCACTAGTGGTTTTTGACCCTTCAACCCAAAACATTAATTTTATTTATATTCACCCCTTCCCCTCTAAAACGTTGTGTAGCTTAAACAAAGTAATGTTTCTAAGCATATTTGATCTGATTCTTCAGTTGTTTTGATGAGTACAGCTTCTTTCACTTACTGTAAATATTGTATTGTTTTGTTTTAAGATCTCAATTTAGCCCAGAAATTCAGAAAAGGAACTTGTCAAAGGCAGAGACACAGATGTCTTTGCTGGATTTTCTCAATGATGAGTAAGTTATTTACGTTCCAAATTTTCAATTTGACAAGTTGCTGTCTTGTCATTAATGTTAGCTGAAAGACAGAGTAATATTTTTTTGCATTTGCTCAAGTCATCTGACATGTATTGATTTTAAACCATTCTTATCTGTAAATCAATGATCTTTGTGTTGAAAAAAAAATAAACATAACTTGTATAACAATATTCTAGGAAATATTTACATCAATAAGACATTGAACTCTAAAATTATTTTTTGCTTGAAATAGTCAAATTAATCATACATGTTCGTGACTTCCACGCATACTCTCACATATGTTAACCTAGAAAGAACATTTTAAAATTTTTTTCAGATTTTATTCTTCAGTTAAATGGTATATTTAAATTCCTAAATGACTGTGTAAAGGTTATAATGAATAAGAAGTTTTATGTCATCTGGCCTTTTGAAAGTTCTTTAAATTAAGTGAGCACATTCTCCTAAGAATTCTATTGACAAATTTCAGGAATAATCAAAATCTATAATTTACAATAAATAAAAATATTCAAGTCATTCTAGAATCTTTGATAAAATAACATGCATGTTGTCTTGCTTTACTACTGTTCTCTTGTTCAGTCCAAAAAGACGTCAACTGCATTTAAGTGCTAAAGCTGCAAAGAAGTGGCATTCCCTGCATGCTTTAGCTACCATAAGGTAACGTATGACAATATGTCACAGAGCAGTTTTCCAATCGTGTTTAGTGTTGATTGTTAACAGCAGTGCTGAGATACAGGCCAATCTTTGCTAACGTCAGAGTTTATAATTTGCCTCATTAGTATAAGACTTTAGATAGGTCACCGTGTTATCTGTATACAAACTGCTGCCAAACGTGTGTAATAGTATGTGAAGCGGTCAATCGTTTTCGGGTCACGTGGTCCGAGGCAAAAGGTGTGCTCCCGGCACCTTCGTCTCGGATGCGTCACTGAAATCAATTGACCTAAATAATCGTCAAGATTTTTAACTCTTTGTGTGTAATGTTAAAAGAGACTTCTTCTTTTAAAACTGCAGGAAAGACAAAAGGTAATGAGCCCAGACATGCTTTGTAAAATGTCGAGTTTTTAAGTCCATGTCACGCAACATTTATTTTATACATCGGGCTCAAATCTGAAGTGCGAAGTAATCGTGACCTGGACTCCATGCTAATGAGGCAAATATTATAAATTCGCTTGTTGCCAATACATTCGAACTGAACTGAGATTTGATTCCCACCCCCGACACCAGTTCACTATTTGGAGCTGCAGTGATTGGCCTTGTGGGAAAAGTTGCATTGAACTATTTTTTGTCAATCATTGGGAAACTGCTCATGGTAAATTAAAAAAAATAATAATCACTAAACTTCAAACATTTAAATTGAACACTACTTTATTTAACCTTGGACTTGCGATCAGAGTAAGAGAATTAAAATTGACGACCTTTTCAAACAACACTCCGCATACTGATTTAAATGGATTGTTTGCGCTACCGGTGTCACCATCAGCGGGCTCATTCAACCTCGTTTCCAGGTTCTCTCATCTTCCCGCCCTACCAGATAAGAGTGGAAGGGCGGGAAGATGTGGGACCCTGGGAACGAGGTTGACTGAGTTCACCATCAAACTGGTAGCGAAGACAATCCAAATTGGTTTTACATTACTACGCTACACGATTGGCTTAAAAACTCCCGCCAATCAGAAGTGAACCAAAGCCAATCGTGACTGACTTGCACACGTTTTCCCGCGCTTGGCGTCAGCTACATGAATTTGCTTCGAGTTTTGATTGGTTCATTGTATTGTCTGTGCCCTTTGTGATTGGTCATTAGTGATTACTGATTATTTTTGTTTTGGTTTACGACACTCAATTGAAAACCGCCCTAATTGCTGAACTGCAATAAGCTTTTAATTAATGATTTGAAAAACGAGTCAAATCGTACAGTTTCAGCTAAGGGGTTTTCAGCAGGACAAAATAAGTAACACAAGAAATATTTGATCAAATATTTCATCAGTGTCTGATTGCCTCTGGGTTTGCAAAGCATTCAGATAATTAAATCAGCTCAAATATAGAGAAAATGCCACAAGCCCTAAGAGAACGGTTTCTTTTCCATATAAGCCCGAAATAACCTTGGTAAACGATTTCTTTATAAATCAGTGGAGGTAAATCGTAATCGAGATTATAGTTCTATTCTACTTGAGAGCTTTTTCATCAGTGAAGGCTAACTGTTAGCTATTCTAATTACCAAAAACGCATGTTCTCCTGTAGCTACGTTGTTCAGTCAGATGAAATTACGTATTTTAGCTTGCTTATATCTCGCGGTGCCGTTGCTACAAACTTTTATGCTGGAATAAAATGGTTTCATAAAAAAACGAGAATAAAGGGGGTTTGTTGTTAAGACAGCAGTTCTCTTTTTATTAGGGAATCGCAAGATAAAGCTCAAAACAGGTTGTCGCTGGAAGAGTTCCTGGGCGAAAAGTAAGTGCGCTATAGATTTCATGTTCACAAAGGAAAACTGCACTTTGATAAAGTGTGTTTCGTTGAAGTCTCTTATCCTGGTCACACTATTCAACTCGAACTTTTTAGTTTAACCCAGTTAAACCAGTTAAACTTGAAAAACAGCCAATGATAACAAACGACACCCTGATTTTTAGACACCGTTGAAGTAAATGTTCTATTGTACTATTACATATAGATGACCCTGTTAGCTAAACATGTTTAAACCCGAGTGTAAACAGAGTAGATGCATGGTAAACCATGCTGTTTAAAGGTACACTTAAAGGGACATGAAGCGGGGACATGTTGCAGCGACACTTTCCCGCATGCGGCAACCGAATGCCCGTTTTTTTGCAAGAATGTTCTGTTGCGGGGACACATTTTTGTCTCCGCAACATGCTGCACGAAATTCAGCTGGTTTGAATTCTTGCGTCATGCGGCAGAGACAGTGACCTCCATTTTCAATGTCGCATCGTGTGAATTGCTCTTGCAAACTGTCCGCTCTCATGACGACAAAGAAATGAACCAATATCTACTTGGTGTGTACCAGCTTGCGTACTACCCAAGTCCCTCCTATGCATAAACACAAAGATGCTTCTACCCTCTTCAGGTCCCCGCCAAATGTCCCGTAGTGTGTGCCGACCTTAAATTGCCTAGAGCCAAACAAAAGTCGGGTTTTGATTAACCGGAAAGTAACGACCTTCTCTGGAAGTTACGGATTGCCCTACAATAAGCTATATCCGAGCTGCTCTTACCTCGGTTTCAAAACGAGTCTTGGTGCATGACCATTCATATTGAAATGAGATTTTCTTGCAAATCAAACTCATTTCCATATGAAAGGTTGTGCATCAGAACTCGTTTTGAAACAGAGGTAAAAATCAACTAATTGCTTTTAAAGTCTGTAACCACCCGGATGAATAAGATACCACAATGACACCACTATGAATATTAACATCGGATGAAATCTACATTAAAATATCTACAGTTCTAATGTATTCATCCATTCACATCCACTCGCAAGTTACGATCCCAGGGGTCTCCTAAACTCGAAAGTGACAACCTTGCATCTTTCGAAATTCCACTTTTGTAGCATAATTTTTGTATCTCTTAGAATTCAAGGAAATGAGCAGTTTACTTTTCCATCTTTTGTAGAAATGTTTGTCATGTCATGTTGCTTGTATTGCAGTGGTCCCGAATTGAGTGCTGATGATTCAGAAGAAGCCGAAAAGGTAGAAAATATCGAGATATATTTCATACCGATACGGCAGTTATTTAATGTGCATGCAATATCACATCCTCAGTGTTTGAACCATCGGCATTCTTGGAGATGCTCACCAAAAAATATCTGGTAGGAGACAAAAATGGGCACCTGTTAAAGCAAGCAAACGGTAAACGTTGGTCCAGTTTGTTTCTAGAAAAAAAAGACCCTGTGCATCTATGAATCTTCTTCTTCAGTGGAGCATGATAACTATTTCCACTGTTTGTTCTTCCATTGCGCCCAATACTACATCATGAAATGGCGTCTTTTTCGCTGCCGAATTTGTAATGGGATTTTTTTTACTGCCAGGTATAGGTATGTTATATAATTAATAATTGGTTTAGCCAACTTATCGTTGAGGGTCATGTCACCTTGCGTTTGAGTTCTAACTTTGAGGTCTGTGAACGCAAATGTGGTGTGAAAGCAAATCAGTTTAATGCTTTAAACAATACGTTCATATGGCGTTTTGACTTTTGGAAATTCAATTTTGTACTGGAGCGCTTTTACGATTATAATGGTTAAGAAATAACGTTCTCTGTATCTGAACGGTATAGCGTAGTTTTTCCCTTAAACATGATAAATTCCGTTTTCTAATGCTATCTCAACTTGAATTTCCGCAGCCACAATCTGAGTCTGGAAAAGGCATTCGCCGCTTTAGCATGTTGTTTGGAAACAAGTCATCATCCAAGGTACACGATCTGTTTGTGTTGTGGTGAAGGAATGCACACCTCCCCTCCCCCCCGGACCCCTCGGACCCCCCGGAGGAAATATTCTCCGAAATCAGTTTTGTTGGGGAGGGGGGGGGGGGGGTTTGTACGTTTCTTCAAACGAAACCCTTAACCTTCTTCAGATCGAATTTTGTGATATTTGACCGAAACACACTCCTCTACTTCATACCTGACCCAAATACACTCCTCTACTTCAGACCTGATTGTAGAATAATACGCCATTTCAGATCTGTAAAATTAGTGCACATCACTCATACATAGCTTCATTAGAGCGCGCACATGAGCGCATGCGCGTACAAAACGTAAGAGATTACCCTCAAGCTAAGCTTGACAGCGAACTAAATGCTCGTTGTCTCTTAAGTACGGTGACCCCCACTTTTTAATGCATGAATTTAAATTACACAAGGTTATCTACAATATTTATATCGATTTCAAGAAAAGTTTAAAATTCTGCTCAAAGATATTTTGATTTTAATGCTGTTAAGAACACGTCTTTAGGTAGGGCTGGGTATGCGCGCACGCAGAGAGTTATTAAGTTTGCAGCATAATCGTAACTCCTGTTTAACTAGCATGATTTAAAATGTAAGTTCAGGGTCTATTTTGTTTAACGTCTCTAATAAATGAATCCAATAAGTGTTTTTTAGAGTTTCTAGTGCGCCTTTCTGCTAGCTAAGGTTAAGTAATGACAGCCTCGTCCGTCGCAAATTTGCTATAAAGGCCATCCATGTTGCATGTGCAAAAACCAGCACGGAGAGCTTTATTTTTATTGCATTCTTCTGATATACATAACATGATTACCAGCTGGATGAAGTTTGAGAATTTTTGCCCTTTGCACGATCCGGTCACATGGTACGGAAAAAAGTATGCTGGGACGCAAGTTACACATTGGGACTTTCAAAACAAAGGAAAGTCGGGCTGGACTGGTACGAGTTCTTTTGTTTTGGAAGCCCCACTGCGTTATTTGCGTCCCAGCATAATTTATTCCGTACCGTGTGACCGCGGGATCGTGCAAAGGGCTTATTCAGCCGCGTTATTAATGTAAACAGTCACGTGGTTGGCTCCCGAGCAGCATGGTCTCTTAACATATTAATGCTAACTTTGGTGGTATGTTCTTCGTTGCACAGTCAAATGATACGAAATATTCTTGTTTTTTTTTTCCAGCAATTAAAGCGAGAACTTCCAAAGCTTCAGAAGGGAAGTAATAGAAGTAGTTTACGAAAAGACAAGAGCTTCGGTAAGCTTACTCCAGGTTCTGCGACTCAAATTTCTTTAATTTATTTTCTTCTAAGGCTTGTAATTCAATTATGTAGCAGTAATGTTACTGTTACTGTTGCTGTTACTGATGTAATAATACACATGAAAAAATTACTCGATTCTGATTGGCTGAGAGCAGTGCAGTTCAAGTGTAACACCAGTGCAAAAAGTGTAACACCGGTGCAAATTACACATCGTAATTCTGGATAATGATTGGCCGAAACACAAAGAGAAATTTTGTAGGCCAATGATATCATGTAAAGCAGTGACAAAAATTTTGTACGGAAACTCTGAGAAAACTTTTCTCGAATGCGAAAAAAATGACTTCAAGAAACATCTTCCGGCAATTTTTCTGCGCGAATTTTTTCATGTTTGTATTATTAATAAGTAATCATACGGTTTTTCTCGTTCAATTTGAAATTAATTTGCACTTGTGAGATTTTCAAAAAGCTGAAATTGCACTCGCCGAAGCGGCTCGTGCAATTTCAGCTTTTTGAAAAACTCGCTCGTGCAAATTAATTCCAAATTGAACTCGAAACCGTATGATTACCTATACTTAATGAAAGTTGTTGATTATTGCATTAGTTTATGAACTGTGCTGGGCCACTGTGTATGTTAAACCATTCGGAATATTAATTGCTGTAAGGTAAGGCTTCAAAGTCATTGGTATATACATTTGCAGTGGCGGTCGTCATCGACTTTATCAAGAGAAATTTGTTGGGAAACAGGTTCATTGTTATATGTCATGTGAGCTCAAAATGTAATGTTGGTACGTAAATCTTAATATTCCAGTGTTAATAATGACAACTGTTGTGTAGCCAATGATGGTGCGCGCTGTTGGGGAGTTTTCTCCAATAAACAGGCCAATTTATATTTTTACACCGCTATAAACATCTGTAATTTATTTAACACAACAGCACGTAACAAGGATAGTGAAGACAGTAAAAAGGAGCCAAATGATGGGAAAGAACAGCATAAGACTGCGCTGGGAAGGAGAGCGTCAGGTGTCACCGCGAAATTGTCTAAACCTGGAGAACAGGTAAGCAACTGCATCATATAAGTTTAAGGCCCTGACCACACTAATGCGTTTTCAGTCGTATGAAAACGCATACTTTGTGATGCGTTTTCGCTGCCTATCGTCCGCACTAAAACGACCAAAAACGTTGATGAAAACGGAGGCGTTCAAAAATGGTTTAAAAAATGGAGCCTTTTGAAAACGCTCCCGTTTCTAGTGTAGATAGGTGAAAGCAAAGGCCTTTGAAGACGTTGCCGAAAAACTGAAAGTGTCATTTACGGTCGTTTCCACCAGCGTTTTCGGGCGTTTTAGTGTGGACGATGGGCGAAAACGGTTAAAAAAGTATGCGTTTTCATAAGAAAACCCATTAGTGTGGACAGGTGAAAACAAACCGAAAACGCTAGTGTGGTCGAAAATATTTTGCTTCGTTTTCGTTGAGAACTGTGCACACTTGAAACTTCTTGCATGAAGGTAATATGTGAATAAAACAGCTCATCTGTGATCACGAGGTTTGATATTTTGCTATGGTTTCAGGGTGCGAAAACGTTTGGGGACCTTCGAGAAACGCGCTCCACGAGAGCTCAATTAGATCTTGGTCACTTCAGA
This sequence comes from Micromussa lordhowensis, assembly GCA_964020085.1. Classification (NCBI taxonomy): domain Eukaryota; kingdom Metazoa; phylum Cnidaria; class Anthozoa; order Scleractinia; family Lobophylliidae; genus Micromussa; species Micromussa lordhowensis. The sequence continues at coordinate 25,239,885 of OZ026597.1, read as the reverse complement.
GTGATGTAAATGTTTAACATCATAATTCACAAAAGAGCGTATATACATGCCTAAATTGAAGGATTTGGGGCCATCCCCAAGATTTTAGTTTACATTGAAACAATGTCGAGGCAGAATAAATTGATGTGTGTTTCGTTTCAGGTGCCGATGCTTCCTAACCCTGGTTTGTTAACACGGAGCGGTCGAGGCGGCACTGTTTCTTCAAGGTCTAGCCTACATACCAAGCCAACCTCTCCCCTACCTTTCAGAAGGTAAATCCTGAATTAAGTACGTTTGTGTACTTGTAAATGTAATGTTGGTAAATCTTAATCTTCCAGTGTTAATAATGACAACTGTTGTGTTGTTATTTCTAAAGTAGGAGTTTCACAATGGACGAAGAGAACAAAGATAAGGACAAGGGGAAAGACAAAGCTAGGTAAGCTTACTTCCATGATTAACTACTCAAAAACGTCAGATCAATAGTTTCCCAGAGTGAAAAAAAATGAAATAACCAAGGATGACTATCAATATCTTAGACTGTAATGGATTGTAATTGAAAAACTTACAGTCAGTTAAATTAATACAAATAAGTGGATTTTGGCCAGTAACAGCTAACCAACCATGTCATGCCTTTTTTTCTTAGTACCGGTGTGTCGCCAGATGAATCTGGGGATGACGAGGATGACGATGAAGGAGGTGGGTGTCCAGTCAGTCAATCAAACAGCATCGATGGTTATGTAGACTTTTTTCAGCACAGTAATCGTTATTTCAGATCTCGCCACACTACTGCGGAGAAATTTGAAAAAACGCAACAATTACCGGTCAATTGGATTTTTGTTTGAGGAAAATCTCAAACTCACATGATTATCGTGACGTCATCGTTTTCTAAAGCTCCGTTTTCAAACTGTGTTACGCGAAGCCGGGTTTCCAAATTCCTCCGGTTTGAACAGCGTTTACAAAAAGCTCTGTTTTCGTGACGGATTAGTGTGGACGGTGGGCCTAACCGCCGAAATAAAGCTGCGTTTTCAAATTTCTCCTGCGTGGTGTAGACCGGGCCTCAATATCGTGTGAAAGTACTGAAAAGGAGCGGCCGTCATCTAACGGGGGACAAGAGTCCAGAGAAACCGGAGAAACACGAGTGACAGCCGTATTTCCTTCAGACCTCTATTCAGACCTCTATTCCTGTTTCTATAACTCTACTCTAGCACGAAAAATACACTACATATATTTGTCATCTATATTTAGAAACAAGGATTTGGTCATTTTGATAGTTGTGTACAAAATTAGGCAGCTCCTTTTGCGTTTCGCAGACGTTTTGAAATTGTAATTCCATTTACATGAAGTCAGTTGGATGAACTGAATTAAAGCGTGATGCTTATAAGCGTTACTCTGATACATTGGTGATTGCTGCTTTATTGATTTGCTGCTTTTTCTTTCTTTCCAGAAATGAACGATGAGGTGAGCATAATTGAATATCGCTTAAGATCACAATAACCCCTGTTAAATTTCGAATCACTTTATCTCTCATATGCTCAAGTCGAGCCATTCGACCATTGCAGTTGACTTTGAGTTTGTTGCATACCTTTCTAGTCAGAGTATTTTTCAGTTATTTGTCAGTTTGTTGTCTCACTTGCCTCGCGTCTTATTCAGTTTCAAGGTGATCCTGACCTTGACATCAAAGATGAACCAGAAGCGTGGAGCGTTACAGTCGACAAGAAGGTACGCATCAGCAACTCTCCTGCCTGTGTTTGTAGTGTTAGTTCTTGTTGATCTTCTGTTAGTGTCCCCCGCACTCTCTCTTAAGTTTCCATCAGAAAACTCGAAACGAAATTTAATCCAGGCTTTTGGAAAAGGAACCCAAACAACACTTTATAGTCTTACTTTCCCCTCCAATCTTACATTCTAGACTCTCAAAAAGATGACAGCAAAGGACATCAAGAGACAAGATGTCATTCACGGTGAGACTTAAAACACATTGTACTTTTGCTTTGAGAGATCATCGCTACATCGCTGGTCAGTTCTAGTGTTGCTATCACGTAGGATATTACTTACAATTTTGTTTTGTTTTTCTGTTTCCTCTCAGAACTGATTCAGACTGAAGTCCATCACGTGAGGACTCTAAAAATCATGCAGAAGGTTAGAAGGAGTTGGTTCATTGCCAACATGTTATTAACCCTTTCATTATGTTTAGTGAACATTGTCATACAAGACAGTGAGCGCGAGCGGGTCATGACAATTGGAAAGTCACGCAACACTTAGTAAGAGAAAGCGTTGCGTGACAACCCAAATATTATCTTCGTTTGTGTTACCTGTTTGACTTGAGGAGGTAACTATAATGCTGATTCTCCTTCTTGTTTGAGCTTTAGTTCAGTCATATTGGGCGTGGTATTGAGAATCGGAATCTTCAGATCTCATATTCACCGAGATTTTCTCAATTTGCAGATATTTTACAAGGGGATGTTGAATTACTTGGCGCAGGAAACTGTAGATCAGATGTTACCGAGACTTGATGATCTGCTTCAAATTAATGGTGAGAAGACAACATTTTTCATCGACTTTGTTTTTGTAACAAGAGACTGTATCTAATCTTAGGCCTCAGTTCCATGGAGTTTTTCTTGTCGGGAAAGTAAGTTTTCTTGATGGAGCTGAAGAAATTTCTACACTAACTAGATTTACTTTTGATGAATCAACAACCGTTTAATTCTCTCAAGGAAAATCCCGCAAAGTGCATGGAAAGGGCTAGGAGATTTTTGATTACGACATTTCGACCAAAACAGCTGTTAATGTCACGTCGCCTAAGAGCTATTGTGATGTTATCATAACTTCCAGCAAACTCCACAATAGATCAATTACTCTCTCTGATTTCGTCAACAAATTAAACACCAAATATAGCGTAGAAAATATAGATTAAAATTCATCTACTGTTTTTTTCTTAAAGAAGATGCTCCTTTTAAGAGATTGCTCTCGTCTAATTCGTTTAGTGTTTTAAGAATTGTTGGCTGTTTTTCCTTGCGTAAGTGTTATAAATAATAATATTAGAAAATTCAAATAGAGCTGCAATGGAATGTTTTGTTTTGTCTTGTAAATATTTTGTTACTGTACTTGACTGATATACCATGTTGTAAGTAATGTTTGTATTTCGAAAGCATAAAAAAATAACTATCTTTGCTTATGTATTCCCTGCTGCTTGATGATATGTAGAGAACGCCGTTTTTGCTCTGTTTCATTACTCAGGGGATTTCTTGGACCGTCTGAAAGCAAGTGAAGGTGCGGACACTGTTGTGAACAGTGTCGGAGATGTACTGGAACAACAGGTTAGGGAAACAAAAACTGAAATGGAATTTCATCTGTAGATAGCAACAAGTGAGGAAATTACCAGTACTTGTTCGTTAATTGCGTTTTTTTTAAATCCACATTTCAGTTCAGTGGAGAAAACAGTGACAAGATGAAGAGTGCGTATGGCGAGTTCTGCAGCAATCACATGGACGGTGTCGAGCTTTACAAGGTAACAAGCTACTGTTTCCTTCCTAGCAAGTAATTAGTTGCGTCCAAGAGGTTTTGTTTACATGATATAATTGCTTTGTACGTTCTAACCTGCCATGAGAGGTCATGATTTGCATAATTTATGTCTCATGTCACTTTTTTCGCCGCGCAGAAATTACTCAGAACAGATAAGAAGTTTGCCGACTTTATAAAGGTATGTAGTTCAAGGAAGTAGTATAGGAATATTCGCGGTTGTATATTTTGAATTTAAGAGTGAGGTTAATCGTGTACCATGGTTATCAAGACATCAATTTTTATACTGCGAGAAGAGACGAAGTCGTGATAGAAAATAGAAAACATTTTGCGTCATTAAGACCCACATGCTCTGTTTAAGTTTGCGACACCAGACAGAAAGGTGAAGAAAACGAAGGGAGGGCATTTTTTGATTTAGCGTCAAATCCCGGGGGTACTCTACAAAGTTTTGTACGGTGAGGCTCCGCCTCGAGGTCCAACCCCTAACCCTTTCGTATACCATTTATTGAAAATGCAGAAAGGTGAAGAAAACGAAGAGAGGACATTTTTGATGTAGCATGAAATCCCGGGGGCACTCTGCAGAGTTTCGTATGGTGAGGCTTCGGCTCGAGGTCCAACCCCTTATCCTTTTGATGCCATTTGACAGAAACGGTACCCCTTTTCGTATACCTTGTATTGAAAAAACGTACCCCTTTCTTATACCTAATTAAAAACAGTGCATCCCTTTTCTAAACCCTTGGAATGACGTTAATGAACAATAGTATGGGAGGACATCAAGCATTACCAGAAGAAATGTTTACCTAAAAACAGGTTTCATTTATTCAGTTCCCGTTCACGTTATATCTAAAGGACAGATTTCCTTACCATTTCATACACCTCAACTTGTGAAATCCCCATCCTTTCATATACCTAAGGCCTGAAAAACGTACCCCTTCGGCCGAAGCCTCGTTTTGGCCGTTATAGGGAGTTATTCATCCCCTCTCCCCCACCGGCATGAAATTCTCTCAACTAGTGCTAATCCGTGAAAAGAATTAATTATTAAGAAACTGACGTCAGTTTTTCATGCGTCTGTCCTGTTACTGATCATGAAATTCGTCATAACATTGTCAAAGTAGCTGTGGATTCGCAGACTACTTTGACAATGTTATGACGAAAGTCATTGTCAAAAACTGGACAGACGAATGAAAAACTGACGTCAATTTGTTTTTTACGATAACAAATGGTCAACTTGTCCGTTTATGCTGGTTGACGCATCGCATAAATTATAAAGTCATGTGTTTGTCCGCTTATTGACAATAAAAATTAGCCAATGAGCGCGCGAGAATTTCTGCAGTTATCGTAAAAAATAGCATCTAAGGAGGCATTGTTGGTTTTGTGGTAGGCATATATGCACTCGAGGAACAGTTTGAAATGTTAGACATCTCTTCGTGGAGGGAATAAAACGTCTGATTTTCAGACTGACGACACACGATTTTTATAGTTTCCTTCATTATTGTTTCACCTAGAAATGTAATATGAACAAGTTCTGTCGACGACTGTCCATCCCAGAGTGCATTACGCTTGTCACCCAGAGGCTCACCAAGTATCCAATACTGATTGAAGCTATCGTCAAAACCACCAGAGGTACGTCATAACATCCGGGATACAGTGGAGATGTTCAAAACACGAAATGACGAAATGGCACTACTAAGCTAACTACCTTCAAGTCAGGCTAACCTGAGCGCTATTTAGGCTAACCGTAATGACATTTTGGTTAACCGTAGTAACACGGTTAACCCATTCAATTATTGAGAGCTAACTAAGTCAGCGATAGGTAGGCTAACCTGGGCGCTAATTAGGTTAACCGTAGTGACATTTCGTCATTTCGTGTTCTAAACATGCCTAGATACAGTGAATGTATCAGTGCATGGCTCTTTAGGTTATTCGTTTCTAGGGGAACTCTCTGGTGACACACTATGTGTTCGTTATAGACAAGTTTGTTATATCGGGTTGCACTGACGAGATTGCTGTGTAGTTTGCTTACGAGCCAAGTGGCCCGTAAGGCCGGAGCTCAGTTATCCCGGTGTTCTTTGGCATAAAGCGACAAGGTGTTCTTCTATCTTCCCCCCGGATGGGATGCTAGTCCATCGCAGGGTTACCCCTAGCATTAGGTTCTCCGGTACCCATTCATACACCCGGGTGGAAAGAGGCACTGTGAGAGTAAATTGTCTTGCCCAAGAACAGGGGTCGATCCCGGGACCGCTCGATCCGGAGACGAGCGCACTATGAGGCCACCGCGCCTTACACGAGAGATTGCTGCGTATTATACTATTATTCCGGCCTTCACACCCACTCAGAATAAATCTCTTTCTAACTTGGTATTAAATGGTTTTAACTTTTCAGAGTCCAAACCGGATTTCAGCTCGCTGAAGAAGTCCATCACTCTTGTCAAGGTACGGAAGGTTTTGTGATGAACCAGCCAACTGGGAACAAACGCTGGAAGTTAATCGGTTTCGTTTTGTTTTTAACAGGAAATATTACAAAGTGTCGATCAGACGATAAAAGATAACGAGAAACAGAAGGTATGTAAAAAGCATTTTGTTTGTCCTTATAATATCAAATACATAATCAAGTAGACAGTTGAGGAGGAATATTTGTCTTGACGAACAAAGAAAGTAACGGAACAAATATTCCACTTTCCTGCAGTTTTTACAACTTATGGAAAACGCTAAAGTTTCTTTCTAAAAAGACCTTCGTCAGTCCGGTTTTGAAATTACTCGTCCGTTTAACCACTGACTTGTACTCCACTTGGTCCAGTTGAAACTGATTTGATGACAATGTACGCAGTTCATATTTCTCTTTCGCGAGAGAGGTTGGAAGGCGTTGGCCCTTAAATTGAGCAAGGCCTGAGTGTTTAGTGTCAGTTCAGGAGAGTTCTTTGAGACTTCTGTGGATCGTTCATCGTGTCATAGCTCACATTTCGGGCTGGCCTGTTACAGAAGCATAGCAAATAAAATGCGGGTGTAACTCGATGTTGAACATGACTGAAAATCGACACAACAAGTCTGACACAACACATCTTCTTTGACAGCAACTACAAGATATGAAAATGAAGTTGGATTTGAAAGTAACTGTGACGTACAAGAACGGAAAAGTCAAGGTAAGAATGGATCAGTCAAACAATGGGTCATATTTGTAGTCTCAGGATTGCACTGCAACTATATCCTTGGTCAAAAGGGTTGGAAAACTTTATTCTATGCGCATTTTGCCGCTCCCTACCCCTGTGCAATGTCGACAAAACACTTTTATCTAACACAAGTTTGCATTTTACCATTTTCCAACTTTGAAAGGGGGAATGTTCTTGCGCATTTTTCAACACAATTAGTCCATAGCGATAGCTTGCAATCCGTCACTTTAGAAATGAGAAGAACATTGGGTAAAATGTCATCTCACAGTGACTTATGGGATCGTCGCTGGGGGCAAAACAATTTTGCCCCCAGTAACGATCCCACAAGCCACTACGATATGAGACTTGCTCCCTATTTCATCTCGTTTCTAAAGAGACGAATGGATGCTGTTAGTGCGGAATGTCTTTAAAAACAGCGTCACGTCAGTTACGTTTTCTGATAGATTTTCCACCTACAATGTAAGCTATTTGGCATGTTTTCTGGCCAATTCTACTTGTTTCGAGTACAAAGGGAGAGTTCTGGTACAAAGGGAAGTATAAATTCCAATTTAAGAATATCGTTTTTGTTTCCGTAGAACATCGACTTCGCATCTAACACGAGCAAACTGCTCCACGATGGTGTTTTACTGTGGAAAACCAGCAAGGGAAAGCTAGTTGGTATGTAACTTGTCTAACATACATACCTATTTTGAACGAACGGGCTTATTGTCGAAGAAGGTGCAAGAAGGATTGGAATCTGAGGGTAGAGGGTATGGGATTTGGGATCAATATCAATATCTGGGCAATTGCGCACCTACCCCTCCCCTAACCCAACAGCAACATTGGCTTATTAACTTATTATAACATGTTGGGTTAGGGGAGGGGTATGTGCGCAGTTGCCCAGGTAGTGATATTGATCCGGGATTTGTCACCTGGTGGAAATGTCTGGCCAGGGATTGTTTTCATAACGTGGAACTGACCTGGGGTGTTTTCTATTCAACCAAAAATTCCGGAACTTTCGAAACGGGCACAAATGTTACGGACATTTCCTTATCATCAAATTTCCGGAAAACCGGAACATTGTTAAATTTCCGAAAAACGAGCTAATGAACGAAAATTCCGGAAATTCTGGAGTGAAAACTGATCAAATGGAACAGAACTCCCGGGTAAGAAATTTTAAGAAATCTGTGTTTAGCTTGCGAGGTTCCGGGGATGTTCGCCGCCATTATAAATTTGGAATGGAAAGTGCCCATGGTTTTGACTTGTGTTGATCAATTCCAAATTGCAGAGACCCGTGTGCTGATTATGGAAGACATGTTGGTTTTCCTTCAGGAAAAAGATCAGAAGTACAGCTTGCTGTCATTAGATCAGAAGGTTAGATATTTTTCTTATGCGTCAATCGTGTCTATTTTTCAGGGGACTCAAGTTAGTTCAGAGTTTCGGTTCATCTAAGCTTCTTTTATGCTCTTCATCTCTAGGCTCCGATACTCAGGCTTAAAAAGGTGATTGTGCGAGCTGTTGCCACCGATCCGAAGGCCATCTTTCTTGTCAGTACTAGTAGTCAAGGACCCGACATCTACGAGATAGTCTTTGATTCACCAGACGAAAAGAAACGGTGAGTGGATTTCCTTGTAGACATGACACCTCTGTGATGCAGACAAACCTCGCCAATAATAGGTTTGACAGCTCTGTTTCTTTGTTTCATGGTGCACGGTTATAATGTTTCCATAGCCTGTGAACATGCTGTCTAGTAGAGGATGGGGAGGGGAGAAAGTGGTAAGAAAGAGCATAGAAGAAGGAGAAGAGGAGAGACGCCCCAACCCTGCCCCATTCCCCCTCGGCCAGATTACTCTCAGCCAGTTCCTTCTCGGCCCTTCCAGCCGCGTTCAGACCAGTTCAGCCGAAGCCTGTTCACAGTCTAATGCATCCTCTACAACATTCATACAAACAATCAATCAATCGAAAAACTAACAAACAAAGTTTAACAAAAAAAAAAATGCTCTTACACGTTCTTTCGAATTTTCTGAAGCAGAGAAAGTACTGAACTCGATAGAACTGAGAGGCATCTGTTTGTTTTAGTCAACAAACAAACAAAAAGACGTGCAAGCAGACAAAGCGTAAGCAAGCTTTGTTGTAACGATTTTTACACCCCGGTTTTTAATCACTCTATATTGTGGTTAACATTTTACTTTTAGTTGGATGGCGATAATTCATCAAGCTGTGGCCAACGCCCCTGCGGAGGAAAGTAAGTAAAGTTCTCTTCTTGGGAAATGTCAAGAACGCGAGGAAAAAACCTGGCCACGCCGCTCTCTTTCTCTTGTAGTCTTGGCAATAATTCTGTCAGTCGCAGTACAACAATACTGTTTGTAATATATGATAAACGTCTTCAAAAAATATTGCTGCGACATTGATTCAGCGAGTTTGTTGTTCAGCCTCCAATCAGACAATCTCCTGTCTTTTCATACACTCTTTCTTCATTGTTTTGTCAGTATGAAATGTAGAGAACTTCTTGCCGCATGTTTCATTGATCTTCCTTTTTTTTTTAATTATTTATCCTACCACCCTCCCCCCCCCCCTTATGTAAGATTTAAGTGTAATGTCACTGATTTGATTTGATTTATTTGATTTACAGTCTCCCCAATTAGTAGAGCACTCGTGCTCAGCTAGAATGATTTGAGACTCAAATAAAGTTGTTATTATTATTATTATTATTATTATTATTATTATTATTATTGTGCTGTTGGTCAAGTGCAGTTAGCCCTTGCATTTAAAATCGTTTTAATTCTCTCTAGAGTATTATGTAAAATGAGTATAAAATGTAATATTCACTTATATTTTTTTTCGTAGACCTGGATGACAGTCTTTTCACCACAGCTGCGGGAGAGAGAAGGAAGATTATTATCCGACGAGCCAACGTCCTAACTGGTATGCATCAGCCTTTGCGATCCGTGACGAAAATTGTGTCTGATTGTTTTTTCATTTCCTGAAATCCTTAAAAATCTTTCCCTACCAATGAAGTATATACACGTCCCCAAACAAAGGACGCTACTGAGAGCCCCGTTGTTCGAGATGGCTTGAATCAGTTATGACCTTTTGTTGGAAAAAAATTCATTATGGCCGGTAGTTGGAGAGGATGTTTGGCTCTGGTAGGGAAGGGGTAAAATCATTTCATCTCAAAAATAGGAACAATCCCCAATTCACAGCAAATACAGATACTCTTACTTAAAAGTTTACAAATGGCTGAAGATATGTGACCAAAACTTAACGTTACCCGTCATGCCTTTCTCGACCTCTGTTTTGTCTGGCTAGCTCTTTTACTTTTTTCTCCTGTGAACTGAGCTTGTGGTGTAAGCAATGTAAAGAAATTTGATTTAATTTACAGAGCAAATTCAAAACAAAGAGGTTGAAGACGCGGATAGAGGAAAGCACTTGGCTGAGATGCAGGTATGAGCACCCCACACTTACAGATACGTACACGCACTCACTCGCGTGTAATCACGCCGATGAACTCGTTGTACACACTTGGTTCTGAAATCTCGCTCCGCGTTTTATTCAACGCGGTTACTAATGTTCAATTTTGTTTCTCTTCTTTAAAGGAACTCGTCTGTCAAATTGAAGCCCTGGAAAAGGTTAGTTATCAAAGTAACGCCGCGCCAAAGTCGACTGTTTTTTTTTTTAATTAAGGTTTTCAGTCAATCGTTTTGTGTGTTTACCAGTTTTTTTCCTGTTTCATTTCAGTCCAAATTGGATGCTGAACACAGCAAGGAACTATCAAAGGCTAAGTATGTTGATCAGTCAACATATATTAAGGAATATATTTAAAAAAATTTTTTTCCATGTGATCATTTGATCAGTCCTCTCTGTGGTCTTAAGCGTCTATACTATAGTTTTAGTCAATGTATTATGTCACATCAATACTACCACACCCATCAAGTTGTTTCATCCTGCCAGTCCTCATTGTTAGTAGCAAGAAAGAACAAAGTAGTCAAGTAATAATGTCTAGAGTTCGCTGGAAAATATTTATTTTCAATTACCTTGTCGTTGTCTCACTTCAGGGAGTCCTTAGTGACCGCTATACAGCAGGTACAATCCACACTGTCCAGCGAGGAGCCCTCCTCAGAAGAGGCCCAAAGTGATACGCAAGGAAGCTCCCTAGCTGTGCCCGGGGGAGGACCCAAGAGGGCTGAGACTTTCAGCGGTTTTGACAGCAAACTAAAACCCGACAACATAAACCGAGCGAGCTCTATGAGAACCGAGAGAACTGGTATGGTATTTCCGTCAAGACAGCTTCCAGGTGCGATTAGTCCCGTGGCTGGAGCGAGTCCAAAGACAAAACACAAGCGACGGTCCAGCGGGGGAGGAGGCTGGTCATTTCTGCCCAAAAGCAGCAGTAAAGAGCATATAGAACAGACTGGATCTACAGGTATAATGAACTGGGGGTCTATGAAACAGGACACTTTGTGCTATTGGGAGGGGAGAGTGGGAGATCTAATCCGAGACAAAAGTCTAACAACAGTTCAGGATTTTGAAAGACGAGGAAAGACGAGTGGACATGTAAAGCTTGCGCAGTTCGTCGACAGCGTTGGCTCAGCTTTTACCACATCCAAACATACAGGGGATCTTTGTTGATCGCAACAAATTGAAACCGATATGACAGGCTGTGCTATGCGGCTCTGGGTCAAAGCACGGTAACTGAAATACAGCCAATAACAAACCCGGTTGAAGTAGGATATGATGCAGGGAAGGTAGGGTCAGGCTGCAATCGGCGACATAATTAGTTGATACATTGTCTTTCCTTAGTACTTTTAGTGCACCAAATAACACCACTCTTTTAATCGCGCAAAAAATTGTGGAAAAGGCCCCGCTCCCCAATTCAATGTTGCTTGTTTGTTCCTCAAGATCACAGCAATTGCGGCACAACATTGTTTGGGGGTGAGGGGGGTTGAGTTGACAAGCTAGGAGGGCTAAAAAGGGTTCACAGTGACGAAATAGGGGGTTAGAAAGGGAATGTGTCTACAATTTTGTCGCTGATTGTGGCTACTGATGGATAAGTGCTTGTGATTAATATGTCATGGGAAGGGTGGCTCTCTGTCTTACCTCCAGTAGTTGCATTTATGCTGTCAATATTTCTTCAGGTGATCTGGCTTCAGACTCGGCATCCTCTTCGCCTACACAAACTCCTACGCCTTCACCACTGCCTGGACAAGAGGTGAGATTTATGTCCTGTTGTTGAATCACTGTAAGGGATTCAAACTGGTAAGAGGTCAATGAACAGGTCTAACTAAGAGGTTAATTAAGCTACCAGGGAGTTGCAAAGTCAATCAAAAGTGAAACGACTCACTGGTAACCCCTTCAAAGTGTGAGGCGGTCTGCACCGGTTACAGCGTTCCTTGGGATTGGTCCAGTAAAATAATACGTCACTCAGTGTAAAAAAGAAATTTCCTGACCCCAGATACAGAGGAAGTGCAGACGAAGTGGAACGTATGTAAATAGAGCTTGGAATTGTTTTGGAATTGTAGTGACGGTTTTTTGGTTTTGAAAATGTTGCTCTAGGAAAAGAAAGGGCAGTAATTTTAACAGGAATGGGCTCTCGAGTTAAGCTTGTCGCATATTTTCTGGTAGAGTAACCTTAAAATGTCCCTTGATTTGACAACATCCTATTCACGTTCGTGGATATATTTTTCAACAGGCTGAAGCTGGAACAGATAGCGATAGGTAAGCGTTGAAATATGAGTATGAATGTTGTTGTAACCAGAATAATGTTTTCGTTCTTGACGTTTTGCTTAACGCCAATGAAGACACTCGGTCCCATGTTAAGAAAACCTGCTATAGATTCACAATACCTCTCTACCTTCGAATTTCAGACCTCGGATGATTGCTAACATAACAATGCACGGTATTCTCTAGATTATCCACTCATTTAACGACTGCGATGCGGTAACACATCCATGACGTGTTGTACTAATCCTTTCGTGAGAATGTGATATAGCATTTGACACTTGTTTTAAAGCAAGTCTTGTTTATGAACTCTTCAGTGCAGTCAAAAGTGCTCGATTTAGGCCAGTACGAGGCGACACGTCACCGCCTCAGCAGATAAAAGCTGACCATCAACAGAGCAGGCTCAAGCACAACCTGCCTCACTTGTCATCACCCCGAACTCAACGCCATGCTCGCCTCCTTCCTAAAGACGAGGACGACAAGGAACGACAGCAAAAAGACAAGAGTTCGGGCACACCGCAAGAAGTTATTTATTTCTGATAGGTAAGGTGGAGCCATCTTGGAACATAGCATGTTTTATAAGTTAGAGTTGCTCTCTTCAGTCTTATCGATTGTCACACACCGCGGAATTGCTTGGCTATCTCCAATACAGCTGAGCTATAACGTCGCGTGGAGGAGATCAACAGCGTGTCGGTAACGTGGAAATATGATAATCATGCGCATTGTTCATATATCTGTATTTCTTAGATGAAGAAAAAGAAGAATGACAAAAAAGCCTTTGGAAGTTTTGATAAACAGGTTTATTGGTATTCAAAGGTTGGGAGTGGGGTGGAGGTGGACTCATTGTAATCACAACTGCCGTCGCTTATGTCGCAAGTAGCGTTCCTTCCTAAAATAATAGTCACAAATTTGGGGAGAAAGCCATTTTCATTGTTTTTCTCATTTACTGTACACCAGCTTTACCGTACGGAGAGCTTTTCCGCATTCTGGCAGCGCGTAAATTGGAGCGAGGGCGAAAAAAATCAACGAAGTAAGGGTTGGGTTTTGCCCTCGCTCTAATTATACGCGGCCAGAATGCGGAAAAGCGGCCGGAAAAGTTCTTCGTACAGCAACGCTTGTAACGCAGGCTAACTATACACAGCACTTAGTTATTGTTTTCTAATCAATTCCTTGTTCTAATTGCAGACATGGCTACGACATAGACGTTCTTTTTCCAGTTATGAAGATATTCGCATTCAGTAACCTAGACAGATGTAAATAGAAGCGTGCGATCGGAGGCAAAATAATGTACTTCATATGAAATTCTTTTCCATAGAGACTTGGGTAACATAACAATTATGACAAAATAGTAGATCATCATTTTAATATAAATAATAAAACGCCGACAGTTTGACGACAATAGCTGATTAACCGTTACTGACTCGTTACTCGCTACAGAGCAATCGTAGAACAACATCACAGGGAAACTCGTTTGAATTAAACAGTGGATAGAAAGTGTGCAAAGATATTTAGCAAAATAGCGCATCGTCTTTTTCAAACTCTTTTCAAATCTTTGTAGATTTCGTATACTTTATCCGCGCGTGAAAGAGTGAATAAATCATATTTTTGTACAATTAAGTCTATATTTTCTTTCATTTCCTTGTTGGACTCTTGAATCTTTCAGAAAGGAGAAACTTGTTTAGTTGGTTAAACTTGAGTCGCACTCAGGCTCCAGGTCTTATCGTTAAGCACCTAGCACTATCTTCACTATCTTTAATCCCCTTGATAGATGCAAGTCCTTCCATCGCATGTCCGTCCATCGCGACACACATCGCCGCCAGCCATTATACGCTTGGGTGGAGACAGGCAAAAAAACCTCTTTCAATGTTGTTGTTTATAGTGGTCAATACGGTCAGCTACACCTAGCTAGTTCACAGGCATACCACTTACACTGAAAGAAACAAATAAATCAACTAAACGTAATAGGCTTAAAAATCTCAACTGGCGAGAGACTCACCAGTTGGCTATTTACAAGCATGACCGAGGAGTTGAACTAGGGTGTACCGTGAAACAACTCCAGCTTAGTAATCAGAGCGGGACTTAAACCCGCAACCTCAGGATTTCAAGTGCGGTGCCCAGGCTGCCTCTACAGGGTGCCTCTGCAGTGCGAGAGTTGAGTGTCTTGCCCTGAACACAATGAAATGACCCGGCCTGGGCTTGAACTTGAACCACTCGATCCGGAAATCCAACATGATGGTATTTTTTTTTTTCACTGACCGCTTTAGTCCCAAACTCGAACCATTAGGTTTCCTTAATACTTTAAATTGTGGTTTTAAAGCTGGTCCATGTTATTCAAAGCCCAGACAGTTAAAATTATCTAACTTGCAAGTCAGTGTTCTCGTTGATTCTCTAATTTTTCTCTTGGGAACAGAGAAAGTGTTTATGGACAACACCCTACAGGGGGTGACAAAGTCTTTGTTTGACAGCTAATTAGCCGACCTAGCATGTGTGTCAGCAGCGGGAGTGCTTTGGTAAACAGTTGTGATCATTAAGCAATTAGCCTGCGTAGCAAGCGTTCCTGTGCGTTTTTAGCGAAAAGAAAACCCAGGATCGGCGAGCGAACGAGTTTTGGCCGCGCTCTCCCCAATTTTCGCGCGGCCAAAACTCAGTACTTACTAAGTACGCCGCGCTCATTTCGAGTTTCAGTAAATTCAGCCTGCATGTAGCCCCTGAGTGGAAACGGAGGGGGCGGTGTGTATCCTATGGAGCAGGGAGGGAGGGGTTGTGGATACGTGTACACGTAGGCTATATGAACTTTCTGACTACTGTTTTGGCCAATTTGTACGACTCTGAGGTAACCTTATTCAGAGTTAGGATGGGGGTAGTTAGCGTTGCAACAACACAGAAATTCATGGTTTTTCCCCCAATTGAGAAAGCCCTAGCTAAACCGTGTACTAGGCTCTAGTTACTTACTTAGTTACGGTAAGTTTCGACATTTATAAAACGCCAGAGACAGTTTTAGTCGGTGTTCTTAAAGGAGCTGTGTCGCGGTTAAACAGTTTGAAAAAATTTAGCCTACATTTTTCAATATTGTTGTTTGTAATCCGTGCCAATCTTCTCCATCCTTAACCATCCTTGTTCCTTTATGGTTTATTATTATCTTTTTAGTGTTTTTCTATCTTTTTAAAGTATTATTTTCGGGTTTCCTTGAATTTAGAGGTAATTTTGTCGATGGTAGAAATAACTCAAAATACCGTGACGTACTCCTTTAAACACCTACCCACATTTATAATCCGCCAGAGTATTTTAGTCGGTGTTTTCAAGTACGTGTTAACGACCGTGGCGGCGTCACCGATATTAACTGATATAATTAAGTAGTGTGACTGAAACAATATCTGGTGTTTGGTGTAACGCTAAATGAGACCCCACAGCCTAGCGCCTCGGTTCGATTTGTCACGCATCGCTCCTTGTTGGTTAAAAAGACTAGTCTAGGAAACCGAGGTACAAAAGTTAGACCAAATGGCACCGTCATTAGCTGGTCGTATCGTGACAGCCGTGATATTGTCCTTTAAGCCGGCAGTGACATAAAAGGAAAAGCTGTAGTACAATATTAACCACACGAGTGTAATCCTAGCAGTGACGTCATGAGGTCTCCTCCCTCCCTCAGTTCGTACTTCCTTCGCCTGTTTTTTATCTAAAAATATTTCAACCGCAAGACTGTCTCTTTGTCTGATCCAAGTATTGTTTTACCTTCCCGCACCCTTTTGACCCACATGCCCACACATTTATCAAAATTTCCTACCATCATCGCCTTTCGAAAGCAAATTTTTTAATTCGGCCTCATTTTCTCTTGTTTGAAAAACGAATATCGAAATCCCTAAGGTTTCGAGCCGTGGAAATTTTCACTTTTGTCCGCTGTTTTTCCTCTTTCATTATTATTATTTTAGAATATAGTATTTGAATCTCATTTCGTATGATCAGAATGATGTCATATACTTAAGATATCATTATTACAAAAAAAGACTGAAACTTGCAATGATGTAATTGTCAACAAATAGGGAAGAAGATGGACTGGCGATAACATGACAGTGTAACTGTTGGCGTGATTTCAATCTGATAGTCAAGAGGTATCAGGGACTGATAAAGGAACTCTTTAAGATGGCTACAAACGACTGCCAGAGCGAAAATCCCCAAACTGAAAAGGAAGGCATAAAACGAAGAATAGATCACTTCTGATGAAAGGTTAATCCTATTTATCAGTTAACACATTGAAAAGTCTTATTTACCCTCTTGAAAAATAGAAGAAGTAACGCCATATAATTAACCCGTCATTTGACCTATCAAAGAAAATAAAGAACTGTCCTGTGTATCACACGTCTCTGCAACACAACCGTCATTTCCGCTTGTTATATTTCCGGTCTGCGAAAGGAATACCCGCTGTTTCCGGTTGGAGGGTCGCGAATGATCGTGTCTTTTTTGAATGCTACAAGATAGAACGGTTCGCGTTGTAAGACGTTCAAGGCAAACGATCTCTGGGACAACAAAATCAACGCTCATCTATGCATCTTTAATAAGTCTTGTTTTGACTTGAATACCTGACATTTTTTTCAACGGCAGTGGTCTCTTAGAGCTGGCGAACAGGACTGGCTTTGCTTTGGAAACAGATAAGTTCCAATTTCGTCTGAGATCGACTTTTGTTTTCGACGAAACAATAGAATCGATTGATGTTTTTGTTGTCGGCTATTCTTTGGAACGATCGGCCCTAATGCTATTCAAATTAGGATATTATTCCAAACCTTTTATCACCACAAAACAACTGAATAAATTGTAGCTAATTGTGTTGAGCCAATATACGCCAAGCTATCGCACGACTATAAATAGATTGGTTGTGCTTTTGGAGTGTTTATTAGCTGGAATTTTTGTCCTGATATTTCCTGTTGGCAATTCTCTCGAGAGAATTAACAGGGTTTGCGTTACACGAAATTGGGCAGAAAAGAAAATATCCTGTCACCCTGGCTGTCATAAACAATATTTAATATTCCCGCCTGTGGGAATTATTTAACAGGCAATTTCACATGCAACAATCGAAATGAGCATCGTTGAGTGGTTGTCTTGAAAGATCAGTTCCATCGAGCAGGTTATTACGATGGTGGACTAACGACGTAACAGAGCAAGGATCGCCGTAGATCTGAAGAACAAGGTATTATGGTGATTTGAACAAATTTTCTAGAGGGTTACCGGAAACCAGACAGTACGAACGATGATTTCAGCGACGCAAGAAGTCGCGGTCACTGTAACTCCTCGTAACAGGGCCAACTTTCGAAGGCTCAAAACTAATAGCATACAAAGTGTAAAGCGATGGGAAAAAGAGAACGAGCTCCTTTACGCCATGATGGAGGACGAAAGCGAGTGGTTGGCCAAGTTGTTTCCCGACGTAGTTATCTCTCCGGAGTTTTTCTTCTACGCTTTGGAAGACGGATCGTTACTTTGTCGACTTGCGAACTACATACAAGAGAAAGCGGAGTCGTACTCTCGGGAGCAAAACGTTCCTGTGCCCGGGAAGAAATTTCGTTATCACACTATGAGTAAGTGCGGTAGAGAGATCAAACTATTTCGCTCCCGGGAAAATGTGCAACAGTTTCTCACATGGTGTCGAAGTCATGGTATTCCCGAAGCCATACTGTTCGAATCGAACGATGTGGTGGAGGTTGAAGATTACAGAGAGGGCTGCAGAGGTGTAATCATTTGCCTAATGGAGATTGTCAGAAGGACATCAAAGTTTGATCTTGATGAGCTGCCGCAGTTAATTCAAATGGAGAGAGAAATCGAAGAGGACGAGGCACAGAGCGACACGGAATTAAGTAACGGACAAGGGCAAGTTTTGGACGTGGAGCAAATAAACAACATGAATGAAATTGACAACCTTGAAGTTCAACAAACAGATCAGCCAGAAATTCAAAGCCCGAGCTCATTGGACTCAGATTCTGGGGTCGACTCCGTGTTTGATCAAGAAGAAGGGGAAAATTCGGCTTCCCGTCTTACGGAATTTTCTGTGGAAGAACCCGAGGAAATAAGGAAAACCACAGCCGTGAAAAGAAAACAAGCTCCACCGAAACCAAAAGATCAAAAAAGTTCTCCAAAGACTCGGCCTAAAACAAAAGAACTACCTTCTCTACTGGAGAGCACGGAACCCAAATCCGAATTAGATAAACAGGTAAGTTATTACGCCTATTTCTCGCTAAATTTCATGTTAACAAAATTTGAAGTACTTGTAATTAACGATTCCATGGATGAAACTACAAGATAGTGTTTGCAGAATATTCACTATAGTTTATGTAGTTAGAAGGGTAAATTTCATATACATATACTACCAACTGATGTCACAATATTAAAGCAAAAGATTTTTTGAGGTAAGAACTTAAATGAAAATTTAAGAATGTACAGTTTTATCAATATCACATATTCAGTCATCTGTCCACGAATTATGCAAATATTACTCAACTTATGCCGATAGATTGATAACGAGTAACAACAACATATCACCTTTCGACTCACGTCTCGTCTTAAATGCAGCATTTTGGCGGGCGAAAACTCCGCATTTCTCAGAGTAAATTTGATTACGGAAATAATTAGTTGTAAGCTGTAAAAATTGTTCAGCTTTATGCCAGTAATAGGTTTTATATTGATACTAAAATAAAATTAATTTTCCTATCGCGCATTTTCTTGGCCAATTAGGAACATCTGTCGGCAGTAAACAGCCGGGAGGCTTTTTACAAAACGGTAAACGAATAATAACGTCATATCAAGGTTAAAAGTTCTTTTGGCAAATTTAATGGAACCGAAATTAACGTTCAGTACCCATGGAAACCATTTTTCAGTGCAATTTATATCTCTTCTAGAGAAAACCAATTCAATACAAAAATACCAAATCTCATAAAAATGATCGTAAAGTTTATGA
Organism: Micromussa lordhowensis; assembly: GCA_964020085.1. NCBI lineage: Eukaryota > Metazoa > Cnidaria > Anthozoa > Scleractinia > Lobophylliidae > Micromussa > Micromussa lordhowensis. The sequence continues at coordinate 25,220,590 of OZ026597.1, read as the reverse complement.
CATTACAACGAGTTCTTGAAGAAAATAATTCCTTGAATTTCTTAAAAATGCGACTGTCAAATGATAGCTTTCTTATTAAGAAAATAATTACCGGTATATTTGCATAATAATAGTTGAATCCACTTATCGACAGTAGCATCTAAGTTTGAACACAATACCTAAACCGTCAATATTATTTGTACCATCCAAGCGTTAAATCGAGATCCAGAAACGTTTTGAAATTAAATCGGGCATTTAAAAATTACCAGAATTGCCTAATTTCGATATATAGAGATGGTATCCACTTAAAGGGGTGGAGTGAGATATGGAGGTGTGTTGGGGGAGGGGGACAATTTATCAGAATCCATAGCTTTTGTCTCTACAATAAATCTATTGGTTACTATATTACTTTAATTGGGTGCTTTTGGTTATTTCCTTTTTAAATTCCACCAAGCTTTTCTCCACAACTAGCCAAAATATTATTGTTTGTCATAATTTAGGTTATCTATTTTTTCTCCTAAAATCTTTTTTTTTCTCACCAATCAATTAATGTTGTAGGTGTGCAAGATTGCTCAAGACTATAATATAAAGATTGTTCATCGTCTGAAAGAAGGGAAATACATCATTCTTGGTCGAGTAATGTTTGTTCGGGTAAGTATTGATACCAGCGATAAATGTCCAGTGATAAATCCAGGGGGCAGTTTCAAAGCTGAATGGTGGAAGATATTGAGCGGTGGCTATATACCATTTCAGTCTGAGGTGAAAGAGAGACCAAGTCATCAAAATGAAAATACTAAAATTATCTGACCATAATGTGTTTAGGTGCCTTGATCTTAGAGGGGACCCTGGGCCTTTTGGGGTGGGGGGGGGGGGGAGGGAGGGGTAATGTTTCTAGCAGTTAATACTAACATTTCTTTAAGAGAGGTTCTCTACATTTTGCTGTTTTACTCTTTTTGAGAGTAGAATAATTATGGTGGTCTTTATAAATGAGTTTCCATTCCTCTGCTCACCTTTAGTAGACACAGTAATAGCCACTGTTCAATACCCTACAACATCTTAAGCCGTGTTCACACTAAATGTTAATTATATTCAACTGAATTACGATTCAACGTATCATACTCCATTCGATTTTATTCAATTATGGTTCTGTTCACATCTGCGAAAATTCAAATTTAAACTAGGCAGGGTAAAGTTGAAAACAAAATGGTGCCCTATCGAACAGCTGCCATGATATTCACCGCAATACTTGATTTGGAGGCCAGGAGAAAGGCAAAGGAAACTTCGAAGGCTAGAAGAAGAAAAATACGCCGTCTGAAACAGCAACAACGGATGAGACAAACCACCACGTGTCTGCCATTTTGTTCAATCATGCACTGTAATTACTTCAAACAACCCCTTTGGGTTGTTTGAAGTAATTGTAATCCAATTGTAATCAGGGACTGTAATTAGTTGATGTGAACTCATGCCATTTCATATTTAATTCGATTATAATTCGATCACAATCGAGGCCTAATGTGAACACGGCTTTAGTCTTATTTTTATCACCTATGTATGTGGTAAAAAGGGGATAGTATATTTACCAGATTAAGAGGTATTCATCGCTGCCTGTGGACCACTGTGATCACCATGGAGACTGAAACTGAAAAAAAAGTAGTCTCTCAAGATATTATATTATTTATCAAGTGCATGTGTGTAGTATACCTTATTTTTTCACCGGTTTTAGTTATTTATAACAGGCTACTATTTAAGGTTCCTCAAATAAGCTGGAACAGCAGGTGGACATTTACGCTAATATCAGCAGCTTTAAAACCCACCGTGTTTAAATAAGATGTTGTTGTTGTTGGAATGGAGAGGGTGAAGAAATTGTGATGCATTCTTTGCACTCATTTCTCTCTAATTTCCCAGCTCCCATTTGCGCCATATGGTCTGCAGAACACAAGGCTTATCATATTTTGATCAATAAATATTGTTGCCTTTTTATCTGTATATTCACTGTAGATGTTGAATGATCACATGTTGGTACGTATTGGTGGAGGATGGGACACTCTAGAGCATTACCTCATGACCCATGTACCCTCTAAACAAGGTACCAGGCAAATTAAATCATAATATTTATTAATCTTGTATTTATTTTTCAAATATTGCCGCTGATTATAATAAGGTGAATCTTTCCTTGAGAGCAATATATGTCTTGAACTAAACAGAACAAAAAAATCATTTTTCTCCCAAAAAATGGATGTATGGATGCATGGATGGATTAGGGCGAGAATCGGCATGAAATAGACACGTTGTGGGAGCCATATTTTTTGGTTTAATTTCACACTTTAACCCTTATGAACATCTCTAATCAGTTACGAATCATTATTTAACAGAAGTGCAATCAATAACCTGCTCTTTATTTAAAGCTTATATTAGCTGATATTAGTAAGTAGAGAACTTCTCTGACGTGTACCTCGAAGTTAATTTGCAAATGGAGCTACATGTTTTTTTGCTTGCTTCCTTACTTGCTTGAATCGAACAGAGAATGTGACAATATCTTGACTTCTGTGTGATCAATCCGATCGTTCAGAAAATCAATCCAATTCGTACAGCACCAGTTACAGTACATTGTCTTTGCATGATTTGGCTGACTCACGTTTTTATCGATATTGAACATGGGTCAAATATAATGCACAACGTCACAGAAAAAAACAAATTTAAAATTTCGCAGTTCTCTATACCTCAGCAACTTTTATAAACAGAATGGCCCGATTTATACTAATGACAGGTGATGTAGTTATGTAGCGTAACCCACCTTCTTTCCATCAACGATCGAATTAGCGAGCTCATTTTTTATAGACCCACAATGAAGCGTTTCTGGGACGAGAAATGCAACATTAGAACTTCCATAACGTCTTCTAGCAAAGGAGAAAAAGTTGAATTTCAATCTGTTTTTTTAAGCTCTAAAGCTTGGGCTAGCAAGCTTCCGATGAAAATATTGTAATTTGCATACAGCTGATTTAGGTGTGCTTGGAAGCATTATTTTGACAGCTTTTGTCATTCTGACAATTTGATTGGTCGATATCCACAACACGCCCTTGGGCTATCAATATTTCTTGTGTCTGACTCGCCCAAGATCGGTCGTAATAAAGGAACTTCTGTTTCATTTGCGAACGAGGGGGTTGTATATCGGTTGGAGTTGTCTGGCTCTCGATTTCTTCATCTTTTCGTCGCGCAGTTCCTGGCCAATCTTTCTCAGTACATCATCCTTGAAGGTAAAGCTTTATTAGTCAAGATTTTTTGTTTTCTTTACGCTTTATTAATCGCCGCTCTCCGTCTCAGATGGTTTCAAGTCAGCGATTTTCGCAGAGACGAAAGCTGAAATATTGTGAAAGATTAAGTCTGATAGTTGAGTTTCTTTGTAGTTGGGTAGGATCTCGCGAAGAGCAACGCTGATTGATTTTATAATTCTTTCGAACTACACCGAAACTACACAAACTTGAGGTTTTGCTTCTTATCCTTGAATGCTAATCTAAGAACATGCCAATCGCCATTTGTAAGAGTCATCCTGCTGTGATCGCAATATCGCTCGAGTCATGTAACGTTCGTGAACACGAATGATTTGTCCGTTTTGAAAGTATAACCTCAGTCTGAAATCAACTGACTCTGAAACTAGTCACGGAGATTGTAAATTCTTCTCCTACGCTTGCATTCTTAGCGCGTGGAAGAAGTTCGAATCTCGCTTCAACGCACCAGACAAAATAATAAAGTAAAAGTGGAAGGCGTGAAATCGCCAATGCCGCAATTTTCGCTTCATCGGGGCGTGCTAAAATTCACGGGGACCTCCTTTCAGACGCTCTGTTAGCTGTAGTGAATGTTGTTTTACTTTGTGAAGGAAGCATGATCTCATAATTTAGTTCTCCGGTAGGTTTTAAACGTAGTTTTGGAATATGTCGCACCACCAGCTGAGAACAAAACAAACCCATGTGCATGAACATACATCACATAATCACACCTCGCCCGTGCAAAACACGCCATTGAGAAAGAACCTCAAGAAAAAAACTGCTGAGTTATTTAATTAAGCTCCTTATACATTTGTCAATTTGAAATACTGTAACTTGCATTGGAATGCGTACTAAAACTCTTGTCCTCTTACGTGGTAAACAATATATTCTACTGTATTTGTTTTGCCATGTAATTTGTAATTACAATATCAGGCCTGTCATCTATGATTTGAATGTGTTATTAACTTTGCGTGACATGTTTTTCAGATTTCTCGACTATTTTCTGTAACATTGTTTAACATTAACTTGACGACCAAATTGACTTCAAACGAAAATGTTTTCATGATTTGATGATGTCATTTTACATGTAACTCTGAAAGGTTTTTGGTATATTATTTATTAATTTTATATTGCAGTTCATTAAGTATTTCTAGTCAGAAAAAAAATATTGTCTGATTTTACGCATGCAGAATATATTTAAGTTACCAGGGTAGTCTTTAGGCTGTCGAATAAGTCTATCAGAGGCTGTAGTCAATGTTTATTGAGACTGTACAAATAACCACACCCAGATATATAGTTTGCAGATAATAATTGGAATGTCTTAGAGTTTAATTTTTCCATAGATATTCTCAAGGGAAATTTGCAAACAATTTTGTTTTCAATCTCAGCTCGAGATAATAATTATTACAATTAAAAAAACACAGCTTTCACAACAATACTGAAAATTCATCCAAGTTACAAAGTCCATTAATTACACAAATTATAGTAAATTAGTAGTGATAGTGTAGTTGATTTTTCCCTAGGTGCAAAGACAAGTTAAAAGCAAGCTAAACAATACATGTAATACAGCATCGATTATATCAGACCTTGAAAGAGGTTGAACACTTGATGTTCATTTGTAGAAGCGCTTAGTTTTTTTAAAGGAATAGAGTTAGCAAGCTCTTGAAAAAACTATGCTGTAGGAAGGCCACTGTTTACCATCATGTTTGATGGCTATACTAGCTACGATTGAAATTGAATTTTTGATCATGTTTTGTTAAGTGTTTAGACTCAACTAAGTTTCATTCTTCTTTTTTTAAGGGTAACGATTTAAAAAATAATAACAAATAGCCGTTTATGCATGTTATGCTTGCTTGAAAATGCAAATTATAAATTTTATCATGAACAAATTCCCAAACCTGCCAAAATGAAAAGAATATCCACATGAGAACAACACAAAGGAGGCCCCATTGGTAGGGGGGTCTGAGTTTTCATATCTGGTACGTTTTTTGCCTAGATACCCTGTATCCAGATAATTTAATATTTCAAAAGTTGAAACGTTTTGTACCAGATATCCTAGGATAATTCAGGGGGCTGAAATTAACTTTTTTCTTAGGGAGCCAATTGGCGACTAACCTAAAAATTTTGGTCGCCAAATGGAAGGGTTTGGTCGCCAATGACAAGTGTTAGTTAGATTTTCACCACGTCACGTTTTTGCCCGCGATATCAGAATTGCGAGAAGCTGCTGAAACAACATGGTGCCGGGTAATTATGGCGATCATAAAATCGTCGCTTTGTTTTACTACAATTCTCCATGGCAGCTTTATGCTTTCTTCTAAAAAAAGCCCATTTACCTTGGAATTCAAATGCCGAGGGGACAAAAGGTTAGTCGCCTGCTGGCGACCAGTTCTAAATTTCTGGTCGCCAACGCTCAATTTTTGGTCGCATTGGCCACCAGTCAGTCGCAATGTCGGACCCTGGATATCTGCACCAATTATCCCACATCCCATTTATCTTTTCCCCAAACATCCAGTATCCTGTTTATTTTTTAAACTTAAATATCCAATACCCTGAAAACCCTTAATAGTGCTCATGAAGGTGCAAAAGCTGTGAGAAAAGTTTGTGCAATGAAGACTTAGGGTTGAATTTTTGAGGATGTGATGTGATCTTGCTAAGAACGTTTTACACTGAGTGCAATTTTAGCCAAAGGCCATCATTAATTAAACAATAGAAGAAGGCTCATTATTATTCTCATTGTGTTAGCTGTATTTGTTGCAACTGACAGAGATTTTCCTTACACCTCTCCATGTGTATTATTAGTGCTTAATTTGCATTTCTGTTTAATGGTGAATTAATTTATCATCAAACGTGACTGTCTTACCCTCTTGTGCTTCACTGATGCTGTGTGGACTGGTGACATAGTTCAGGGATAATTATTCCTACTATTGTTTAGACAAGGAAGACGTTTTATTCCAACTTTTTTCAGATGCCATTTGCAATTCTAATGAGATGTGGTAATTGGAGTGATTGCAAGTAATCAAAACAGTTTTTCCCCCTGAGTGGAGGAGAACACTACTTTCTTGATTAAATGCCAACATTCTGCTGAATCCAGTATAATTTAAGGATTTTTGTTTTGTTTTCTGGTTGTAAAACGTATTTTTCAGCTGGTTTCTTAGTACAAACGTTATTAATTACAACCGGTGACTATATGTTTTGTCTAGGTCAATATCGCTGGTATAGTAGACCTAATTTAAAATCAAGAAACGCCCTGAATTGGAGGTTTGCCCGCGTTTTTTATAATAAATGAGATTTACACCTTTCATCATTTTCGCTGTAGTCCTGATAGCTGAGCAGTTTGTTTTGGCATTATCAAGAGTTGCTCTTCCAAGGAAATTAGACGCAAGAGGACTTTAATTGCTCTTAATTTAAACAACACTGCGTGCTTCAGCTATAACTCCGCGTGATATTTTGTTTACGGCCGCATTTGTTCCTTTGTGTGTTAGAGGATAGAACGGGAAGGTAAAACTGATAGCATGTGGTTTTTAATAAAATCCGGACTTTGCGGTGGTTTCACTTGTTTCACAAAACAGCTCTGTAATTGTTTCCATCGGATCGTTAGACTATATTAACCGATAACAACGAAATCATCTATTAAGACTTGGTTTGTTTTGCACAGGTCTTGACAATCCAAGTTTGCCAAGTTCTCAAGCCCTTGCCAGTCCACGAAACTCCATATCGGCAGGTAGTGGCAACAGAAACAGTCTGTTCGAAAAGGTCAAAAGGAAAGAGCAAATTGGAATTATCAGAGGTAAATAATTCCCTTAATGCACCCATCATCACACGAGCCGCAAGAATTTTCCTTGCTAGCTTTTCATTGTTACTAATGTGCGACACTGCGTTTTGAGAAATGTGCATATTTGATGGCAATCGCTTTTTTGTCAGAATTTATCAATATTTAATTTTTTCCGTCTCTAGACTCGCCAGTTTATTCCTCGCAAGGAAGCTTGAGCCAGCTATCGGCAGTTCAATCCACGCCAAAGAAAAAGCTTTCCCTGGTTGAGAAAGACGAGAAAGACATCACAGACGCGATTCGTAAAATCGAGTCTTCTGTGTCAAAAAATTTAGCTACAAGACCCGCCAGCTTCACAAGCAAGACTTTCCACCAGCTTAAAAGTCGCTTTGACAAGGGAATATTCGGCACGAGTAGGAGAACCTCAACTCCGGATCTTTCGGTGAAGGGCAAGAAAATTTCAAGGCGTTTGAGCGACACTTGTACCATGGCGGACATCGCTTCATCTCTTGCATTTGACGGAGGAGTGAACGAAGGTCAGCAGGAAGCTTCCAGTGCTAATAACAATGACTCTGACTTGAAACAAACCCCGTTCGGGGAATCTGAGGAAGTGTTAGTGGGAAAGACCGCAGCCCCAAGCGAAGACTTGCTAGGGAATGTAACCTTGCAGAAAGACCTAGCACAACCAATCGCTTCGGACGACATTGACGGTTCCGGGCCTAGCGACGATTTTGCCACTACGCATCACGTGAATGGTTCTAATTGGACAGAGGATTTGCAGAGTGGTCCGATGAATGGGACTGAAAATTACCAAGCTGCGCCTCATGGGGAGAATCTTATAGATATCTCGTCGTTTGATCCCTTTGCTGCAGCACTCGACCAGGGCGAAGTTATCTCGATCGATACTAGTACACCTTCGGAAGCAGTCGAGGAGCAGCCGAAAACCACCGATGAGTTTGAACAAATTTCATCTGAGCCAGACGAAACTGAGGTTGCGTCTACACCACGGATTGACTTGGGAGACCTACTGGCGGACTCGGAATCGGCGGAAGCAAAGACAGAAGAAAATACGGTCGAGTCTTCACCTCTGGTTGTTCTGGAGGACTTGTTACCGGACAAAGAATCGAGCGAGTCTACAGAAACTCGGATGGAAGACAATTTGATCGAGTCTTCGCACACGACGGCTGAAGAACACGCAATCCCTGAAGTACAGTTGCCTGAAGTTGCAGACGTAGAAGTTACGAATTCCTTTGAAGAAATCCACACGACAGAAGAAGTGAAACGTAAGGAAACTGTACTGAATGACAACGTACAAGACGTCCCTTCCATTGCGGTAGACCCTGCTTTGGAATCTGAGTTGGATTCTACGAAACTTGAACAAGAAACTGTCAAAGTCGAAGAGCCCATTCCCAGTGAGGAACCTCTGGTCTACTTGGAAGGAGAAAACAATGAAGCTTCTCGTGTGTGTGACGAGACTACCACGCAGGAACAAAGCTCGGAAGAAATTGTTACAATGATCGAGAGCGTTTCAGTGGAGGTGGACGAGGGGAAGGAAGAAGCTAAGTCTGTGGAAGAAGAGTCCGAGCCTGTAGAGGATGAAGTCGAGCTCGTAGAGGAAGAAGCTAAGACTATAGAGGAAGAAGCCAAGCCTGTAGAGAATGAAGCAGAACTTGTTGAGGAAGAGGCCAAGCCTGTAGAGGATGAAGCTAAACTTGTTGAGGAAGAGGCCAAGCCTGTAGAGGATGAAGCTGAGCCCGTACAGGGAGAAGCTAAGACTATAGAGGAAGAAGCCAAGCCTGTAGAGAATGAAGCAGAACTTGTTAAGGAAGAGGCCAGGCCTGTAGAGGATGAAGCTGAGCCCGTACAGGAAGAAGCTAAGACTATAGAGGAAGAGGCCAAGCCCGTAGAAGATGAGGCCAAACTTGTCGAGGAAGAGGCCAAGCCTGTAGAGGCAGAGGTCAAGCTTGTGGAGGAGGAGGCCAAGCCCGTAGAAACAGAGGTTAATTTTGTGGAAGAAGAGGCCAAGTCTGTAGAGGCAGAGGTCAAGCTTGTGGAGGAAGCAGCCAAGCCTGTAGAGACAGAGGTTAAGCTTGTGAAAGAAGAGACCAAGCCTGTAGAGGCAGAAGTCAAGCCTGCAGAAGTAGGAGTTAAGCCGTCAAAAGGAGAGGCTCTTAAAACGGAGAAACATGCTGAAAAAGGTGTAAAAACAAAGCCTCAATCAGCTACTGCAAGAACGAAGTCTCCTCCTAAAGCAACCCCGGTGGCAAAAACAACTGCAACGAAAAAACCAACAGGACCTGCAAGCACGACATCATCTACAAAGGCGCCTTCCACTTCGGCAACGAAAAGGGACATCAAACCGCCAGCTACCAAGTCTTCTGCTGCTAAAGCCCCGGCGACGAAGACGACGGCTTCAACTGTTCCTGATACGAAGAAGCCCGCAGCTAAAACTACAGCAGGGAAGGCAGATAAGGAAAAGAAACCAGAGAGGCCTAAGAGTGCTGCGACAGCCCGTCCCCCGATGAAAACAGCGGCTACCAGTACTACCGGTACGTCTCGACCCGCTAGTGCAGCTACCAAGAAACCTGCTGCTTCTACCTCGAAACCAGCTAGCGCTAAGGTCCCAGGTAAAGACGTGAACGATGCTCGTCCACCGAAAAGTTTACCAAAGACAACAGCTTCCAAACCAACTTCTGCCAAACCAACGCCTTTGAAAACAAGCGCACCTGCAACGAAACCCGCTGCTGCGAAACCAAGCCGACCTCAGAGTGCAAAGCCCAGCGACAAAACAGACGGTGTAGCTAAGCAACCCACTTCACGACCGCAAAGTGCGAAACCCAAACCAACGACTACAACAACGACCGCGAAAAAGACGACCACTAGTACTACCACTAGGAATGGTGTCGCGCCTGTGAGGACTACTACCACCAGAACGGTGACTCAAGTGAAGAGCGGTGATAAGAAAACTACTACGACCACCACTAAAACTACAAGACCTGCCTCGGCTGTTAAGAATGCTACTGGTGCAAAATCCACTTTGACCGGCCCAAAATCGGAAAAGCCTGGCGGGAAACCGAACCCTGGCACTCCAACCGGAAAACCGTCTGCGAAAGCTGCTCCCAAGAAAAAGGCGGAACAACCAGCGAAAGAAAAGGAGGAGACGAAGCAGGACGAGAAACCGGCATCTCAGCTAGGAACCATTGACGAACCCTCAATTGCGGCCAATCAGAAGCCTTCAGAAGTTGCCGAGATTGTGCCTGACAAGAAACCCGCTGAAGCTGAAACAGTTTTAGAAGAAAGTCCAGTTGAAACAAGTCCCGAAGAGAAATCGATTGAATTAACCCCCGAATCAGCTCCAGCCGAACAAGATGCCGGGACAGTTGAAGTTTCTCTTGAAGGCGTAGAACAATCAAATGTCGTCACACAGATTGTCACGTCCCAAACGACGACCATCATCGCTGATGGCGAGGAACAATCGACTACTACAACGGAAGAAACAACATTTGAACAGACTGTGGCAGAAAGTTGAAAGTACTGTTTGTCTAGAACTTTGAATTACTCCAAAGACCGAAAAATGGGTAATATAGGGTTAATGTAGACGAGCGAATTCTAATTCACTCAAAGCAAGATCGGTTCTCCTATAGGAATAAAATACGAATTGCTCAGAGAGAAAAGGAGAAAGAAGCCATATGCAAACTAGAGCACATGCTTTAATGTCAGTTCAAACAATGAAGCTCGTAAGCTTGAAATGAAGTTTTGATTTTTGCACGTGACCCCAAAGAAGTTCCCTTTAATTCGATTGGATTTTCTTGAGAAAATGTTTGTTAGTGTGGTAAACTCGAAGAAGGGTCATAAGTTTAAGTGACCTGTGGTAAAAACGGCGAAGGCGTTGAAGGTAGTCAAGTAGAAAATAAGTAATGGTGCAAAAGAGGCGTAAAATTTCCTAAAGCACTTTTTCTTTACCCAATGAAGTGGAAAAGTCATGTAATCTCAGACCCCCGCTATTTATATTGAGTATTTTCTCTGTACCCATTCTACCTCGCAGCCGTTAAGCTAGGTCATCATTCCACGCTTACCGTGAGCATTTATTCACAACACGGTGGTTGCTTTAGATGACAGAAACAAAAATAACTCGTCACGTCAGGAGTTCAAAATGTCCGTATTTATAGCAAAATTCACACAGCTTCGTTGAACTTTGGACATGGTATAAAAAGGAGATTTTTCACACAGGAGAACATTTATTGTCTGCATGCTTTCTCTGCAGCCAAAGAAAGTGTTCATAGTCTTTGTGCGTAGGGTGCTTTTTTTATAAATTAAATAATATCTTCCTCTATCGAATTGACACTATTTAAGAACACTTTTCCAATCCATTGAAACAACTTTGTCACCCGGCCATTATCTAAGAGAATTCTAAGAGTCTAGCCTTGTGAAAACGTTTCAAGAAGAAGTAAGCTAAAACGTAGGAAGTAATGTATTTTGCGTTTTTTGTAAATAAGAAAAACAGAGAGATCAAGATTTCGTAAAATGATTAGAGAAAATAAAAAGTTAATTTAAACAGTTTGTTACAGTTCCTTGCTATTTTCTCCTTCATTTTCTTGTGTCCAGCAGAGAGGTTAAGGTGCTATTTGCTACTTCAGATCTTGATAATTACTGGCCCGTACCACGTGACCCCCCAAACGTAACATAATTTCACGAGCAAATTGGGTATCACTTGGCGTTGATTTGCAGTTGTGTTTTGGTAGACAATCTGGGTATAAATTATTGAGAATTATTGATGATCAGTTGTGGTACATGGCTGGTTTGAAGCGTTGCATTTTCCACAATAATTGAAGGTTAAGGCTAGAGCGCGGAATTAGAAACCCAAAATTCAGAACAACTTAGTCCTGTGTTCTTCGAACTTCACAGTCGAGAAATGGCCCTCTTATATGTTGCCAATTGCGTGATGTGCGTTACCACGCGAATGGTGTTTTGCGTTTGACGTGTGTGCTTTACCACCTGAATGGTGTGTCTTGTGGATTGGCGCCTCTTAGTCTCAATGCCAAGTCTGTTGGCGAATTATCTGGTATTGCATAAGGACCGGAAGTAAGGGCTTGGTACTGACTATCGTCATCCTCCTTTCCGGTTAGGACCACGTCACGCAGTTCCGGAAATTCGTGAAAGGGGAGGTAGGCTTCACCATATGGTAAGCCCGCGTCCTTCCTCATGGAGGTCGTTTCAAATGAAGTTTCATGGTCTTCCCAGTGTCTGTCACATGCACAACACAGAAAATTCGAGAAAAATTTGGAGCATCCACAGCCTCTGATCCGGCATCTCCGTAGTCCGGTAGGTTGATGCTCTTCATGGGTATGTTTACACTTACACTTGGCTCGCCAGGTGCTCGGGTCATATCCCGGGCGGCGTTGGAGCCAAAATTCACCTGCTTCTTCGGGACGGGACGGGATAAAGGCGAAAGCTTTACACTCGCACCGTGACACACCACAAGGGACCATCACACTTTTTCCAGTGTAACTTGCATGATCGCTCAATACATGACCACAGAAACACTTCGAACTTTTGCAGACACGAATACAATCATGTTGAAACTCGGGACACCTCCAACCTATATACACTCCACTGTGGATGGCATCTATCGCCGCTTCGCGTTCGGGATCAAACAGCTTCTTGACTCTCGGGGCAAAATCATCGCCGTGCATAGCTCGGGCCACTGGCAATAACTCTGGCTTAGAAGCGGGTATAATTGGACGCATGGTGTAACCTTTGGGTGCTAACATAGCCCTCGATTTCGGAACTACAGCTCTTTGTGGCTTCTGCTGCTCTGTAACCTGCCGCTGAGGTGATCGCCCACCTCTCGGATTCAAATTCGGTGATTTCTGAACTGCGCTGGTTCCACTTCTTGGGTTGATACCAGAGTATCTTGAATATCGATTACCAGCTACCGAACTCCGCTCCCTCTGAATTAAAGATTTACGCTCCTTAGAAGAGCCTCTCGCCTCAAGGGTAAGATTGCTGATCGCTTTCTCGAGAGGATCGCTTGGAGAAGCGCATTTAGACTTTTTGTTTTGTTTCATTCGCGACGTTTCTGTGTACGCCATTTTGAGTGAGTTGCAACAAGGGCACGCGAGCAAGCAATCATGATGGTCAGCGCGATCGTTAGACACATCATGCCGTTTCGCTTACATGGGGAAGAAAGTCTAGTTCGGTCTCGGGGAATCCTGCTCAGTCCTGGGGGCGTGTTTAAAACACGAAATGGCGAAATGACGAAATGTCACTCCAGTTAGCCTAAACAGCGCTTCGGTTAGCCTAAATAGCTCTTCGGTTAGCCTAAATATCACTGACTTGAAGGTGGTTAGCTCTCCATAATTGTATGGGTTAACCGTATCTCACATTTTTTTAAAAGTGCTATTCCGTCATTTCGCCATTTCGTGTTTTAAACACGCCCCAGTCCTGGTGTACCGGTTCACAAAGGAATAACCATTGTTCTTTCTTTTTTAGGAGTCTGCGAATTTGTTTCATCAAGTGATATGAGAGAGAACAAAGCATAAGGCTCCAACCGCTTCGCATCCATATAATGGCGGTTGTTTTGAAACTTTGAATTCACTTCATGTAAGTAATTGCAAAGTGGTTACATTTTGCAATGCCTTACATGAAACAAAATAGAAAAAGCAAACAAAACTCTCGAGAGTGCGCAGTATTGACTGGAAATCATCTTTAATTTTATGAAAATCCAAATAAATGCTACATAGTGCCTTGAACTAGAAAGATAAACTAAATTTGGGGGGCTGTCAGTATGTCAGGCAAATAAACTAACATTTCAGGATTACTGCCTTCTTTAGGTTTTTAAGAACTTGCACCATGCATAACTAGAGTACATGTACGGATCTGGCTTGCAAATATAAAGACTGCAGGCAGGGGTAGCCTGTGTCACAGCCACCTCTCCCCGGAAAAAAATTGGAGATTTCTTTTTGGGGAGAGGCGGCTGTGATACAGGCCAAACATGGGTGAAATAAAGACTGCATGCAGACTACAGACTTTATCAAGTGCTGACCGTAAACAGATTATTCAGGCAAACCACAGTGAAAGTCTGCACTGTGGTTAGCCTGAATGTCACTTGGGTTAGCCGAAATAATACTCCTTTTAGCCTGTCAATGATGGAAATGGTAACATGATTCAGTTTAAAATTCTACAGTGTACAGTTGGCATTTTACCCCTGGTCTGCAGACTGCATTTTACCCTCAGTCTGTGTTTTGCCCCCAATTTGCAGTCTGCGGTCTACAGTCTGTGTTTTACACTGACTGCTTGCAAATTTGACTAGAATTGAACTCAGAGTTAATGTGGGCAAAGAACTGAGAATCATGGGTGCAATAAAAATCATGTGGGACTGTTTGAGTGTAGGGTAATTTCCTGTTCTATCCACAGTTTTTTTTACTGTTACTTTGGCTAGACTGAGGACTATTTTTTGTTGCACTCTGTTGTAAGGGGGTTCATAATATCAGCGTCAAACATTCGTAACACAGTTACCATATGTAGTGAAAAACAAAAAGAATACTTGTAGTCAATCCATAGCATGTTAACTTTTAATACCGGTGCCCTAACTTTTGCAAACTGATATGGCTACAGCTTGTTCAAGCTCAAATTTTCAATTTTTAAATTAAAGGTACCCATTTCATGCAGTGTCTTGACATATGGAATAAATTAATAAATGCACTGGTTCCCCTAGCTAGAGGGACTCTGCCATTTGAAAAGGTTGGGGATGCTTGTCCTCTTGATTAGGGGTATAAAACAAGGATTCTGGTCTCACTTTGAAACTCCAGTATTTTTAGCTGTGAAAGTATTATTTAGAGTGCACTCAGATATAATATTATAAACAAACACTCATTACTTCCTTTTTTACCCTTGATTTCTGCCAGTCTCGCGAGTCCAGTCTGCTAGCAAGTGCTCCCTTCCTGAACAGCAGCTGTTCATTGAGCCTATTCCGTTTTACGTGGTATCTTTTAGGGGTGAAATAAGGCTCAAGCCATGCCCCTATTGTGAGGGTGCGGTGGCCTCATGGTTAGTGCGCTCGACTCCGGAGCGAGCGCTCCGGGTTCGAGCCCTGGCCGTGGACATTGTGTTGTGTTCTTGGGCAAGACACTTCACTCTCACAGTGCCTCTCTCCACCCAGGTGTATAAATGGGTACCGGCAAATTTGATGCTGGGGGTAACCCTGCGATGGACTAGCATCCCATCCAGGGGGCAGTAGAAATACTCCTAGTCACTTCATGCTACTGAAACCGGGATAAGCTCCGGCCTGATGAGCCACTAGGCTCGTATGCAGACTTTACCTTTTTTTTACCATGCCCCTATTGGTCTTCCTTAGGGGTTTAATTCAAATTTTCTGACGAGCATTCTTGACCAATTCATATGGGAGTTGCCGCCCCTCGGGCTCCCCCTGCACCCTTGGGCCTAAGCCACTGTTGTGATCTTTGGCTGCATGGGACAAGTGTGTTCTATATATAGCATCAGGTTGAAAATAACCCTGGGAGATTATTTTCTTTCTTTCTACCTCCAGAGTTAACAGTCTACAACTGCAGTTACTATCAACCATTTCAGATGTCAGACTGAAATGTCTTGAAACTGTAGCATAGCATTGAAGAATGGACCTCAAGAAAGAGATACAAAATTTAATAGTAAGGATCAAATAAACATTCCATGGTTTTTATTGTTAATTATCTAAAAGCATAACTTTTCCTTTCTCTTTTTTCCACAGTTCTTTTAGATCATTTTTTAAGGCCTCTCCCTCAAATATATGATCAATGCTCCTAAATGACAAGTTCCACACTTGTTCTTCAGTCAGGTTAAATGTGCTGGCCATCACAGAGTACTCCTCTGACAGTGTTGTAGAAAAAACACCTTTATCATCAGTCTGTTGAAAGGATAGTTAAAACAAACTAGCGTATTTCAGTCTGCCAAGCTAAAGTTATGATGCATTGCATACCACTGCAAGTTTTTAAACTTGCAGTAATAATATTTAATAATAATGTTTAAAAAATATTTAAGAAAATGTAAAGTATTGCGTATCTACTTCATTGATAAACACAAAGTTTAGTTTGAAAGGTTGGTGGCATTAGATCTCAATGTAAAAGTTAAAATGAGTCATTTCATCAAAATCATTTCATTGTGATATTGTCTTGTATTAGATCAAAAAGGTACTAATCTATGGCCTTAAGGTGCATAATGGAATGATTTCACAAATCTTGATTCATAGATGCTAAGAATGAGAATCATTAACAGCTTATGCAAAGAACAAAGCACACACCAACTTTTTTCTGTTGTTTCAACTTTCTAAAGTGTGCACATGATGGTATATAATTTATCTCAACAGTTTTATGCACAAAATTCTTTGGCATGTGTGGAATTGCTCTATTATAGACAAGTTATAATTTTGGAGGTATAGTCTGTGGTACTTACGCAAACAATACAAGGGTGCTGTTTATTGTACCAGTAACTCATATGATGATCAGCGTATGATGGAACAGTGTTGGTCTTAACATTGGATGTCAGACACAGTTCTGTAAATCAAACATCAGAGGGTGAGTGAAACAACTGCTAAGATACAGTGATGTGAAAAAATGCCTACCATAATGTTTACATACATGCCTTGTAGGGAGAAAGCCTTCGCCATGTCATTGAAAAGAACAAGATTTGGATGTTTTGACATCATTGTTAACCTCTTGTCCAACTGGTATTATACATAATTTTGGCATACCCAAATTCACAATTAGCTAATCAGAAGTCCTGTCTACTGTCCTTATATCGTGTGATGTCAGCTTACTTGGCCGAATTTGGGCACGGTAATCATAACTTTTTTCGTACACTTTGGTGGTATATCAGGCTTGTATGGCCTCACCATAGGCACTTTGGATGAACTACATTTCACCAGAACATGGACCATACCTCGACCAAACGTGCCAGGTATGGTACCAAAGCACGCCAAAAAGGTACAATTGGGTACAAATATAGGGTATATAAAAATATTACTTCTTTATATACAAACAGGCATAATTTAGTTATATTTTACTCCTTGTACCACTTGCCTGCAATACATGTAAAAGGCTACTGTTATTATGTCCTCTAAACACATTGTATGCCTACAATGCAAGGTAATAATCATCAAATATATTCATTTGTATTTGAATGCCATGTATTTCAAACTCACCTATAGGAATAGAATGTTCCTCCACTATATCCACAAGATCGTCTGCACCGCCATTCTCAGGATGGATGCATGTTCCATGACCAATTCTATCTGGGATTAAGTTCAGCAAGACTCTTGCCTCCTCCAAGTCCGGAACCTTTCAGTTAATAATGAGGAAGCTGTTAAGAAGGTTACAGTTTTCATGCCATAGTTTTCATATATCACAATGATAGTGTAATGTTGTATCCATGACATCTGTGAGGATACACCAAACATCAGGAGAATAGGTCTGTCAGCTCCAGGTGGGTTTGAAAAGCAACCCTGCATAGATGGCACACAGCTATTTCTAGCATGACATGATGGGACAGATGAAACCTCAGGCTGTTGGGGCAGTTTTTCCACATGAGACAACTTCTGTATTTACAAGAAGTTGATTTCCTCAATTACTGCAATGTTTGAAATTATTGATGCAAAAAATTTTATTTCATACAATATATGTAGTTCTCAAACTCATTAATAATTCACCAAGCTAAAACAAAGAAAATCACAATGGTGAAGGAAGTTAATTGGATACTCGGTCTTAAGTAGCATAGACTTCGACAATTTTACTTCTCCGTTTACTCCTTAGTTTTTGTTTTGATTGAGAAGATATCTCAGACACTTGAGATAGTGTTCCATTGGCAATCCAAACACCACAAATTTCGTCAAAAATACTCTGCTGTGCGTCATATTTTCAACTCTCTTCTCAGTATCCTGATGAAACACTGTCTCTTGTGTGTGATTCATGGTTGACTCATACTTGCCTCTGCAATGTGTAAAGCAAGCTTTAGGCCATTTTCTCGTGCAAGCTTAAGTGCTGCTACAAAATCGTTGGAATCTTGAGTCTGAAAATGAAAACATTGAGGGTATCATCACAAATTAGAGCTCTAAATCTTGTCCATGAATTATTGAGCGCAACAGTAAACGTAATATTTTTGCCTGGCTCAAGAAATAAGGGATGTGTTTTGTTGTGTGCTTGGCATTTTCCACCTCCTACATGAGATGTCCGGTTAAATTGAAGCACCAAGTCACCAATCTAACGCTAGTAATGCCCAAATCTCTACAACTCTTGTCAAGTGGTTTTAACTAATAGCAAAACAATACAGTAATTAATAACTAAAGACATTTGAGACAATTAAGGAATCCATTCGTGGACACTTCAACTTTAATTCAAAGAGAGGTGAACATGTTTAAATAGACCAATTTTGATATATTAAAATTCAGCCTAATACAATAGACATTACCATGAGGCTCTGGGGGATAAACCCCACAAACTCTGTAGTTATTCCCCAAAACCTCGTACTGAGAACTACTGTTTTAGGCTGAATTTTAATATATCGAAATTGGTCTATTCCCAGACCCTGTCAAACATGTCAATCTTTGTTAAAGTTTAAAGAATTCTTTTTAGATTTGTATTTCAGTGTACAAAGAACAGTGTCCAGGCTGAATATTGAAAGTTTTCTTTCCTATCAAATTGGATAATGAGATTATACAGAGCTCAATAGAACATTCTAAAGTATTTGGGGGAAAAGTACAGGATTATTACAAAGATGGAGGTGGATTACATTTCATTGAGTTTAATTTTGTGACAGGATTTCAGGAAAACAAAATTGAAGGGTTGCATGGAGAAAGACCTTAAGTGACATCTGATAGACTGGAAGATTCTCCTAGCAAATTGCTTTCCCCTTTCTGCTATGAAAAAAGGAGAATTTGGCATGAGATCAAGAGTAATAATAATAATATTTATTATTTGTATTGCGCCTTTTCTATAAAATATTCAAAAGCGCATCACAATAATAATAAATAACTAAAATTAACAATCTTCCTTATATCCTAAAAATATTAAAATCCAAATGAGTAATAGATAATTACAAATATGTATAGATAAAAATATACTAAGATAACTGGAATGATTCCTTAAATAAAAATGTCTTAATTAAAGTCTTAAAAGATTCTAGATTCGTTGTATCGCGTGCGGACCGCGGCAGCTTATTCCATAGGAAAGGAGCAGGCTTTTTTCCACACACCCAGTCAGTCAGTGACGTAAGGCTTTTTTCCACACACCCCTTCAGTTGTCATTCTGGTGAAATTTTGCACCTTTCTTTGCTTCCACCACTTTTAGAGTTTTTTCTTTCTACTGTGAGATAATGAAGCAAGTTTCATGCTCATGGCTACTATGTACTTATTAAAACATGACAGATCATATCAGCTGGAACACTGTGATGTTAACAGTGATTGGTTACTTACCGAAGGATCACCACTCAAGTCAAGACCCACTACAATCCCTTTAGCTTTTTCTTTGTATTGAATGGCCAGATGCACAGTATCCAGGGCATCATCTGGGCCAAGCTTGCGATTTATAGCAAGTATAAACCTTCCAGGGAAGCAGATAAACAGTAACAGCAAAATTGATCAAGACATTCTATCAAAGATATGGGCTCCTGACAGACACACTACAGTCAGTGACGTCTTACAGATTTCTTTTTGAGCAAACCCTAAAGTCAGAGGAGCAAAGGATAAAGAAGGAAGGGATTGACTCACCATCTGGTTTTAATTAGTTAAGCTTGCAAGTCATTGCATTAAAGGTGCTAATGGTTGATTGTTGTTGTTCTTTGATACCCCTTCGGCAAGGCCAAGTAATAAGTAAGAATATTCTGGAATCATGAACATCAAAAGCCCATTGTAATCTAGTATGTGGTGTGTCTGCTAAGAAACCAGACACACCTAGGGGTTCTAATGATCCTTCAAAAATTATACATCTTGCAGAATTTAAACCAAACTTCATTTATTTATTACCCCATCTTAATTTTCTCACAATGCCTTCTTAGACTTTTAATTTCTCTTAGAAGTAGCTGTTCTTCTTTTTTTTCTGTGGTGGTCTGCTCAGCATGGGGACTCTGTCTCTTTCGCAGACCCTCCTTATGGCTTTTTATTCTGTGTATTCTTAACCTCCTTTTTTAGCCATTAAATTGTAATAAAAAAATAAATAAGTGTAAGAGAGTAGCAGCCTCACAGAAAAGATAGTGATCTTGCAACCTTGCAAATTTTTGCTATAAAGTGCATAGTTACCTCACAGTTATATTAGGAGCTGTCTTTTTAGCCTCCTCGATAGCGGCTAACACTGCATCTACATACAACTGCTTTGTCATCCCTGTAAGAGAAAAAGATTGACGTGCAACTCACTACATGTAAGTTATCCACATGAGTTAGATGTAATTTTTTAATAACAAATCTAGAATGATGTAAATTAAAATTGTACTGGGAGCTAATAAGAAAACCAACTGGTAAATTTACATTCCAGCCCAAACTTTAATTCTACTATTAACTAGATTTAACCAGATTATCAGGGCTCAAATTAATGGTCACCAGACAATGTCCGGCCAAGATGACTATTTGTCCGGACAAAATTTGGGTTTGGCGGTCATTTTGACCGGTCAAGTACGCGGTTTCCAAATAATTCACTAGAAAAAAAATTTCCTTTATTTCTGGAAAATATAAACAGTGAAATAATAAAATAGTCAGCGGCTTGTAGTTACAAAATAGGAGAATACAGATGAGATGGTTATGATCGTGGGCTTCGTCACAGTGAATGCTGTGGCGTCTTAGCGGCTTGCTAAAATAACACAGGAAACATCAACCTCTGTAAATACGCTAAACAGACTAGACAACAATGAACATCACATCAATCAACGTCGCAGTTACAGATTTAATTGTCCTCGTTAGCGTTTCTTCAGTTTATTTCCTACATGCTGACCGAGCATGTTGAGCGGCGGAAGGCAGCGATCTTTCGCTTGTAGCACGAGCCTATGCAGCCCTATTAGTGTTTGGTAGAAACTTGACGTGTTTACAACCAAAATCGCATTTAGCGTAAGTGGTAAGTTAATATATATACAATTATGTGCAGGGTAACTACGATAAAATGAGCATTTCTAATAAAATAATATAGCGCGTTTTTATTGTTGTTAACCCAGGCAAGTTTCATGTCGAGTAGAATTAATGCAGTCTGTGGAAATGAAAATCAAACACATTTAAGTGATACTTTTAGCGATTACAACTTTTATCCTCTTTAACAACACATTTTTGTGCATATGAGGCGATATTTTTGGCTTAATAAGGAAATTCTTCAAAATAAGCATTTTCAATATTTTGACCGGTCAAAAACGAGACATGACCGAGCTAAAATTGGTTTGGCCGGTCAACATGACCGGCCACCGTTCAAAAATTATTTTGAGCCCTGGTTTATGTACCGTCTCAAGCTGTAAACTTAATTAATCAATTATATCAATGAGCTTGATTTAAAGAATTTATATTCTTACCAGACTTCCCTGGCAAACAAACCGAATAACAATTAATTCTATCAGATGTTAATTTCACCCAAATAGAGAATTTTTCAAACAATTGGAAATTTGTCAACACGACAAGAATGCAAGGAGCTGTCAAGAGCACTGGGGAAGATTCACAATAATGTTATTAGTGACCTGTGCATTTTCCCACCTCTTAAGGTCTCTACTCACTCACACATGGGTATTTTAAATTGTTTTAATCTAAAACTTTTACCTAAATCTTCTTCCCTGACACTTCAAATGGTAGACATAGATTTATACTAACTTCATAAATAACCTGCTACTAAACACCTATGTTGGGTTGGTGAGGTGGGAATATATTTAACTCAGTCATATAGTTAGCCTACATATCAATTTTGCATAGTCCTTGCTGTACTTGGTGTGATAGGCCATGATCTTGACCCATGGTCCTCCCACACACTCGGACAAGGCTGACTCATAATTTTATCTGATGGTAACTTGTGAAAGTCAATTTCATTCATATACCTGTTTCTGGATTAGCTCTTGGAGTACTCCTCAGCTCCAAATATTTTACATTATCTTGTTCAAAGTCTTCAATGACACTTTTTGTAACCTTGAAGATATAATCAATACAGGTGTGAAATATATTGACCAGTGCTCCATAACAAGAAAAGTACAGTCAAACCCCTATTAAACAGCCACCTATTAAATAGCTACCCTATTAGGGAGCCAGTAATCAAAGTCCCAATGAAGGCTTTTCTATTGTGTTTACCTCTATTAAAGTAGCCAGCCCCCTTTAAGTGGCCACTATCCATTTCTCCAAGGGTGGCTGTTAACAGGGGTTGAACAATACACAAATAATTTACGTCTCATAAGAGACTTAGAGTCCAGTGATTTCTTTCTCCAAATCCTAACTTTGAACTGTTTTTCATGTGTTAGAAAGAATTACTTTGCACATTGTTTGCACTCCACTCATGGGAGATAGATGATAAATTGCTTTAATAATAATAACTTCATTTAAAAAGTGAGTACCGGGTATATACAAAGCTCTATATCGCTTTACAGTCATGGAAGTAAAACTAAATATAGTAATTTAAACTGAACTAAGTATAAACTTAAAGATAGAAATAATTATCTAAAAGCAATTCTAAAAAGACGAGTTTTTAAACGCGACTGAAACACGGCAACCAATGGCCTTAATCTAATTTCAAGAGGCAGATCATTCCATAGTTTGGGGGTGGAAATTTTTCAAAGTCAGAGTGTATAGAGTGTAAACTGAATAATGTTTATACCCTTACCAAGAACACTGCATCAGTGTCATCTACAAGCTGGTATATAATACCAAACATTGTCAAACACCTGCACACAAGAGAAAGTGTTACAGATTACACAGCTTGAATGTTGTACAATCTGTACACCATGGTGTGTGTACATTTTCACACTATACTTTACAGATGACTGTTACTTTTGATGGGATAGTCCTTGATTTAATTATTGATTGATTGATTGATTGATTGCCTGATTGAATGAATGACTGGAACAATATGGATGGATGGGGGAAGGAAGGAAGAAAGGATACAGGGATGGATGGAAGGAATGAATAGATGAATGAATTGTGGATGAAATAAAAGGCAAAACAGAGGAGGGGTTATAATGGATAACATATTGATTTAAACAACATCCATAAGAAAACAATAAGGATAGGGATAACATAAGTTCTTAAGGAAGGTATCTACTTTTGGAGTTAAAATTTGTGTTTGTCACTGACTCTTGTTAACGTTAAAAACAACGTTAATGAAACTTCAAGACGTTTCGACCAAACAACTTTGGCCTTCATCGGTTTTTTAAAGCCAACTGAGTAACGGCTTTCTAACGGTTCACAGTTCTGCGCGTGCTACGCCAGCAAAAACATAACTTAGAGAACTAACGAACGCTGCCATCCTGGCAAGGCATAGTTTACACCCTTAATTTGATGTTATGACATGGAAGTGGCAAGCCTATTCAACATGTGACTAGTTTCTGTTTGTGAGGGAACTATCAGACAGACATCCTCGGTGTAAGAACCAGTGACACTCACCAGTGGAAAAAAAAACAAAGAAGACAACATAATTGACCCTAACCCTAACAATAGCTACAAAACAAAGAAAAACTTCAAGTTTTTACACCGAGGTAAACCCGTATTTTGGCTAAACCAGAGGAGAACATTCAGAGACGCTGAAGGCACTGCTGTGACGATTTTAAAATTAAGAACATATTACCATTTACCATGTAGTGTAAAAAATCTTAATAAAGGCGAATTCTAAGGAAATCTGTGATGAAATATATTTTCCTTCTTTTTTCAGAAAAATTAAAGCTGATGTCAGCATTATTTTGTTTGAGATTCAAGGCGAACTATCTCGGGAAAATACATGGCCACCCCCAGCTTTCTTTGTAGATCCCAATAGTCCCTGCTAAGATTTACTTTTTCCACACGGTCCTATAAATCTGGAGATTTGTATGCAAGACCATTGTATTGCATAATAAGCTCCGTCCTTAATTTATTTTCAAAAGGTACTTACTCGTCTAAATCTCTCTTGTCTCCTTTCTGAATTGTTGTTTGCCATTTAGACACTAAGCAGTTTTCTTTTACTTGATCAGACTTTCGCTTGATGAGCTTCTCGATCGTCTCGGCGCTTATAGATCCGTTGATATGAGCATGAAGTTCCTGAAAGTTGACAAGTCATGTAAACGTAAAGACCGCAAAGAGAAATATCATGTGGTCATCTCCGTGAAAAATCTTTTTTTCGCTCTTTTCGAAATGTTAAACAATACCACTCGAAAAGGTTTCTTAAGATTCTTACAATTTTCGGAACTTTTTTGAAGAAATTGAAAGGTATTCTGCCCTCAGCAAATTTGCTTGCAGTGTAAGCCATGTTGGAAAGAAGAGTGAGGTGGCCGTGAGCGACCTGGGCCATCTGAGATTCGATCTTATGTTCGATCTGATTGGAGGTTGCGCGCTTCCCGCCAAAACTTCGCGCGCAGCTCCAGAACAGTCACAAGTTTTGGTGATAATTTGTCTTCATTTTTTCCTTCCATATAAAGCTGCAATGGGAAACGAATCCTCAGCACCGATTCACTATGGAACAAAGCTGCTAAATGATATAAGTATCGCATGGAAAAAGGTAGAAATGGACGCCAAATTACCATCTCGAGACGGACATTGTGCCGCCGCCATGGCGAACAAACTGTACGTATTTGGCGGAGTTCGTTGGCTTTCTGATATCGGCGAAGCAGCAGAATGCAACGAGATCCTTGTTTTCGACACTGGTAAGCATTTGCGACATCGAAGTTCGTAATCATGTTAAAAATGATTTGGAATCGCGATTTACTGTCGGAAGGGAAACGAAACTGCGTTTGTATGATCGACAGAGCAGACATCGCATGGTCAATTGCAAATATAAGCAGAAATAAGTTAAACTTAGTAATAGTAATTAGACCGAGTGGAGTACAATTCAGGGAGTAATCGCGCGAGTAATTTCAAAATCGGACGAGCGCGAAGCGCGAGGCCGATTTGAAATTACGAGCACGATTATTCACTGAATTGTACGACACGAAGTCTAATTACTAATTAATCGTATCTAAAAAATGTCTTTTGAGAACTTCTTTTGAGAGAAAACGTCTGTAGCGCTTTTCCTAAGTTTTGAAAACTGCAGAAAACTTTGCTAAGGAAACCATTAAAGCGAGTGTAACTAACATGAAAATTACGTGGGTATCCAATTACAGGTGTCCGATTACAAAAAGTTCAAATCGGACACCTGTAATTGGACACCCACGTCATCACGCACTGATTACGTGACAAATAGGCGCGCAGAGAACCAATCATGATCGAGAAATTTGTTATAGATACGATTAAGTAAATAATTAAGCTTATTTTAATCTTAACATATGAAGTTTTTATAAATAAGCCTAAATAATAATAAGGGTTATCATAAGTTTATCTTTCTGGAAGCGTGACGAAAATCAAATGTTGCCTTCTTATGAAAGCTCTATTTAGGAATGGAAATATTGTCTTTAGCTAGTAATGGAATCGCGGCGTGCCCAATATTGATGAAATTCGACCATTGATTGCCAATCGAAAACTAGTGGGAACTCTGGTCCTTGTATAGTACCTGAGCTGTATTAGAGGGTGTATTCTGAATTCTATATATGTTCACCTTTCTTATTTAAATTCTTTTAGACAGAAGCAGGAAACTGAATAGATACATCAAGGCTCCTTCCAACTTGCCTTGCAGGCCTTCCCTATACCGACCCTGCACCCTTGCATGTGTAAGGTGAACACACATTTCATGAAATTTCTGTTTATTTTGCCTAGATTCTCACACATTGAACAAGATTGTAACTGGAGGTCAAGTACCATCATCAAGATCCTCTGCTGCTATGGCTGGAGTTGGAAGAAAACTATATGTTTTTGGAGGACTAAGCAGAGATAGTGGATGGCTCAATGATCTTCATGTCTTTGATACTGGTATGATATTGAAAATTTCTGTAGTCCTCAAGTGAGATCCATTGATTTTGAAGGTCTTAAATGTCTGTGAACCCCCCCCCCAAAAAAAAAAAAAAAAAAAACATTGAAATTCCACCCTTTATTTAATATCTCCCATTATTCTTTCATTGCATCAGAAACAAAGCAATGGCAAAATGTGGCATATAAAGGTATGCCTCCATCTCCACGTGACAAGCTAACATGTGTTACTATGGGAACCAAGGTTTTCTTCTTCGGTGGCTTTGGACCTTTGGAAGATACTGAGACTGACACTAGTGAGCCAGATCAAGCACAGTTTGGATGGTTTAATGATCTCTTTAGTTTTGATACAGGTACACACACGCTAGCACTTACCATTCAGTGCATAGAAGATATTAACTAACATTGCATAAGCTTAAAAATGTGCCCAGGGTCACCTACAAACCAAAAGTTCCCAATCTTGAGGATCGGAGAAAGAAGATGGCTAGTCGATTACATGTAACTTAGTTCTTTGTAACAAAGTGACTAAGGTCAGTTATTTCTACGTCATCTAATAGGATGCTAGTCCCACTGGTAGCAGGGTTGTCAAACTAAGCCGGCAACCGGTGCATTTCACCGGCTATTTTGAATATTGCGCCAGTTACTCCAAATGTTAGTACAGCTGTAGGTCAGTTCTGAGAGTGATATTGGAGAAATAAAATGGAAATAGCCACCTACTCTTCGGATGAAACCTGCTACTCAAAAACCTACTGACATCCCTGTGGTAGGCAAAATGGTTCTCATAGTTTGTCCGTTCGCCTGGGGCACAGTCCTTAATGGAACTTCAGCTGTAGGTAAATCTTAGTTCTAAGGGGTAGATAACTGAAAGGGGTTAGAAGTGTACTCATTCACCAGTCACTCACAAAACTGGCATAAATGTAACATTTAAGTCTGATTTAACTATTTGTTGTTAAAACATTTCCAGAGAGCTGCACATGGGAAAAACTGACTCCTTCATTTACTGGATGCCCAACACCTAGAGCAGCTCATGGAATGTGTGTTGTTGGATCAAAACTTGTTATCTTTGGAGGCAGAGACAGTGTTGGCAGGAAGAATGACCTCTATGTGTTGAATATGGGTAAGTTTTTGTTTATTTTGTGTTGATTAATATCATTGTAAGTGAAGGTATGTCACTTACATTTTAATGCCCAGTAGAACCAATAGACATGGATAGTACACTGTATGTAGGTAGCAGGCATGTCACAGCATGGCGCAGCAGTGAGAGTACTCGCCTCACACCATTGTGGCGTAGGTGTGATTCCAGCCCAGTGCCATATGTGGGTTGAGTTTGTTGTTGGTTCTCTCCTTGCTGCAAGGGTTTTTCTCCAGCTTCTCCGGTTTTCCTCCCTACAAAAACACACAATTCAATTCCAATTTTTTTAAATTTGACCAGGATAGAGGACACGCATGAAAACCAGCAAAGGCTGATGTGGCTTCCTCTATAAATATTTTATTTTTTTTATTTAACGTATCAGAGTATCTAAACACAGTACTGTTAAAACAAAGTTCTAAATTATACAGAATTACTGCTGGAGTAAGCAGGGTAGTTTGTCATTTATTTGTGAATCAGACAAATAGCCCAGTAAAGTAGCTGGCTGTGATGATGTGATAGATGGTGAATTTTGCCAGGAACCATTTTGGCTACTACCTTGAAACAATAACAACATACTATTCATTCTCAGAAACTATGGAGTGGATTTCAACACAAACCACAGGACGACAACCAGAGCCTCGTTCATTTCACACCTGCACTGCTGTGGGCAACAGAGTGGTAGTGTTTGGAGGGAGAAGCCCGGAGAATGCACATTTTGATAATCTTCATATATTTGATACAGGTGATTAAACGGCAGCTATTTAATAGGTTGTTTTATAGGCATATGAAAGTATATAGCCAAATTGGGAGATTTGTTTCTTCTGGGTATTAGTTGTCTTGCTCCTCACAGTGCACAAAACTGGTGGAATGTTTACTAGGAGAAGGCCAACTAGTCCTCTTGATCTACTCTTTGCAAATATCTCCACTTTTAAAACAAGCATTCATCCTTTTTTACATATAACATTAGTTTCATTGTGCACATTGACAGACTAATCATATGCACTTCACTTTGGTATCAACTGAGCAGGACTTACTAGAATTTTCATTACATGTTCATCTCCTTTTTTTTTTTTCCTATTTTTAATTGCTATATATGTTAAGGAGGTGGACTAGAAAGGGATAACCTCTTCTACCTCCCTTCACAATTTCTCATGTATTTTTGTCGTCAATGTATTGTTGTCATCTTTGTTTGTTCTCTGTGGGTGATTGATTGTGAATAAACTATTATTAAGTTACTATGTTGTAAGTTACTTCCAGCCAAAGCTCTAGTCTTCCTCAATTTTAATATGATACTGGCAATTAAATGTCATAAATGCCTATTTCCAGGCAAAACCCTCAATTTGGGATGCAAACTAAATTCCCTTCCACTTCTAGACCTAGAGACAATGACTCTAATCTCCAAAATAGTATCCACTGTAGGCAGATAACCAACCTTTGGTTAACCTTTTCTTATCATAAAAACCTAAAAACCAATTGTTTGAAAAACAAAATCACTAAAAACCACAACAGATATCAAAACTAAACAATCTAACAGGTAAGGTATCTTTCATTAGTGGCTGGGGATTTTCTCCATTTACTTCAAGTAGAGGCCCTCCAACTTTTGTAGAAGGCATTGGAGACTGAAAACAAATACAGTGCAGCACTGTCTAGTACATTAATGATTGATATACATGTACTTACTTGGCACAATATTTCTTTAAAAAACATATCACAATAAGCTTGCATGTTACAGTTGTCATGACAATGAGGTGGTGTGGTTATGTTTTTGTGTTCAGAATTAAATGTTTGAAAATGAGCCTATGATATTGGAGAGAGCAACAACAGTTTGTGAAAGTACACACAGTTTTGGATACATCGACAAATGTGGGATATTACATGTACACTGTGTCATGTGCTTTTAGTCAACGTTTCCATTTTGTTTTTTAATTTTGTTTTTTATTTTGTTATGAAAAAAACAAACAAATAATGCACAACAAGATACCTCTCCGAAATGTCATTACCATTGTTATAATTTTTAAGTAAATATATTTACTGTTTTTCTTTTATAATTTTTTTTTATCATAGACATTTTACAGTAATTTATTATTATCAATGTCCTTTAGTGTATTCTGCCCTAAAACAATAACTGTTTCTATCACTAACTTTGTAGACACAAACGAGTGGCTTCAGCCATTATCATCTGGGGAAAAACCATCTGCCAGGGGGGTGCACACAGCAACACTGGTTGGAGACCAGTTCATATTGTATGGAGGTTCTTCTGATTTTGATGAAGAAACTATGCAATGTCAGGAGTATTATGGTGATATCCATCTCCTAGGAAAAGGTAAGTTTGTGTTTCTTGCAGCATATAACAGTTTAAGTTTTAAATAAATATACTTCAGTGCTTTCAATAAGGGTCCCCCTGTGCAACACCAGGAGCCGATTACCCGGAGCCTCCATATGTGCTGTACCCTTGAGTCAACCCTTTCCGACGAAGAATTATTTTTAGAACAGGCTTTCCCGCGAAAATACATTGTTTCCGAGAACGTCCGCATATTGCACGCTTTCCGCCATTGTTGTCAAAGGGTTCTTCAGAGCACGAAAAAGCATATGTAAATGAGCATTACTAAGCTGCGCTCTGATTGGTTATTACGGACAACGCATTAGGGCGTGACAAATTTTCCGCGGGAAAGCCTGTTCTAAAAATAATTCTTCGTCGGAAAGGGTTGACTCCAAGGGCTTGTATGGGAGATGGAGGCTCCGGGTAATGAGCTCCTGGCAACACCCATTAAAGAGTATTACAGAGGCACATAACTTCCACTAAGGGGCCAAGTGTTGACAACTGCTAACATATTTAACAATTCATAACAATACAATTAATATATTTTAAATTTTTAGCACTTATTTGTATTTGTAATGGAGACTTTGGCATAACCTTTTTGATATTATTTTATTTTAGAGTGTTTTTTTTTTACATAGGATCTGCTTCTTTGAACTCCCTTTCAGGGTGTGTTTTTTTTATTTTATTTTAGTTTTAACCTCTGAATAAAGTCCTGTATGTCCTTTTAATACCTGCCAGAGCTCAAACAGGTGTGGGGTTTGTTGAAAGCACGTATTGAACACAGTTCATTTGCTCAATATTATCTCTGTAGAACAACTCTTGTCAGGGACATCTCAAGGACCAGATCCCACTGATATTTCACCTGTCTCTGCAAAAGGACTGCACTTGGCCAGTGGAGCAGCTGATGTTCAAGACTGCAGCACCATTGAGGAGGAAGAGAGTAGTGAATATGAGGAATCATCAGATGAACAGCAGTGATAAATGAAATTATCTTTATTGGCACAGTGCAAAATCCCTGTTGTCCATCTCTCTGCCTCGGCTAGTTTTCAATGCACTTGTTTCATTGCTTCATTTCATCATTTCTGTGACTGGATCATGTGAAGAGGAATGAGACTAGGAGTCAGACCAGGAATAGCAGGGGGAGGGGGAGAAAGTAAAAGTCAGGGAACACAAGAGGTGTCATCACAGACTGTGCTTTTATCTCCCTCTACCTCCATCCTGCAATTTTTTGACTAGCACCAATTTTGCTTACTCCTCTACAGCTGGCCAAATTATTTTATTTCAGAAATTTTGCTTAGTAGATTGGTAATGAGTATACTCCAGGCAGTCTCTTGGCTTGTTTTTTGGCTTTTATGTATAAACCTTCTGGGTGATGTAAGGAAACAAGAGAAAACTGACTGACGGACTGGCGCAGACAGACTGACTGGCTTATAAAAGTAACTGTTTTTCCCCATACATTGTGTTTGTACAAACAGGCAGAACGATCGGATCTCTCATGTAACCAATTCAACAATACATGTTGTGTACATATGTTGCAGGTCAAAATGAAATTCAGGTTAAAATGATTTTAACCTAGTTTGATCCTCAATTTCCTTTGTCTTCTAACCCTAGTTATTCATGATCTATGAATAATTAGGATTAAGAGACAAAGGAATTTCATTTCAACCTGAATTTCATTTTGACCTGCAACGTATAGATACTAGCTGTGTATAGTGAACATTTTGTCAGGCCTTGCTACCAGTTGTTGGATGTTTTTAGAGAAATATATTTGACTTTTCAGGCTCAGATAAACCATATCTTATAGATTTATAATTGACCAATCACCAAAAACAATATCTCTCAGTCGGCGTGTCGGGTATGTTATGGACGGGTAGATGGGTAATTTGACACTTTTGTTTTTCATATGGGAGTAAATCGTTTGCACAAGAAGTTTGCTATTTTTAGTTATAAATGGTAACTTGACACTTTCATATGGAAGTAAATTCAATTAAAGCTTACAAGTTGTCGGCTATTGTTTCCAGGATATTAAACAAAAAAGAAGCTTTCATTTCTAAACTGTTTTTGCGTCTCTGCAGTAGCAGATTTGATGACATTCATTTCAGTCCGATATTTTAAGGAAAAAGAATGAGAACTGTTCAAATGTTCTTTGAAGACTGCATGGCGTCAAATTAAAGTGCAATTTAATTAAATCAGACTTTCAATGAATCAGATCACTGCAGTTTGTTCAGTCAAACATTTTATGGCTTACTAATTAGTTATCTTACCATGCATATCATAAATTCCCAGTTTCTCTCTTGCTGTACATCGCAACCTAAAAGACTTGTCAAATTAACCAAATCATTACTGTGAACAGCTCCATGAATGCTCCTATCTTCAAGACTTCATAAAAATAACTCTTGCACGCCGTGCGTGCCTATGTTTGAATTACCCCAACGTCGGGAGTGATGGGCACCTGTCCTACGTCCGTTCAACAAATATCATCTGCATGTATTGTTTTCAAGCCACAGTAGTGTGTTTGCGAGGGTCAGATAAACAGGGAAACACATTATTTCACTAATTTCCCAAGTTAGTGGCATTACAACTTGACAAATTGTAAATTTATGACCGACAAGAAACCAAGATTTTGGACCTTGAGTTAAAATACTGTACACACATGAAACAAACACACTGCTAAGATTATTTCTTATCAAGGTTTCTATCCGTTGAGATTCTGCAAGGGAGTGGAGTGAACCGGGCAGGGGATCTGGGACCTACTGTACCAGAGCTATCAATTGCATTCTACAGTATCTGAGATTGTCTTACTAGTTTATTGTAAACGGTCACCAAAGTTGATGAGTACTCCATGTCGTTGATCTCTGTTTCTGTTTAGTTTCTGTTTTATTGATATATTTTGATAGTGTTACATGCAGTCTGCATATTAAAATATGCATTTTTTTAAGAAAAATAATATTGCACCTCTGAAAAAAAAACAGGTGTCATGTTATACCCCCACCTCGCTACAACGGCTACTTTTTTCTGTCCTCAAAGTCGCCTTTGTGGAGAGGTTTGACTGTATGGAGCTTAAAATCTGGTGGTTTCATTTTTGTCTAGGGTGAAAAGTGTTTCTTTGTAGGGTAGGTGCAGAAGATGTATAGAGGATATTACATGACCGCGCGTGGATATGAATTTTATCTTCGAGTGTTCAACTCGATATCTCACGAGTGAGCGCAGCGAACGAGTGAGATATCGAGTCGAACACGAGAGGATAAAATTCATATCCACAAGCGGGCATGTAATATTCTGTTTATTATATAAACACCGGATAAACTCCTGTGAAAAAGGCGCGATTTATTATGTAGCCATAACAAGGGTGATCTCTTCACGTGTGAAGATATGAAGTTTTCGCGGGAAAGCTCACTTGGTATTTCACTGGTGTTTATATAATAAACTTATTTACTTTAATTGGTTTCTTGAAACATACCTGTACATTTCCCACAGACTGACTGGATATTAATATAACGACATGATGGGAAACTGAAAACTTGTAAACCAGGCAGGAATCCCCCCAAAAAATCTTGATTGAAGGGAGTGTAGAATTTGGGTTCTTCCTGCCACCATCCCCTTGAATTAACTTCCCCATTACCCTCCTGGAACATTTCTCATCATATGTTTATTAATCAATAGTGAGACTGTAAATACTCTAATTATAGGAACAGATATATTTCTGGAACACATTTTTCCCTTTTTTTCAATTTGCACGCCTTCCGTGCCTATGTTTATGTTGAAAAATAGCCGGCACAGACGTATTCATCCTTGTTGCCACCCAATTCAGATCATGTGATGATTCATTTGGGAGGTTTGCACATACTCTCATGCATTCAGTTGCGCATAGCAAATTGCTCAATAGACCACTTTTGAGATATTAAAATTCAGGTTGATAGTGAGGCCTGGCACTAACTAAAGGAATTAATAAACACGATTGTTTGTGTCCTCTAAGCCTCACTGCCAAGCTGAATTTTAATATATCGAAAACGGTCTATATACCATTTCCGAGTTACCTAAAAAGCGAGGATGAGCACCAAGACTCGCTTTGAGAAAGAGGCTAAAGGTAATTCGGAACCTCCCAAATGAATCATCACATGATCTGAATTGGGTGGCAACAAGGATGTAAACACATTAGGCAAATACGTCTATTGATTTACCCCATGCCCAAGGCTCTTGATGAGCGTTTTTTATATCCGAGACAATCTGTCAAGAGGCAAGAGAAAACTGAAATGCTTTTTAATAAAACAAGTTTCCTGGGAGACAATTGCAAACAGTTTTACTCAGTGATCTCGCGGCTAGATGAGGAAAGTTTGTGAGCTAGAAGATTAAAAAGAATTGTGAACAATGCTGGATTGGATTTATTGAAATGTAAATTATACACCCAATGAAAAAAGGGTGTCTCCTTACGTATCAAAGAGTTCAGTTCTTATCAGAGATGCCAAAAACAAAATATATTTCTTTCAAATAAGTTAACCTTTTCAGCCTGTAATAATTGTACAAAATTAATTCCTGGAGACTATTTTAGGTACGCAGCTTATTTTAGTGTTCAATAAAAAAAGTCGTCAGCTCTTTTGATGGGGACCGGATCAACTCGGATTGCTGATTTGAATAAGAATAGCACCTTTTCAAGAACGAGGCATACAACAATATTGTTGCTATTTCATTCAAATCAGCGATCCGAGTTGATCCGGTCCGACTTTTGTACCTGCCTCTTTTGATGGGTATAGGTGTAACATAAGAGCATTAAAACTTTTCACAAATACGAAGATAGCTTGTGACAGCAGTTGTCTGAAATCTGATCTCTCCCGAGAGTCAAATTTAACATT
The DNA here is from genome assembly GCA_964020085.1 of Micromussa lordhowensis. Lineage (NCBI taxonomy): Eukaryota > Metazoa > Cnidaria > Anthozoa > Scleractinia > Lobophylliidae > Micromussa > Micromussa lordhowensis. The sequence continues at coordinate 25,186,259 of OZ026597.1, read as the reverse complement.
TTTGTCGAAAAATAGTTATAAGTGTTCAATATTTTCAATCACATTATTGATGCATTAATTTGAAGCATTAAAAAGTGTACGTGTTATTCAAAAACTGCAAACCCACGCTCATTCACGTTGAAATACTTGATATTATTCTACAGCTGTTTTCAAATGATATCATGCTCAAAGTATCTATGAATTTTAAAATATTGTAATTTTCCATTAATTGTGAGCTGTCAATGTAAACTATTCAAACCCTCGTGTGTTTTCGCTTTTTATAAATATTTTAGTCACAAATTCTAAAATGAAAATATAGTCACAATCATGTTTTTCCTGGCGATTTTCCAAACTCGTAAAAATGACAAAACTACTTTATTTTTGTAACTTTTCGATGTGGTCGCAATTGATAAGAGTTATATCCAACGTTTAAAGTTTGTAAGAAATTCTGTACATTAAATTCACCGCAAAAAAAGAAGACACCATAGACTATGGAGATGTCTAGTCAACGCTATTTTTAGCTCGTTAGAAGAAACGCTTCTCTGATTGGCTACCCAATTGAGATTGTCCAATCACAAGGGGTGTTAGTATTCGAAACCTGCTTCGTCCGTATATGGTGAATAATTATGATCATGCGCGCCAAATGAAAACATCACTTCCGAACTAGAGGAGGTTCCGGTTCCTTCTAAATACTTCAGGTCTTTACTGAGAATGTATCCAGCTTCCTTTTCGTCTTAATCTTTTCTGAAGAACTTCCTTGAAAATAAGCCGAAAAAATGGTGAGTTTTGGTGTTCTAGAATGTTTGATCACGGGTGGCTAAAGTTTTGTAACAGCGACACAACGGAATTTTGTATTTTCCAGCCTTCGAACTACCATTGGCAGAGTAAGGGCAATGTTAAAGCGAGTGGGGTGGAAGATATGGTTCTTCTGCCGAAGATCCAAGAAGCGGCGATTGTAGAGAACCTAAAGAAACGTTATATGGACGACCTCATTTTCGTATCCTTTACTTCTTGAGTGAAGAATGCCTTATGCACAGCTACTTTGGTGTAGTTAAGCTTACTAAATTCTTAATTCCACCGTACACTAAGTGGACAAGTTAGATATTTTATAAAATTAAATTGAACTTAAGGCTACTCTTTTTCTTTCGCTAATAGGAACTTAGAACCTCCTACATAAATTTTACCATGATCGTAAATTACAGAAAATGAGATTAAATTATGGTGGTTTTGTAATTAAAGCTACAGCTCGCCTCTTTCGTCAACTAAAGCAAACGAAAACCACATATCAGCTGCATGTTTAGTTTCCTCTAACGCCCAAAACGAGCCTCTTCTCATATCTCGAATTGAATTTATGTATTTTGTATTAAACATCGGCTTAATCCTCCATAAAATATTATTTCCGTCCATTAAAGTTGTGCTTCACTCAGTGGGGCGTCGTTTTGAAGATTTGGAAATCTTTCTCAAGACACAGGTTGTACAATCCATTAGCGTACTCGTTCAATCGTAGCCATCTTTGTGCATTGAATAAGTTTCTAGATTTTATAGGACTGGCGAAGATATCTGATTCTGCCGAAGGATTTATACATAACGGGTTGAAGTAGAATCTAAAGGGGGCTTAGATGCATCCACATTGATGCAAAACTCATAAGTATGAAATAATAAAAAAAATATATTGTTTGTTGTTAAATTGATGGTTGTTTATCTAGAATGACATTTATAGCAAAATTCCCTCGCAAGGAATTTACTTGAATATACACGTGATATTCATTCATTTTGGTTTGTGTAAAATTTAGTTAAAGGTCTATCAGGTTTATTTTTAACTTCCCACTGTTGTAGTGTTATAATGCTGATGTTTTGCTTGAGCAGTCAACTGTAACGAGGTTGCCTAGGCTTGCCTACAGGATGCTTCCTGATTTGAGCATAGCACTTTGATTGACAAATTCCTTTGGGACTATTTCTGTGACATACCACTGGATTGAAATAAAATATTATGATACATGCTTATGTCATTAATATTAGTGGTCAAAGAGTGGGCTCAAAACAATGTCTGATTGTATTATAAGTGAATTACTGGTTTTTGGGTAATTTTTTTCGTTGCTAGGCTTATTATAGTATCCTGGCATGATAATTTTTTGCAGTCATATCAATTTTTTTGTCTGGAGAATAAGAATTCTAAACTCTCGAGTATGTGTACTTTAACAAACTCAAGGTAACTCTCCAAAGCTGGCCCTTGCACTCCCCCCCTTTCCTTAGACATATATTTCATTATGTAACCAGAACATAGTGCAGAGTCCACTCTTCCACTTACATATGTTGCCTGCAGTATCGGCTAAAAAAAAAGTGTTGTCTGGGACAAGTAGATTTTCATTCTGGGCAAGGTGCTTTCATTTGCACTTGCCCAATGGGCAAGAGATCAGGCAAGTCTAATTGTCTCATTAATCCCATAATAATTGGTGGCAATGTCATCAATATAGTGTTAATACCTATAAGATCTTAGGAGTTATTTTGCACAATGACTTGAAGTGGAACTCTCATGTTGATTGCATTACTAAGAAAGCTTGTAAGAAGTTATATTCACTTAGAGTTCTGCGCAGAGCAAGGGTGTCCCAATCCAACATGTTGAGGATATACCTTGGCTTACTTCGGCAAGTTTTGGAATATGCAGTACCAGTGTGGCAGGACATTCCTGCCTATCTGTCCGAAGCCATAGAGCGAGTGCAAAAAAGGGGGCTTAACATAATTTACCCCGAAGCAGAGTCTTGCGCTCATACACTGCAATTAGGTAATCTAGATAGGTTAGATGATAGACGAGTACACTTGTGCTACAAATATATGGCGAAAATGAAGTCCCCTAGCCACCCTTTGCATCATCTGCTCCCCAGTCCACTCTTGGACGTGCCTAACGAACGCTTAAGGCAGAAAACACAAGAACATTATCTTTTTCCGGAACAAGCAGGCCTGTAGGACTAAGAGAGTAGAAAACGTTTTTACTTTTAAATATTTTGTGACTCTTGATATTTTATGTGACTCAATTGATAGCATCACAAGTATCGTTATACCTATGAATTATTGTACTCTAGATGAATTTAAGATCGTAAAACATACTCGTTAATTCAGTTGTTTTTACTGCAAGATAGTTTTTTTTAAAATAAACTTTAACTCAAGTTGTCTGCCATCTAAAACATCTATGCCAACTCCCCCAGATTATCCAGGAGTCTTACGGATACAGACAGAATCTCCCACTCTCACGTACGGGTCACCAAATCTCCTGGAAAGTGCATATTTTGGTAGATTTTTGGCATTTTGGAGGGAAAATTTTTGATATTTGATGCATTTCTAAGATTTAATTGGCAGATCTCTACGTTGAACAACTTTTTGTAAGGTCCAAAAAAGGTAAAATTAGCGACCTCCCGGATTTTTTTTTTTTTTAGGTTGGTATCTCTGCCAAAGTATTAAAAGAGCAAATTAAGACTTGCCCAGGGTAAGCAAAATTTAAGAGCTACTTGTCCCAAGGGCAAGCTGGAATTCAATTTTCTTTTCGAACTGAATAAAATGGCTAACTTTACAAAGAGCTTACATATGATTTTTTTATGCCCTTAACCATTTGATCAGACCTATATTGGTCCAGTGTTGATCTCTGTCAACCCATTCAAACAGATGCCATACTTTACAGACAAAGAGATTGACCAGTATCAGGGAGCTGTGAGTAAAAAGTTCTTGTCCTAACTAGAGCCTGGTTTTCACCACGACATAAGCACAAGCACAAGTATAATGGTAGTGAGAATGCCCACAACACAAGGACGTACACATGAGCAGAATGGATAGCTGCCTTATTAGCGTTTCCATACCTCCTTGATACAGTATTTAAACAAGATGGCAGACTTGCGCTTTTGCTCATGCTTATACTGATAGCAGTGCATTCTCATTTGACATGAGCACAAGAAGAACAAATTACCTTTTGTTCCGTTTCCAGGTACATGTGCTTAAGCTAAGGTTTTGCTCATCCTCACAACCTTCTGCTCATGCTTGTGTTGTGGGTGTCCTCACTGCCATTATGCTTATGCATGTGCTGATGTTGTAATGAAAACCAGGCTTAAACTAGAAGTTCTCAAAGAGAAGATAGTTGCTACCTCCCTTAGAATTCTGAGCCAGTCCCTGTGCTAGGAATGTTCTGTGTTCACTAATTTTGTTAAAAATTATGTCACTCTGCTTTTCAGGCATCCTATGAGAATCCTCCACATATTTATGCCCTTACTGACAACATGTACAGAAACATGTTGATTGATCAGGAAAATCAATGTGTTATTATCAGGTACAAAGTTGTGAGAACTGTGTTTTAAGTGAAATCTAGTCAAAGCTCTCTTTGTAATTGGTCTTGCAAGGGACCAGCTCCTGCTATGACCAACATTGTAAAAGCTTGTTTTACTTATCACGCAGACCCTGCAATTAACTCATTGACTCCCAGAGCTTTCTGCCAAAAAGGCATATTTTTGACATTTGGGAGATTTTCAGCCTGGATATGAGCCAAATTAGCTCTAGTCTACTCAAAAAGGCATTTGCAACATGATAGCATGCCTTTCTTCCGCTTGATCCACGTTGTACAACATTTCTGCTCAGGCATGTGTGGAAATCAAAATATTGCTGATCACTCTGATCTGGGTATCATTGGAAAGATCTTTGCCTCCTGCAAAACTTGAGTATTGATGATGTCAACTTTGGTCAAAGGTGATGATGTCAGAAGTGGAACAAAGGCCAATGCTCATCACAGTCGGTTACGGCAGTATGTGAGTTAATGGGTTAAAAGCTCTCATAAGTGACTGTAACCTTTTAGAACTGGTGTTTTCCTTTGATTTTATGTCCTTGTTATGTTCTTGTTCTTGCAATAATTTTGTTCCGTTAGCTACTTGTTGTTCATCCATACATGTATGTTCATCCATTTGTTTGTCCATTCATTTTTTGTTCATTCATTCTTTCAAGACTTGATAAAGTATAAAAATGTTACACTGGTTAACAGCTGTTGAAAAAAGATCTTAAAGTCCCAATGTTTTGGCTGCTAACATGAGCCTTCTTCAGGGGTACTAAAAATACAACGACAAGTGACAAGTTTATTTAAGATCACATAGTTGCTAATAAAAAACAGAGTATATTATAAAAATAGTTCTTATTCAATAAAGTCAACGCTCTGTACTCTTGGGTCAGGTACGTGCCGTCATCGTAGTTGAGTGGACTTTTGCATGTGTTAATTTCCCATGCCTCTAAGAGGCGTCGGGTTCACCAACCTGGGCTTATTATGTAATGTTGTAGACGATTTCCATGAGATAGTGTGACCAGATTGTAAACAATGTTCAGTGAGTGCAGATTTCTTGGGATGTTCTTGTTCGACCGCTTTTTGGTGTTCTCTGAGCCGAGTATTGAATTTCTGTTCGGTCTCCCCGATGTAGAGTTTGTCGTGATCTTTGCACAAGTTACCAATGGTCTGGTGTGGTTTTAAGGTGACTTTGATATTATAATTGTTCAAAACCTGCTTGATCGGCTCCGTTGTTCCCTTGATGTAGGGTAGGACGTAGAAACTCTTTACGTCTTCCGGCGTGGCTGCTGCAGACTGCTGAGGTGACCATTTAGGTTTTTTTTTCTCAAATCGATTATAAACCGTTTTGGGTAGCCATTCGCCAACAGTGCAGAAGTAACTTGTTTTAACTCTTTAGATCGATAGTTGCTGGTGGTCGGAATATTACTAGCGCGGTTGGTCAAAGACTGATTTAACATCTGCACCAGCATAGTGTTTTCTTTTCTTCTGAATGTATGTACTGAAGTAACCAATTTGTTTGTTTTTGTAGTGGAGAGAGTGGAGCAGGGAAGACAGTTTGTGCCAAGTTCATTATGAACTACCTAGCTAAAGTATCTGGAGGAGGCCCAAGTGTACAGGTATGCAAGATGATCCATATATTGTGATTAATCAGTGATTTCTCAATACTTTTAAATTTAACGGATTGAAGTGGTCAGATCACGAGAATTGAAAAAAATGGTATTCAATATTGATTCTTTTGAAGAGAAATCAGAGGAATGTAATTTTTGTTTCCTTTCTCTTTTATTTTCCATAGAAAATCAAAGATGTCATTCTAGAATCCAATCCTCTTTTGGAAGCATTTGGCAATGCCAAGACTGTCAGGAACAACAACTCCAGTCGATTTGTAAGTCCAGCATATCAAGCCATCCCCTGCAAAATTTTGACCAAGATCTCTGCAAGAATCTTGGCAAGTTTTTGGCTGGCGAGATAGCTGAGATCTTGGCAATCTCGGCTGCCAAAAACTCGCCAAGAATCTCGGCGAGATTTTTAAAAAAAACTTGTCAAGATCTTGCTGAGAATCTCCGTGAGTTTTTGGCCGCCAAGATCTTGAAATCTTGCTGAGATTCTCATCGTGATAACACAATTGCGGAAGGCAAAAAATTCGATAAGAAATTGGTAGATTTCTTGGCAATCTTGCAGATCAAGACTATTATAAACACACTGAAATACTACTCCACTCTGTCAAAAACAACCAGATTTAATGACAGATGAGATCATCATGTACAGTTCAGAAAAGCTAATATACAGTATCAGACACTTTCACCTTGACTTCAGATTTAGCTACATTTAATTAAAGGAAAATCGTCATTACTGAAACTAGAAATACAGGAGAACTAACTCCTCAAATCCCTGGATCATAACATCCTTTATCTTGAACAAACAAGAATAATTAAAGTGATGTACCAAATCTATTAGCCACAAAGAATCAAAGGAAATTTGTTTGGCTTGGCTACAACTTTACCTCCAGCGAATGTCATGAAAAGGTTTATCTTCATTAACTGCTGCACTTTGCTAAAAACGTTTCTGCATACACAGCTAGACTTCAGTTGTATATAGATCGCTTCAACATAGTCTTGAAAAAAAGTCGCACAAGATTTCCATGAATCGTCTTGTGATTGCTCACACTCACAATGAAAACATTAGAAACAAGAACCGCGGTGCGGTTGTAAACTGCCCTTTAAAACAACGCGGTTTGTCCGCGAAACGTGACTCTCCTGCCTTTCAGCAAATATACGAAAAAAGGAGTATCTGATTACGGTACATTCTTTGCATAGCGCGAGTTTAGCGTGACTTGTAATCGGAGAATTTTGTTTACGTCTAATGAAAAAATACCTTGACCTTTCAATATAAATTTTACATATGGGTTTTTGACGAGCACTAAGGCTAAGTTTTTAACTTTTTTCCCCAGAAAATTCCACCATTGCTTCTGGCCAACTATACACGATCTTACATTTATCACCGTCAGCGTATTCCATGGCCAGACGTAATACCTTTTTAGCGCATTGAATATTCCCTTTGAAAGTGAACAGAAACAATGCAAACATTCCAGATTACAAAATGTCCTGTTTTGCATGCAAAACGAAAATACAGCTTAACTCTGGATAATTTCAGCCTTACTAGCCAGCAGCTGGTCCCAAATTAGATGCTTTATCCTTGCAAATGTCCTGATGCCCATCGCCGAAGGATTTTGGCCCAAGTTGGACCAAACTAACATTTTCTCCCTTTGGCCGCCATTTTTTTGTGTAAACAGTTAATTCGCTAACTTGACAAAACCCTCCTGAGGGGGGGATATGACGAAAAGAGCTGAGAAATGGCCTGTAATTGGCTGATGATGACAAGACATCCAAACTCGCTAATCTCGGCGAGATCTCAGTATTGCATGGGATGCACTTGATAATGATTACTGTAGCCGTTTACATAATAGTCTTTTAATATTTTAAAAAAGCGTGTTTCAATGTTGTAAAGTAGTATATACATGTTCATGTAGGTCTTGACCCATTTCTAGTAAGAATAATACTCTGTAGTACAATGATTTCCAGCTTGATGAGAAAATACATCTGGTATTATTGTGGTGGATCCAGTTGTGCTGAAAAGGGAGAACAGGAAATGAAGATTGGCCTTATCTTTCATAAGGGGTGAAAGAAAGGCCCTTTAGTCACCAAAAGAAGGTGGAGTAAACAGTTTTGGCACCTAATTTATTCATTCAGTCTAACACTTTCAGAGAACCTCTCCACCCTTCTCTTCCAGGTCTGTCATTGTTATTGTGCCATTTATTCATTCCAATCTTGCTTCCGTCTTGCTTTTTTTAGGGCAAGTATGTTGAGATTCAGTTTACCAAGGGTGGACAGCCTGATGGTGGCAAGATTTCCAACTTTTTGTTAGAAAAGGTAATAATGGTTTTGGGGGTTTCTTAAATTATTTTTCTCGTAACACATTGCCCGGTTTTTGTTTTAATCAGTTCTATTTTGATCCACTACATTGAATGCTCAATATTGCTCAAATTCACATGCAAAGAGTATGAATTAATGAGTTGGTTTCTTGTTTTAATTATTAGTCCAGAGTTGTGAGTCAGAATCCATCAGAAAGGAACTTTCATATTTTCTACCAACTACTCACTGGTGCATCACAAGAAGACAAAGGTTTGTTTAAAGACTTAATAGAACAAGAATGAGAGTCAAGAAGAGTTGATATGCGGGTTCCGAGCCATGCGTATTGCTCTTGTCGAGTGTAGAGCAGTAGCAAACAATTTGAACATGCTGAAAACATTTTGATGATAGGCAGCAGGACAAGGCAGATAATGACAACTGTCTTATCCATTTGGCTTGTTTCTGCATAGTCACTGTGATGTTAGCCAATGGCTCGTATAGAAAACTCTAACTTATGCCTAAACTCTCAGATCATTTTTGTTTTCAACTCTACAACTCTGTCGAATGAGAGAAATGATACGAGCCTGGATAGTATTTATAAGGTTTGTTCTTAGGGGAAACACCTTATTCTAGCAGTCTCTTTCTACTTTGATGTGAAAATGGGTGTTGCTCAATTGTTAAGAGCAACCTGACAAAATTTAGAGGGCTGCAATGGACTAATAACCTATCCAGGAGGAGTAGTTAGTTTCCTCTAGCCCAAAATGACACCGGCAGCCCAGAGTTAATCTTTGGTACTTACTGAGCTAGGAAGGCTGGATTAGTCCAAGTTTGAGCCCTGCCAGAGTCACTTTGAATATACATGTACCAGCATCCCATCCGGAGGGCAGCAGCAATACTCTCAGTCACTTCCTGCTAATGATAAAAAAGAAACCTGGATTAGCTCCAGGAGCATGATATGCTTTTGCCTGATGTAGTCTTCACCTTCCAAGAGGCTTGGGGCAGATTTTACATTGAATGTGCACATTCTTATCTTAGAACATCATACTAGACTTAATTGCCTGGTACATGTAGATATGTATGCCTCTCAGGATGCTTATATGAGATCCAAAATCATTTCTCTTACCATTTGCAAACAAGTGAAAGTAATAATAATTATTGTTGTATAGCTGGAGCTTAGCTGAATCTAATGCAGGCTTCCATTAGGTGATGTATGGTCATGTGGCAATGGTTAAATCTAAATGTTGGCCAGCGGGCAACAGTATAATAAAGTAATTGTCGTCCCCTCTCCCACTAACCATAGGTTACTTTGACTTCTCCTTGGCATAAAACTTTATACTAAACTCCAGGCCCGGGTTGTTCGAAAGGTGGATAACGCTATCCAACGGATAAATCACTATCCAGTGGATAGCGTGGTTTGTTTTGTTAACACTTATCCGCTGGATAGTGATTTATCCGGTGGATAGCGTTATCCAGCCTTTGAACAACTGGGGCCAGCTATATACTTCTAACAAAACTCTTAATCACTGGTTCTGAGTTGTTATTAAGTGTAGCTTAGCAGTGTCTTAATTAGTGTTGCATACTTTCAAAATGAGATGTACATGTATGAATGTCATGTATTCATAATATGCTAATAAAATGTATTTTGGGGGATTGATACATTGTAGGTCAGCTAGGTCTCACAGAACCCAGTTATTACTACTATCTGAATCAGAGTGGTACATACTCAGTGGACGGCACCAATGATGTAAAGGAGTATGAGGAAACAAGGGTGAGTACTTAATATTAGTTTGGCCAATGTTGGTATATCATTGTGACTCACAGGTCCTTGCACAGGTTGGGGAGGAGAGGGTACTTGTTGTAGGTGAAAATGAAATTCCTTTGTCTCTTAAAGTGACACAGTCAGCTGGCGCACATGTGGATTAGATACCATTTCATAGCTAATATGCATATCACAGAGATGCTATCCATACTGTTTTTAACCAAATGTGATAAAAATTATATCACAGATTGAACAAAAGCACACTCAAAAACCGGTTTCTCAGTAAACAATTGAAAATCAAGGAAAACACTGCAAAGATTAAATCGGATTTCTAGATGTAATTTGATTTCTGGGTGAGGTGAGAAAACTAGTATCCAGGACAGTGCGGTCCCAAAGCTGACTGTGTCCTGTTAACCCTAATTAGTTGTGGAGCATTTGGTTAAAATTATTTTAACCTGAATTTCATTTTGACCACGAACAACATACATGTAGCTATGACGGATGAGAGGGAGTACATGTAGATAGTTCATCGGACACATTATGAGGAAAAGATATGACCACGACTGCAGAACTGCAATCACGTGGGCACCAAGGGTGCCAGAGGTTGGGTAGACCTAGGACAACATGGTGGAGAACAGCAGAGAAGGAGAGAGAAAGAGCTGGAGAGAGGCGTCCACTGCAGCAGCTGATAGAGCTGGTTGGTGACAGAGTGTTGAGGCCTTATGCACCACTTAGCGTGAAGTAGTTAGGTGAAGGTGGTGACATGTAGATACGGGCTTGAATAGTTTGCGACTGACAGTATAGTTATTAAATAAATTTAATAGTCTTTTCTCAGGTCTGTTTTGCTGTTAATATCATTGCTATGAAATAATAATCCATCATTAAAAACAAAATTAAAATGGCAACAAATGGTCAATTCAAACTAGGGCGCACCGGTCTTTGTACTTGACATAAACTTACACAAAACTGGAAATGAATCCTGTTGTACTCTATACGGAAGGCAAATAGTGCAGTGAACATTATTGTACAATGTATAAATACATTGCTGTGCAATGTATTAGTCTTGTTGTAGACTTTTTAGGAAAATCTCTTCCTCTGTTGTTTTCAGAAAGCAATGGATGTAATAGGAATATCAGATGAAGACCAAGGCAGTGTGCTGCAGATTGTTGCTGGGGTTCTTCACTTGGGCAATATTTGCTTTACCGAGCAGGGAAACTATGCAGTACCAAGTGATGATGAGTGTATGTAACTCCCACTGTATACTAATTGAGTACTGGTATTGTTTTAATATCACTTATCTGGTGTGACTGTCTGAGTACAGTAAGGTATGGCATTAATGAAAAGCAGCTTTTCATATATTAAATACTTTACATTATATTAAGTGTGGATTAGTTATAAATTGTATTTTAAAGCTGATGAATTTTAATTTAGTTAAATTATATTTAACAAAGTTAACCGCCACGAGCTAAGCGTGCAACCTCCTGGTCAGCGGTCGCGTGCTCAAGTGCAGGCTCACATGGTTGGTTCCAGCTTCATTTCAGGGTGTGTTAGTATTTTCGTTAGTGGAGTGTGAGCAGCTCGTGTTGCTCGTTGTTTTCTCGGGCTGTTTTAGCAATTTTAGCGGTTGTCTTGGAGCAGCTCACGCTGCTAGCTTGTTAGCAACGGTTTGCCTGCGTTCCAGCTTCGTTTCAGCGTGTGGCAGCGGTGTGTGAGCAGCTCGTGTTGCTCGTTGTGTTAGCGGTGGGTGAGCAGCTCGCGTTGCTCGTTGTGTTAGCAGTTGCCTGGGAGCAGCTCACGCCGCGGGCTTGTCAGCAACAGTTTGTCCCGTTTCAGCTCTGTTGTCAGCGTGTGTTAGTGTGTGAGCAACCCGTGTTGCTCGTTGTTTCTGTGGTTGTCTTGGCAAAGCGGTTTGCCGGTTGCCGGTTTCGTCATGCCTGCGAATCGTGCGATGGAGACCATCGAAGTACCCACTGCCCACACCGCCCCCCACGCAGAGCCCGGTCCCGCTCCCCCAACCAGCAAAAGGGGGGCCGCCGCTACCGCTGACTCTCCGAGCACAGCTCATCCTGTAAATAGCTCTGTTTTGTCTCCGTTGATCAACGTTCGTCCGTTACAGTTGCGTTCTCCTCAAGTTCCAGTTTCTTCACACGCTACCACAGACTCCCCCAGCCTGGCCAATCCTGTACAAAGCTCTGATTCTTCTTCCTTGATTTATGTTGGTCCATCACAGTTGCATCCTACTCGTGTTCTAGTTTCCCATCATGGTACCGCATTTACAGTGGCATTCTCCTCCTGCTCCAGTTTCTCAACACGCTGGCCTTCAACCTGTCTCATCGTCTTCTGAGGACACCACCTCCACTCTTCCAGCAGCATGCCCCTTAAAACCAGTGTCACAGCTTTCCCCCATCGTGGTGGACAGACTGCAGTATGAACTTCGTAACTATCCACACCCAGACAAAGCGGCCTATGTCATCCAGGGTCTACGTCATGGTTTTCACCTCGGCTTCAACCACAAGATTTCCCTTAAGTCAGCTTCAGGAAACATGGCTTCAGCTATCGCGAACCCCCAGGTCATAGATAATTACCTCCATACCGAAGTACAATTGGGCAGGGTGGCAGGCCCCTTTCTTTGGCCCCCTTTCCAGAGTCGTCATGTCAGTCGCTTTGGTGCCATCCCCAAACGCAATCAGCCAGGTAAATGGCGCCTTATCCTGGACTTGTCCAGCCCAACGGGTCACAGCGTCAATGATGGAATTGCCAGCGAGGATTACTCCCTCCAGTACATGAAGGTGGACGACATCATGGCAGGCATTATGCAGCTGGGTCGGGGCACCCTGATGGCTAAATTTGATGTTCAGAGCGCTTACCGCATTGTACCAATCCACCCAGAGGATCGCCCACTATTGTGCATGAAATGGCAAGGGGCTTATTACGTGGACATGGTCCTTCCTTTTGGCGTCAGGTCCGCTCCTTACATTTTCACTTGTATTGCTGACCTGGTTGAGTGGATCGCAAAACAGAATTACAACGTTTCCTTCCTGATGCACTATTTAGATGACTTTCATACCCTTGGCCCACCTGGCTCTCCTGCTTGTCAACGCAATCTGGATAACTCCATCCATTGTTTTTCTCAGCTTGGCATCCCCCTCCACCCAGAAAAATTCGAAGGCCCTTGTACGTGTATGACTGTCCTGGGGATTGAACTAGATTCCGTACTCCTACAGGCTCGTCTTCCGAAAGACAAGTTTGACAATACAACTGCTCTGTTAGAACAATGGTCTCACAAGAGTTCCTGTAAACGGAAGGACCTCCAGTCGCTAATTGGTCATCTCCAGCATGCCTGCAAGGTGGTTCCTCAAGGTCGCTCCTTCTTACGCCACATGATTAACCTATTGTGTGCGTTCCGTCGTGATGATCATCCAATTCGCCTCAACCGGGAGTTCTTTCTCGACCTCACTTGCTGGCGAGAACTCTTTCGCTCTTGGAACGGCTGCAGTTTTCTTCAGTATCCCCAGTGGGCCCCCTTGCCGGACTTTGAGGTCTCTTCAGATGCGTCAGGTGCTCTAGGCTATGGTGCCTTGTTCCAACGCCAGTGGTTCTCAGGCTCCTGGCTGGCCTCGCAGGTCTCCCAGTCAATTGAGTACAAGGAACTTTTTCCTATTGTGGTTGCAGCCTACATATGGGGTCCTCTATGGACATCTAAGAGGGTTAACTTCAGATCCGACAACAGCTCAGTGGTGGCAATCCTGCGGTCAGGCACCTCGAGGGCCCCCGACATAATGGTTCTGGTTCGTTACCTCTGTCTTCTAGCGGCACATCACTCCTTCTCCTTCACAGCCTCCTCAGTCAGGGGAAAGTGTAACCCCATCGCTGATGCGCTTTCTCGCTTTCAGTTTCAGCGTTTCCGTCAGTTGGCCCCTCACGCAGCACTCCATCAGACCCAGATCCCTCGGCAGCTCCTCTTGGACTTGGATCTTGTCTGACAGACAAGTGTCAATTCTACCTAACTCATGGCCTTGCTCCATCGACACGGAATTGCTATTCATCAGCTCAGCGTCGTTTCATCACCTTCTGCATTCAGGATAATCACCTCCATCCATCTGGATCCGTGCTTCCTGCCAGTGAAGAAACGCTCATACGTTTCTGCGCTCATCTCGCAGTTACTCTCCACCACTCTTCAATTAAGGTTTACCTGTCAGCAGTTAGATCTCTTCACGTTGATGAAGGTCTACCTGACCCTCTCGTGGGCTGTCTCCAGCTGCGACGCGTTCTGCGTGGCATCAAGCGCCATCAAGGATCAAACCAACCGAAGCGTCAACCCATCACAAGTGATTTGATGCGCGTCATTCATCGTTCACTAGATTTCTCCTCCCACAACCATACAATGCTATGGGCCGCTTGTTGTATCGGATTCTTCGGTTTCCTTCGAGCTGGTGAGTTTACCGTCAACACCCCATTTGATCCAGCCATTCATCTCTCAGTCAACGACATCCAAGCTGACTCGTTGTCTAATCCTAAGAGCTTCAGGATCCTCATAAAATGCTCCAAGACAGACCCCTTTCGCCAAGGCTGCTTCGTCTACATCGGTACTGGTGGGCAAGACCTCTGCCCTGTACGTGCTTTAGTCCAATATTTGCACCTTCGTGGCCCCGCTCCAGGCCCTCTTTTTCGTCTCGCTGATGACACACCTCTAAGCCGCCAGTGGTTGGCCTGCTCCATTCGGTCCATTTTTTCCTCAGCCGGAGTTCCGGGCTGTTTTTCAGGTCACAGCTTCCGCATTGGTGCGGCCACCTCAGCAGCTACTCGGGGAATCCCGGATCACCTTATCAAAACCCTTGGCCGATGGTCCAGCGATGCTTACCAGCTCTACATTCGTACGCCAGTTGATACCATCATAGGTGTGCCAAGCCAACTGTCTTAGGTTTTTTTGCGTTTTATTTATTTTTTACCCCTTTGGGCTTAGGGTGCCTCGGGACCTTGGCGAGTTCAGGGCCATGGCTTCCCCCAGCCATGAGCCCTTCCTTCTCTCTGACCTAGGCCGGCCGCTAGGTCGAAGAGTCCCTTCGGCATGGAATGGGGGCTCATGGCTGGGTTGCGGGGATTGGCCAGCCATGGGAGCGGTAGTCTATCTAGGGGCTGGCTGGCCACAGTGGAAGCCCTTGGATATCCCAGGCACCCACCTTCCATTTAGCGAGGCAGCGGGTTAAATTTAGTTAAATTATATTTAACAAAGTTAACCGCCACGAGCTAAGCAGTGGGTTATTCACGGGTTTATTTAGCACTTAAATTTACACTTCAGAGTTAATTCTCTGTGTTACCATTTGTGTTCTTAGTGCTACGCGGCACAACATTCATATGTACCCTTACTTTCTCTTCTCCGCGATTCCCCATCTAAATCGTCCCTGACTTTCTCTGTCCGACCTCGTAGCTCAGTCGGCAGAGTAACGGAAGATCTAATCCGGAGGTCGTGGGTTCGATTCCCACCGAGGTCAAAAGATTTTTTCTTTACCTCGTGTGGTTCCCTGATTCCCTTTACTAGGGCTAACACCCAGTGGGCTATTCACGGGTTTATTTAGCTCTTAAATTTACACTTCAGAGTTAATTCTCTGTGTCACCATAACTGAGCAAGGGTTTTCCTGTTGTTTTTCAACAGTTTTGGCATATCCAGCATACTTGATGGGTGTGAATGATATGTTATTAAAAGAGAAACTGATCAGGTATGAAATAATTCCATTTAAAATGTACATCCCCATAAGTTTAACTGATGTGTTGTAGATTAATGTGAGGTTATTAATTTAATGCTCAATCTGAATTTGAATTATTCTGTGAATCAAAGCATCGCAGCATCAATGTGTCAAGAATTACATCTTCACGCAAATCATGGCTATAGTTATAAGCATAGATTGTGTCACTTAAAATCTGTTCCTCAGGAATCAACGGCAAATCTGTGGATTAGAGAAATCCACTCGTATAGTTACAGTCTGTAACTACCTAGTATATATCTCACTTAATTAAGTGCGAAGGCTGTATCCAGAGAATACTTACCCTGGGACTTGACAGAACAGATGGGGCATGGGGAGATCTGTACAGACAAGACCAAGTTGCTGTTGTTCTCCCCATAGGTTCCTGGTTATAAGTTATTGCATGCGTACACGATGTAGTGATTGAATACGTGTAAGGACTACAAAAAAATAATAACCCAGTCTGATACTTAGAAACAGTAGAATGACAGTAAAGCATTCCTGATTTCTGTCAGTAGTTGACCCTCTCTGTTGTCTAAGTCATGAGTGATGTGGTAAATGTAGATATCATGTCTTGTACATGTATCATAAATATTTTATGTATCTTGTTCTAATTGTAGATTTTGTAGGTTTGTTGTGAGGTTTGTGTTCAATATTTACCTGACATACCTCACTAACTTTTCACTCTTGTTGGTTTAGCCGAGTTATGGACAGCAAGTGGGGTGGCAAGACAGAAACCATCAACATGCAACTCAATGTGGAACAGGTGTGTGAAAGTCTTGAGATGTAGTGTTACCACCCAAAGGACCAGGCAAATTACCAACCACTTCACTGACCAAAATATCCTGATTATGGATGTAAAAATCCCTTGGCTGCTTTCCTTACTCTTTGAGCATGGTCATGATTTTAAGCTCTTACATGTATTTATCATAATTATACTTTCAATTTATCCCTGTCAAATTGACAAAGTAAGCAGTTTTGATTTTTAGAATAATTATAGCAAATGTGGTTGTTCAGGTGACTTTGATTTACTATTAGTGGAAGTTTGCTTTTTTTGTTTAGACTGGATAAGACATGGAGTCATATTTGTATTCTGTACAGATCATAAGTTCTCCCCCCCACCACACACACACACAAACAAAACTGCCGTTACCTGGAAATTACCATTTATCGCGATGGCTAAACTAATTTTGTCATACACTGGGATACTTCCTGTGTGAGTACGAGTTAAAAGTGAGTCAAATTCTGATTCTTCTTCTTTCAGGCATGTTACACCAGGGATGCCTTAGCCAAAGCTCTATACTCAAGATTGTTTGATTTTCTAGTTCAGGTAATTAATACATCTTTTTTCTGTTCTATGTTCTGTTTTATTCCAGTTTTAGCATGAAATATTGAAGGACTACTTCAAATGTTTAGTTTTGAAAAGCCTGCAACAGTTGAGTTGTCGTTTAGATTGCATTCTGTGAAATTGTTACCTTTTAAAGAATGCAATTATTTATGATATTTCCTTATACATACCAGTTTACTCTTTATCCTTGTTTAATTTTGTAACATGTAACATGATCAATCTCTCTGTAGTCTGTAAATAAAGCCATGCAGAAGGATGTCGTTGAACTCACGATTGGTGTCCTTGATATTTATGGCTTTGAAATCTTCCAGGTAAATTTCCAATAATCCTTGTCATTACAAATATGTTTGCCATTTACGCAGCTTTAACATATAGATAGGACCCTGCGCGCGCTCTGATTGGTCAAAAACCTATGTTTTATCAGAGTATAAAACATAGAAAATGCGTGTTTTATTGTTTTGCGTGCGAAAAATCTATATTTTAAAGCAAATGAAGAAGCCTAAGCTGTGTATTACACTGTGATAAAACACTCCGATCATTTGAGAACACTCGATAAATGTAGAAAACACTCGCCTGCGGCTCGTGTTTTCTACATTTCCCTCGTGTTCTCAAATGCCCGTCGTGTTTTATCACAGTGTAATACACGGCTTAGGCTTCTTTATTTGTTAAGTAATGGGATACTTGTACAGTGCATCAGTTGGTTTTAACCACAATTTCTACCTTTTTGGAGGGTTACCCTTCTATGAGTGCCTTTGTATGGGCTGTGTCTTTTAACAGCAGGCCGTCCTCTCCTTTTTGGAAAATTTCACCTTATGGGAGGGTCCTAACTACATCAAATATGAATTGTGTCCATACATTGTGTCCATACATTGTGTCCGTACTTCCTTATGAGAGGCTTATAGTAGGTCTCCTCTTGTGAGACATCCCTTATATTATGAGTGACCGTCAGTTTATACAGGAATTTCTTGATGGCATGCATCCCCTGACTACAGTATGTACATGTACCATAATGAGGGATGTCCATTAAGAGGTGGTATCCACAATGTTGCCTGTGTTTCTTTTGTTCTTTTATGAAACTGTATGCAAATGTTCTTAACCTTTCAGAAAAATGGATTTGAACAATTCTGTATCAACTTTGTGAATGAAAAACTCCAGCAAATCTTCATTGAGCTGACATTGAAAGCAGAGCAGGTAAGATCAACAGGCTGTATTGTGCACTCTTTATAACCTGTTGCTAACAAACCTTGCATGATGTAATTTAATTTCTAACTATTCTTCTGCCAATCAGAGTTGAGTATTTATTATGATATTTTATTAGCTCAGTTTAGTAAGTTTTAAAACTGATGTTACTTCATCTAATTAGCTTCACTATTTGCTGTCTGATTAAGTATTTCAACCATGTACATTAACAAGTTATTTGAACCATTTCATTTTATTCCTTTTAGGAGGAGTATGTGGAAGAAGGAATTAATTGGAGCCCAATTGATTATTTCAACAACAAAATTGTTTGTGATGTTATTGAAAGCAAGGTAAGATCACAAGTACTTTCTCATCAAATGATGCTGGACCTGGATGTAGAGGTCTAGACACAGCATAAATGAGTTTGTGTAATGTGCTAGCACAAAAGTTCAAATCTGCTCTCAGGCGAAGGTAGCACAGAGTTGGAGCTGCCCAAGAACACGACACAATGACTCCAGCCTGTACTTAAATTTTATAAAAAAAATGGGCATGTTCAACAAAGGAGGAATCAGTACCCCATGATGCAGCTACCAAAGTGTTCATGCTGCAGACACTGAATTTACAAATGCTAGACTTGTTAAATCAGAATTTTCAAGCAGGGACATATGCTAGTTAGCTCAGTTGGTAGAGTGCCAGTCTGCTACGCGGGAGGTCGTGGGCTCGAGCCCCAAACCCGGGCCACCACTCAGGGTCTTAAAATAACTGAGGAGAATGTGCTGCCTTTGTAATTACATCTGTAAATGGTATGACATTCAAGTCTTCTCTCATAAGGACTATAAACCATAGGCCCTGTCTCCTGCATCTTCAGCACTTGTTACATGGTTAGCAGGGGACTTTAAAGAACCCACACACTTATCAAAAAGAGTAGGGCACGCTTTACACTCTATACACTTTATTATTTTCAAGTTACATGTAGATTTTTACAAAAAAAAAAAAACTAGCAAAGGCTAATCTAGGCGAGTCATACCTTAATTGCCAAATTACAAAAATATACGAAAATGGAAGTTAACTAATAAAGTAGATGGGAAAAAGACATTATTACGTAATGACAAGGAAAAAAAACCCGTTTCATTGACCTTATTTATGTGATTTACATAGCAGGTAGTTCCTGGTGTTGTGGTCTGGCCTTGTCTCACAGATTGGTGCTTTACATAGGGTTAACCTCATTGCACCTTTCCCCCTTGGACAAAATTGACAAGAAAAATTGCTATAAAGGTGTAGCTTGTCATGTGACATTGCTGTGAGTGGATTAAGGCTAATATTGTGTAATTTTTTGTTTGTATTGACAGAAACCTCCAGGTATCATGTGTGTCCTTGATGATGTATGTGCCACAATGCATGCCGTTAGTGAGGGTGCTGATGCTACTCTTCTCGAGGTGTGGTATATTTTTAAACGGGATTGTACAATTTCTTGTATTAGAACATTAACGCACTTAAACCAATTGATTACTCATTGTCCAATAGACTTTGGAAAAGCTCTATGAGTTAAAATACAGAACCTGACCTTTAAGGAAATTAATAGGAAGGTACTACAGAGGAGAGGAGAGGAACTATTAACCCAGTCAAATTCCATCAGCTCTCATTTGTCTGTTCAGGATCAAGTAAACTTTTAAAACTATGCACTTATTTTTAGGAGGTTGCTGTAAGATGTGTTTCCATTGTAACGTAGATATTAAGTCAGTTATTATACTCTCACTGACACTACTTTTTAGGTTGTATTATTTAACTGTATGTTCTGTACACAATGTTTTTTGATTTTGTAGAAACTGAACAATGCAGTGGGCACACATCAACACTTTCAGGGAGTCAGTGGTGGGTTCATCATTCACCACTATGCTGGAAAGGTAATTGTTTTTTCATGCATTACAATTTGTGGCAATATACATAATGCAAACAGAGCTTTTCTGAATTTGTTCCAGGTAACTTACGATGTTGTTGGATTCTGTGAAAGAAACCGTGATGTTCTTTTTAAGGATCTTATTGAGCTTATGCAAACAAGTGAAAAGTGAGTTCAATATTTAGTTTACCAGGTTCTTTCAATCCCATGTATCACCCAGTCAATTTAGTAACAGTACATTGTGTTATGTCTGAAGTGTTCTAACTTGCAACTGACAACTGATCTGAATTAATCTTTGTAATCTAAAATTACGTTTGAAGTCACAACCAGTGGAATAGTAGGGGGAATGTTACTTTTGCTTTCAAAAATCTGTTACTTGCTTTGATCTTTTTTGCTATTAATGTGGACCTGGTATGCACCTGATTTAATGCCATTTTACTGTCACGCCAGTAAAATATAGTTAATGGAACGTGACGCGCGTATCTTTAGGTCTTTCATGGCGGCAAAGCTCTCAATAAAACTATTGTGTAGTCAAGCTCCAAAGGTCGCCTAACTCTGAGACTCATTGTTTGTTGGGTTTGAACATTATTGCTTTGTTACCTTAAGTAGTTTATAAGGATTCATGGCATTGGCCGAAAATACTAAATACACTATTCATGGCGATGTTTTTTCACGTGTAATGCCAAGCTGTTCTGTAGTACAGCTCTTTCTACTGGCTATTTTGTAGACGTTAGTCTAGCTATATAAGCTCAAACAGACTGGTCAGAGTTCACTTAGTGTTCTGTTGTACAGCGCAGTTAGTACTTGTTGTAAACTATTGCAAATTTGTCATGGCCCACCGCCCTCGCCGTGCGTCCCAGACGAAACGAATCCCCAGAGGCGAAGACCTTTCCGGGCTCAATAGCGAAGTCTTAAAACTTCGGCTTGGAGCTCTAAATCTTCCTGTCACGGGCTCCAAAGGGCAGCTTCAAAACCGTCTAAAGCGGGCCCTGCTGGGTAACTCCGCCAAACCACGCAGCAGCACAGGAAACAGCAAACGACAGAAACGGACATCAAGCCGGCCCCACGTCAATGCCCGACCTGGCCGGTCAACCAGACAAAATAACGTCGATTGGCGTAACACCGGAGAGATCGAAACATTCCCCATCCGGCAAAACAGCGCCGTAGTTGCGAGCCAAGAACAAGAGCAGGAGGACAGCGCCCTGTCAGACCACGCCTCGCTGTCTTCCATCGAGGAAATGATCGAGTCCGATCTCGAGATCGACACCGACAGCCAACAGAACACCTCGTTCAGTTCAGCTCAGCGCTCCGCCATCGAGGAAATTGTGTCACGATCAGTCCACACCGCCTTAAACGCCTTCTCCACTCCAACAAGCGCTCTCAACCCACTCGCATCTAACCCGTCCTCTTGTACTCCTGGTACGGCTTCTCCTCTGGGCCTTTCAAGACCAGTTGACCGTCGTTTGGAGGACAAAATACTCAGGGGTGAGTACGTTGATTTTGCTTTACTATTACCGGACAACTTATATCAGTCCCAGACCCCTGAGATCCAGCTCCGTTTGGATGACTCGTCCTCAGGCCCCATGGGTTCCCCCGTCACCATGGTTAGAAAGTCAAAACCCGTCATTGACACGTTCCAGAAATGGCTCGACGCCTATATGGTCTACATGCTAGTGTTAGTAACCGCTTACCCGAGAAGGGCGCTCGAACTGATTAAGTACCAACAAATAATTAGCAGAGCAGTGACCAAATTCAAAGGCTTGGCTTGGGTTTCGTATGACCAGCAATTTCGTCGCCGTGCAGCTTATGACTTGTCCCTTAGCTGGGACAAGGTAGACCTTGAACTTTGGACAGTGACTTTTGCGGGTCTAGCCAAGCCTCACTGCAATGTTTGCTCGAGCCCATACCACGCTGAAGATGTCTGTCCATCTGCTGACCCCAACAGAAAACTGCGTCGACCCCAGACAGTGTGCTTCGACTTCAACAAGTCAACCGGCTGCCGACGCCGTAACTGCAGCTACCCGCACGTATGCCGCCGCTGCCATTCCGGTACTCACGTCGTCGCCAACTGCCCCCAGCAACAGTCCAGCAACGCCAGCAAGATTTCTAAGCCTAGCGACCGAGGCAAGAAGTAAAGTTAACCAGCTACGCCGTCATCAGAAGCCATTTGTATCCTCACCTATTGACATTTATCGCTTAAATTTAGAATTAGCAGATCACCCCGATCGAGACTTTGTTTTTAATTTGCTTACTACACTTAAGGAGGGCGCTCGTATAGGCTATTCTGGGCCGCGTTCAGTCCGGGTTTCCCCTAATCTAATTTCGGCGGCACAGCACCCGGACGTCGTTTCTTTAATCCTGCAGAAGGAAATCACCTTGGGAAGGGTAGCTGGGCCCTACCCCTCCCCGCCTCTGCCCGACTTTCAGTGTCACCCGGTGGGCGTTGTCCCCAAAAAACACTCATCTGACTGGCGTACTATATATCACCTCTCCTACCCCCAGGGCAACAGCATCAACGACCATATTCCCAAAGACCCCTACTCTCTCAGCTATGTACGGGTCGACGACGCTATTAATATCATTCAGTCCCTGGGAAGGGGAGCCTTCATGGCAAAGACTGATCTCAAATCAGCCTTTCGCCTGATTCCAATTCACCCTGCTGACTGGAGCTTGCTGGGCATTTATTGGCAATCTCAATACTATGTGGACATGTATTTACCTTTTGGGCTTCGCAGTGCCCCGTTCCTCTTCAACCAGCTGTCCGATGCGCTCGAATGGATCGTTAAACACAACTACGGCATCCAGCATGTCATTCACATCCTGGACGACTTCTTCATTGCTGAGAAGTCAAAACTGGCTTGTTTAACTAGCTTTAGCACCCTGATACGCGTATTTATGTCTCTTAGGGCCCCCGTAGTATCCTCCAAGACTATAGGCCCCTCCCAGGAAATTGAATTCATGGGTATCGTGCTAGACAGCGTACGCATGGAGGCGCGCTTACCTCAGGATAAACTCTCCAGAATCCATGATATGTTAAACTCTTTTAAGTCGCGCCGTTCAGTCCGTCTGGTAGAGTTACAATCACTCATTGGAACTCTCCAGTTTGCTTGTAAGGTGGTGGTTCCCGGTAGGACCTTCCTCCAGCGGGCTATCAATTTAACCAGGGGGGTTCCCAGTCGCTTTCACCACATCCGGCTGAACAAGGAATTCTTTAAAGACCTCGAGATGTGGAAGGTGTTTCTAGCAAACTGGAATGGGCGTTCCTTTTTTCTCGAGTCTTCCCCTACCCCAACCCCTGATCTAGAACTGTACACCGACGCCGCTGGCTCCATAGGGTTTGGCGGCTATTTGCAGGGAAAGTGGTTTCAGGGTCACTGGCCTCCCCACATGCACTTAAACCGGGAACGGGGGATTAGTATTGAATGGCAAGAACTCTTTCCTATTGTTGTCGCCTGCTCCATATGGCACCCACTTCTCACCGGGAAACGCCTTCAGTTCTGGTGCGATAACGAATCTGTAGTATCCATAATTAATTCCGGGCACTCTAAGGTCCCCCGCATTATGGAGTTGGTCAGAAAGCTCGTTCTCCTTTCCATGCAACATAACTTTTCGGTTCGAGCTCGCCATGTCTCTGGGGTCTCAAATGAGGTAGCTGATGCACTCTCCCGCTTTCAGATGCAGCGCTTCCGGGCCCTCGCTCCCGACGCCGACCAGAATCCCTGTATCATCCCGCCTTCACTAATGACCCTTTGAGGGACGAAGTCCTCAACTATGCTAACTGGGGTCTTGCCAAGAACACTAATCGAGCGTACAGCTGTGGGGAGAAACGCTTTTTAGAATTTTGCCTGATGAATCGCCTGCTGGGCCCAGACGGGGATGTCCTACCTGCCTCCGAGGGTACCTTGGTGTATTTTGCTTCTTACCTAGCTAGAACAGTACGTCATAGCACTATCAAACTTTATTTAGCAGCAGTTCGTAACCTCCATATTACTGCAGGGTACAACGATCCCCTTAAGGGAAAGCTTCTCCTCCGTAAGGTACTACGCGGAATTCTCCGCTACCAGGGCCAACAGCGCATTCGTCGCCAACCAGTTACCCCTCAGGTGCTCTTAGCCATCCGCCCCGTATTGCAGTCATGGTTGAGTCCCCGGGATTTTTCCATGGTTTGGGCCGCCTTTAACTTAGCTTTTTTCGCCTTTCTACGTTGTAGCGAATTCACCTACTCCGGGGTACGCAAGTTTAGGCCGCTTTTCGATCTCAGTATCGATTGCATAGCTTTTCACCCAAGCCTGGCACGCCCGCAGGTTATGTCGGTGCAACTTAAATCTTCGAAAACCGATATATTCAGGCAAGGGCAATCTCTTACCATAGCTAGCACTTCGTCCACCCTTTGTGCAGTTACGGCCATGCAAGAGTACTTTCTCTTAGCGAAGCCGGCACAGGGACCCTTGTTTTATTTCCAATCAGGCCGTTACCTGACCCGTAGCACGGTGTCGCACCTCCTCAGGGATAGTTCGAGGGCTGCAGGTCTCCCGTATCGGAGCCTTAAGGGCCATAGCTTTCGTATAGGAGCAGCATCTGTGGCCGCCGCAGCAGGCGTGCCAGATTGGCTCATCAAAGTTCTGGGCCGTTGGTCCTCAGATTGTTACCAGCTTTATATTAGAACTCCTCAATCTACCTTAGTGTCTGTTGCCCCTAGGATGGCTGCCGTTTCGGGGTGCTTCTCGCCAACCTAGCTTCTTAGTGGTTTTTCATTTGCTTGGGGGGATGCATTGCCTCGCATGCATCAGTGGCGGTTAAGTCTGCGCAGCGACTTCCCCCAAGCTTGTTGACCTCGTTGCCTTTGAATATCGCCTGCTAACCGATACTCTTGTCCGATCCAGCACGTGCTGTTTTGCATTCAGCTCGTAGTGTTGGGGAGATAAGTGAGGTTCGTTTGTCAAGCAATAGCCGGAAGTCGCACAGGCTAACCTAACGCAAGGCAGTGCTCCCCCATTTACGCCAACTTGAGTTGTTCTTTGTCTTTATTTAGTAGCCTGCACGTAAAATAAACATTCCGCCGCAGTTGGTGGGTTTTGTTAAGGAACAATGACATTAAATGCCATTTTACTGTCACGCCAGTAAAATATAGTTAATGGAACGTGACGCGCGTATCTTTAGGTCTTTCATGGCGGCAAAGCTCTCAATAAAACTATTGTGTAGTCAAGCTCCAAAGGTCGCCTAACTCTGAGACTCATTGTTTGTTGGGTTTGAACATTATTGCTTTGTTACCTTAAGTAGTTTATAAGGATTCATGGCATTGGCCGAAAATACTAAATACACTATTCATGGCGATGTTTTTTCACGTGTAATGCCAAGCTGTTCTGTAGTACAGCTCTTTCTACTGGCTATTTTGTAGACGTTAGTCTAGCTATATAAGCTCAAACAGACTGGTCAGAGTTCACTTAGTGTTCTGTTGTACAGCGCAGTTAGTACTTGTTGTAAACTATTGCAAATTTTCCCTCCCTCCCTCCCTTTGGAGACGGGGTTGGTCGCAATATTGCTATCTATTAAACAAGGGTCACTCCTACGTGTTTCGGTTAAGTCTGCGCAGCGACTTCCCCCAAGCTTGTTGACCTCGTTGCCTTTGAATATCGCCTGCTAACCGATACTCTTGTCCGATCCAGCACGTGCTGTTTTGCATTCAGCTCGTAGTGTTGGGGAGATAAGTGAGGTTCGTTTGTCAAGCAATAGCCGGAAGTCGCACAGGCTAACCTAACGCAAGGCAGTGCTCCCCCATTTACGCCAACTTGAGTTGTTCTTTGTCTTTATTTAGTAGCCTGCACGTAAAATAAACATTCCGCCGCAGTTGGTGGGTTTTGTTAAGGAACAATGACATTAAGTCAGAAATTAAAGAATTTTCTTGATTATGATGAGTTTCATGAGCTAAATAACTTCTTGACGTGTTACAGGTTATACTCCTGATACACAAATCTATCTGTGAGAAAAGAGCTATAATTGCTTTTTGTTTTAGGGCTGATGCTGTTAACTGATCTTGATCTGCAGTTTCTGAGATTAGCTTTTCTTTCTAGTGCTTTCATAAGGAATCTGTTCCCTGAAGATGTCAGTACAGATAAGAGAGGAAGACCCACAACAGCCAGCAATAAAATCAAGGTAAAGATGTTACGACATTCATATTACAGTGTACCTGTGAATTGCCCCTTTGGGAAGTATCCAAAAAAGAGATGGGAATTGTAAGTGCTAGTCTGTTCATAGACTCTAGAGGTATGCTTGGGAGCTGTCACAAACAAGCAGCCCTGGAGTGGAAGTGTTCCTGTATATTCCCAGCTAAGCTTGAGGCAGACTTTTCACCTTATGAGGAGCTCTACGCAGTTTTCAGTTGATTGCATGAAAACAGATGTAATCAACATAATGAATCAGTGAGAACTCAATGGAAGGTAAACACACACATTAAATGCATGAGACCAAATCACAATTGCTTTCAGTTTTACATCTGGTTTGTTGTGTTGGTCGCACAAGTTTGTTAATTACAACCAATTACAGACTGTAGTAAAGCAAACCCAAAATATTTTTTAGATTACTTTTTTACACTCAAATGAATACAACCCTTTTACACGAACAAGAAACAATGCTTGATAGTGATTATAGTGATTACTACTGTCAGTTTTCCCACACCCCCATCACAATGGCTTTCAATGATACACTGTACATGTTTTGTTTGCATTATTTTAGACTCAAGCCAACCTACTGGTGGATAAACTGATGAAGTGTACTCCTCATTACATCCGTTGTATCAAACCAAATGAGAGCAAGAGGGCTCATGACTGGGAGGGGGACAGAGTACGGCATCAAGTGGAATACCTTGGTCTCAAGGAAAACATCCGTGTTAGAAGAGCAGGCTTCGCTTACAGAAGACCCTTTCAGAAATTTCTTGATAGGTAGGTCTGTAGTTACAAATACCTGGAAAATTAGTTGCAAATCAGCAATGACCCAAGACAAAGCACTGAAACACTCAGGAACCCATGTACAAAGCTGAAGGTTAAAAGAGTACAATTATGATAACTTGTGACAAACAATATATCAATATATGGTCCATGTGTAATTATTTGATTAACATTCAGTGACAGAAGTAGCGGAGATGGTCTCAACATATTGCATTTTTGAATAACAGATGAGTTCATCTTTAGTATCGATTTTACTTGGTACTCCAGTCCTCCTCTACTCCCCCTATTAATGTTGTAGTTTTCAACAGGATCTGAGTTCTGCATATTAACACTGACTGGGGGAGGAGGCAAATGTATAATGATAACAATAAAACTAATAGAAAAGGACTTTGAAGAAGTGAAGTGTCTCGACACTTTTGTTGCCAATTAAAGGTAACTTAGCAAGCATAGTGATTTTTCAAAGCTGACATTTTGAGCCTTAGGTGTTCCTGTTCGCTTTGACAGTGGAATAATACTCAAAACATCAGCTTTACAAACTCACTGTGGTAGTTAACATACCTTTGACGACTTCAAGTTGATAAACATATGTAGCTAAGAGTTTCAGTTTCTCCAAACAAAGAGTGACAGTCTTTTGGGAAACTGACAACTTTGCTAAAAAATATAGAGTGCATGGTTAATTTGGTCAATGTCGTAATGAGCCACATCAGTCCCACAGTACCACAGTGGACGCCTGTCAATGGTTAACAAAGCCTGGCAAAATGTTTGTGACAGCAATAGCCTAACATCTCTCAGGGAGATTATTAACACTCTTGGATATGTTGCAGGTCAAAATGTAATTCAGGTTAAAATGATTTTAACCTAGTTTGATTCTCAATTTCCTTTGTCTTCTAACCCTAATTATTCATGATCCATGAATAATTAGGGTTAAGAGACAAAAGAAAGTCATTTTAACCTGAATTTCATTTTGACCTGCAACAGATATTTTGTGCAAAGGAAACCAAACTGAAGTTAAGCACTAGACACTGAAGAGCCATAGTTGCTAGTCTTTGATCCTTAGGGGTGTCATGGTGCAAAATGATATTAGCCATTGATAGCTATCTACCTAAATAACTATGTCATCTGCTCTTTAGATATGCTATCCTCACAAAGGAGACATGGCCAAGATGGAGTGGAGATGTGCGAAGGGGAGTGGAACACCTGATGAAAGCTGTCAATATGGAATCAGATCAGTGGCAGATGGGAAAGAGCAAAGTGTTCATCAAGGCGCCCGAATCAGTAAGAGACTGTAGGGGCTATTAGGGACATTTTTATTCATGAGTTGTGGGATATTCTGAGAACACAGCCTGAACTTGTCTAATTACCTTTACCTACAGTAAGACAGTTTCTAATTCAGTCTTTTGGGTTCGATGACTAAAGCCAAGAAAGGCAGACGAAAAAATGCCAGCCAAGTATTTTGTTCCAGAGGTGAAGAAGGTCAAGGAAAAAGCGTTATAATACAAAATGTAAATTGGCAGTTTCCATGATTATTTGTATTGTACTATGTAAATGAGCAACCAATCAGTCAATCAATCAATCCTTTATTTAACATGGTCAGTAGGCTAAGCTAGGAGCTTGTTTCCAGGTACACCACAAAGTAAGAAGATAAGATAAGATCAGCAGTGTAGTCTATGCATCAGAATAAAGTGTCATGGCATCTCTTTGCCAATTACACTTTCCACCTTACGAGACTACCATTTACCATGGATGCATCTTGATTCTTAATTTGATTGCCTTCTTGAATTTAAGCTCTTCTTGCTTGAGGAACTAAGGGAAAGAAAGTTTGATGGCTATGCCCGAAAAATTCAGAAGGCCTACAGAATGTACAAATCAAGGCAGTACTTTGCTGAACTCAAACAACAAGGTAAGTCAAGCATAGAGCTTCTGGCTGATGTCCACTTCTTGGGACGCTACATGTAAGCCTTAACTTGAGTGAACATTGAAAATGTCGAAAATAGTGTAATGACCAAGTTTGAGGCCCCTGACATTAAAGAATGGGATTTTATGACGGTTTGAATTTATAAACACGTAAAAAGATTTGTGTTGAAAAAGGTTGCTGGAGAGCAAGACCTTGTTCTCCAGCAACATTTTCCTTAGATGTCCTCTAAACGTTCTGGAAATTCAATCTGTTGTATAAACTTACTCTTTAATGCCAGGGGCCTCAAACGTGGCCATTTTGGTATTTTTGATATGTTCTTCCCATTTCTGACATTCTTTAAGGTATAACCCATAATATGTAATAAAAAAATTAGTAAAAATTTGGTCATGTGACCCCAGCTGCATAGAGCCTATTGGTTGTTGAGGAGCTTGTGTACTGTTATGTCTCACTATGAGGTACAGACTCAAGTGCTCTAAGTACCTTTGTAGTTTAGAAATATCATTCACAAGAACTGTGCTCGAACTAAGCCTCCTAGGCTGGTTTGATAAATTGAAATTTATATTTGAAATTACTTGCTAAGTGATTTTGTTATTAAACTGTTCAAACGAGGTTTGTTTGAAGTCCTGAAGGCGTTTAACTGCTTAAGTGTTCTCTGTGTGTACTTCTTTCAGCATCGGACATTCTTTTCAACAAGAAAGAGAGACGAAGAGGCAGCATTAACCGAAACTTTGTTGGTGATTACATTGGTTATGACGAGAACCCAGCGTTGAGAAGTTTAGTCGGTATGAGCTCATTTATTTTAGTACTACATCGAATTTAATATTCAATATTTTCATTCTTCACCGTTTAAGTGCCATGTTGCTAAGTTTGACATCTTCTTTTAGAAAAGCGAGAAAGGATCGAATTTGCTGTCACAGTGAACAAATATGACAGAAGATTCAAGGTGGGATGTTGTTTTGATGAGACTCGTGCCAATTTGGACTTGACTCTTGAATTATCTCTTCCGTCATATTGACACACGGAGTTTACAAACGTGTGCGTACACTGTGTGTAGTAATCCTGAATTGACCCTTTTCACAGGCAATGAAGCGGGACCTTCTATTATCAGGCAAACACATTTATCTCATTGGCAGAGAAAAGGTATGTATTGTCAAAGAAAGCAACAACAAAATATT
This sequence comes from Micromussa lordhowensis, assembly GCA_964020085.1. Classification (NCBI taxonomy): domain Eukaryota; kingdom Metazoa; phylum Cnidaria; class Anthozoa; order Scleractinia; family Lobophylliidae; genus Micromussa; species Micromussa lordhowensis. Next base: position 25,156,108 of record OZ026597.1, on the reverse strand, counting down.
TCCAGGGTTATTACACGTCAGTTGTCTATCCATCTTTATCCTATGCGTATTGTGGGTATCTTGGGGTACAATGCTCTCTCTGGCAAGAAATGTTACTCCTGCAACTAAACATTAGGATTAAAATTCTTCTGATCTACTAAATCCCAAAAACGAAAACCAGAATACTGGATTAACGTGATTAGGTGGTCCCTATTCTTAGAATCGTTGTTTAAAGTTTACCAGTACGTTGAAAGTAAAGAATGAAGTTTGCAGTTGTGATAAATAACCTTTGTTGTAATTGCTCACTTTTAGGTGAAGAAAGGACCAGAGAAGGGTAAAGTCTACGAAGTGGTGAAGCGTAAGCTAGAAATGAAGAGTATAGGATCAGTTTCACTCAGGTTAGTTGACGACCAGTTAAAGGTTTCAGCTACTTCAAACTGCTTGCCGGTAAATCACATTAATTAAACTGTATCTACTGTCGCCTAAAAACGTTTTCTACCTTTCCACCTTCAACATTGCCAACATGTTGAGTTTCTCTAATAACTGTAAGTTTCGCATTTGGACACTACACTACACACTTTGACTACCTGGCATTGAATGAACACCCGGCTTTTACCAGCCTTTCAAGTTCTTAAAACACATCTCAGGAAAGAGCAAGATATTTTCGTGTTAACATGAATGTTAATGTCATTTATTTTTCCAGCCCACTTCAAGATGACTTTATAGTTCTTCATATTCCTGGCGAGTATGACAGTGTTCTAGAAACTGTGTTCAAGACAGAGTTTCTTACTCTTCTGTCATCAAAATACCAAGATTCTCTGAGTCGCCAGCTGAAAGTGGACATCACCAGCAGGTATGATATGTCTTATCTGCAACTAAATATAGTATTTCTCTATCCAATTAATCTTTTTCAGTAACTGTTGAACTTAATACTCTAATACCCTTTTGAAACAGGTTACGGCAGTATTCTGTTTATTGTATTTGCATATGCACATTTGATTACAACTGATAGTATTTCCTTGCCCATCTCTGTCTCTTGGGTCACCCCAAGACTTCTAGTAGCAATCATATCCTACCCCGCCAAATCCTTTTCAAACGTTCACTACGTTATAGCTTTAAAAGGTTTAAATATACTACAGTAAAAACCCGCGTATAAGAACCTAACATTTAAGAACCTGTTAGGCTAAAATTTCATTTTTAAGCACCCTTCACATAAGAACCATTTTAGGCTAAAATCCTAAAGCAGGTTCTTATTTTCAAAAAAGAAAAATATATATAGAATTAAGAAATTTTCTCAAAAAAAAAAAAATATCTGTATGCAATATTACTCTAAACCCTATAGCATGGTTACATAAAACTTGCCCTCCTTGAATATAATTATTAAACAGAGATGAATAGGATGAACCTGTCCTTTGGTTTTTATGAAATCACAGTACATGAATTCAAAAATAAATCTGTACCCATGTAGAGCAAAAGCATCCTCCAGAATGGCAATTAGAAGTTGCCATTAAATCACATCCATGGGATGGTGTGCTTTCTAGTAGTGACTGTACAACACTGAGTTCCATGTACTCCATTAGTACCAGTAAAATATGAATAAACATACAAATTATGTGTCAACCAATGCTGATTCCAATGTTACTGCCTGACGAATCATTAATCCCAACCTGACCATCAAGTATTTACACAACCAATTCATATGGGATTCGTTGAGTTCCAATCCAAAAATAAATACATTTTAAGGTGGTTCGAAATAGTTTTATGGCGCGCGCAAACTGGGTTCTAATCAACAAGCCTAATCTCGCGCGTGCAGTTGACGCACATGCGCAAATGCTGATCTTGTCGTGTCAAAATTTTGGAGTTTTTATAACTTTAATCGCTCATATTTCCGCTTCCGCTCGGTGGATTTGTTTCATTTTTTCGGTGATAACCAGGATCAATTGGCTGCATACGTAGTCCGATTTTTAAAAAATTCTGTAGGCAGGAAAAAAAATAAGAGAACAATAGTCAAAAAGAGGATTATTTCTTAATCTACCCTACAGATTTTTTTTAAACTGAAATATTTTGAAGGTCATTTCTGGTGACATATAATATTGCAGTTTGAGAAGATTTCACCGTACAATTTTTTAAAAAAGACAATAGATTTCGATTTTAGGGGCTCAACTGAATGCGTCATATGGCTGCTATGGTAACAGGTTTTCTGAAGTGAATGTCATGTAATGAATCTATGATGTTTCTTTTATTTCTGTGCCAAATTTCATAGTGATACGATGAACCAAACATAATTTAGAAAAGAATTTGTGAACTTGTCTCGGGAAAATGAAAACTATTTCGAACCACCTAAAGAGAAACTTTGACATTTTATCATGTTATGTTTTTGTGTATGCGAGATTTATTGACAATTATAGTGACGGTTACAGTACTGTGGGTTTGATTGTAACAGAATCAGATTAAAATAGTGTAGTATTTTACTTAACGAAGCCTCCAAGAATACTGTTTTTGGACATTAAACACCAGATCATTTAAAAATTCAGCTTTCTTGAACAAAAGTTAAGAACCTAATTAAGAACCTAGTTAGCCTAATTTTACACTAAATACCATTTACATAAGAACCTGTTTAGGCTAACTTGGAAAAACCTAGGTTCTTATGCGCGGGTTTTTACTGTACTACTACTACAATCAAAGCAACAACTTTATTCGCTCTTGTACTTACAATTTTATATCCTGACGTGTGGAGAACTGTCAAAAGAAATAGACTGCGAATATGCGCCACTTGCGTTTTAATGTGTATGTTTCAGAACAAAGTTTATGTCTACTCAGGGCTCTAACCATTACTGGTTAAAAGCGCATTTCCTTGAGAGCCTTTCGTTTCTGTTGAAACTTTCAGTATCACAGTGACGGTGAAGAAGGAAGGCTGGGGTGGAGGTGGGACCCGTACTCTGACCTTCTCTCCTGGTGATTCCGACTTCCCTGCACTCAAGCCGGCTGGCAAAACACTCCATGTCTCCATTATCCGAGGACTTCCCAAGGACACAAGTAAGTCTGCCAGACAGATCGCCTTTATACGGGACTTTGTGTTTTTTTTCCAGCACTGCGAGGAAGCCATTTAGTGTATACAACATAGCAAGATAACAGGGTTCTGCAGCTTTTTTCTGCTCTGGTCATATTTCTTGTATGGATAAGAACCCAGCTTTAAAGGATACAAGCCTTGACACCCAGGGAAAACCAGTAGTACTGATCATACTATGCTATATTTCCTTTGATTCTTCAGGGCCTGGTCGCCAAGTCGCAGCCAGCTCTGGCCCAAGTAAACCCCGTCGTTCAGCCCCAGGGTACCCCTCGCAGCAACAAGCTCCCAGCCAAGTGCGTGGCCGAACAGCTTCGAGTCTCAATAGGTATGCCCAGACGCACAAACAACCTTCATTGCCGAGATCTGGAGCGCAACATCTGGCCCGAGGTCCTGCTAACATTGATGTCAGACAACAGGAATTCATGCGGACTCCAGAGTCAGGAGTGTGTGGGTGAGTTTATGTTACGTTTTGTTTTTTAGCAGCAAGTTAGGGCGATGTTACATGCAATAATATGTTATGGCGATTCGTAGCGCGCGGTTTTCTTCTGGAGAGCTGCTTAGTATCATGGCGTTTCTTTTGCGCCGTTCCTTGGCTGCTTTCGGTGTACCCGTGTGAACTCATGTTAGTTTTTCATTGGACAAAATGAGTTGGAAACTGTTTGAGTGTTCAATCCAGTCTTGGACGAAGATTTCGCCAAAATGATACCAGTTCAAGGGACTTGTTACAAAGTAACTCGGTGTAACACTGATGGGGTACCATGTCACTTATATGGAGCACTTATATTCCTTGGGTCGTGGTATTTGTTATTGCCGTTATAGATACGATTTCTGGTGCCTTTTCGCTACAGCGTGCCACAACATATGTAGAACATTATTGCATGTAAGATCACGTTAGTGTGTACGAAGTATTATTCTGTAATCATAGAAAGATACCAGACAGGCAACGTAATTATAAAAGTTAAAGGGGAATAGACGACTTTGTTGCCGTGTTGTGTTGTGTAGGTAGTGTGCTGTGCTTTTGGTGCTTTTTGTCTGTGATGTTTTGGGTGTGTTGTTGATAAATTGAGTGATAAATTCTTTGTCAAAATTGAGATATCCACTCCTCGGCTTCTGCAATTTAAAACAATAACCGGTGTAACACTTAATTATACTGTAAGAGACTGATCAACGCAATAAGACGTTTAGATACCAAACTGATAATTTTCAGGTTTAACTGTCAAGCGCCGTCTATTACCCAACCTGACACGAAAGTTGTTATTAAAATTTACAGGAAAATAAACTACCTCAATTTTAAAATTTATCCAAATGCATCACAGTTAAAGCCAAGTTAACAACTTACGCTGCGCTGAAATAGAAGCAGTTAGGTAGTTGTGATTACTTGACACAACTCTTCTCAACGCCTTTATTGAATTCACGACCTTTAAACCATAAACAGATTTAACCGCATGAACCCGCCTGTCACTACTTTAAGAGGAGGAACTCGAGCGACTTATCCCACACCCAGCGGACGCCATGTAGACCATCCACCTCATATCCACCATGCGGCATCGTCCCTGCAGTTTGGCGACGGCTGCCGTCAATATGGCAAAAATCCTGAGCAGTGGGATACTGCAGTCTATGGACAGTATAGGAAAACTTACGGTGGGCAGAATGCGCAGTACAATGCAACGACTTTGAGACGTACGTCTGAGGACGGTAAGAGGAGGGTAAGTTTTGAAGACGACCACGTGAATGCCGCCAGACAAGCCAGGCAGCGCCCGCGGTCTGCCAACATTACCTCTCAGCGGGAGGTTATTCATGTCTTTCCATTCAGTGAGAAACACGATGAAAGATTGCATCGAGGAGGTGAATCACAGCAAGATCCCTACGCTAGAGGAACTGCAGGACGGAGTGGACACCGAACAGTGCAACGCCCTCGCTCTGTGACCGTGGCATCACAAGGCGAAAGTGTATACAGTTCTACAACCGAGCAGCAGAGAATGCAGTGGACAGAAACAGCTAAAAAAAGTCAGTATTCAGCTAGATCGCCTGATCAAAGTGGGTACAATAGGGCGGGATATCATCTGAACCAAGCCCCTCAACAGAGCTCGCACAGATCAGACAAACCTCCCCACTCATCTCCCACAGCCCAGAACACAGCATATTCAGGAGATTACAGGGCCAGAAGTGCTTCGCACGGTGCCACGTACAGCGCTACAAACCGTCAGCAGGCCAGAGCTTTACAGAATGGATATGAGCAGATGAACCCAGTGGATTACAGTAAAACCAGTGTGTCAAACAGACCAAATGCATACGCTCCAGCCCCGGAGAGTCCAGAGTATGTAACAATGTCACATCCGCATGCTCCTGGAGCAGAAAATTACAATGCTCAGAGTGTTGTACAGCAGAGAACAACATACAGGGCAAGAAATGATCAGCGTGTCACAGCTCAGCAGGGATACGAACAAATGGCTCCCTTGCACCTTAACCCTCCAGTTCAACACAGTGCTACGGGATTCCAACAAAATGGAGCTCCATACAGTGCTGTCACAACTCAACAGAATGGCATACCATACAGCGCTGCAGGAACTCAACAGAATGGAACTCCATATAGAGTTTCCACAACGCAACAAAATGGGACCCCATACGGTGCTGTCCCAAGTCAGCATGCTGGAACACCGTACAGTTCTGCTGCAAGTTCGCTGGAGGGAATGCCTTACAGTGCTACCAGAACGCAACGGAATGCAATACCGTACAGCACTGCCGCGAGTCAGTGGAATGCAACACAATACGATGCTCCAGGTATGCAACAGAATGGAATGCCTTACAGTGCTACAACGACTAAGCAGAACAGAACACCCTACAGCACTCCCCAGAATGGTATGCCACACAGTACTGCCGCAAGTCAATGGAATGGAACACCATACAATACTATTGTGGGAGCCATTCCGCAACACTGCATGTCATATAGCACAGCACCATCTCAACAGAATGGTACGTCCTATAGTGTTGCAGCAACCCAGCAGAATGTTGCATACAGTGCTACACATCACCAAGAAGGGCATGAGCAGGGAGACAGTCCTCAGAGCTACAGTTCGACTCCCCAGCAAAATGGGTATAATGGCTATAACGGAAACCCTCCGGCTCCACAGCAAAATGGGTATGATGGCTATAACAGCAGTTCTGATAGTGAATTCGATGATGCTGATGATAAGTATGATTACGTCAACTTGAGGCAGTGGCATGATGCTGAAAACGGATCTAACAGTTCAACTAACCAAGATGATAGGTGAGCTAACCTTTCCTTTAAATTTTTTGAAGGTTAACGAAACGCTAAACATCTAATTAGCACTTACTGCCCGGAGCAAATAAGCTTTTATGAACCTCTCTGCTGAAAATTCTTAAAGGTAAAAAACTAAACGTCACAAACAGAGACTGAAAAGTAAATGTAATTCTCACATTATCTCAAATAAAACAAAAATTAAATTTTGATTTTCAACTTGAAACCGTAAATTTGTAAATGAAAAATAATATTGACATGCAGTTTACCACAGGGTTGGGAGTTTATGTTGTCTTTTACGCAAGATGTAATATATCAAACACTTAAGATGGTGATTCATCACATTCCAAATACAAAGCATAGCACAGTATTTTTGACGACATTCGAGGTGTTTGAAATGTGCTAAAACACTGTCTCGAGTGTTTGATTTGTCTTCACTATCAATACTAAACCTAAGTAGAAAACGGAGACTGAATACAATCGTAAACATTTTTGCTTCTTGCGAGCACATATCCATTCAACGTAAACAGTATTATTTTATTTAAACTTGATGAGTCGTTAATGACATTTAGTAAAATTCTGCTAGTATACTAATGCAAATGCTGCAATCTGATTGGCTGAGTTACTCGTAAACTATCAGCCATTAGAGTGCAGTGGCCGGAAGGTCGTTTGCGAAATGGCTACGTTTTTTTCGTTTAAACAAAGTTTTGAAGGAACATTTTGATGCAAATGGATAAAAAAATTCCTGAGAACACCAAAAAACATTAACGGTTCTTGACTTTTTAAATCTTGAAATTGTTGAAAAAAAATGATGCGCGTGCACACACAACTTCAATTTAAAATGACAATTCATGTCCGAGCGATCTTTTTTTATATATAATTTGCAATACTATTTACAAAGTCCGAGCGATCTTTCTAAGGCGCCACGTTCGAGCAATAATTAGAAACAGCTATTTGAAGTAAATTTCAGTTAGAATTCTACTAAAGCAATCAGATTATTCGCTCTCGATTTCTATGAGGTGATAGTTGATTCGGCCATCGGCCTCATCAGCTATCACCTCATAGAAATCGAGAGCGAATAATCTAATTGTTAATTAGAATGCTTGGTAATCTGTGACAATAACAAAACTGAGGGCTTGATTTTCATGGAGGAAAAACTTGTCCCTAGTCGAAGGGTCGCTCTCCATTCCGAACCATTCCGAGCGAGAGAACGTTTTACACATTTCCTTATAAATAACAGCGCACTGTTTATATCCGAAATCTCAATTTGGCCCGGGCCGTGGCTAAAGTAGCCTCCTAGGCAGACGCTCTTTAGGCTCGTCACGCAATCTTCAATCTTCGTAGGGGAGGAAGATTGCGTGACGAACCCAAAGAGCGTCTGCGTAGGAGGCTAGGGCTAAAGTGAACCTGAATGCTCTCGCTTTAGAGGTAGGGTGACCCTAGGGGAGCGGGAGCCAACTTTTCCCTACGTAAACATTTTGAATATGTTTAACTAACAAGCACAGGTCAGCACACAAAGAACATGCACCAAGGCAGAGGACCTATACAGGGATACTTCTTGTAATATAAACGCTTGATAAGGGATAGCTTGGGGGAGGTTCTACAAGGGACAACTTTTCTCCAAACAGGCTTTGATCGACAGATTGCATAAAACCATATGTAGCAATAATTGTTTCGTGATGGTTAGATGACATTGATCGCGTTTCAGAACCGGTTTACCGAGTTTTGGAACTAGTTGTAAAAAAAACAAGACCTGTCAATCAAAAAGTGCTCTGGAGTCGATAAATTGAATTTGCCACAGTTGGTTCGCGAAAACTTTATACCCGATATTCTTGCAAAACGAATTTATTTTGGGATTTATATATGTCGAATTATTCTCGCATTTTGATTGGTTCTTATTATGATCTATTGGAGGACAGACGCAAAGATGACGTCATAAACATTTTTGGGTTTTCTTTATGACATAAAACAAATAGATGTTGTCGTGCGTCTGTTGAGTAATAGATCACAGATGACGTAAAAATGTGGTAAGAACATCAGTGACACACTGTGCCACTTTTTTGTTCTTACCACGTCATCTGTGATCTATTACTGAACAGACGCACGGCAACCTGGAATCTATTTGTTAAGTAGATAGTAATCACCAGGGTAGGTGATTCTACAGAAAGAAGAATTCTATTAGCCTGAAATGTTAGTCTTGTCCCGCCCTCATCATTACCCCCGAGAAAGAGTCGCTAGAATTGCATTTAACATTAACCGTTTTGTAAATAGTTGCATGTTTTACTGTATTTGTGTGTGGTGTGTTGTGTTGTGCTGCAGGGCTTTTGTATATCCGTGTACTCGTGTATTTTCTGCTGACAATGCTTACACCTGACCTTTTAGATAAGTTTTTTTTTTCACTTTTCCACTTTTATTATAACCCTGTGAGGTTAAAAAAAATAAAGATTACATATTCTTAATAACACCAAACATTTCTAACATCAATAATTGAATACAATAAATTAAGTTTCTCATATGCGTTTTATGCAAGGCTACCATCTAGCCTGAAAGTTAAGTTTTGTGTTGTTTTTCATAGCTTTATATTTCTCAGTTCTAAATTTCACTTTGACGATTTCCTTAAAGACATTTAGATCAAAAGTTACACGTTTCCTACTTATCTAAATATGTAGTTTATCAAGTGTGATAAAGTAATTCAATATTTCTATTTCTACGTCTAATTTACCTAGTAACACATCTTGTCGCGTGAGGTCCACTCTTTTGCCAGAAACCAGAGACCAAAAGGATGCAAAATCGTCCCAGATTAGGTTTGTGAAGGAGTACTCCTAAAATAGGTGTTTCACATCTAGTGTTAACATAATGTTTTTTGCACTAACTAATCGCTACAACGAAGAACACTTTATAAACTGTAAATGAGTTGTCGAATTTGTTTACAGATAAGTCATTAAAAAAAATAAAACTTAAAACGTAAATATAAAATACCTTAAGCAAGTAATGACATGTAAATTATGCTCGTAATTTAATTTACGTCGTTGTGAGTTAACCAACCTTATAACCATCGTAATGTTTTAACGGTTTCCCATTCGAATGGTTTGTGATTGTTGCAGCTGAATTTTCCTTGTAAGTTGAATACGACTTCTCTCTCATATCTCTTAGTTCGTCGCGTATGAGGCCAAAAAAAGCAGGCACGAGGAAAAAATGGTGCGCGGAAACTGGGGGCGAGATTCGCATCTCGTTTCCGGTGTTCGCGCTTGATTTTTCGCGTTAGCTTCTCTCTCGATGTCGTAGCATATAGGAATTTATGATATTCATTTTTTTTGCTTTCTTGTATTTATCTGTTTTGAGTTGAAGGCTTCAAACATTAACTCGTTTATTCCCATTCGTCTTTTGTCATAAGCTACGTGCATACCTCACCTGATATTTACATTGCCCACAAATATCCTAAACACTTAAAAAATCGCCTAGACAATGAATCAAACATTTACTTAATTGCTTGTTTCTTCCATGGCTTAAAACAATTAACGTAATCCTGGATGTTGTTGTCTTATACAAATTCTTTTTTTAATGGAATGTCTAAACGTAATCTCATTCTGACTATACGTTTAAACCATTGAAAAGGTGTGCCGGTGACGGCAGAGATTAAAAAAAGCATATTTCTCACCTTGTGGATCACCGGCCGTGTTTGTGTAGTTGTGTCGTCTACTTTTCCGTTACTGTCCAAGTGTGTTTACTTGTGTCTGTGTAGCAGATTTTTAGCAGTTACATGAGACATAAAATATGCAGGTATAAAATATTATTACAAAAAAAATGAAATTTCATTTGGGCTTGGTAATTGGTTCATCGGCAAGTCTCCGTTCACTCCGTAATATATTTTACAATAATTATAGAAATTATCGGGCGTTCATTGTCAATAAGCGGACAAACACTTGAATTTCTCATGGTAAAAAAAAAACAAATTGACGTCAGTTTTTCATGTGTCTGTCCTGTTATTGATCATGAATTTCGTCATAACATTGTCAAAGTAGTCTGCGGATCTACTCGCCCCCTGGATCCGCGTTTACTTTGACAATGTTATGACGAAATTCATTGTCAATAGTAGGACAGACCGACATCAATTTGTTAAATAGACGACTGTTATCACTGTTTTTTAGAAAGGTCTTAACTATCTCAGTCCCATTCTCTTTAGGCTCGATTACCATTCACTGTTGGGGAAAAGAGCCCGCTTTCCTTACGATCGTGTTTGTAGGCTGTACATTATCACGTCACATACCCATCTCATATAAGGAGCTACCCTTTCTACCTAAAACAGACATGAAAAGCGCGAAAGTCGTCCTTGTACCTAATCTTGTACTCGTAGTCCAATGTAATGGTCTCCCGTCAGTAATCGCGAGTGCCCGTGCCACATGGTTTTGGGGTTTACAAGAGTCGGCGACTCTTCTGGCGTTTACACAACGATTTTCGAACACTATACACTTGTACCCTTGAGAAATTTCTGAAGCGGAAATATTAAATAGCTGAAAAAGACACTTGTATTCAGTTGTATCCAGTTGTATCATGGCAGATGTTGCCAACTATTTCTTTTTTTTACTTAGCATTGAAAGGATAAACTCCAAGAAAAAGTCCATGTCAAAACGTCCTCCAGCTCCGGGAAAACCCAGGTTAAAACCAAAACCCACCCCGTCCCTACCCAAGTGCAAGACGATTTACCCTTATGACGCGACTGATGCGGATGAGCTGAGTTTTCAACCGGATGAAATTATTGAAATTATTAAAGAAGGTAAGAAAACGTCGAAAGTAACGTCGAACGGAATCTCCTGTGAAGTGCACCCTTCAGACATTGTTCCAGTCTTCGCTAAGAAGAGATGTCATTGTGTTCGTTGTTTGTGTCACCTGTTAAGTGGTAGAACAGTGTTCTGATGGCTTATCCAAATAGACCATTTTCGAGTTACCTGAAGCCTCTCTTTCAAAGCGACGCCTGGTGCACAACCATTTATATGAAAATGAGTTTAAATTGCATGTGAATGAAATCTCATTTTCGTATAAAAGGACGAGCACCAAGACTCGCTTTGAGAAAGAGGCTAACGGTAATTCGGAAATGGCCTATTGGTAGCAGCTGAGCTAGCACAATAAACGCAGTAATGCAGTGAACAAATCAGACATCCACAGTAATCACGATTGGTTTTAGTTTTACTCTGTCCTAGGTGGTTGCATGACAGTTCAAAGGGAAAGGGTGAACACTAGGACTGACACGTCTTTTAAACCCACGCAGGCATTTCATATCATTTCATTTTGAATTTCAATGGCATTTACAGGTGTTTACTTGGGAAGAGTTCATTGTAAATCTTGTGAGGGTATTTGCCCATCCTGACTTCGATGTAATCTCTATTTCTTTCGGTCCCAGATCCCTCAGGATGGTGGACAGGCAAGCTACGTGGCCGCGAAGGACTGTTTCCCAGTAACTACATTGAAAAGATTTAATAGAAATGAGTATAATGAAGAATGGTTAGTTGCTTCTTTTTTTGTCAACAGTTATGTAAATATTTAAGCTAGATTCAAAGACTATTCATTTTTTAATTAATTGCAAGTGATATTTAATTGCCCGTTTAGTTCGTTGTTGATTTACAAAGACATTGTGTTATCTCATGTAGACAGTTCATGCGTTGTTCCACGTGTCTTGATTCACCTGATGCTATCAAACGTGTTCCGTTGAACTCGCGCAATTCTAAATAGTTTCACGGTCGTTGAGTAGTTAAAAAAAATTATTTCTTGTCCATAGTCTTGGTAGGTGCAATATATCCAGTTGTTGTTTTCAGAGATCTTGGGTGTGGAGACGTTTATCTAGTGTGCTGGAAACTCTGTCTTTGCGGAGAAAATCAGTTCCTCTTGGTTTGACGGGCGAATAGCTTTATAAGTAGTAGGATGTGTGCCTTACAATAAACTACAATGATTTATTACTTCAAATGTTATTTTTCTTCATGTAAAGTTTAGTTTAACGTAATTCAGGACACTTCTAACATGAAATTAGTTACAAAGGCAATAGTTTGTTTGAGTATGGTGGTTGGATATCCGAGGTAATACTGTAGGTAGGTCGTCAAATGTATTTAACTAGCTATCTTGAATTCAACTTGATTTACCTAAAATTAGTAGTTAAATAAAATCGTACTTAAAAGCGGGTTATTTGCACATCCACACTTAAAAAATTGTAAAAAGATATGAAGGCAGAAGCGTATGGTGAAATGCTTCTGTTGCAAGTGATTGCAAAATAAAATGTGTACATTTCTCTCATGTTTCTGTTCTATTGTAAAAAGCGCCACCTGTAGTTTGGGAGACCAGTCCGGCCTTAGCATTTCGCAAGGTCTCCGCGTTCCGCCCTACTCAACCCCAGGGTCCCTCCTACGTTACCCCTTTGATTAATTTGCCTGTCTTTTTCACTTCTACGCATCTTATGTACTTCCTAGTGCGTTCCCACAGTGCGTTCCACTGTACGCATCCTCGTACGTTCCCCTGGTACGTTACAGATGCCTACTGGACCATCTGAGGGCCTAGCCTATGTGTAGCCGTACCCTCCACCCGAGGAAAAACGGGAGGGAGGAGGGTACGGCTACACGTAGGCTACTGAGGGCCCAGTTATATGGTCTCGGGTACCCGAGACAACCCTCCCCCCGAGCTACCCTGGCCGAGGTAACATTTAGCTTGTTTCTTTCTAAAATTCAACCAGCCGTTTACATTAGGATCGCCAACTCGTCTCGGGGGGCGAGACAACTCGGGTGGGCGAGTTGTCTCACCTCGGCAGGTATGGTAACCCTGGCAAGCGGGACAACTTTTCTACATATAAACGCTTTGGCTCGCCTGACCGGGACATCTCTCGGCGTGGCGAATGTCACGTAATGCTTAGATTTAGGATTTAAAGCAGAAATTCGTATTAAAGAAGTAAAAATTAACTCGGCAAAACCCACTGTGATCGAATGACCGAGAAAAACCCAAAGAAAGAGGGATATTTGCACATTTGATTATTCAGTAAGGTTTATGAATAATCATGCTGTGTTAACTTTGACTCGGCCTACTGGAACTATGTTTTCACATATAAACGCTCGATAAAGTTACCTCGGGGGAAGGGTTGTCTCGGGTACCCGAGACAATATAACTGGGCCCTGAGATTAATCGGTTGGCGGTGTCTTTGCTGTCACTTTCTCTATGCACGGCTGTGGATCCGGTCCGTCACATTTCCCATTCGTTTCCTTACATTCCACTAGACATTTCCTCGTGCGTTCCCATCAACTCAATCCTGTATGTTCCGCCTAGGTTCCAGTGTGTATTCCCTTCTGCGTTATCCATTGGATTTGTTGTGGGTTCCCCCATGAGTTTGCTCGTCTGTTCTACCGTCTGTTCTATCAGTACTAAACATAGTACTGATCGTGCAATATTATCTATAGTAGATAAAATACAAAAAGCAATTGAGGAACGAAACTATTCCTGTGGAATTTTCCTTGATTTTAGTAAAGCATTTGATACAGTCAACCATAAAATCCTACTAGGAAAGCTAGAACATTATGGCATAAGAGGAATTGCAAATGATTGGTTCAAATCCTATCTTACTGATCGCCAACAAGTTGTCATGGTAAATAACACCACATCAAGGAAATGTAACATAATATGTGGAATCCCACAGGGGTCTGTTCTTGGTCCTTTGTTGTTTTTGGTATATATAAATGACTTCCACTGTTCTTCAGAACTGTTTGATTTTCACCTTTTTGCAGGTGATGCAAATTTATCTATGAGAATAAAAGCCTCCAGATACTACAAAATGGGATAAATTCTGAATTAATCAATGTTCATACTTGGCTAAGTGCTAATAAACTCGCCCTAAATATAGAAATATCAAACTTCATAATTTCTCACCCACCTCAAAAAAGATTACAGGATTTTTCGTGGGTTCTGATGTACTAATCTTGCGAAAAAAAGGTATTCGAAATGGGACGCAGCTCACAACAGTTTCCAGCACTTTCCAAGACGTACATTTTGATGGGTCATTATAACCAGTCTATATCGGTTGATGCCAAAATCATGATATAAAAACATAATTGCCCAATCATTGGAGAACATGTTGCTGTGAAGCGTGTCACACAACAGGTTACTATAACAACGATATGACCTGCTAAAAAGACCCATAATTTTAGCTTTAATCACTTACAACTAAAAAACGAGCTCGGTGACCCCCAATGTTATTATCGAATTGTGCGATAAGCAATAGTAATTGGACCGAGTGGAGTACAATTCAGGGAGTAATCGAGCGAGTAATTTCAAAATCGGACGAGCGCGAAGCGCGAGGCCGATTTGAAATTACGAGCACGATTACTTCCTGAATTGTACGACACGAGGTCCAATTACTAATTAATCGTATCTATAACAAATTTCGAAATTAAAAATGTCTTTTGAAACTTCTTTTGAGCGAAAACGTCTGTAGCGCTTTTCCTAAGTTTTGAAAACTGTAGAAAACTATGCTAAGGAAACCATTAAAGCGCGGGTAATTGACGTGGAAATCACGTGGGTATCCAATTAGAGGTGTCCGATTACCAAAAGTTCAAATCGGACACCTGTAATTGGATACCCACGTGATCGCGCGCCGATTGCGTGACAAATAGGCGCGCAGAGAACCAATCACGATCGAGAATTTTGTTATAGATACGATTAGCATGATAAGACGGAATTTTTGCAAAGTTTAAAAAAACGTTCTGTAGGGTGGGTTCAGAGCCCCCTTAAAGTTTCGAAAATTTTAATATTTCAATGCGGCATTTTTCACAACTGCACCACTACAGACCTGACCACCACTACATCTGAGAAGTCTCCCTGCGCGTTGACGTGGGGTTGTTTTCCAAGTTCTTTTGGACTATATGACGTTACACATCACACGTTTGATCCCAGGCTCTCTCTTTTTTCTCTTGCCGTTGAGCTTGGAATCGAGATCAACCACTGCCCAAAGAGGCCAGGTTACTGAGTAATTTTCAAAATTATGGCGCGCACTGATCTGGAAGGTGTGGATTTTGTTGCTCCTGGCATGTTTAAAAGCAAATTTTGTTAGCTTAGGAGAGTTCTACGAGCTTCAAAACAAGGTTAGTACGAGTAATTCACATGTAGTTCTAATTTCTGGATGAGAATAGGTGTTTTCTGCGCAGGTGGCTGAGGCTGGATGTATACGAAGTTCAATCAGCAAGTTTATGTTTTCTTGGATTTTCACCAACTAAAAATATTCTTTAGTGGAAACAAAACCCAAGGACAATTTTCAGGAACACGCAATATCAAAATACTACAAGTCAGACACAATTTAAGCATTTAAATTCAATCACTCTCAAGATGACTGTTAGAGCATATTTTGCACAACATATCAAAATGGCTGACCATATGTTTCATGCATACCAGCTCAAAAAAGATTGAAATTCATGGGCAGAACCTGGATCACCTGTGTTTTCTGGAGAAGCAATGTATCTTGAGTACCTACCAACTATTTCTGAGTTCCAGCTTTGAGATTTTCATCCTGATAATGCCAGAATTCCACAGAAAACAAAGACGTCCTAAGGTTTCCGAGGGCATTCAAAAGGTTTCCTAAGACGTTTCAAACCTTTCTTTTTTGTGTCCCAGTATCACCCTTGGAGACCCAAGGGCAGTTAGGGGGCGAATGGGGGGTGGGAATAAGAAAGTCAAAATGGAGGGGAGGAATTGGCAAGTTGCAAGGAGAATTCGAGAGATTGCGAGGAGCCTCTGGGAATGGACTCTTACCACACCAGTTCCAAACAGCTCTTATTGGGCAGAAAAAATCCTTTGCTTTTATTGTGGTCAGTCGGTGGGAAGCAGGTTCATGTTACTGTTACGTTTTATGTGTTCTGTTACAAAGCCATCACAAAAGCTAGTTTGAACATCATTTTTGTCCTGCCTGTTTAGGAGATTTCAATGCTGAGACAAGATTGACTATGATGTCAGGAAAAAATCTTAGGTAGTTGTCTTTTGATTTGCTTAGCCAGAAGAAACATGTGTGTGTTCAACCATGATGACTAAAACGCCTTTATTGTTTTTCATAGAAATATATTTAGATGCCCGAAGGATGGTAAAGTGGTGTTGCACATGCTGCATGCCTAGCTGGCCATTAAAGATATTTGTGTTTGGAAAGTTTTGGTTACAGAGAGCAATAATGTTTCCATGAGGGGTCCAATATTATTGCTTGTATATATTGCCCTGATTATTTTTATATGTATTATTATATCACAGAATCTTTAGTAGAGGGACGACATTTGGATTTCCCTTTCAATCAGGTTCTTTTCTGAAATTTATTTAACAAGTCGAATATTGTTATCTTATCTGTGAGTCACATGAACTCACAAATATTTCTTAAGCATGCTACTCATTTTGGTACCTGTGATAGATTGCAAATTTTGAAATTTTCTGTTAATTTCTTGCGGACATGATAACCAATCTTCCTATTTTTTTCAGCCACTAAGAGAAACCTTTGATAAAACTTTTTTTTGAGTAAAATCTTGCCAAACAAGCAAGGCAAATTTATGATGAAGGAACTAGCCTTTGTGTGGGCTTCATATTAGAACATATGAAACAGACTGTGGACCTGCTGCCCATTGATTTGGCAGAATAATACATGTAGATCATCAAGGTCTAAATTCTAAAACTAAAGAGCCACCAGAGTTTCTACATGCATCCTCATCGGGTATAAGAGGTGTTTCATTTGGAAACCAGTGCATTTTGAATTTCAGAGCTATGGTGGTGCATGGCATAAAGCTATGATTCCATTTGTCGATAAATATATACTTGTGAGTTTTAGCCCTTTGTGAAGTAAAAGCATTAGGAAACTAAGTGTTTATGTACATGTATGTTTTTGCAGTACAGATAATCAGTTGCCTGGATGAACAATGTAAGCTCTAGATGGTTACACTATTTTCCTGCCACCATATTGGTGTACCACAGAGAAGTACACCAATATGGCTGCTCCATACTGGGATCCCGTAAATCTCTGCAAAACGTTTTGACAAACATCTGAAGATTAGGATAGTGCACAAACCTAAAACGTGGAGAGGTTTCTTTTATATTCTATACTTTTTTGTTTTCTTCTATATGATCCCATCTTCTTGACTTCTTCTATTTGTTTTATTGTGTGACAGTGAAAACAATCTATTTTCATGTAGGGGTCAAGGAGCCAAGCCCAGTTCAAAGCTCTTTAGCTTATTGTCCCTTGGAAAGGGTAGTATCATTTACATTGTCTTTCCTTTTGTTGCACTACTTGACTCGACTGTACATATTTTTCAAATTTAAAAGTGTGTCAGTTAAGGCTATAATAGCTCAAATTGTTCTGTGGCCTTGAGTAGGCATTAATTTGGAGTTTAAACCTGCAGGTGTGAAATTTACATTATGACAGTCACATCTGGTTGTCACGATGCAAAGCAAATCTGACTTAATTACCAAACATAATAATTTGGCAAATCACAGAGGTGTCAGTCTACATATGCATGGCAAAACTGGCAGTGGAAGGAAACCAGACATGACCTCTTAATAAAGCATAACTATATGATGACGATGGGAAAAGATGTTACGTGAGCACAGAGGGCCCTTTGGTTTATAATTAAAATTTAAATTATGCAAAGAGTAGTGACAGGCAATATCCTTGAATGCTTATTAATAAGTTGTGTTTATTTCAGGTGTGGCATCACGCTATGCAATAAGTGGAATCATGGTTGAATTAAAGGTGACCTGAACATGGATAAATAGATCATACATCATTGGTGATAGGTATAAACCCAGTTGCCTGCAATTTTGGCAGCCCACCATTTGTATCTAGCTCTCTAAGAAGAAGTAAGTGCATGGTTGGGAAGTTCCCATGACAGTTGTTTTTCTTAACAGTTCTTTTTCTTTCAGACACCCATGCTTAGTGACATCAAATCACTGTAGGAACTGACCGGCAAAGGAGTTGGTTCCACCAAGTAAAGCTTTTCCTGATTTTCTTGATCTGTGAGGCAAAGACTGGTCCTACATTAAAATTGTTTAGGGTAGAAAATTGATTTGGAACCCCGAGACTGGCTGCATGCGCTGAGTGGATCTTGAACTTTGTACAGGTGTTTGGTGTAAGAACTGACCTGCAAAGGAGTTGGTTCCACCAAGTAAAGCTCTTCCTGAGTTTCTTGATCTGTGAGGCAAAGGCTGGTCCTACATTAAAATTGTTTAGGGTAGAAAATTGATTTGGAACCCCGGGACTGGCTGCATGCGCTGAGTGGATCTTGAACTTTGTACAGGAGTTTGGTGTAAGAACTGACCTGCAAAGGAGTTGGTTCCACCAAGTAAAGCTCTTCCTGAGATTCTTGACCTGTGAGGCATAGGCTGGTCCTACATTAAAATTGTTCAGGGTAGAAAATGGATTTGGAACCCTGGGACTGTCTGCATGTGCTGAGTGGATCTTGAGCTCTGTACAGGAGTTTGGTGTAAGAACTGACCTGCAAAGGAGTTGGTTCCACCAAGTAAAGCTCTTCCTGAGTTTCTTGATCTGTGAGGCAAAGACTGGTCCTAAATCAAAATTGTTCAGGCTGGGAATTGGATTGGGAACCCCGGAACTGCCTGCATGCGCTGGGTGGATCTTGAACTTTGTACAGGAGTTTGGTGTAAGAACTGACCTGCAAAGGAGTTGGTTCCACCAAGTAAAGCTCGTCCTGAGTTTCTTGATCTCTGAGGCAAAGGCTGGTCCTAAATCAAAATTGTTCAGGCTGGGAATTGGATTGGGAATCCCGGGACTGGCTGCATGCGCTGAGTGGATCTTGAACTTTGTACAGGAGTTTGGTTTAAGAACTGACCTGCAAAGGAGTTGGTTCCACCAAGTAAAGCTCTTCCTGAGTTTCTTGATCTGTGAGGCAAAGGCTGGTCCTACATTAAAATTGTTCAGGCTGGGAATTGGATTGGGAACCCCGGGACTGGCTGCATGCGCTGAGTGGATCTTGAACTTTGTACAGGAGTTTGGTGTAAGAACTGACCTGCAAAGGAGTTGGTTCCACCAAGTAAAGCTCTTCCTGAGTTTCTTGATCTGTGAGGCAAAGGCTGGTCCTACATTAAAATTGTTCAGGCTGGGAATTGGATTGGGATCCCCGGGACTGGCTGCATGCGCTGAGTGGATCTTGAACTTTGTACAGGAGTTTGGTGTAAGAACTGACCTGCAAAGGAGTTGGTTCCACCAAGTAAAGCTCTTCCTGAGTTTCTTGATCTGTGAGGCAAAGGCTGGTCCTACATTAAAATTGTTTAGGGTAGAAAATTGATTTGGAACCCCGGGACTGGCTGCATGCGCTGAGTGGATCTTGAACTTTGTACAGGAGTTTGGTGTAAGAACTGACCTGCAAAGGAGTTGGTTCCACCAAGTAAAGTTCTTCCTGAGTTTCTTGATCTGTGAGGCAAAGGCTGGTCCTACATTAAAATTGTTCAGGGTAGAAAATGGATTTGGAACCCTGGGACTGTCTGCATGTGCTGAGTGGATCTTGAGCTCTGTACAGGAGTTTGGTGTAAGAAATGACCTGCAAAGGAGTTGGTTCCACCAAGTAAAGCTCTTCCTGAGTTTCTTGATCTGTGAGGCAAAGACTGGTCCTAAATCAAAATTGTTCAGGCTGGGAATTGGATTGGGAACCCCGGGACTGGCTGCATGCGCTGAGTGGATCTTGAACTTTGTACAGGAGTTTGGTGTAAGAACTGACCTGCAAAGGACTTTGGTTCCACCAAGTAAAGGTCGTCCTGAGTTTCTTGATCTGTGAGGCAAAGGCTGGTCCTAAATCAAAATTGTTCAGGCTGGGAATTGGATTTGGAATCCCGGGACTGCCTGCATGCGCTGAGTGGATCTTGAACTTTGTACAGGAGTTTGGTGTAAGAACTGACCTGCAAAGGAGTTGGTTCCACCAAGTAAAGTTCTTCCTGAGTTTCTTGATCTGTGAGGCAAAGGCTGGTCCTACATTAAAATTGTTCAGGGTAGAAAATGGATTTGGAACCCTGGGACTGTCTGCATGTGCTGAGTGCATCTTGAGCTCTGTACAGGAGTTTGGTGTAAGAACTGACCTGCAAAGGAGTTGGTTCCACCAAGTAAAGCTCTTCCTAAGTTTCTTGATCTGTGAGGCAAAGACTGGTCCTAAATCAAAATTGTTCAGCCTGGGAATTGGATTGGGAACCCCGGGACTGGCTGCATGCGCTGAGTGGATCTTGAACTTTGTACAGGAGTTTGGTGTAAGAACTGACCTGCAAAGGAGTTGGTTCCACCAAGTAAAGCTCTTCCTGAGTTTCTTGATCTGTGAGGCAAAGGCTCGTCCTACATTAAAATTGTTTAGGGTAGAAAATGAATTTGGAACCGCGGGACTGTCTGCATGCGCTGAGTGGATCTTGAACTTTGTACAGGAGTTTGGTGTAAAAACTGACCTGCAAAGGAGTTGGTTCCACCAAGTAAAGCTCTTCCTGAGTTTCTTGATCTGTGAGGCAAAGGCTGGTCCTACATTAAAATTGTTTAGGGTAGAAAATTGATTTGGAACCCCGAGACTGGCTGCATGCGCTGAGTGGATCTTGAACTTTGTACAGGAGTTTGGTGTAAAAACTGACCTGCAAAGGAGTTGGTTCCACCAAGTAAAGCTCTTCCTGAGTTTCTTGATCTGTGAGGCAAAGGCTGGTCCTACATTAAAATTGTTTAGGGTAGAAAATTGATTTGGAACCCCGAGACTGGCTGCATGCGCTGAGTGGATCTTTGAACTTTGTACAGGAGTTTGGTGTAAGAACTGACCTGCAAAGGAGTTGGTTCCACCAAGTAAAGCTCTTCCTGAGTTTCTTGATCTGTGAGGCAAAGACTGGTCCTAAATCAAAATTGTTCAGGCTGGGAATTGGATTGGGAACCCCGGGACTGTCTGCATGCACTGAGTGGATCTTGAACTTTGTACAGGAGTTTGGTGTAAGAACTGACCTGCAAAGGAGTTGGTTCCACCAAGTAAAGCTCGTCCTGAGTTTCTTGATCTGTGAGGCAAACGCTGGTCCTACATTAAAATTATTTAGGGTAGAAAATTGATTTGGAACCCCGAGACTGGCTGCATGCGCTGAGTGGATCTTGAACTTTGTACAGGAGTTTGGTGTAAGAACTGACCTGCAAAGGAGTTGGTTCCACCAAGTAAAGCTCGTCCTGAGTTTCTTGATCTGTGAGGCAAAGGCAGGTCCTACATTAAAATTGTTCAGGGTAGAAAATGGATTTGGAACCCCGGGACTGTCTGCATGCGCTGAGTGGATCTTGAACTTTGTACAGGAGTTTGGTGTAAGAACTGACCTGCAAAGGAGTTGGTTCCACCAAGTAAAGCTCTTCCTGAGTTTCTTGATCTGTGAGGCAAAGGCAGGTCCTACATGAAAATTGTTCAGGGTAGGAAATGGATTTGGAACCCCGGGAATGTCTGCATGTGCTGAGTGGATCTGGAGCTCTGTACAGGAGTTTGGTGTAAGAACTGACCTGCAAAGAAGTTGGTTCCACCAAGTAAAGCTCTTTCTGAGTTTCTTGATCTGTGAGGCAAAGACTGGTCCTACATCAAAATTGTTCAGCCTGGGAATCGGATTGGGAACCCCGGGACTGGCTGCATGCGCTGAGTGGATCTTGAACTTTGTACAGGAGTTTGGTGTAAGAACTGACCTGCAAAGGAGTTGGTTCCACCAAGTAAAGGTCGTCCTGAGTTTCTTGATCTGTGAGGCAAAGGCTGGTCCTAAATCAAAATTGTTCAGGCTGGGAATTGGATTGGGAATCCCGGGACTGGCTGCATGCGCTGAGTGGATCTTGAACTTTGTACAGGAGTTTGGTGTAAGAACTGACCTGCAAAGGAGTTGGTTCCACCAAGTAAAGCTCTTCCTGAGTTTCTTGATCTGTGAGGCAAAGGCTCGTCCTACATTAAAATTGTTTAGGGTAGAAAATGAATTTGGAACCGCGGGACTGTCTGCATGCGCTGAGTGGATCTTGAACTTTGTACAGGAGTTTGGTGTAAAAACTGACCTGCAAAGGAGTTGGTTCCACCAAGTAAAGCTCTTCCTGAGTTTCTTGATCTGTGAGGCAAAGGCTGGTCCTACATTAAAATTGTTTAGGGTAGAAAATTGATTTGGAACCCCGAGACTGGCTGCATGCGCTGAGTGGATCTTGAACTTTGTACAGGAGTTTGGTGTAAGAACTGACCTGCAAAGGAGTTGGTTCCACCAAGTAAAGCTCTTCCTGAGTTTCTTGATCTGTGAGGCAAAGACTGGTCCTAAATCAAAATTGTTCAGGCTGGGAATTGGATTGGGAACCCCGGGACTGTCTGCATGCACTGAGTGGATCTTGAACCTTGTACAGGAGTTTGGTGTAAGAACTGACCTGCAAAGGAGTTGGTTCCACCAAGTAAAGCTCGTCCTGAGTTTCTTGATCTGTGAGGCAAAGGCTGGTCCTACATTAAAATTGTTTAGGGTAGAAAATTGATTTGGAACCCCGAGACTGGCTGCATGCGCTGAGTGGATCTTGAACTTTGTACAGGAGTTTGGTGTAAGAACTGACCTGCAAAGGAGTTGGTTCCACCAAGTAAAGCTCTTCCTGAGTTTCTTGATCTGTGAGGCAAAGGCAGGTCCTACATTAAAATTGTTCAGGGTAGAAAATGGATTTGGAACCCCGGGACTGTCCGCATGCGCTGAGTGGATCTTGAACTTTGTACAGGAGTTTGGTGTAAGAACTGACCTGCAAAGGAGTTGGTTCCACCAAGTAAAGTTCTTCCTGAGTTTCTTGATCTGTGAGGCAAAGGCAGGTCCTACATGAAAATTGTTCAGGGTAGGAAATGGATTTGGAACCCCGGGAATGTCTGCATGTGCTGAGTGGATCTGGAGCTCTGTACAGGAGTTTGGTGTAAGAACTGACCTGCAAAGAAGTTGGTTCCACGAAGTAAAGCTCTTCCTGAGTTTCTTGATCTGTGAGGCAAAGGCTGGTCCTCCATTAAAATTGTTTAGGGTAAAAAATTGATTTGGAACCCCGAGACTGGCTGCATGCGCTGAGTGGATCTTGAACTTTGTACAGGAGTTTGGTGTAAGAACTGACCTGCAAAGGAGTTGGTTCCACCAAGTAAAGCTCTTCCTGAGTTTCTTGATCTGTGAGGCAAAGACTGGTCCTACATCAAAATTGTTCAGGCTAGGAATTGGATTTGGATCCAGGACTGTCTGGATGAATTAAGTGGGTCTTTAACAATATTTTCTATTATAAACTCCAAAAATGTGAAATTTTGACAATTTGAAAAAAAAAGCTCGAAATATCACTTGGAGACTAGTTATTTTTAGTTTACATGCAAGTTAAATCAGCGCCAATATCTTTCCTTAGAAATTTTGAGGTTGGGTCGTTCGGGTAGATCGCTTAAGTGTTGCATACAATAGATAAATATCTAAGCAAACAGTAACAACAAAAAGGAACTTGGAATATTTTAAGAAAACAGGATCTCCTAACCCCTCAAACTGTACTATGCCCCTTAAAGCAAAGTACTCCACGTAAACCTTCTTGCTATGGTGATGGTTTTCGCAGTAATGGATATAGACATTCTTTTTTAATGCACTGGTAGACGATATCGCTATTATTGGATGCTGACGGATTGTGTATATTTCAGGGTTGATGCCGTTCTACTCAAGAACTGCAGTGGTGGGAATTGTTGGTGATATTAGAAGGGATTGATGGTTTAGCTGTGACGTTGAAGAGCTACAGCCGGAATTTAACAGGACGAGATTACATAGTAACTCTATGTAAAACCAGCAATTATTTGGAATGGTTCCTATTGTGACTTTGCTTTCTTCTGAAAAGCCCAAGGTCCTATGGTTTTCGTAAAATAATTCTTTCACGGCCCCTTCAGCGTTTTCTCGTAACGCAGTTCTTCGTCTGTACCTTGTAGCGTTTAGTTGAATCTTTTCGTATTCAGAGTGAAGTGGTATCGTCGAAGATTTAGTATGGAGACTGCAGTATTTGACTCCTAACGATTGCCCCTTTGATTATAGTTATAGAAGGTGACACACTCAAACTGTTTTTGTACTGTACAATTACAAAATAAATTACTTTACTACTATCCGAGTTACGCGTTCGTCAGCTTACTGAATGTGATTGCAAGTCTCTCTTGATGTGAGCAGGTACATACCACATACTTTCTTTTTGGTGGGACAATTAAATGTAACTTCCAGCCGCTTCCAAAATGGAATTTTGGGGCCTTCTGACCTGCTTTTCTTAGGTCTGCCTGTCTGCCGCATGGTTACAATACGCATGCGAATTTGTTGAAAACATACCACAAGGATAAAATTAGAAATAGAATTAAGAAGTGGTCTTAACAGGCCGTATCGTGTCAGTGCGCATGCGCATGCGCATTCGCGAAAACGTACCACAAGGACAAGAGACTAAGGACGTTTATAGAGAACTTATTTTTCTTGGTGTGGTGGTGGGGGAGGGTGGAGGTTACCCATCTGGATTTCTCAGTACTTCGAAGATTGAAATTTCGTTATTGAATTACTGTTAAAAAGAGCACCTTTTCCAGCTAGAAGGGTATTGGCAATACGCATGCGTATTAAATTGGTTTTTTACCACAAGGTTGACTACTATTGTCCGGTACTAGTAAATTTGAACTGGTAGGGAGTTGGTGGGTGGGGGTTTGGGATGGATTGAATAAAAACATGTTTTCAATAGTCTGTATTGGAACTGTCCAAAGACTTCTTTTTTTGGTCCAAAAACGGTTCTTTAAGTGGTTAGTAGTTGTAGTAGTATTGTACCTTTGGACTTTTTAAAGAACGTCGTGTATTGACAAAAGTAACATCTCCCCCACCTCCCCATCGTAGAAAAGCAATTCCCTTTATAGTTACATAACTTGCTGGCCCTTGTGGTACACGATATGAAATTGCGCATGCGCATTAACAAAGTCACTTATCGGAAAAGTTCGCTAACCTTGTGGAGGTTACCCATCTGGATTTCTCAGATTTCTTACTTACTTCCCCCTTTCCCACACCACGCCAGTCAATTCCCTTTAAACAACCTTTACTTCTTATCCTTGTGTTATGGCTTTCAAAAATACGCATATTGAAACAGTGTGAACAGTTATTAACAGTTTCAATTCTGTGTAAAGTTCTTTCCTTGTGGTATCTTTTCAACAAGTACGCATGCGCATTGAATGCTTCTATCATGTAACAAATACGCATACAGATACGTTTTGAAATAAATACGCATGCGCATTTGACATGCGGTATTTAAAAAAATGCCTTCTAAATATTTTTCTGTTAAGCCTCACGACTGATTTGAAACCAATGGAAGTTAAACATTGGGGAAGATTACTTGCTTTAAGCCAAATTAAACAAAAAAAGGGGTAGGCGGAGGTTAGAGATCGTTTTTTCTTGGACTGTTTTTCCCCCAACATTTTTGTCCTTTATATTATGTAAGTGTGGTATCCAGGTATATAAACAGTGTGCACAATAATCGATTCAGAAGGGTTGTGATGAATGTTTGAGATAGTAGAAAATTCATTGTAGCAGTAAATAAGGTATGTCACAAAGAAAGAAGATGGGATCCGTTTGCTGCGGTCGCCAAACGAACTCTCAAAGACAGACAATCGTAAAAATAATCTAGGAACTTTATTATTAATAAATCTTAATTCAACAATAACAAGGACAATTATATAACAGAACACGAGTCAGAAAACACTTGAACAAAACAATTGTAACTTGTACAGAAGTCTACTTTGCAAGGCGTTTATTAGTTCCTTCAAAAATGATAAAAAAGTACTGTTTTTTTGTTCACTTCTTCATTTAATACCAGACCAGCTCTATTTTAAACTTAACTTTATAAAATGCCTTCATTTATGTCAAATAAAACAGTGTTGCAGCCGACATTAATTTATGCTTAACGACATAACCTCTTGCGACCAGTCATATATTCTTCATTCGCCATTTTCTGTTGGCTGAGCAAGTCAGTCTAATTGCTATTCCTACTCTAATCGTTTTTTTTTTCATGCCGGCTTGCAAGTAGCTTAACCGTTTCGCGTATTTGTTCTGTGCTACAAACATTCAGCAACAACACTTTAAGATTAATTGAAAATGATAATAATCAAAAAGCTTCCACAGAGCAGGTTCTAACTTGCCATGTTTCACTTTAGTTCGTAGCATGAACACAGCACCTCGCGCAAAAATATTGATAACAATAAAACATTTCTGAAGGGATATGCTCCATTCAAAATGAACTTTTCGCCTTTCACTTGGTTGATTCTGACTTGAAACATCGAAGGCACTCAACAACCTGCATGAAAATTAAATAACAATAAATCAGTTATTACAGTCATACTGAAACAGGTTACAAAAACGCATCTTCGTTTAACATACTAGGTACTGAATACCGGCAATTATCTGCTGGTAGTAATTTCTAGATGCTGGCAGAACCACCAAAATGACTCGCTGAGACTCAGTACTCTTGCTTACAGGAAGAAACAAAAAATACCAAAATACCTTCAGCTACCGTCAGGAACATTTAAAATACAACACAACTCAAAAGTATAGCGCGTGAGTTACATAATATGGCTCGAACACAAGGATCCGAAGGGGGGGGGGGAGTGGTACTCAGGTATAGCAACAGGGTGATGCGAAAGGGGCCAAATCTTCAGGGACAAAAAAACTCCTATCAAGCTAAAACCATACCCGTAAGTAACCCCCCAGACCTTTTGTCGCTACATAAAAACAATGAAAACAAATTATCAAGAGTATTTTCTTTCTGACAAGTTTCTTCAGACTCTCTTAGTTTACCATGCATCTGACACAAACTTAAGACTGCAGTGAATATTTGAAAGTGGGGAGTAATAATGAGTGGTGAGTGAATAATGAGTGAAAGTGGGAAGCAATGATTATTGGCAATGTTATAATCCAATTGAGTCGTGCTTTTAGCTGCGCATTCCAGACTTATGACGCACTTGCAAAGTTTGGAGAGTGCTCTTGAAGAAGCTTGACTTGTTCTTGCTCTCCCTAGAGCAATAGGCCCTTTGCAGCAGGGGTCACGTGACCACATTTTTCCTAGAAAATTTTTATATTATGGGCTATAACTTAAAGAATGCCAGAAATGGAAAAGAGCGCATCGAAAATACCAAAATGGCCAAGTTTGAGCCCCCTGGAATGAAAGAGTAAGTTTATACGACAGTTTGAATTTTAGGAAAATTTAGAAGTTTTGTATGGGAAATGTTGCTGAAGAGCAAGGTCTTGCTCTCCAGCAACATTTTCCATATAAACCTCCTAATTTTTTTAAAAATTCAGACTGTTATAAAATCTCATCTTTTAATGATGGGGGCCTCAAATTTGGCCGTTTTGATATTCTCGGCATGCTTTTTCCATTTCTGGCATTTGTTAAGTTATAGCCCATAATTTTATGAAAAGTAGGTCACGTGACGGCTTAGCTGCAAAGGGCCTATTCGTATGTTTCTCTCGTGCTCTTCAAACTTTCCGCGTGAATCATAACGACATGAGCACGAATCAAGCGTTACCAAACGAATTTTTCTTCCACAAATAGCAACTTGTCTTTTGTTAATTCAAACACTAACTTAACTTCAGGTAAGAGAAAAAACAAAACCAATAACAACTCCGCTAAACCTTTAAGTCTGGACTCGGGGACCAGAAAACCTAATCAACTTACCATATTCTGAAGATGTCCTTCTTTTGCAGCGTTTGTTCATTTCCAGCTTTTCACATTCCAAGCTTGACTTTTCCTGCAGTGAGACAAGTCAGCACTTAATGAATACATGCTATGTAATATACCTGTCATCGATGGCTTGTGCAGAATATGAATTATACTTCAAAACATTCGACTCCATGTAACAATGCAATGCCAACTTTATTTCGCTCCAAATATAGCGATTTACAGTAAACGTAACAAGAAAAACTAGCAAAACAGGTTTTCCAGCCTCGTGGCACCCACAAGGAGTTGCGGCCGTACAACACAGCGCCTTTTTGTTTCGCTCCGCCATTGTGGAAGCCACGTCTTTGGAAGATGACCGATCTTGCGGGGAATTCTGACGAAAACGCGGCGATAGAAACGCTCTCTGGAGCTTCAAAACAACCTTCGGAACTAGATGTCGAAGGTAAGCGTTTTGGTCAGGCACTTTTAGCCGACCAAAGTTTCATTCAAGCGATTTCGACAGCTGTTCTGAGTGGTTTGTCCATGAATACGGGAACGCCTCATGGCTCCGTCAACCGAACTGAACTAACCGCGACTAAGCGGTCTGCCGGTGAGCTTTATGGCCCCGGAGTAATGGTGGGAAAGTCTTTTGACTCCACTGATGCCTCTGTGCAAGCTAAACATTTCAGACCTGATTTTCCCTCTCACCGGGAAATCGATTCTGTTGCCATCGATGACTCTCACGATGATTTGATTGTCCAGGACGAATCTCCTGACATTGTAGAAGCCAATTCGGCCAGATGGCAGGCTTCAGAAGAGCTTTCAGCTTTCCTAGGAACTACCAGAAAGCCTTTGTCAAAATTTGACCACCGTCAGATGATAAAAGAATATCAAAGACCTAACGTGGATGCAGCGTTTACCCCACGTTTGGATTCTTACCTCCCTGGTCTCATGGGTGGCTTAACTGGCCCTGATGCTGAGTTAAGAAAAGTTCAGGATAAGATTCTTGACATTATGGGCCCACTTGGCACCGCCCATGATAATTTAATTGAAAAGCTGGATGCTCAAACTTCTGTGATCCAGTTCTCAAAGGACGAAGTGACTGGACTTATGGCTATAGTCCAAAAGATCTATCCAGTTAGCAGGTCATGCTTCAGCCACCATCGCCCAGAAACGTAGGGTGGCAGTACTATCAAAAGTAAACAAAGCCTATGCTTCCCTGGGTAAAGAAGATTTCCCTGAGGCAGGCAAGGACCTGTTTGGCAAAGGATTTGAGTCTCGTCTGAAGGAGCGAACGGAGACAGCCAAAGCCATATCCGAGGCTAAGAAAGTGGGGCATCAGCTTTTTCGCCCCAACCCTCCACGTGGTCGCCCCTACCTGGCACGTGGAGGGTCATGGAACAATGTGTGACGAGGCATCCGCCCAGGTCGTTGGCAAACAAGGAGCAGACCTTACCAGCCAAGGGGAAGGGGCTCTGTACCTCTCCCAAGCCACACTACAACCAGCCAGTAACCACAGGTATGTCACTAGGTCTTTTACCTGTAAGCTCTGCCCCAGCACAAGTGGCTGGCCGCCTGAAGTATTTTCAGGCAAATTGGAACCTTATTACAGACGACCCTTGGGTGTTGGAGACTATTATGGGCTACAAAATAGAATTTCATTCAGTGCTCCACCAGGTAACCTGGCCCCGCACTTTCATGTCAAAAGCTCAGCAAGAATCTGTCCAGGTGGAGGTAGACAAGATGATCCTTCAAGGAGCCATCCACCCAGTCACCTCCAACACCGAAGGGGGGTTTGTCAGCAGTATATTTCTGGTCGACAAAAAAGACGGCGGTCATCGCCCTGTTATCAATTTAAAGAATCTGAATTCCTTTGTGGACTTCCAACATTTCAAAATGGAGGGAATCCACATGTTGCGGGACCTTCTAAAAAAAGGAGATTTTATGGTAAAACTGGACCTCAAAGATGCATACTTTACTGTCCCAGTCTGGATAGGGCATTAAAAGTACTTAAGATTCCTCTGGAAGGAAACTCTCTGGGAATTTGCATGCCTCCCCTTCGGGCTGGCCAGTGCTCCCCGAACATTCACAAAAATCATGAAACCTGTGGTGGCAACACTGCGGAATTTAGGGATTCGCTTGATTATATATCTAGACGATCTTCTAATCTTAGCAGACTCGGAGCAGACTGCCAGACTCCATCTGGCAACTGCTCAAACTCTCCTAGAGAACTTGGGTTTCGTCATAAATCTCAAGAAGTCAGTGTTGTCCCCAGTACAGAAAATAGAGTTTCTCGGTATGACTGTGGATTCGTTAACCCTTTGCCTTGCCCTTCCCAGGGACAAAGTCAGGGGTATTCGCAGGGAGTGCGAGAGTTTGATTGCAAATCCCATGACAACAGTACGCCAATAAGCACATCTCATAGGTCGTCTGAGCTCCTCCATTCAAGCAGTGTTCCCTGCCCCACTGTATTACCGCTACCTACAACAGACAAAGATTCAGGCACTCAGATCGGGAGGCCACTACGAGTCTCAAGTAGTTTTGAATCAGGAAGCTATCGAGGAACTGCAATGGTGGGCAGAGAACCTAATGGCTTGGAATGGGAGGGCGCTAGCTCAACCAGACCCCAGCATCGTAATAGAGAGCGATGCCTCGAAGGAAGGCAGGGGTGCACACTGCAATGGACTGAGCACAGGCGGCCTGTGGAGTCAGTCCGAGCAGTTTCTCCACATAAACTGCCTGGAACTGCTGGCAGGGTCTTTTGCAATAAAATGCTTTGCAAAAGACAAGACCAACATTCACATTCAGCTTTTCATGGACAATGTGACAGCTCTTACCTTCATCAACAAGATGGGGGGAACAAAATCCCGTGTCCTAGCCTCTTTGTCTCGCGACCTCTGGCAATGGTGCCTACAGAGGCAGATAACAGTTTCTGCTGCACACATTCCCGGAATTCTGAATGTGAATGCAGACAGGGAGTCTCGGTCTCACCTGGACTCCTCAGATTGGAAACTTTGCCCAGAAGTGTTCCAAGCCCTTCAGAACAGGTGGGGTCCTCTAGATATCGACCTGTTCGCATCCTGCCTGACAAACCAGCTGCCTCGCTTTGTGAGCTGGAGGCCGGACCCTCTATCAGAAGCAGTGGATGCCTTCTCCCTCCAGTGGAACAAGGTCAAGGGTTATGCCTTTCCCCCATTTTGCCTTTTAGGCAGGTGCCTCAGTCAAGTTCTGAGACAGCAGGTACCACGGCTAGTCCTTGTAGCACCAGTGTGGAAAACCCAACCCTGGTATCCTCTTTTATTGGACCTTCTTATAGACCCTCCAGTCCTTCTTCCCCAAATCCCCAATCTGTTAACGCAGGAAGGAATGACTCACCCACTAACCCACCTCCAGCTGGGAGGATGGCTTATCTCAGGCAGCAGTATGAAGAGGGAGGCTTTTCTGTCCAAGCCAGAGATTTGCTCTCCGCGGCCTGGAGGAGAAACACCTCAGATCAATATGCATCTGCATGGCGCAAGTGGACTAGCTGGTGTGCTGAGAGGAAAGTCAATCCTATTTCAGCATCACTGAGTAACATAATTAATTTTCTCGCTGGGGAATATCAGCAAGGGAAACAGTACAGGACCCTTAACGTTTACCGATCTGCCATTTCAATGACACACCCAGTCATAGACTCACACAGGGTCGGAGAACATCCCATGATTTGTCAATTACTTAAAGGGATATTCAACAGATATTCAAGACCCCCACAACCTAGATACTCCTTTACCTGGGATGTCTCTGTCGTTGTTGGGTATATTAAATCTCTGGGTGCAAATTCGACCTTGTCCCTTAAGGTTTTGTCTCAGAAGCTGGCTATGCTTTTAGCTTTAACTTCTGCTGAGCGGAGTTCTGAGTTAGCAGCCCACGATCTCCGTTTCAGACGTTTCTATCCAGAGGGAGTTGTGTTTAATCTTCCCTGCCTAACTAAATCTGTTCGGAGTGGGAAGAATTTGAAACAGTCTTCTCATGCTAGCTTTCCTGAGGACAAGAACCTGTGTGTTGTAGAGTGCCTTCGGGAGTACGAAGCTTGTACTAAAGATATGAGACCAGTTATAGCTGGCCAAGAAAACAAGCTTTTCCTATCCATTGTTCAACCTCACAAACCCGTTTCTTCTGGTACTGTGGCTCGATGGGTTCGGAGCTTGTTACAGGCGGCTGGTATTGACACAGCTCAATTTAAGCCTCATTCAGTCCGGGGGCCTCGGCGTCTGCTGCCGCCAGAGGTGGTGTAGCCTTACCTGACATTTTGGCCTTGGCCTGCTGGTCGTCTGATTCCACATTCAGGCGTTTCTACTATAAACCCGTACTGCACCCTGAGGCAAGTAGGGCAGTCCTCTCAATTCCTAAACCATAGTTGTCTTTGAACATGCATTGTTACATGGAGTCGAATGTTTTGAAGTATAATCCCAGATTATACAAGTCACCGTAGGTCATGAAGTATAAGATAGATTGTACGAGAAACATGAGACGGAATGTAACAATGCAATCCCACCCAAACCCAGACCCCATTGTTGGTTACCAGTTTACTAGTTTTTTCCTTCTATGTTTCTGTTTTGCTTTCAGGTTAGCTCGCTCTACAAAAAGGCGCTGTGTTGTACGGCCGCAACTCCTTGTGGGTGCCACGAGGCTGGAAAACCTGTTTTGCTAGTTTTTCTTGTTACGTTTACTGTAAATCGCTATATTTGGAGCGAAATAAAGTTGGCATTGCATTGTTACATTCCGTCTCATGTTTCTCGTATAATCTATCTTATACTTCATGACCTACGGTCACTTGTATAATCTGGGATTAGAAGGCGTTTCTTCACTTTTGACACCGCACAAAATCGCAGCTTTCCCCCGAACTTGATCTGACGATGAATTCTCCTTATCAACTTCAAGTTCATATTGAACTGACGCTTTTAATATTTTATTCTTTTTTCAGCAACTTATCCGAGGCCAAATAATGGCTGTAAAGGACACTGAGGATAGGGCGACTTTGATGTGGGACAGTAATGGACAGTTTAACAAAAATGTTTCTTAGAATTAATTGAGGTATAGAATAAAGTAAAGAATGCCAGTCTTTTTAAAGTGCTTTAGTCCTGCTGAGAGAGAGGAAGGATGTCCCTGATCATTCAGACCACGAGAACCCATTACCTTGTAGCTCTCTGTATGCCTGCCTGCCTGCCTGTCTGTCAATCTCATTCGCAAGAGCCTTCTCTAGCGGTACCGGTATCTGTTTTTTCTAGGTACGAAATTTAAGGCGATGGGTAGATAAAGCAGTAGTAGATAATGGTCATTTTAAGCCTTGTTGCGGATTAGGTAGGTTAGGTGCCTATGGATTAGGTAGATTAGGTGCCTAGTCCATGACGTCACAACATACCTTCCTGCATACTAATTTTTGACTTCCTCCATACCAATAAGCGTCAGTCTAGTACAATACAAACAATAAACTTGGCTAATCTTGCCCGCTAACCCCGATTAGCTAGTGTAGAGTCTATTAGATATTTAAAATAAAAGCAAGTAGATTTCGAAAGCGTCATTTCTTTATTCAACTTGAACTCGCTGGAAATTTGAAAACTTCTTTTCAAATTTCAAAACGTTAATCGTGAAGATGGCTTTTTTCACTAGCGTCGATGATTTTCAAGCTGCTTTGAGCACTTGCGTATCAGTCCTTCTCACATCTATTTGGTAATTTACAAATACACATTGCTTTGTGTAATGATTCTGAGATTCTCTAGCTTTCTTTGAAAACGTTCTCCGATTTTCGAAACCAGGCTCTTTAATCCCAATTGGTTCAAAATAAATAAAGTCCTACTACCACCACCACCTCCTCCACCACAAACACCTCCACCACCACCACCACCACCACCACCAACACCTCCACCACCACAATTCTATTGTTTCCACTACCTCCACCACAATTCTATTGTTTTCCACCACCTCCACCACCACCACCACCACCACCACCACCACAATTCTATTGTTTTCCACCACCTCCACCACCCCCACCACCACCACCACCTCCACCACCACAATTCTATTGTTTTCCACCACCACCACCTCCACCTCCACCACCACCTCCAACACCACCACCACCACAATTCTACTGTTTTACACCATCTCCACAACCACCACAATTCTATTGTTTTCCCTCCTCCTCGTCCTCATTCTATTGTTTTCCCTCCTCCTCCTCCTCCGTCTCCTCCTCCTCCTCCTCCACCTCCTACTTCCCCTCTTCTCTTTTAAACTTAGAACAATATTTTGAAGTCACTGTAGGGTATTTTTGTTATATTTTGTAAGAAATTCAAAAGGTGCAGTGGTTTTTAGCTGAAGTACTTGTTCATATTTTACCCGCAACGCAATGTCTTACAAGTTTGTTTTTAGCAAGGTTTAGTGGAGGTGTGGTGGCCTCATGGTTAGTGCGCTCGACTCTGGGGCGCGCGCTCCGGGTTCAAGCCCTGGCCGGGGACATTGTGTTGTGTTCTTAGGCAAGACACTTTACTCTCACGGTGCCTCTCTCCACCCACAGGTCTATAAATGGGTACCGGCAAATTTAATGCTGGGGGTAACCCTGCGATGGACTGGCATACCATCCAGGGGGGATTAGAAATATTCCTAGTCACTTCATGCTACGGAAACCGGGATAAGCTCCTGCCTGATGGGCCACTTGGCTCGTATGAAGACTTTACCTTTTAGCAAGCTTCCGTTAGACATTTAAAGTTTGTGTAAATAGTTTTTTATATAGATTGTATATAGTTTTTCACTTGTGTTAATTGTACGTCTTTTGATGACTTAAACGTCCTGAAGAATGTAATTATAGTTGTAAATAAATCATTGGCTGAGTTTAACCATGGCTTCTTTTCAGTTTGTCACGCCAAATCTCCAAAACCGCCAAAAACACCACATTCAAGCGTTGTGTTTTCCCTGGGCGTACTTTAAACCTCGCGACGTGCGTGGTGGGGGTGGTGGTGGAAAACAATAGAATTGTGGTGGTGGAAGTGGTGGAGGTAGCAGGGGTGGTGGAGGTGGTGGAAAACAATAGAATTGTGGTGATGATGGTGGTGAAGGTGGTGGAGGTGGTGGAGGTGGAGGTGGCGGTGGAGGTGTTGGTGGTGGAGGTGGAGGTAGTGGAGGTGGTGGAAAACAATAGAATTGAGGAGGAGGAGGGAAAACAATAGAATTGAGGAGGAGGAGGGCAGACAATAGAATTGTGGAGGTGGTGGAGGTGGTGGGAAACAATAGAATTGTGGTGGTGGAGGTGGAGGTGGTGGTGCAGGTGGTGCAGGTGGAGGTAGTGGAAACAATAGAATTGTGGTGGTGGTGGAGGTGTTGGTGGTGGAGCAGGTGGTGGTGGTAGTAGGACTTTATTTATTAAGCTTGTTAAACATTTCGTAGTTGTTGTAATTTGGTGTATTCATTTCAAATCTGTGTGTATTATTTTTTTGTATTCACTATTAACAAGCAATAAAGTCTCTTAAAAAAATGCGTTGTTCAAAAATATTTATTGTCGCGTGTTGACAATTAATTAGCGCTCTGAACTTCTATTGTTGTAATTTCAATGGTAAAGCTCTACCATGGGCTTTTCCATTGGAGTTTGTATGCAAATCTAGGGTTGAAAGTGGAGTTCAGTGCGTGACTAACGGAGTGGAAAACTCGAGCAGTTAGCTAAGCCGAATAATATATTCACTCTGTCTCTCTCTTGTCAGCAAAGCTGAGAGTTCAGATAAAAACTTAACAGATATTTTCATGAACCAATCGGGGTTAAAAGAGCCCGGTTTCAAAAATCGGAGAATGTTTTCAACGACAGCTAGAGAACCTCAGAAATCATTACGCAAAGTAATGCGTGTTTGTCTGTAAATTACCAAATAGATGCGAGAAGGACTGATACACAAGTGTTCAAAGCAGCTTCAAGATCATGAATGCTAGTGAAAGATTTTTCATGAGCCAATCAGGGTTAACTATTGGCAGGCAAGTTTAGGCAAGTTTCACATTAGTAATCCACATTAGTATGCAGGAAGACACTTTATTAGTATGCAGGAAATCCACATTAGTATGCAGGAAGACACTTTATTAGTATGCAGGAAATCCAAATTAGTATGCAGGAAATCCAAAATGGGGCTTAATTCTGCTGACCTACTACTTACCCGCACGGGTAAATATCAGGTATGGAGGGAACTTGCCGAAACGTGCATAAGACAAACATATCTAGGCCGAAGTTGTGCAAAGGCTGGATAACGCTATTCATCACATAAATGACAAAACATACTACGCTACCCACTGGATAGTAATTTATTTGGTGGGTAGTGTTGTTCACAACAACCGGCGCCTGGGGTTCTAGCCATGCTGTGAGCGGAGGCATTAAAATCCCAAGGGTGCTCGTATTTTGTAGAACAACTTCAAGGAGGTGTCCCTTTTCAAGAAAGGAAAGCAGGGAGGTAAGACTACAACCATCTCACAATAATGATTATAAATAATAAGCCAACACTAACCTGTGATTGGACGAACACCGTCATTATACTGTCATTCAGCCATGTCAGTCACAAGAATCTTGTCAGTCTTGTTGCATGGCATTGTGCGATCAGATTGCCCTAAGAATGAACAAGACGAGGCGCTGATTAGATATTAAGTCTCATATAACTAGTAGTCAGTTCATGTAGGCGGCTTGTACCTCGTCAGAGATCAGGAGTTTTTCAAAGCATAGTGCAGTGCAAAATACGTTCAAGGTACTAATTCCAAACTTGCTGCAAGCGCAGGGGTTAAACTCCCAAATACTCTTCCCCTGACTCTAAATCTAAATTCTTTCATCGCAAATATGTCTCTGCTTTACTAAAACTGATAGTCAAAGTTTGTGTCCATTTAACATAACACATTTCACGCGTTTTTTTGAGAATTTTTTTTTTACAAAAGCAATAGAGTACTTTTTCCGTGTTTACGTAGCCTCATCCAAACACGTCTCAGGTTTGCATAACTGTATTGAATTCTCCCAACTCCTCGTGGTTAGATGACGCTATGAAAACACGAAGAAACTGCTCTATTACTTAAGGTCAACCCCTATTAAACGGTCACCCATAAGAAAATGGATAGTGGCCACTCTAAAGGGGCTGGCCGCTTAAAAGAGGAAAAGCAAAATCCTCATCGGGACTTTGAGTACTGGCCGCCTACTGCATCATCGTGCAGTCTTCCATAAACGCCGGGTGTACTAAGTGTATTGCGACGCGGCACAACAGTTTGTTTAGAAACTATAGCTGTCTCTGAACGTGAGCTTGATCCAGTAAGCTTTTAATATTAATTTTTGCTCTGATGTTGTACTAGATTTCTTTTGCACTCAAGCTTGCTCGCTTTCTTCCTCATTATCATGCAATGCAACTGTGTAGATGTAGATGTTCCTTTCAAACGACTGTCCCTTTTTAATAATAATAATAATAATAATAATAATAATAATAATAATAATAAGAAGAAGAAGAAGAAGAAGTAATAAGTAACAGTAATTGGACCGAGTGGTGTAAAATTCAGGGAGTAATCGAGCAATTTCAAAATCGGACGAGCGCGAAGCGCAAGTCTGATTTGAAATTACGAGCACGATTACTCCCTGAATTGTATGACACGAGGTCCAATTACTAATTAATCGTATTTATAACAAATTTCGAAATTAAAAATGTCTTTTGAGAACTTCTTTTGAGCGAAAACGTCTGTAGCGTTTTTCCTAAGTTTTGAAAACTGTAGAAACTTTGCTAAGGAAACCATTAAAGCATGAGTAATTGACGTGAAAATCACGTGGGTATCCAATTACAGGTGTCTGATTACAAAAAGTTCAAATCGGACACCTGTAATTAGACACCCACGTGTCTCAGCAACCAGTTTTCCAAAATACCAAAACATTCCAAGTCAAATCACTATATTTGGAACCTCTTGTAAGCGACCATCTCTCGTGAGCGACAGCTTTTGTTTTTATCCTCTCGTAAGCGAAAATAGGATAATAAGGTCTTGTAACATTATCGCATTCCTGAGTAGTACCAGAAATGGATATTTCTCAAAGGGAAGTACCGGAGTTTATCTTGAAATTGACTTTTCACATGAATAAAACATTTAAAACATGGGGTCTCTGCAGTTACCATATGCTAATGAGGCAAAATTTTGACTCAATATGGTCTGAGCTCTCGTAAGCGACCACCAGGCTTGATATTTTGGGTGGTCGCTTACGAGAGGTTCGACTGTATTCTTTATTTGTACAACCATCCATGACCATGTTCTTTTCAAGGAAAGCAAAGCTTACATCTCCATCTACACACTAGCTCACAAACACTGACCTGAGGACCGACGAACATCATTATCCAAGGCCAACAGCGTGGCTGTTTTTCCACATCAATCATTTCTTCAGTTGTGTGACATTGTGACCAATCGGCTTCTTTTCTAGTTACGAAAAAACTCATGATAATGTGATGATCAGATAACACTGTTATTAGTGTCTATAACAAACAACAAGTAACTTGAAGATTGTGTTTCCCTTTTCACCCTCACCCTCCCCAGTCCCGACACTTGCTTGCTAAGTGGAGGCGACGTGGCATAGTGATTGAGAGCGCTAGATTTGATATCGGAGGTCCCTGGTTCAAATCCTCCTCCCTGTCACTAGATGGATTTGTGTTTAGTGGTCCCAGATTCAACTCCTTCGCGTCTCAGACAACTGGCCAGCTTCCTACAAGTTGGGATTGTTTTAAAACATGTTTGTGTTGTCAATTTATACTATCTGTCTCCTTATTTCACTTTCCCCAATTAATACAGCAGTGCTAAACACTTCGATACTTGAATAAAGTTATTTTGATTTTTTTTGCCTCATATTTCATGACTCCCAAAGGTTTCCTGCAAGAATCTGATGGAACTTATCCATTTACATACTGAGAATCTTGTGGTGACCTGGAAAAATAACTTTCCACAGTAAACAACAAATGCAATTAATATACCATACCTCTCAAAAACTTAGGGTTAGTGGTCGCAATCATCTGTAACCCTGCAATGCTGAACTAATAAAGTCTGGCGAAAGGAAACTCGAGCATTGGCTCTCTAAAGTAGAACCAATATTTAGAAATCGCCTTGAAAATACCCAACATGGAATAATAAATACTTTACTTTATTTAAACATTTTCGATTTAAAACTGTACACTATTAATTCTCTTGTTTTCTTCTTTGTTATTGCACGAGTGGTAAAACAGTTCGACACAGTTCAATAACTCGGCTCGCAGCTGTATCATTTATGCACAGTTCTGTGATAAATTATTCACTATCAAATTGCTTTTTCCACATCGCACCTCACCACACAGTGAACCTCCTACCCAGATCTGCTAATAGCAGTGATGGTTAACTTGCATCCTCTCCTTACCACATCACACTGAATGCGAGGGTACAGGTTGTGAGAATGAAAAGTTTGATCCTCACACCATAGTTAGTCCCTCGACTAACTATGCTCACACTGAGGAAAAATCTTGCATTTAAAACAGTGTTCCAAAGAGAATTACAGAAAACATGCAAAGTCAGTGAAGCACAATTCTGATGCTGATCTAAAAGAGTTGAATATTGAACGAAAAAGTCACAAGTGAAATGAGATTTCGAAGGCGACGAATGTTGTACAGAGTAACAGCTACGACAAGCCCTGGCGCCATGACGGAACCGCCCTGCAACAGACAAGTACTAGTATTACTGATCAGCGGTAGTAAGGTCAGCAAACGACTGGGCTACCCTACCTATTGCACTTGAGAGACCAACGCCGGACATGATTTTAAAAAGAAATTTGAAAAGGTTTTTAAGAAATTCTTCTTTGTTAGCTTCATGTATACATTTCTAATGCAGTTCTTAACTTTTGCTAAATATTTTTAATATTTCATGAATGGACTTTAATGTCACGTTAGCTTTTGTATTTCAATTTTATAGAGGAGCCTGCTGACAAACCACTCTTAGTGATGGGGTGGCTTCCTTTTAAAATATGTATTTAATTATTATTATTATTATTATTATTATTATTATTATTATTATTATTATTATTATTATTATTATTATTATTATTATTATTATTATTATTATTATTATTGCGGCCTTATGCGCAACAGAGCCCGGAAAAGATAGGAGAGGTGAGGTGATTATTATACTATTATTATCACAGTAAATGGTTCTAACCCAGAAGTATAAATGGGTTATTGACCAAGCGTGTGGTCAAGATGGCTGGATATTGGCCAAGTTCTTTTTTCGTGTCGGAGTCGAGGTCCAAAAACACGTAAAAAAAAAGAACGAGGCCAATATCCAGCCATCTTGACCGAACAAGCTTGGTCAATAAAGGATTTACTATATGGAAAAAGAACACTATTTTCTTGCAGGACACAGCGGGTAGCCCCGAGCCAGCAAGATAGCGCCATCGTGTCCGTTCGCGTAGCCAATCACAGCTCAGGTTTCGGTTCATCTTGCCATATACTAACAGCAGTTTTTACTGTATAGTGTCATCATCAAGATGAAGGTACTTCTTCTGAATAGAACTGTGGCTAGTGACTGACGTTTTGAGTCATGTGAACATTTGTTTGACATTCGATTGTTTAAGGCTTCGGCCCTTGAAACTGGTCAGTTTTGTCATGATGCTGCTGGCAGTGGGATAAGACTTGCCTGAGAACACTTTGTAAAAAGTGATTGGTCGGTTGTTATTAGTTTCGATCTATTGTAAGTCAAAATCTTGTCATGTACATCCTTACCTACTGAGTAACAAAGAGGAAAACATTGCAAGTAAAAGAAGGTACCAACATCCACCACTGATGACGTACATACATACCTGTGTGGCATATGAAGGGTGGGTCCTGACCCACTAGCCCCAGACCCATCTTTTTTCCTCTGCTCCCAGCCCGCAGTAAGTTTATAAAGTCGAGATGGGTCACGTGAAACGTTAACTTCAACCTGAGACAAAAGGAACAGGTTGAACCATATTAGCTCAAAAGCCTTGTTCAACTTATTGGAAAATAAAAAAAAAGAACTGCTAGTTGATATATTTCTACACAAGCGATGGATGGACCCACTTGTGGGCCTCACGTTTCACGGGGGGCCTCACCAAATCACCTGTCCACACGCTCTTGACATGTCGTCTTTGAGGAGATTACCAGTGGTTTTCCCTTGTTTCACAACAAGGTATACTGTTAACACAAGAAGAAGAACTCGGTACGAATGTTTCTAAGTAGCGTTACCTAACCTACGGAGACGAGCTATGGGCTCGTCATGCAATCTTGCCCTTAGAGCATGTCCGCGCCGGAGGCTGCAAAGCAACCAGGTCAAGTGTTGAATTTAATCAGAGATTCTACAGGTATTCTATGATGACCTCACTGACACAGCGTCGCACAGTCCA
Organism: Micromussa lordhowensis; assembly: GCA_964020085.1. NCBI lineage: Eukaryota > Metazoa > Cnidaria > Anthozoa > Scleractinia > Lobophylliidae > Micromussa > Micromussa lordhowensis. The sequence goes on along the minus strand of OZ026597.1, from coordinate 25,114,755 downwards.
GGCAAAGGCGTTCTACTCAAGGGTAAGATGTGAAGGAGCCTTCCGCTATCTCCCTATATACCCCGCCGCTTCTACTTTTAACCCTTCACAGAAGAGCCTGTCCGAGGATTACGCTAACCATAACAATAACGTACCTGGCTTTTCAGTTTCTGGAGTCGTTTTTCTTTCTCCATTTTCTCTATCTCCTTCACTTTCTTCTTGGCTTGTTTTTCATCCAACATCTTTTGACTCTGAAGCAAATTCGAGTTAACATGAAAATAAAAATAGCAATTGCAACCAGCTACAAGACGTCACACGCTGTGGTCTCTCGTGAACGATTCAAGATAACTAAAACGTTTTAACCTTGTGACAAAAATCTCACTTCTCCTAACAATATCAACACACTGTCAAACTTATATGTGATGAGAACATAGAACATCACAAACCGAGTGATATCATCTCAATGTACCACCAAATTTTAAGAACTAACAGTAACCAAACACAATGGAAACAGTAAGAAGAAGAATAGATTAACACTTGTCTCCTTAGTGAAAGCATGCAATAACTGCGGATTTAGGAATCAGTTTTGACCATTTTAGTAAGCTTTAGCATGGACAGTGTCTTTACCTACACTAATGGGTAAAGAGGGATTGACGAAACATTACCCTAGAGCGACCTGACAGAGCTCCTGGGGCAGTTACAATGGATGTGCATCATGTCCAGAGAAAGAGCCAATACCCTTGGTCAGGTAAGTTAAGTATACTTGAATAATAATAATAATAATAATAATAATAATAATAATAATAATAATAATAATAATAATAATAATAATAATAATAATAATAATAATAATAATAATAATAATAATAAATAGGTGCTTATAGGGCGCATTTCTAACCTCAATGCGCCTAAATTCAGACTTCCAGGAAATAAGGTTTCCATTTTTAAGGAAAGGCTTTGCTAAATTACTAGTATTTGTGACAGAGGTTCATAAACACAGTGTCTTGTTCTGGCAATATACCGAAGGCCGTCCTTTCTACTTTTGTACGGGACATCTTCAACACACTACCTAGCACACATCTACAAGCAATACAAGTTACCACTAGATTCTAGATTCTCAAGCTGTTTCTTAAGAATAATATGTTTGATTAGCCTATTAATTACCTCTTGTTAAAAATGTGAAATAGTGGAAAGCAATAAAAAAGATTTGAGATCTGAAACCTTGCAATGACTATGAGCTACAACAGTGACTGGAAAGATCGTGAATTCAACTTACTCTCTCTTGTATTTTCGCAGCTTCTTCCACTGTTATTTTTTTGGCCAATTTTTCTTGTTCTTGTCTAGCTTGCCGTGCTGCATTTAAAATTGCCTGTTCTTCCGCTTTTTGTCTGGCATACTCCTCTACTTGAGCTTTTATCTCGAACTAGAAAACAAAACAAAAATAATTTACTTTGTATTAAAGTCTGCATTACGCTCATTCAACTGCACTGTACTCATTGAACTGTACTGTACTGTGAGGTCCGTTAGTGCCTTTCGATTGAAGAAATAGAAAACAAGGAAACATGAAACGTGTTTCTATCGAGTTTAAGTATACATCTACTATCGTTCTATCACGAATGTCGTTTCTCTGATTGGCTACGCTACGCGGTCGTAAAGCACACGATTGTGTACTATTCTGTTGTACATAGTTAGTAGCCTAGCAGTGTGTGCGCTTGTTAACAAACTGGCGGGCGCTTCTTTTCGTTTTCGAAGTGTCTGTGAAGAGGATTTAGATTAAGTTTTGAACGACTAGACTTATGCTAAGGGCCTGTTTACAAGCAGTGTCATTTCCATTTTCTTCATCCACTGTTTCCAGATCGAATTGGAATTTACAGGTGTTGATTTTGTGGAGGGAGGAAAACCAGAGAACCCAGAGAAAAACCCTTGGAGCAAGGCGAGAACCAACAACAAACTCAACCCATTGGTGGGAGGCGAATGCTTTCACCACTGCGCAAAAATGCAATTTATAAGCTTGCTTTTTCTCAAGGATTGGCTTACCCTTTTCTTTTCTTCTCTTTCTTTTTCTTTTGCTTTATTTAATCCTTGCCTGAGACGCGCTTCTTCTGCCTTTGCCTTCTCTAATTCTCTCTGAACCTAAAAAGTAAATTTAAATTAGAAACAGTAAAAAGTAGTCCAGAAATCGACGGGGCTAGCAAAGAAAACTACTGTTTGCGTTTGAGTAGTTTCTCACAACAACAACTTTATTCGCTCTTGTACTTACAATTTTATATACATATATAACACACACACAATTTTGTCTCTTCGTTATATCTTCTTATTCAAAGCTCTACACCTTAAAAGTGTATTGAGCACTGTTAATGGCATTAGCCACTTAATTACACGTATAACACACACACATACTAAAAAAATACAAATATTGAGCCTGGAGGCTAAGTAACTGGGAAGTTTACGAGTTAGCCTCCAGTTACACTACGTTACTACAGAATAATTCAAGGAGAACACAACTAAAAAAATAAATAAATAAAAATAGATTTTAGAACAAGGTTTCAAAGTATTGTTCTTTGACAGCAAATAAAGTTTTAATTTTTTAGAAAAAATAAAACTTTAGTCTACTGGGATATTATCCCAAAGAACAGTTGATGAAAAGGTAACTGTTTGTTTTCCAGAACTAGTTCGCTCTTTAGGTTTATATAAATTTTGTTTGAAAGCATATCTGGCATTATGACCATGGATACTACTCGCATATTGAAAATAATTTTGAAACAAATCTGGTAAGAGACCTTTGAGGTAAAGATGGGTAATTTTAGAGTATGATGCAGTACATACACATTATTTACTGTTAGAACATCAAGAAGGTTGAGAAAAGGGAGGGCGCTGTCTGTCAAATGTATGTGCAAAAAATATAAGCCTTATAGCATGGTTCTGTTTAGTTTGTATTTTCTTTATATGAGATTTGTACACACTTCCCCATGCTAATATTGCATAAGAGATGTAAGGGTAGATAATACTATGACAAAGTTTTCTCATCTGCGAGAGGGGGTTAGAAAATGCCTGAGTTTAACAATTATCCCACTGCTGCAGGAAATCCGTGATCCAACATAGGATATGTGAATAGTGATGTTTAAAGGATTAGAGAGTTTACGAAACCACGACGGCAACGGCAACGGGAACGTCACTAAACTAGAACAATAGCTGTGCACGTGCGTCATAATTCTTGGTACATTTCTTTGCCGTCCTCTGCAGGACAAAGACGTGAAATGATCAAATTCTGTGTTGACTGGAGAACGTGGACCAAAGCGGCTAATTTTTTAAAATTTTCTTTCAAATTTACCGCTGCGTTCCGGATTTTTGTTTTGCAATAGTTTTGACAGCGACAAACAAAGTAAAGTATCGCGAGATTCGTAGGTAAAATATCAATTCATTTTTTAATCGACGTTGTCCCCAGTGTCGCCGTCGTGTTTCGTAAACTCCCTACTGTGTCATCACAGAGTACGCCTAGGTATTAACTCGATCTTTTCCCTCCAGCAAGCAAATCGTACCTGCACGTTTCGGTTGGTTTCGCACTTTTCTCATGAAGTCACTAAATGTTTAAACACCCCCTAAAATGCACCCAACAATGGCGATAAATGAAATCCCAACCATTTGACTTCAAGTTACCTTCCATTCATTTAGATGTTTGAGCCTTTCTTCTCTCTCCTTTTCTATTTGTTCTTCTCTTTTCCTCTTCATTCTTTCCTCCTCCTCTAAATCATCACCATCATCGTTTAACATCTCGTTTTTCTTTGCCTGTTCAGACAAAAAAAGAAAGCAACTGCAAAAGATACCAACTAAATGAATTTGGCTGAAAAATCACCAAACAGTAAATATGTTCTTTTTCTTCTCATGTTCTTGGGCAAAAAGGACATGCACATCTCAAGCGGAAGAAAAATAACTAGCTGAATGTTTGGCAAGCAGATTTGATAAAGAAGTGAAGGAATGTCAGTTTGGTAATTTCTTTCCTGAGAGCGACTCTTCCCACTGAGTTCTATTTTGTCTTTGATCAGTTCCAACGTCATCACCAACCGTAACAGATAACAGAACTTACGCCAGCAATGTGTGCAGAAGGTTAATTCGTATGCAGAAACTAGGTAGGTCTTGTGCTTTTCATGCATTGCAAGCACAAGGCACAAGTTTACTTGTAAAACTCCTTTCTGAGGAATAGCCCTTTGCCTCGTTTGAGACAAAACTTAAGCTAATTGTTCATGTAAAAACAACTGTACCTCTTTGATGTCTTTCCATTCCTGGATAGCTTTCTTTTTACTGTCTTTGAGTATCAAGTACTCACTGTACCACTCATTGTGTTGTCGCACATCATCAACACTTCTTCCGGGAATTCCTGATCCTGCTGCTCGCATGAACACTTCATGGTTCTATGGTTTCAAATTACGATATATAGTAAAATCATAAATACCGAGAGCATGTGACGAAATTAGAAAACAATTATAACAAGAGGAAAATGCGACATGCAATTACATAACTGATGTTTTAAATCAGCTATGCAATGGCATACAACCTTGTCAAACAAGGCATTGAGGAATCCTGTTTTCTAACCTTCTGGAGGCAGAGCAAAATGATGATGATGATTCAGCATTTTATCCAAGAAATGACTGGATTTGTTGGAAGTTGTTTTAGGGGTACTAGTTGACATCTCAAGGAAAATAACTTTTTTTTTCTGTACTGTACTTACAAAACACCTTCTGATGATAATTTTTTTTTTTAATTGCGAAAGGGCCAAGGATGTCCCTTGTGATGTTTCTAGAGGCCATATGTTAAAGTATTGTTCAGAGTTATTCAGGCAAAGCACATAGTTTTCCAAAAGTCAGGAAAGTGTTTAAAATCTTAAAAATAAATCTAAGGAAGAAAAACACGATGCTGCTCAAACAACACTATATTAGAGTTGTCGCCAAGTCTAGGTTGCACTGATGTTAATAGTCGTACCTTGTGTTTGCTCTTCAGTTTAAGGAAGAGTTGATGATCATAGTCATCCCAGCCTCCACTATGTCCACCAGTTTGGGCCAAGAACCTCTGTGACAAATATTATTGATTGCACAATACATAAAACAACAAAACTGGGTACGAATAAAAAGATTGAACACCATAAATCCTTGAAATAGAACCTCGCCTCAAATATGTGCCCCCTTAAATCTACCATATCTGGCTGTGACTTGGGAAAAATTAAATGATCCCCCCCTAATATTAAGCACCTCCTCTGAATAAGCACTCCCTGTCTTCTCCTAAATTTGGCATCTGGCATTGTTGGCTTCGACAATTCTACCTTGACTATTCCTATACTGCTTTGAAAGATGCTTGAGGAACTTTGAGGATTGTCTTAGCAATCCTGTATGATCTTCATCCTAAAAGATCTTAAAGGAAATTTTACCTTCTTGTACGTTTCTTGTAGCGTTTTTATCCACAAATAACTTTCAAACAACCCTCAAGGATCCTTGAGGATCTTACAAGATCTGGTGAACAATTCATTTTAATAAAATCATCATTAATACTTGATGAATATTAGTATCCCTCTTGAGGATCTCAAATGAACTTATGGTTACAAATCAAGTACCTCAAATGCTGCTACTGCTGGGGGAAGTGAAACTGTTACTGCTCTAGCTGCCTTCTTTACATCAGCTGCAGCAGTTGCAGGTGCTGGCAGCTGAGACCAAGATTCAAACTTTTTCTCCATTGCTGTCACTTCCTGTAGGGATGTACGCTCTTCACGTAACAGGTCATCATAGCTATAGAACGATAACCAATGCCAATAAAATTTTAGACATGAATCTCTTTTAAAAAGATCACAACAATTTATTTCCATTGGTTCACTAATTTCTAGAATCAGTAAAAAGGTAAAGCCCATTTACACTTTCACTATCTGAAAAATGTAGGATCCTGCTAAACCATTAAACAAGTTTTATCAGTTTAAGAAATATCAGACTTAAGTGGTATTAGTTTGGGTATTAATAAGTCTCCTATTTAGCTCTTATTGATCAAGCGGGAGGTCTGTAAGGGAGAATCTCGACCGAGGTCATGAGTACAGACCAAATGCAGTGAGGTCTGTACACTTGACCGTGGTCAAGATTCTCCCACCCAGACCAACTTAACTTGGTCAAAAATATTTTTATTATATAGCAAACAAGAACAATTTTATTTGTTTAATGTACATGTAGCTGGTTTGTACTAGCTTAAATTTTACTTGCAAACTGCGATGAACTGAACTTAAATCTGCCAAATTTTACTAGTCCTCTTTACTTCTTTTCCCATCAGGCTTTTTGCACTTCCATAAATTGATTTTAGAAGAAAATGGTCAATATTTTGGTACTTTAGTTTATGACTTTTTCACTACAAAATGTAACCGGTCTGATGGGAAAATCTAGACTGCGGTCAATAGTGATTTCAGCCAATCAAATTTGTGAATTTGGTAGTCCCCAGTCTATGTGGGTCATATAATAAATGATATACATGTATATAAAGAAGCTGAAACTAGGAGACACTTGACAAACATTTTTGTTCCTCAAAAGAATACCTCAGGTGGAACTAGGGTATGTTGGCAATGAGGCTGTGCAAACAAGGATAATGCTGGACCCAAACAAAGTCCTATTATGTTAAATAAAAGTCCATAGTCTCTAGAGGTAACCCAACAGGTCCAGGAAGTTTCCTTGTGAAACACATTTCACATACTTAAAGTGCTATGAACCTCTGAATTCAGAAAATGAATCAACTGCATAACATTTCATAGTTCCACCTAGGGAGGAGAAAGGCCATGTTAAATTCACTGGCATTGTTATAGAGCTCCAGTGGCCCAAAGGGCCGCAAGGACAGAGCCCCATACTCATAGAAATCCATTAGTATTGCTGACGTCGTTGTCACACAGCATAGCAGCCATACTCCAACTAATAGGACGTGCAGCCTTAGTTTAAAGCATACATCTTTGATATTGGACATCCATTTTATGGTCAACTGACACCTGTCAAAACAAGGTATCTGATGACCGGTATCACATGACCATATTGCCGGCTCAAGTTTTGGGCTGATCTAGGTCACATGTTTTTTTGAAGATCACTGCTGACCAAGTTGATTTCGATTAGATCATGGGCCCAAACCAGGTTAACTTACTGTAAATCAGGGCCAGGTTGTTCGGAACTCAGCCTGTCTATACCATGCCCTGAATCGGATTCATTTTTTTAAATTCCTTCTTATAAGAAGAACACTGTCATACTAGGCGTACTAACGCACTAAGGATACATTAAAGTACTCAGATAACAAGAACACTTCTGTACTAGGCGTACTAACATACTAAGGATACATTAAAACACTTGGACAACAAGAACACTACAGTACTAGCTGTAGTAATGTACTAACGATACATTACAACACTGTCGTACTAGGCGTACTAACAGGAGTGAATCCTGAATCCTCAAATTTGATTCGAGTTTGAGTATCAGTTTCACTTCAAGTTGGACCTGTTTGTATCCCTGTTTTATATCTTGGTGTGTGATTGCAATGTTATTCCTTAAATCAATTGATCAAGTGACGTCAGCTGAAAAACTTGGGCCATCATTTGCCTGCCTATTTCTTAACTTGATCTCATTATGTGTTAAAGGCACCAGGAAGGTGACAATAAAACAGCATTTCCACTTAGTTTGCAGGGCAATTTTCACTTCTTTCACGTTACTGTCAAATTCGCCCTGTCCGTTTCCGTATTTTCTTTGTTATTATCATTTTTTTTTTGCGAAGGGACTGATGTATGTATGAAACAACTATCATTTAATTGCCTACATCTCAATTCAACCTTGTTGCTTGGAAAAAAGTTTGTATCATGGGTGTTAATTATGGCTAAAGCCTGGAAATGGGACCTTGATCAATTATACGTATATCGGCCATTTTACCACTATTTTTGCACCAAAACTGACAACGTTTTTCAATTTGCTACGTCAGAATGCTGTCGATATCCAAAACTGACTTTTGTGCAGATAGATCTATCCTATTTACTTGAACTCCACCTGGAAGTCCAACTCGAATTGAGCTCAAATCCAAACTCGAACATAGCTTTCTTCCATGTGATAGTTTAGCAAGAATTATTTTAAAATACCATGATATCAAGAGCACTGCGGTACTAAAAGAGGTAGAATTTTGCATGAATGTTAGGTGAATTTCATCCAGTTCATCCCCTGATGGCCTAACCTGTGATCTTATCGCAGATTACTGATGGTCACGATAACCATTCAACAGTGGTTAAAAGTCCTCGGCAACGTTAGCAGGCCATTAAGGCTCATAAAAAACTCAACATTTGGCTTGAAAACAGGTTAAAACACCTGAATCGGCGTCGTCACAAAAATCTTAACCGCCAACCGGTTAGCTCAGTAGGTAGAGTTCCGGACTAGCGTGAGAAAGTGCTGCCTTTGTAATGACATCTGCAAATGGTTAGACTTTCTAGTCTTCTCGGATAAGGACGATAAACCGTAGGCCCCGTCTCACAACTCTTCATAATTAATTCTGTGGGACGTAAAAGAACCCACACACTGTTCGAAAAGAGTAGGGGACGTAGTTCCCGGTGTGGTGGTCTATCTCTCATCTAACGGTTAAATGCTCGGAGATATTAGCTGCATAAGCTACTCTAAAATCCGAAGGTAAAGAAAGTAATGTATGTAATGTATGTATGTATCTTTTCACAGAACTGGCAAAAAAGGCAAACTCTTGCTGAACAAGCTTACGCCATTCATTAGCACCGGCAACAGGTTAAAAATACCAAGTGCGCAAAAGGGCGATCAAAATACAGATTGCATAAATGTAAGCAACAACAGTTTTAAGTATTCTAAGGTCAGGAATACATTTTTAGAGCAACCTTCCCAAAATCCTTGGGTCTCACCATTGATGCTCAGTTTTCTTGGTCAAAACACGTCAATGAGTTGTGCAGAAAGTCTCTTCAGCTATGGGTGCTTTAAAAGGTATGCGACCTTTTATTTCGTTGAATACTCTTATTCAAATTTATATTACCACATTTTGACTACTGCAGTCCAGTTTGGGATTGTCTGAGTAGCTAACTGAGTGATAAGTTACAAAAATTTCAGAATCGTGCAGCCAGAGTATCTGAAGGTATCTGACATACATGTATTGGATTCCCACACGGCAATCATGTAAAACAGTTGTAACGAGTTGTAGTTTTTTTAACTTTTAGCTTAACTGATGATTTTCCATGCATGTGTATAATTTAAGTCTTACATCACATCACATTACATTACGCGGGAAATGATGTATTGGATGTTTCGTTAACTGCCCTTCCATTTGGCTGCCCAGGAAACTGTTTGGAGTAAATAGATCACTGTCTCGTACATCCCAGGTCTGATGGATCAATCAGACTAATGGACGGGAATTAAGTAGTGACTCTGCTCCAGTGAAAACAGTGAGCAACTCCTCATTGGTTGACTCTAAAACGACGTGGATGACTTTCTTAGCGGCTCTCGCCATTACCTCGTGTATAATGACCTCATAAGCTCCTCCAAAATGTGAGGCAGCTGGTGATTTGAAGGTGCACTTCACTCCAGACATCTGCTGTCTTCTTCTGAGGCTGATCTCAGTCTACCTGGTTAATCTTTTTTTCAACTGTCATTTTCACCCTCAGTCTAGTCCTTTCATGCTTGAATTTTTCACCAACGCAAACATACGGCTGTTTTTCAGTATACTTAGCACTTTCTTGGGTAGTCCTCTGCAACAAAAGTACATTGAGTAAAGGCATTCAAGAATGTGCCAATGTCCAAGCTCCAGGCCAGTTCTATATGTATTGTACATGTAGCAAAGCAGGTAAAGGGCACAGTCACCTTTTCTTGTGCCTTTTCTAGGTACAACAATCTTTTCTGTCGCTTTAAGTAGCTCGCATTTTGGGCGATGGACTTGTATGTGAAGAACCCAAGGTGTTTGGAAAGAACCCCAGCAACATCTATGATCCTTAACTTCATAGCGGTCTTCGCTCACGTTGTTATGTTGTCATCTACCATGTGTCTGTTATCATCTATTGTTGTTTAAGTGGGACCCATACTTAGAGCTGAAGTACTCTGCCAATGGTCAGTCTTTCCTGTTCTTTGAGTTCATTTCTTGGGCATTTCAATCGTTTGCACAGGTCTTTGTTATCTGTGGCATTAAAGATGCCTCCTTTTTGTAACAATTCTAAACTTCTTTGCCAAAATGTTTTTCTGATCCTCTTCATCTTTTATACCCAATTCTCTCAATTTATTCTTGCAATTGTTACGAATTCTTCAACTGTTCATTGAATTTGAATCAATCTTGTTGTTCATTGTTGCTGCATCGGCCAAGAATTATGTTCAAGCTACTTTCTAGCGATTTCAGGTGATTTCAAAACTGTTTTAAGGCCAGTCTTCGCGTTTTACTTTTGGTGGGGTTTTCTATAAAACGAAGATCCTAGTAATATTGGTTGATAACTGCAAATCTTGATGTTTCTTGTTTCTGCTTTGGTTGAGAATCATATTCAAGCTACTTTTGATCGATTTTAAAAAGATTTTGAAGAAGTCTTCGTTTTTGGGTCTTTGGTCTTTGTTTTGTACCCACCCGTTTTGAGTCAGTTTTGACATTGATCTCCTCCGCAAATCTACTGTGGCTCTTTTATTCAGAAGATTCCGGCTTACTTTCTCTTTTAAGAATGATTCATATGATGCATCACCTAATATAGCAAATTTTCCCGTTGGCTTTGTTTGGTAACTGTAAACTCTGCAAAGAGAGTACAGTGGTTTCATTCTCCTTGAATTAATCTCTGGCGTAAAAGATTTGCCTTCTTCGTGTATCAAAATTGCTGGGCCCTGAAATCTTTCCAACTCTTCTTCCTTCAATTCCATTCTGCTGTCCATCTTCCATTTTAATTTTTTCTGCTACTCATGATCTCTGGAAAATATGTTCTCAGGAACTCTAGCAGGCTAGGAAGGCTCCAAGACAAACTAAACACAGCTTAAAAACGGGTTCAACAACCGTGCACAACTTGCAAAAATCCTTCTGAGCAAGCATTATGCCAGCCATCTCATTGGCTACCAAATCACGTAAAAATCACATGCGCAAGACGGCTACCAAAACTTTCCCCAAAAACTAGACTGGGTGGGGTTGTTCAAGTACACCGATGCAAGAGGGTGCTTTTCATGATTCATGTTACCTGCCTCTTATTCCCTCAACGACTGTCATGTTTCCCGCCTTTCCAACATCTGTGGAAACTACTTATTTCGTCTCTTGTTGTGTAACAAGAAGGTCCAAAGATCTGGAATTCCCTCCCTATCCAAATTACTTCTTTGTCAAAACTGGGATTGAATAGTTTCTGGCGCCGATAAGACTCTGCCTCTTCCTCTTGTTCAGTTAGCGGTTAGACTTTTTGGCCACTTATAGATATAAACCATATGTTTACCCATATACATGTAAGTGTTTTGTTTAAGGGAGGTTCGGAAGGTTTAACCATCATTCACCGACTAGGGGTTGAATAGTGGTGGTGTTGAAATTCTTATTCTAGTATACGAAAATGTAACAGTAAAATATCTCAAAAAAGGGAAACCAAATATTAATGACAAAACTGTTAAGTTATACAGTAAGTTGTAGTGAGTACATCAGTTTGTGCTTTCAATGTTGCAGATAATTTAGTTATTCTGACTTCCTGTGGGCCTCCCAAAGACCAACCTCTAACGTCCTCATTCGTGGGAGGTGGGCAACATGCAGTGGAGTAGGGGACTGCCTGTCAGGGTGAAGTACAGTGGGACTTAGGTCCCGAGGCCGCTACGGTAGCTGTGAAGGCCTGACAGGAACCCTGAACAAGCTGGCAAATAGGCGCTCTGGCAAGCCTGCAGGAGGCCAGTCACCTCCCCAGACTAATTTACGACTACAGAAACCGACACAGGAAATTTATAGTGTAATATGACTGGTCACCAGAAAGAGGACCACTCCTCAGATGGTAGTATGATGCTCTGCGAGCCGAAACCCTCTCTTCTGGGACCTAAATGCATAACTAGAATTGGATGTTGGAACGTCAGAACGATGTTTGAATGTGGAAAAGCTGTGCAGGTGGCCAAGGAAATGAAACAAAACAGAGTTGATATCTTAGGGGTTAGTGAAACCAGATGAACAGGAAATGGCAAATTAGTACTAGCTGATGGGACAACTGTTATATATTCAGGCCGAAAGGATGGGCTACACCAAGAGGGTGCGGCTCTCATTCTAAATCAATCATCTTCAAAGGCTCTTGTGGCATGGAAACCAGTAAGCGAGAGGATTGTATGCGCAAGATTCTATTCCAAGTACAGCAAACTCACTGTCATCCAATGCTACTCACCAACCAGTACAGCAGACGAGGCTGACAAGCACAACTTCTATGAGCAACTACAGTCAGAGGTGGCAAAAACACCAAAGCACGATGTCTTGATGGTAATAGGAGATCGAAATGCTAAATTTGGGAGTGACAACACAGGAAGAGAAGACCATATGGGTAAACATGGCACTGGGGACATGAATGAGAATGGAGAGCTTTTTGCAGATTTTTGCAGTCTAAATGGCTTGGTTATTGGTGGTACCATCTTCCCTCATAAAGAGATCCAAAAGACCACATGGAACTCACCAGACAAAAGAACTAAAAATCAAATAGACCACATTACAACCAACAGCAAATGGAGAACATCTCTCTTGGATACAAGGGTGTTAAGGGGTGCAGATATAGGAAGTGACCACATGTTGGTGGTCAGTAGACTTCGTCTGAAGTTAAGGAGGGTAGTCAAAGAGTCCACAAGGAAAAAGTTAGACCTTGATAAGCTAAAAGATCCACCAGTCCAAAGAGAGTTCAGTTTAAGACTACAGAACAGATTTGAGGTTTTAGCAGAAATGGATGCCCAGGAGGAAGCAACAGGGGTTGGGGTGGAGGAAATATGGCAAAGTGTCAAGAGCATATATGTAGAAACAGGAAAGGAAGTGCTGGGGTACTCAACCAGAAAAAGGAAAGAGTGGATCTCAGGCAATACCTGGACTTTAATCGAAGAAAGGAAAGGGATAAAGAATCGGATGCTAAGCAATACACAACACACCCTAGCCGAAGACCTCCAAGAACAATACAAAGCTAAGAACAAAGCTGTTAAGAAAAGCGCTCGTCAAGACAAAAGAAATTACATCGAAAATAAAGCAAAAGAAGCAGAAGAGGCAGCAAAGGTAAATGATAGCAGAAAACTGTATAATATCACAAGAAGTTTTTCTTGCAAGTCCCAACAAAACTTCACAACAATCAAGGACTTAAATGGTAACATCTTAACAACAGTTGAAGACCAACTGAACCGGTGGGCTGAACACTTCAGTGAAATACTCAACAGAGAAGACCCGCGTAATCCACCTCGACTTGAGGTCAACATACCTGAACTAGACATCAATTCAGACCAAATAAGGAGAGATGAAATACGAAAAGTAATAAAACAACTGAAGAACAGCAAAGCCCCTGGCTGTGATGACATACCGGCAGAACTACTAAAGGCTGATCTTGAATCAACTTCAAAGGTGCTCTCTGTTTTGTTTTCGCACATATGGCAAGAAGAACAGATTCCAGATGACTGGCATAGAGGCTTTATTTTTATTTTATTTTTTTCAGGATGCACACTTCTCCTTTATTATGAAATGAAATATTGGGTAGGTTTAATCTTATGTTTAGATAAAAGCTGGCCTATTGTGCAAACAACGTTTACAGGATGTTCAAGCGCGATTATGCTATCCCAGCTAACAATTGTTTCTGAAATAATTCTCGACTATCAGCTTAAGATCTCAGCATTTTTTCAGCTAATTGTTAAAATCTGGGCCAATTCGCAGGGTTAGATAGAGGCCTTATTGTGAAAATCCCGAAGAAGGGTGACACCACAGAGTGTACCAACTGGAGGGGAATAACTCTCTTATCCGTGGTGTCTAAAGTTTTCACCAGAATCATCTTGACAAGAATTCAGCAGGCAGTGGACAGACGGCTGAGGAGGGAGCAAGCAGGCTTCCGTAAGGGCAGGTCCTGCACAGAACAGATTTTCACCCTAAGGAATATAATAGAACAATGTATGGAATGGCAAGCATCCCTGCATCAGAATTTTATTGACTTTGAGAAGGCCTTCGCCAGTGTGCACCGCGATACTCTGTGGAAACTCTTAAGGCTTTATGGCATCCCACAGAAGATCATTGGGATGATACAAGCCCTGTACAGAGATTTCACTTGCAGCGTTCTCCATGAAGGAAATCTAACACCATGGTTTGCCGTGAGAACAGGGGTTAAACAAGGATTCATGCTGTCACCCTTATTATTCCTGATTGCCTTAGACTGGGTAATGAAAGAAACAACAAACCATCAATGCACTGGGATAAGATGGAAGTTGACATCCGTATTAGAAGACCTTGATTATGCAGACGACCTCTGCCTGCTTTCCAGTACTGGAGCACATCTTAGCAATAAAACAGCTAGGATAAGCAATAATGCACATAAGGTTGGGTTAAAGATCAATAACAAAATGACCAAATGGATGAGCACTGGCTGCAAGCGTAATTGCCAAATCAAGGTAGACGGACAGGGGATAGAGAAAATAGACCAGTTCTCTTACCTTGCAGGGTTATAGATGTTCAGGGTGGTGCAGATGCAGATGTGAAAGCACGTATTGGTAAAGCTAGACAAGCATTTACATCACTGAAGCCAATATGGAGCTCAAAAAAGATCTCTCTAAAGACCAAGCTTAAGCTTTACAACTCAAATGTAAAGACAGTGCTCCTCTATGGCTCGGAAAGCTGAAAGACCACTCATGAGTTAGTTAGAAAGTTGAGGGTTTTCACTCATAAATGCATCTGCATTTTATTGGTTATTAGATGGCCACAGAAAATAACGAACCTTGAAGTGCGCAACATTTGTAAACAAGAAGACATCATGGTGAGCTTCACACGTAGGAAATGGACATGGATTGGACACGTTCTGAGGGGGTACCCTAACAGCGTCTCAAGAGAAGGATTGTTCTGGACCCCAGAGGGGAAAAGACAGCGAGGTAGACCCAAAACAACTTGGAGGAGGTCAGCAGAGAAAGAACTGAAGTCCATAAACCTAACCTGGAGTGAAATTCGGAAGGTGGCGCAAGATCGTGTGCGCTGGAGAGAGCTTGTGGTGGCCTTATGCGTCCCATGGTGCAATGAGGAAAGATGAGATGAAGATGACTTCCTGTGGAAGGCCCCAGTCTAAAAATACCCTCCGCTCTTTGTCTTCATCGGGTATCAATCAGAGACCTCATCTGGCATATTTACGCAGGTGCTGAAAAGAAAAACAATCTAGCCTATGATGTTGGATCAGTTTGGCCAGGCCTTAATAGGATATCTAAAATACTAAGTGTGTTTGGGTATCAAAGAATTGTCGTAGTAACATCATCAAGTAGAAAGTGTAGCGCATGCACAGATCACGACAGTAGCCAGGTTCTCAGTCTCAGAGTCCTTGTTTTGGTCACGTAAAGGACAAGAACGAGTTGTTATTCCTTTTTGCTACAAATCGAATCGTCTGTGTTTGTCCTGGGTAGTCGCCTCAAAAGAATAACATTTTGTGATCTGAAATTAGTGAAATCTTTATTTACACTGTTGCGCGAAAATAAATAAGCAATCCAAGAGTCGCTGACATATCGAAACGATGGAAGACAAATGGCAATTTTATTACCTTCATGTATTACGCTGTGAAGTACTCTTCTGAAACGATAATATGATGGCCATGTACATGTATCTTCATGTGTTGGGGCTAAATACGTTACTGAGCCTAGTACGGCATGCAATTATTTTGTTATCCAAGTATTGCAATGTATCCTTAGTGCGTTAGTATGCCTAGTGTTTTAACAGATCTTTAACAGTATGAGAAGAGCATTTTAAGAAGAAACACTTTAATTGTAAAGAGATCCTAACCATCGCAGTACATCATACAACTGACTAAGAACGCATAAATTACAATGTACTTATTCATGCCCTTATTCCCTCATGCACATTCTTATGTGTGCATTCTTGTACATTTCATACATAAATTAACACATTATCACCCCTTCTCTTTCATAACGTAAGAGTCCTTAAACTGCAACAGTTCACGGATTAGGTATTGAGGTCAAAACATAGTCCTCCAGATGTTTTGGGGCTCTGCGGATGCGCTGAGACCTTGGCTCAGGTGGTTTCATTGGTGTAGCAGACGGAGGTACATGTACGTCAGTCGGCACTTCAACCGCAGATTGAGACGGCAACTCATTGGTTTCTGTCACAGGCTCTTGTGGCTGTGGCTCGTTACACTGCTCAGGTGGAGTGTCATTGGTCGTAGCAGCAGGTTCGTTGGTCTTTCTAAGATGAATTCTGTTCCTGTAAAGAACGCCTTGTGAAAGCTCTACTTTGTAGGATCTTTCACTCAAGCGATTCTTGACAACCCCTTTCTGCCATTCCTTCTTTCCAACCTGCCATGGCTGAACTCTTACAGCATCGCCTTTCTCCAAAGGGTCTAAGTCACGGGCGCCTCTGTTGTAGTAACAAGCTTGCTGTTGCTGGCGCAGGCAAAGCTTGGTGTGGGTTGTATCTTCATCAGTTACAGAAGGCTTAAGTAAACCAGCAGACACTCGAAAAGGTCAGCTGCAATGTACTGCCAGGGTCGACTAGGCGTTTGGTGACTCTTAAGTGTTTCCTTGCTCTAGCTTCACTCGTACTCTCTACAGGCCTCACAGGTAGATACATGATTCTTGATGTCGCCGGTCATGCCAGGCCAATAAAGACACTTGCGTGCTCTGTTAAGGCAACCATTAACTCCCAGGTGTGAGTTGTGAATTCTCCTTCTCTGTCTCATGCTGAATCTGCAACAGCCTTGCTTGAGATATTGGTAGATAGTTTGTCACATTGATAGTTTCAAACTCTGATTGAACTTTTACACGCGATGGATACGCTCTGGAGAGTGTGTCCACCAGAAACATTCTGTTCCCACGCTCATATCGAATTTCCAGGTCATATTTCTGCAAATGGATCATCATTCCCTGCAACCTCTTTGGGGCACGATGTAACGGCTTCTTGACAATCAATTCTAGAGGCTTGTGGTCAGTGTGGGCAATGGTTTTTCGACCAAACGTGTAATCATTGAACTTCTCCACTGAGAAAACAATTGCCAACATTTCTTTTTCAATTTGCGCGTAATGGGACCCAGTTTCTGTCAAGGCTCTACTGGCGTACGCTATGGGATGCCCATTTTGCATTAGAGCCACTCCAATCCCACTCTGACTGCTATCACACTGGATTTCAAGAACTTCAGTGGACTTGTAGTGCGCACAAAATGGGTGCAGACACAATCAGACTCTTGACGTCATACCAAGCTTTTTCTTGTAGGTCATCCCAGCACCATACCGCATCTTTGTGTGTAAGATCTCAGAGAGCCTTCATGACATCAGACAGATTAGGAAGAAAACGACTTAGGTAGTTGACCATTCCACTGAGCCGGAGTATATTGTCTCATCCCTCAGGACATGGCATCTCGACAATCGCCCTCAGTTTCTCAGGATCTGGCTTTAGACTCTCTCTGGTAAGCAGGTGTCCATGGAATGGAACTTCCTTAGCTGTCAACTGTAGCTTATGCTTTAGCTTATGCTTAAGCTTGATGCCTTTCTGCTGAGATCTGCCCACAAACCGTTCTAAAGTGCTGTCATGATCAGTCTTGTTTGTGCCATGAATTAGAACATCATCTGCGATGCATTTAACACCGGGAAGACCTTGTTATTCTTGATGGATATGTCTCTGAAATATTTCACTCGAAACACTAAGACCAAAAGGTAACCGAAGACAATGATATCACCCATATGGCATAGCAAAGGTTGTGAGCATGCTAGATTCTTCATCCAGCTCCAGATGCCAAAACGCTGATGCTAAATCGACTTTAGTAAACACACGTGCATCTGTCAGGTCAGGCAACAAATCATCGACAACTGGAATTTGGTAATGTTCCCTCTTTAAAGCAGAATTGAGAGGTTTGGGATCGATGCATACACGCAGCTCACCAGACTTCTTAACAGCTACCACAATCTGACTGACCCACTCAGTCGGTTGGTCAACAGGAGCAATGACCTTGATACTTTCCAGCCTTTTCAATTCCTCTTTAAGCTTCTCCCGAATGGACACAGGTATTTTACGCACTGGGAGGACAACAGGCTTAGAGTCAGGATCAACTTGGAGATGTACTTTCCCAGGGAGCATTCCAAGACTCTTGTGGAAAACATCTGGGTACTTATCTATCAGGTCACTGTCCACATCCTCCACAACATTCACAAAATTTGGGGTTCATGACTTTTAAGGCACAGGTACCAACAGGCTTCACTTTAGTCTCCTCCGCAGCCGTTATTAGGGTCGTCACGCAACCTTTCTTCCCCACTAACGGCTGCTTAAACCCGAACCCCATTTGTTTCCCTTTGTTTTGAGTTCACGTGAAAATTACAGAGTACACCAATCATGCATTGCCTATTGTTAGCTCTGAAACCAATCACGTATCAGTAGTTTGTCAATGACGTCAGTTTCCCGGGTAATTCATCGCCTCCTTCGCGAGATGTTGCCAGACATCACAGAGATTTTCTATGGGATCTAAGTCCAAAAAAAATAGTTAAAAGTAGCTCTAGATGCTTCATTTGTTCGTCGGCTTCCCACAAGAATAACAAAATCTTCATTTTCGGAAAGAGTTCACTCGGCATTGCTGAAGTCATCCGATCCTCGCTATCGGTGGACGCGAGTCGCTACTCAGAAAACAGCGAACTGTTCGTCTCTATAGACAAATGCTACCAGCACTTGATAAAATTTAATCAGGCATTGGATAAGTTGAAGGAGCTAAAGAAAATAAATTGAAGAAGTCTTCAAGGCAAGAGAAAATGGTTTTCGATTTAGTTTTATACTCCGTAACAGTGCAAAGCCAAGAATTACATCCAGATGAGAATTCCGACAGAGGTGTCAAAAATACATCAACTTGATCACCTCAAGGAAAAGCATCCAAATGCGATTTGCCGATACCACTTATACTTCTTCTGTCATCTTCGAAGATTCGGATGCATTGGGAACACCAATTTCTGCTGACAGAATGCCGCTGTGTTCCTACTTATCACCGATTCAAAGTCATCCCTTTGGTCTGGTCTTACGCGCTTTTCCAAATCCACAACTGAACGGAAGTTCTCCCCGTCCAGTTGACATCGACGCCGGAAGGTTGGCGGTGTGATCAAACACAAGTGGAAGCGTTTAATAAATAAGAGATTTGCAAAGCCAGTAGGCAGGTTCACAATAACATCTTTCTTATTTAAAACTATTTTTTTCAATTGCCAACTTCTGTTGATAATTTAAAGTGGGGATTTTGAACTTGGAAGACACCAAAATAAAGGCTTCTTCGAGCGACGTCACCATCAGTAGCCGATAGAACATGAGTTGACATTGGACAATTAGTCTTGGCGCGACCACCTCAGGAATATGTGAGGGATGTTGTGATTGGCTAATACGCAGAAACAAATGGGGTTCGGGTTTAAGCAGCCGTTAGTGGGGGAGAAGCGTTGCGTGAGGACCCTAATAACGGCTGCGAAGGAGACTAGCTTCACTTTGGTACCATTCCACATCACCAGTGTTTGCGAACACCGAGCGAGTTCCTCACCTTCAGCATATTTGAGTGGAAAAATGTTCGCACTTGCACCACAATCAATTTGGAATCGGACCGGTTGCTGTTTAACTAACATCTTTGCAAAAACAGCCCCCTCTTTCACAGCTTGTATCCTCACGACATTGATCTCTTCAAGCTCTTCGTCGCTTTCAATATTATAAACTGTTGTTCTCCTGGAACATTTTTTGGCAAAATGGTTCTTCTGTTTACACTTTTTGCACGTCTTACCCCACGCAGAGCACTTCTTTTTCTCAAGTGGATGCTCATACCCGCAAAATTTACAGGAGATCTTCTTGGATTCCGTGTTTAACTTTCCATCTGAAGGCCTTTCTGATTTTTTCCTTTCGACTTGATTTGATGAACGCTGTCAACGGGCTCGGAGAGCAACTTCATTTGCATTGAAGTAATTTCTTTGTTGCGACAAACATCAATACATCGGTTTAAGGTGAGGTCTCGCATCCTGAGGAGCTTTTTAGTGGTTTGCTCATTCTTTATTCCAAGAACAATACAATCACGTATGAGACTAACACATAAACAATCGCAGAAATTGCAGGTTTTCACCAAGGTCTTCAACTCAGTGACGAAATTGTCGGCCGTTTCTGTAGGAAGCTGTCCCTTTTGTTGAAACAATATCTTTCATAAATCTCGTTTACTTCGCCGATGCAATGCTTTTCCATCTTGCCCATAACCACACATCAGTCGTTTCCGTTCTCCCCTTCGGAATAAGTGAACCTTTTGATCACTTTGAGACCATCATCGCCGATCGCATGCTTAAACATAGCGAGCTGATATTCGGGGGGTTTCCCTGTCCAACCGAGAAATAACAAAATAATTATTGTACTTCTCTTTCCACAACTTCCAGTTCTCGGCGATTTCTCCTGTGGTCTTCAAATCCAAATAGTGGGGCAGTAAAATCTGGTAAAACATTGTCGATTGCGACATTTGAGGTTGAGCAGTTGCACCAAGGCTTGAACTTGAATTTTCTTCTTCCCCTGACATCTTAGACGGTTAACACGTTGTCAACGATGCTCAGAGTAAACCACACGCTGCCACCAAAGAAGAGCATTTTAAGAAGAAATGCTTTAATGCTAAAGAGATTCTAACCATTGCGGTATGTAGTATTCCTAGAAGCCACTAAGGTCAATAACTCGAGCAACACAAAGTCACCCTTTGAACTGCCGCTCATACACACATGCACACACACTCATTCGGCCACGTGACCATTGTTCATAGTCCCGGATATCCAAATAAACAAACAAAGAACTGCGATGCTACTGAGTATATAACATAGGCACGCAAGGCATGCAAGAGTTATTTTTTTAATTAAAAGGTTATGAAGATAGGAGCATTTAAGGGAGTGTTTACAGTGACAATTTAGTTAATTTGACAGGTGTTTTTGGCTACGATACACAGCACGAAAGAAAGTGAGAATTTATGATATACATACGATCTTAAATCTCTAAGATAAACAAATAGTAGGCCTCGCAATTTTGGTTTAAAAGTCTGGCTGCCTGGTTTATGTTGAGAGTGGAAAGAGGCGAAGTGAAGGCCTTGGCGTTGTTTATTTTAACGAGAGAGAATGGGTGATTGTTTTCGGGTAGGTTTTTGAGTTGGTGCGCAAAGAAAGGGCTGTGAATTTTTTCTTTGTAGAGGAGCAAACCATATATGTGTATTTTGTGCTTCCATAATAAAACATGGAGTATTGACAGATGTTTTAATACCAAAAAAAGAAAGAGAAAAAAAACACCTCTGACACATTGACAGTCTAATTTAATTCATTCCCATATGAAAAACAAAAGTGTAAAATTACCATTTGTAACTAAAAATAGCAAGCATCTCGTGGGAACAAGTGGTGATGATTTGCCAGCTCTAATTGAATTTACTCCCTTTTGAAAAACAAGTGTCAAATTACTCTTTGTAACTAAAAAATAAAATATCTTGTTATATTTCCATGCAACAACAACAAAACAATCGTTACCTGTACCTATTGTAAAAGTCGAACTCTTTCAAATCAAAATAGTCTCGTCTCCTCTAAAACATTTCGTAAGAACTAGAAGCAACGATGCGTGACGTCTAATTGAATTTACTACTTGTGAAAAACAAAAATATCAAGTTACCATTTGTAACTAAAAATAGCAAGCATCTCGTGGGAACAAGTGGTAATGATTTGCCAGCTCTAATTGAATTTACTCCCTTGTGAAAAACAAAAGTGTCAAATTACCCTTTGTAACGAAGAAATAAAAATATATTGTTATATTTGCACGCAAAAAGAACACAGCAACCGTTACCTGTACCTATTGTAAACGTTCAAACTCTTTCAAATCAAAATAGTCTCGTCTCCTCTAAAACATTTCGTAAGAACTAGAAGCAACGATGCATGACGTCTAATTGAATTTACTCCTTGTGAAAAACAAAAATATCAAGTTACCTTTGTAACTAAAAATAAAAACATCTCGCCCATTTACATACTTAGCCAGGACAAGATGTGTTTCCAAAAATCTGAAGATATCTTACAGGACAAAAATAAATGCTCGACGGATTCCGCAACCTCTTGACAGAAAGTACAACTTGGTGATTCTACCAGACAATACGACTGAGTTTCTCATTTGTAAAAACAATGCAATTTAGGATTTTGTATTGAAATTCCCTGATCTTAGATTCTAAAGTGGTTTGAAAGGCTAACGAATAGACCTTCTGCCAATTGATTACAGCGTTTGGGTACTTGTTGGTTATTTTCTGTTTAGCAGTGGGTGGAATCTGTTTTTTCGGCAGAAAAAGTTGGTAGATCTGTTTAGAAGAGGCGTCAAGAATTGGTACTAAATTATCGCTTTCCATCCTTATAGTTGGGATATTTGGAAGAGGGTCAACCACTAACACATCAGTAGAAACTTTCACAAAAGAACGCCATTCCGCAGGAATTGAATAGACAATACTCATGAGAAAAAATCTTTGTTCGGGATTTACAAGCGAGTTAATACCATACGAGAAGGAATTGTCTTCCGTGATCAAATCTCCCATCTTTATAAACCTAAATTTAATATGTCCCTTCTATACATTGATTTTTTGTCGTGACAGAGAAATCGGTTATTCCAAATGAGCTCATTTATAATTTCTCGATAACAAGTTGGCGTTTTCCCATTTAAATCTGACCATGCATCAAAGCATTCCTTGTAATAATCCGGCAAGCTGATTTTTAACTTAGAAGTGTGGAAATTACAATGCAAAACAAAACGTCCTCCAACTGGTGAAAGGAGTTTGTCTAGAATTGTTTTCCAAGTACTGTGATAATCTTCCAAAAATTCTTTTAAGCATATTATTCGTTTTGCACTAATCATTGAGTCAATGTCTAGTGTCTTAAGTCCACCCATTTCAACGTCAGAAATTAGTGCATGGCGCTTCACTTTATCTTTCCCTTTCCAAATAAAGCTGTAAAGAACGGAGTTCACCTCTTTAATCAATTCCTTAGATGTTGGTATAACCGATGTTCTAAACATAAACTTTGGGATAGCAAAAGTTTTGACTATTTGTATTCTTCCTAAAAGGGAGAGGCCTCTCCATTTCCATAGATTGACTGATTTTTTTATACTTTTTAAAGTTTCCCTAAAATTAAAGTTGTCCCTTTGTCTTACGTCATAACCAAAATATATTCCCAAAATTTTGATAACTTCGCAAAGGTTGTGTTTTGGAAAGTCTGAAGCTTGCAAGAAATTATTCCCTAAAGCTAAGATTTCAGTTTTTTCATCGTTCACTTTTAATCCAGAACACTCACAAAAAGACTCAAGAATACAAAACAAATTTAAATAGGAAATTTTGTCTTTTAAGATGCAGGTCATATCATCTGCAAAAAGGGAGAGTTTGATTACTTCATCTCCTATTTTAAGGCCCTGTATATTACTATCCTCTCTTATTCTAATAGCTAAAGTCTCAAGCGCTAATATAAAAAGGTAAGGAGAGAGTGGGAGAGTGGGTCCCCTTGTCTGACTCCTCTACCTAATGAAAAAGGACCGGTTGTAAAACCATTATTCATTACACAGCTGGATGATTGCTTATAAAGAACATGTACCCACTGAATAAAAGATGGGCCAAAATTAAATTTATGCAGAGCTCTAATTAAGAAATTGAAATTCAATGTATCGAACACTTTCTCAAAGTCGATTGCTACCAAAATTTCCGACCATCCATTTCGTTTAGAGTAATCAACAATATCAAGATCCCTGATCTCCTTGGTAACAGCTGTTGCTGGAAAGGGCTCTGATCCTCAACTGGCCCTGCACTGGCTCCCATCTGTGGGCTGGATGTGGGTTCTTGTCCACACATTTGTTCACAAGGTACTTCTGCAGGCTCTGCAAGGCTCGGTCCCCTTGGCTCTGTAGCTGGCGTAACAAACTGCTTCACATGCTGAATGTTTCGCTTGTATTGCACGCCTTGAGGTGACTTTAATTGGACCTGATCCCCATGACGTGCTGTCACCTGGTATGGCTCCTTCTTGTAGCATGGTGTCAATTTATTCTCCTTCCTCTTCCCTAGTAACACAAAATCCTCTTTCTTGTATGCATTTCTCTGCTGCCTGACGCCTCTTGTCAGCATGGTCTGCCCCAACCTGTTTTTTTTTCTGCATCGCGATCTCTGGCCTGCTGATAACCGGGTCCTCCATTTCTGTGGACACCAGGTTGGGTCCATTGTCCGTTCTCAGGGTGCTAGGTACCCCATATCTAGAGAACTGTTTATCTAGACAATTGATGATCGTCTCAGAAGTGGTAGATTTAATGATGTCAACTTCCACCCATTGGCTTAAGTAGTCCACTAGGACCAGCAGATGTTCTCCTGTTGGCATAGGCCCAAGTAAGTCCTGTGCTAGATCTTGCCATGGCCTCTCTGACATCCTGCTTATTTTCACAGGCAGAGTGATTGTCTCCTTTGTAACCAGTTGGCACCCGTAACATTCCCAGCACTTCCGTTCTGCATCATTATCAACTCCTGGCCACCAGACTTTAGACCTGAGTCTCTCCTTCATTTTGACTATTCCCTGGTGACCTTCATGCGCAAGTTCTAAAACCCTTGATCTCAGCACTTTGGGTATCACAATTCGTGTTCCACGTAGTATATCTTGACCAATGAAGGTCAATTCGTTACGCACCATCGTGAATGACCGTGGGCCCTTCTCCCAATTTCCACTAGCAAGGCAATTATGCACTACTTGTAACTCTTCATCCTCTGCAGAGGCACTCTCTATCTCTTGGATCTTAATGGCTATGGGGACTGCTTGAAGGGCAACCACACTTCTCTGACGCTGGGAGCATAGTCAGACGCGACAGGGTATCAGCAATATTATCTCGTGATGCGACGCAGCACACCTTGTAACTATATGGTTGCAGCCTCAACACCCAGCTCTCAATGCGTGCTGATGGCTTGGATCCTCTAGAGTAAATCACCTTCAGGGCCTCATGATCTGTCACCAAGTCAAAGGTCTGCAAGCCGTACAAGTATAGGTTGAACCGTTCTCATGCCCACACTAGTGCCAGCGCTTCCTTTTCTGTCTGACTGTACCTCCTTTCTACACTGGCATAGCAGACGGCTCTGCCCACACCATTCTTCTCCTGCACTAGCACTGCAACTAGCCCCACAGGACTTGCATCAGCTATCACTCGAGTATGTGCCTCTTTGTCAAAGTATGCCAGAACAGGCGCACTAAGTCACAGCTGTTTCAGTTCCTGAAACGACGCTTCCTGCTCACTGCCCCATACAAAGGGTACTCCCTGCTTAGAGATCGCTCGTAGAGGCTCTGCAATGGTGGCAAAGTTGGGAATAAATCGTGCACTGAAGCCGGCTTGATTCAAGTACAGCACCGACTTTCTCTTCTGTTGGACTGATACCATACTTTGACACTAGAAGTCCCATGAAGACTACCTTGTCCATCCTGAATTGACACCTCTGAGGGTTGAGGGTGAGAATCTTCTCCTGCAACTGCTGCAACACTCTATGGAGATTCCTATCATGCTCCTCATTGTTCTTGCCATGCACTATCAAGTCATAAGCAATGTTCTGAACCCCATTGATATCGGAGACTACCTGTCTTACTATTTGCTGATACTTCTCGGGTGCTGAGTTTACTCCGAAACTCAGCCTCTTGTATCTGAATAACTCATCATGTGTGGCAAATGTGGTATGTCTCTGGAGTCCTCATCTAATTCAATCTGGTGGAATCCCAGACAAAGATCCAACTTTGAAAACACTGCACTACCATTGAGATTTTCCAACACCTCATCCACAGTTGGGATGGGTATTCTTTCACAAATGATAGCTGCATTTGCCTTTCTCATATCCATGCACAACCTGATATCCCCTGATGCCTTTGGCGCAATTACCACCGGACTAACCCATGACGTTGGCCCATTTACTCATTCCACTATATCCTTAGCAATGAGGTCTTCTACTTTTGAAGTTACTTTCTCCCGCAGTGCAAACGGGACACGCCTTGGTTTCTGAGCTACTGGTGTCACATCTGGGTCGACGTGTAGTTTCAGTTTGTAACCTTTCAGCTTACCAACGCCAACAAACACTGTTGGATACTTAGCCTGAAGGATTGGGGCTAGGTTCTCGCCGACAACATTGCACTCCACAAACTCACTGCTGACGCTCGAACCAATCTGAAGCAGACCCAGAGCCTTTGAGGTTTTGTGGCCCAGCAGACACCTTACACTCTTGGTAACCACCAAATATGAACCTATCTTCTTGTCACCTGCCGAGATCTCAACTTAAACCTGGCCAATCACTTCCAACTCCTTCCCGTCGTATGCATACAACCGCTTGTGGCAATCCTCCATCTTCGAGTTAAGGCCTTGGGCCTTAAGTTCCTCATATTCCTCCATTCCTATGAGGTTACTTACTGACCCCGAATTAGTGAGTACTCTTGTTGTAATTCCATTAATATTCACTTCCAGCACTGATTCTTTAAGACGAGTTGCATTGCACTTTTCTCTTTGGTTCTCTGTAACTGCAAATGTAAAAGCACAGTTCTTCTCACTGTTGGATGCGTCCCCATCGCCCACAAGGTTATCATTGTTGGACTGACACCTATCAGAACCCCTCGTCGCTGATCCGGTTTACCTCTAGTTGCATAATTATCACTCTTTCCCTGACATACCTCCCACACTTTGCACATTTCATTCCTTTTGCGGGACAGCTCCTATCAATGGCCAGATGTCCCTCTCTTCCACAATTGTAGCCATTTCTGGGCTTATCATCTCCTTTTCTTTGTCCTGTCTTGACTGCATTTACACTGTCTCTTTCCATTACCGCTAGATTCACAGTCATGTTTGTTGCCTGTCTCCCAACCGCTTCCCAAGCACGAGCTTTATCCAAGGCTTCTTCCAGTGTAATATTCCTTTGTTCCAGCAATTTCCTCTTCAGCTCAAAATCCGTTAACTTCTCAATTAGCTGATCCCTCAGATTGTCGTTCAAACTCGTTCCGAAATTGCAATGCCTAGCTTGTTTTTGTACGCGTACCATAAACTGGTCAGCGGTCTCCACCTCCTGTAGTGACAGCTGACGAAAAGCATGGTGCTCATAAGGAATCCAGCTTGCGAATAGCGACCTTGTACACGTTATCGCCTGCCTCAGGGATTGGACCAGGGTCGTGTTGGTCTTCGAATATGTCAGGACTGCACTTCCATACCGGCGAAATGTAAAAAGTTGAGACGTCTTCTTACGAACATTGTCGATGCCCTTTCCTTCGGCATAAAACTCGAACGCGCGCTTCCATTTGCGCCACCGGTCCGCGACTTGCGAAGCCGGTCCGGTTAAGTCCAACGGTGGTAAATGCTTCTCACTCATATCTGGACCATCCTCGTCGCCAATGTAGTATTCCTAGAAGCCACTAAGGTCAATAACTCGAGCAACACAAAGTCAACCTTCGAACTCCCGCTCACACACACATGCACAACAACTTATTCGGCCACATGACCACTGTTCATAGTCCCGGATATCCACAGGACACCACATGGTACATCATACAACTGACTAAGAATGCATAAATTACGATGTACTTATTCATGCCCTTATTCCCTTATGCACATTCTTATACGTGCATTCTTGTACATTTCATACATAAATTAACACATTATCACATGTATCTTCATGTGTTGGGGCTAAAGACGTTACTGAGCCTAGCATGGCATGCAATTATTTTGTTATCCAAGTATTGCAATATATCCTTAGTGCATTAGCACGCCTAGTACGGCAGTGTTCTTGTTATCTAAGTATTTTAAAGGATACTTAGTACATTAGCACGTCTTGTATGGCAATGTTCCCTTATCTAAGTATTTTAATGCATCCTTAGTACGTTAGTACGCCTAGTACTGTAGTGTTCTTGTTATTTAAGTGTTGTAATGTATCCTTAGTACATTAATACACCTACTACGGTAGTCTTCTTGTTATCTCAGTATTTTAAATACAGCAGAGTTCTTGTGGACATCCCATGTACATGTAGTATTTGACTATTTCATTGCTTTATTAGTAGGTTAGTACCTGTCAAAGTATCAACAGCAGAGCTAGTCAAAGAAGGAAGAGGAGGTTTATTAAATGAGCCAAAAAAATACAAAACAGTGTACCAAACAAAACAAAGGGACTTCAAAACATTAGTATGGTAATCAGACATACTAAAGAAAAAAAGGAAAAGGGAATCCAAATCAGGCAGCATATGAGCTCATTTTTGATTCTTTTTACTATCCAAGAAGTAAATTTACTTTCCAGTGGAAAGCAGGTAAGTGTTAGTGTTGAGCCCTGATCTGATCATTGTTAAATATAACTATGCAACATACACTGTTCTTTGCTGTTCTTTGAAAGTCATCATAGAATTCTCGATTTCCTCCATAATCTCTTTGAGCTTTTCAACAAACTCTGGAGATGGTTTTACATCTTGCAGGTCTCTCTGGAATTTGTTAACGTTGGACCTAATTTTTCCCAACTGCTGTTTCAGTTTCTGTTCTGTGAAAGTAACAATAACCATACAATCAATGCATGAGTCAAGTGGCTTTATTCATTATTTGAGGGCAGTGCTTTTTTAAAAATCATAACATTTGTAAATGATAACCAGGGGCTAATCAGGGGGAGTCCTGGGATGCCTGTGACCCCCCTTTTGTAAGCCTTTTTTAAGCAAATAACCTACAACAGGTGGCAAAAACAACATGTCAATCTGGTGAGTACCCTCTCTTTGACACAGTGTGATCCCCCCTGGCTATGCCCCTGATGATAACAAGCACAATGTTAACAACAAAATACAGCCACTTCAAACCACAATACATTGTAATCCAGGAGAATAAATTGCCGAGGGTGATTTAGACTGAGTTGTAGGGTACTTGTTTTTTAGTTAAATTACCGGTACTCAAAACAATTCAGTCTGATGATAATGCTTCAATTAAGCACCGCATTGTTGTCAATAAATGTGGTGCTTATTCGAGGGTGGTGCTCTTTAGTATTTTTGTTCTTATATGCGGCACTTAATTAATAATAGTGTAAAGCAGATACTCACTCTCTGATTTTCTCTCATTTGTCCCTTTCAAGTCTAATTCTTCAAGTTCACAATAATCTTTACGAAATTCACTGCGTCTGCTGTATAATGGCGTGTTCCTATCCTTTTCAAGGGCAGAAATTCTACAAATTTGCAAAGATAATAACCCCTAATTAGACCACATAACACAGTCAAAAGCATGGAAACACATTCAGTTTCAATGAATAAGCTTACGCTTCATAAGAAATACATAAAATGAAAATCATACAGGAACTTATGAAGGACCCTTTACATTCCAGCTACCCCAAGTACTGTATTAACTTTGATTTAAAGATATCTTGCAATTTAATTCTTTAGCTCAGAGGAATGATGTAGGTTTCAGGGTCATTCACATGTTTCTGGTCAGGAATGACTTTCATCCCGGACCAGAATGAAGTTCGCACTGCATTCACATGACACAATCCATGGGCCCCAGATCAGAAAACAAAGGTGACGCAAGTTCTGTGTGAAATATTATTGTGCATGTTAATGGTGATAGCCACAACATTTACAAACAGTTTGGGTTTGGCCATAGGGCTCCTTCTTTGGGCTAAACAGAAAAGACAGGCATGAGCACGTTCAAACTTTGTCAGAGTCCCATTCCAGTCCTTCTCCCAACTTTTGCCTCTTGTAAGCAGGACCTCCAGGACTCTTTCACTCTTTGTTTCATCCCACTTCCAGTAGACTGCACAACAGTCGTTTTTCGAAAGGCGCGAAGTGCCGTAAGCATGATCCTCGCATGTGAAGCGCTTCTTTTCAGCTTTTCATACAACGAATTTGTTCTAAGCGGGGGTCGTCTGTCACTAAGGTGTCAGAAATTGCTTGACAGCTCCACCCTCATCTTAATATTTGATTCTTCGATTTCAAAACAAATCCTAAATCGCTCGCAAGCACATCAAAGTCAACGTCGCCCTTTTTCCCGCAAGTAAAATACTGTCTTTACTGTGAAACTGATAAGGCACCTATATCTTTTTGATGAGGTGTGATTGACAGGTTGTGTCTGAATTAAACCAATGGGAATTTCCTGTGCTGGAAGAATGGGTGATTTTGAACAAATTTGATACATGCATGGCGGCCAGTCGTATATTTAAGCGTCTCTTCCCATTCTCCCTCGCCGTTTTTACACTCGCTCCAGACCTTTCGTTCGAATATTGTCTAAACCAACCCAGTCCTTTCGCCCCTCAGCAGGAGGATACCCAGTCCTTTCGCCCCTCAGCAGGAGGATTCGTCGCAAACACCTCCTCTACCTCGACCATGCCCGACACTGTTAAATCCAGTGCAAGCACTGTCAACCCGCCTCCCCAAGCCTTTCATCCCCAGCCAAATGCGAGATGGTCAATCTGCCGCGACTTCAACCGCCGCCTCTGCCGCAGACCTAACTGCCAGTTCCAACACATCTGCAATAAGCCCGAATGCGGTGGAAATCACCCTGGCTTCCAGTGTCCTAAACCAGTCTGATTCCTCTTTCACACCACCTCTGCTCAGTTCCCCTACTACCCCCATTGTTATCCCTAACCTCGCTACAGAACTAAAGAATCATCCTAACCAGAAGTTCGCTTCAGATCTCCTCCATGACCTGCAGTGGGGATGCCGCCTAGGTTACACCGGTCCTCGTTCCCCCAGAGTCACTCCTAACCTTAAGTCAGCTACACTCCATCCTCAAGCAGTCTCGGATGCATTAGCTAAAGAAGTATCTCGTGGTCACACTGCCGGTCCTTTTCAAGAGCCTCCAATTCAAAACCTACAATGCTCTCCACTAGGGGTAGTACCCAAGAAAGACGGAACATGGCGCATCATTATGGACCTCTCTTCCCCTCATGGCTCCTCGGTGAATGACTTCATATCTAAGGACACCTACACATTACACTATGCAACCTTCGATCAAGCTCTTGCTCTTGTTGCCCGGCACGGCCAGAATGCTCTTATGGCTAAACTTGATATCAAACACGCCTTTCGCCTCTGTCCAGTTCACCCAGCTGACTTGGAACTTCTTGGCATTCATTGGGACGGCCAGTACTACATCGACCTTCGCCTACCCTTTGGCTTGCGCTCCTCCCCATACCTCTTTAACCGTCTTGCTGATGCTTTTGAATGGATTCTCAAAAACAACTACATGATTACTGATCTCATGCTCTACCTCGATGACTATTTCACGGTGGGGCCACCAAACTCCAAGACCTGCTCCGACAATGTCAACATAATGATCCACATGGCCTCACACCTAGGGATCCCCCTGGCCCCTGAGAAGCTGGAAGGTCCCACAACTTCCCTGGTCTTTCTTGGAATCTTACTTGACACCAATCGTATGGAAACTGCCCTACCAGAAGACAAACTCAGGGAGCTTCTTGCCGAACTTCAGCGTTGGTGTTCTCGTAAAAAGTGCCTTAAGCGTGAGTTGCTCTCCCTCATAGGCAAACTCAACTGGGCCTGTCGCGTCATCCCTGCTGGGCGCATATTCCTGCGTCGCCTTATTGACCTAAGTACAACTGCTAGGTTCCCCCACCACCACATCTCCATGAACCTTGAGGCTCGCCGCGATATTGCCTGGTGGCAAAGATTCCTCCCCACTTGGAATGGCCGAGCGATTATCCCTGATCCATACTGGTCCAGATCCCCAGATTTGGCCCTCTTTACAGATGCGTCGGGGACCCTTGGTTATGGCATCTACTACTCTGGTCATTGGATCGCTGAAACCTGGCCACCTGCGCTTCAAGGTTGTTCTATCCAATGGAAGGAGCTCTACCCTATTGCTCTCGCCTGTCTCCTGTGGGGTCATACATGGCCTGGAAAGAAAATTCTCTTTCACTGCGACAATCAGGCAGTCGTTGACATCTGGGCTTCTGGCACCTCCCGAGACCCAAACATCATGCACCTTGTTCGCTCCATATTTTTCAGTGGTGCTACTCACCATTTCACAATCCTAGTCGCTCACATTGCTGGTACCAATAACTCAATTGCCGACTCTTTATCCCGTTTGCAGATAGTGCGGTTCCATCAGCTCGCCCCAGCAGCGGACCCAACGCCAACACCTATCCCTCCATCAGCCCAGACCCTCTGGAACGTCGTTTAGAGTTCCTTCAGTCTCAAGCCATTGCTGACTCCACTCGTCGCACTTACTCGGCTGGCGTGCGGAGGTACACCGCGTTTTGCACCTCTCGGCAATGGCAGAGTTTTCCAGCTACAGAATCTACACTGCGTTATTTCGCTGCCTTCCTGTCTGACCAAGTTTCTTACAGAACTGTCAAGTTGTACATGGCCAGCATTCGTTTCTTTCACATCAAGAACAACCTTCCGGACCCATTCCGGGATGCCCCATTACTCCATCTACTCCTGCGGGGCATCAAGCGCAGTGTGGGCCTCTCCTCCAAATGCCGCCTTCCCATCACCATGTCCCTGCTTCGGAAACTCAAGTCTGAACTGGCACAAGCACCTGACATCCTTCCGCGTGAGAAACTCATGCTTTGGTCTGCCTTCACATTGGCCTTCTTCGCCTTTCTCCGTTCAAGTGAGTTTACTTCACCTTCCACCTCTCAATTCAATGCACTGTCACACCTCAGCGCCAGTGACATATCCTTTACCTCGGATGGCTCCATAAGTCTACACCTGAAGTCCTCCAAAACCGACCCTTATCGCCAGGGTTGCTCCCTCCTGATTGCCCCATCAGGCCACTCCGTCTGTGCAGTTCGTGCGATTAAGAAATACATGGCCCATCATCCCCTCAATCCGGATGGCCCCTTCTACATATTCCAGTCTGGCCTCTACCTCACGAGATCCCAAGTCACCTCCACACTTCGTCTTCTCCTCAACCGCCTAAACATTCCTACAGAGCTTTATGCCTCCCACAGCTTTCGCATCGGGGCAGCTACAACGGCAGCCGAGGCTGGCTTACCTCCGTGGCTCATTCAAACTCTTGGTAGATGGTCCAGCAATTGCTTTGCTCTTTACATCCGGACTCCCTCGTCTATTCTTCAGAAAGTACCAGGCCTCTTAGCCAAGGCTGCTGCAGGAACGCAGTCTGTCTGGAACCCCCAGGAAGGACGTTGTACTTATCTGACATAATAGTATTACTTATTTTCTTCTAGGCAGCATTTGGGATTAAATTTGGGTGCACACCTGTCACTTAGCTTCGCACGCAGCAGGCCGGGTGGGACCCTGACCCCACCTCAGGCTTATATCTATCCGGGTGTGGCATGCGCCACACTTGTTGGCTCATCCCTTATTTCCAGGTGTGGCATGCGCCACACTTGTAGGCTCATCCATCATCCCTTATTCCAGGTGCGGCACGCGCCACACTTGTTGGCTCATCCATTACTTGCGGGGTGTGGTGCTAGCACCCCTATTTCAGTTTACCTATTTACAGGGTGTGTTAATGCCACCCTTAGATTTGCCAGGGAGCACCCAACAACCTTAGTCCCATTTACTGCCAAATAGTTGTCATTTTATTGTGTACTTATGTAAGCGTCCGAAGTTGTTAATGGTAATTTTACTTGTAAAATAGAGTTAACAACTCGTAGCGTTTCAGATCACGTTTATGTATCATTCCTTAAGTCACGCTAGTGCAACTCATGTTTCTACAAGGTCTAACAACTCTCAACGCTCGTGGTCTAGTTACGAATCATTTACAGAAGCAGACATTGCCCTTTGTGGGCGTGAGATAAACATTACTCTGTCCTTGAACTACAATAGCAATTACATTTGACTGGAATATTGTACTATTTATTTCTTCGCCTTACTTTCTAATCCCGGTTTGCGTGCCAGTATGCATGCAGCCTAAACAAAACTATGTTATTTTGTGTAATGGATACAAGATAAACAGTATCAAGTTATCATTTATAATTGCCACTTTCCTGCTCTCATACCGAACAACGCCTTGCGTTGACGTGTCTTTCACTAGTGCAAGTAGCTAGTTTGCGATTTGCCTGTAATTTTCCCCACCTCCCCCACCCATTGTCAATAAACAGCTGGACTACAGGGTTGGGTGCACACCTGTCACTTAGCTTCGCACGCAGCAGGCCGGGTGGGACCCTGACCCCACCTCAGGCTTATATCTATCCGGGTGTGGCATGCGCCACACTTGTTGGCTCATCCCTTATTTCCAGGTGTGGCATGCGCCACACTTGTAGGCTCATCCATCATCCCTTATTCCAGGTGCGGCACGCGCCACACTTGTTGGCTCATCCATTACTTGCGGGGTGTGGTGCTAGCACCCCTATTTCAGTTTACCTATTTACAGGGTGTGTTAATGCCACCCTTAGATTTGCCAGGGAGCACCCAACAACCTTAGTCCCATTTACTGCCAAATAGTTGTCATTTTATTGTGTACTTATGTAAGCGTCCGAAGTTGTGAACATGGCGGCCAGTCGTATATTTAAGCGTCTCTTCCCATTCTCCCTCGCCGTTTTTACACTCGCTCCAGACCTTTCGTTCGAATATTTACCGTCGCTCACATTTGCAAAAAATACGACTGTTTTGCAGTCTACACTTCCAGCAACTAGTTGTCACATCTCTCTTTCCCTTTTCATCTGATACCAGAATGAAATTTGATACCAGAACAAGAATTTCGGCTAAACTCAGGAATACCCCGCAACTCACGCGCTCCTTAAATGTACTGCTACCGCAGTCCCGCAGTCGACATAATTTACATATTAAACTATATATAAAAACCACTAATACACCTTGTTCTTTCATCCACTGCGGACCGCAGACCGCGGTGGCACTACAGTTTAAAACTTAGTTTAATACTTATTCATCGACTATGGGACTGCAGACTGCAATCAAGAGCCAAGCAACGTCTTTATAATAAAGCTAAACGATCACGAAATCCCCAACATTGAAATGAGTTCCGTGCTGCTAGGAAACGCCTACATACGAACCTCAAGTCCGCAAGAGAGAAATACGTCTCCGATTATCTTGGTGAGGCAATC
The DNA here is from genome assembly GCA_964020085.1 of Micromussa lordhowensis. Taxonomy (NCBI): domain Eukaryota; kingdom Metazoa; phylum Cnidaria; class Anthozoa; order Scleractinia; family Lobophylliidae; genus Micromussa; species Micromussa lordhowensis. Next base: position 25,079,621 of record OZ026597.1, on the reverse strand, counting down.
AAAGAAAATCCTAAGCGTTTTTGGTCTTTTATTAAACATCTGAAAAAAGACGATCCCGGTGTAGCTGACTTAAAAGTTGACAGCCAGATCATTAGCGACAGTCAGATGAAATCTGATCTTTTAAACAAGAAGTTCTCCGACGTTTATACCAAGGAAAATCTTACTAGTATGCCTGCTGTTGGAGATTCTCCCAAACCAACTCTTGGTTCGATCTTTTAAACAAGAAGTTCTCCAACGTTTATACCAAGGAAAATCTTACTAGTATGCCTGCTGTTGGAGATTCTCCCAAACCAACTCTTGGTTCCCTTGTCGTCACCCTCCCAGGAGCAATTAAGCAACTAACATCATTGAAACCAAACAAAGCAAGCGGGCCTGATGAGATTCCCCCTGGTTCCTGAAAGAGTATGCGCACGAGATTGGTCCTATTTTAACAGCTATTTACCAAGCCTCTATCGATTTTGGTATTGTACCATCTAGGTGGAAATATGCACATGTGTGCGGAGTATTTAAGAGTGGTGAGAAGTCAGACCCTTGCAATTACAGACCCATATCATTAACTTGTATCGCATCTAAAGTCCTGAAGCATATTGTTCATAGCCACGTCATGAAACATCTTGATTCCCATCAAATTCTTACCGATGAACAGCATGGTTTTAGAGCCAAACGATCAACTGTTACTCAGCTGATAACAACCATCCACGACCTAGCTAAGACCATTCAAGATAACAAATCCGTTCACGCTGCCATACTCGATTTCAGTAAAGCTTTTGACAAGGTACCACACCAGCGTCTGCTTCGTAAACTCGAGTACTACGGTATCCGAGAGAATTTACTTAAATGGTTTGAGTCATTCCTAACAGGGCGTACTCAGTCAGTAATTTGTGATGGAAGTCGATCTAATCCTACCATGGTGTCATCTGGTGTCCCGCAGGGTACAGTTCTAGGCCCGTTATTATTTTTATTATACGTAAACGACCTGCCAGAGAATTTACAATCTTCCGTTAGACTTTTTGCTGACAACGCTCTCTTGTATGGCATCATTTCCAGCGAGGATGATTGTGATAAACTCCAAGCTGATTTATCTGAACTGGAATGCTGGCAAGACAGATGGCAAATGAAGTTTAACCCATCTAAGTGTAAAATAATAAGCATTTCTACGAAGAAGTCACCCCCTCTGAAGAAATACGTGTTTTGTGGATCTGAACTAGAGGAGGTTGATTCTGTATCCTACCTCGGTGTTACCTTGACAAAAAATCTGAAGTGGTCCCAGCATGTTTCATCCATCTCTGGCAAGGCGAGCAAAGTTCTTGGTTTAATTAAAAGGAATTTCTGGAACTGTCCACGATCAGTGAAGGAAACTGCATATACAATTTTGGTTCGCCCAAAATTGGAGTATGGTTGTGAAGCTTGGGATCCCCATTTTAAAAAGGACATTTCATCTCTCGAACGTGTGCAAAGGAAAGCAGCACGGTTTTGTTTAAATAACTACCAACCTACAGCTAGTGTTACTGAGATGTTAAGTGAACTAGGGTGGTCCAGTCTCGAAACAAGGAGAACAATAGCCAGATTAAATCTAATGTATAAAATATGCCATGGCAATGTTGATATTGACAAAAATAGTTACTTGTGCTCCTCTAAAATTTGCAGAACCAGAACTCGTTCTAGTCATGATTATAAATTTTTTAATATAAATGCCACAAAGGATGTATATTTTTATTCCTTCTTTCCACGCACCCTCAGGGTATGGAGTAAACTTCCAAAAGACGTTGTTGATAGCAACTCTTTAGAAATCTTTAAGACCAATTCAAGATTTCCAAGTATTTTATCGAGCAATTCTAAACCTGTAGATATTATTTTTATTGTTGTCATTTTTTTTTTTTGTAATATTTTTAACATTGGTGTGATGTCTAACAACTTTACCGACGCATTTAAATGTAGATGTAGATGTAGATGTAGATGCAGTAGCACTTCAGTTTAACACTTAGTTTAATACTTATTCATCGACTACGGGACTGCGGACCGCGGTAGCACTTCAGTTTAACACACATACATATAACCTTGCTAGCCGACTGCGGACCGCGGACCACGGTAGCAGAAGATTTAAGGAGGGCGTGAGTTGCGAGGTATTCTGAAGTTGCTCCAGAATTTCATTCGGATTGAAAACCGGAATGAACTCATTCAATAATGACTTGCATTAAGGAAATGAAATTACGACTCAGTATCATGTAAACAGATACAGAGAAATATATAGGTATGGAATGAACTCGTTCCAGAATGAAAGTCATTCCGGTATCATGTAAACAGCCCCTTAGTTTAAATTTCAAACTAACGCTTACTTTTGCTCGAGTTGTTCCAATTTTTCAAAGAATTCTGAATTCTTCTGAAGTTGTGTTCTTGGTTTCCTTGTCTGATCAGCATCTCTGCGTCCCTCAGGCTCAGATTTGTTGTTCATTATGAATCTTCATCAGATGTAATTTTTAATTCTTTCACATGAAAAAAACACCCGCCATTTTTGTTTGAAATTATTACCATATACGAAGTAGGACACTCTTTCGCAAAATCCACTGACCAACACACTCGCTATGTTCAGACGAGCTACCGGTACCGTGGTACAGCAGTTACTACCAATCACATTTGATTTGTTCGGCCACAAAAATGGTAAGTTTCTTTTGCCAAAAAATACTTTTTTTGATCTTTGCCTACGTTTAAATGGGTAGATGTTATATTTATTTGGGACTTCTTTATAGTGACGTTTATTTCTTGTGGTTTGTTTGCCCATCAGAGAGGGTAGAGTAGCATAATAATACGTGAAACAAGTTACCTTAATTTTACCATGCTGAGTCACGTTGAAAACGTCGACCTGCATGGTTATTTCAAATATATTTTTATCATTGATAGGCAAAGATTATTATCGAATATAACGTAAAACAGTGTCAAATAGTCATAGTATTGCAACTTTATATAAGCTTCATAAGTGGCATTTAAATGCAAATTTGTTCTACATCGTTTGACAACTTGTCTCGGGATTTGAAAAGAGCCCACACTAGCTCGTGCTACTGTTGTGCTTGCTGTTTTTTTTTTTATGGCTGTTTTTTTTTATCTTTCAGTTCCGTAATCAGTATGATAATGATGTTACAGTGTGGAGCCCACAGGTAAACAAATTGTGCTGCTCAGGAAGGGAATAATTTGAAACTGATGGACACTATTGATTAGATTTGTCATTAACAACCATGCAGAGACAATGCAGATCTCAGTATGGATAATTTTGCTTTGAATGTCTGACTTTTCTTCTCTGAGTTTAAGTGAGGTGCAGGCATTTAGCCAAGATTTGAAAAGTGGGTGTTCAAAATGTGTCAGGGGGCCTGCTCAAATGAACAATAATATGGAAAATAAAGCAGTTTTCTTTAAAAAGTGGCCGTCCACAGGACACCTGGACACATATCTGGGTAAAAGCCTCGTGAGATATCTGAACAAAGATGCTGCTTAAATTTGTAAATATAATCATCTTGAGAGGTTGCAATCTGTTGGTAAAAAAATAAGAAATCATAGCCTCTGGCCAGAATGTCTTTTCATAAGGAATTTTACCACAGCAGTTATGATAAAAAAAAAACACACAGAAACTGTGGTGTGCATACCAGTTTGCTTGTACTAGATAAATCCCTGGGGATAAACCTTTTCATAGTTTTCAACTTATTTTGTTACAGGGCCGTATACATCAAATTGAATATGCAATGGAAGCTGTCAAACAGGTTAGAAATTCTATTATGTAAAAGGTTTTTGGCTCACCAAGCTACCACCTTGATGATGGAAAAGAAGGAAATAAACTGCTTTCTACCCTGGTGAATGGGGAAAAATAGTGTGACTAAATCAGTCCAGGAGGGTATTTGCAGAACGTTGTCCTATGCACTTGGTTTAAGTTACAGGGCTGTCAATAAGATTTGAATTAGACGGTGATATTTTGAAAGTAGACGGCTTTGGGGGCCGGAGGCCCCTACACAGGCGAGGGGTCTGGGGGTAGCTGATGCCCCCAGTGGGGTACAGGGGCAGAGCCCCGTTGGGGGTCCAGGGGGCAAAGCCCCCGGAAGCAAAATGAATTTACCGTTTTGACAATGCCAAAAATTGCCTTTCCTCAGAGAAATTTTCTCACTTCCTGAAAAGAACAGTACTATTAGTATTGATGATTAATCAGTAACTTTTTTTGCAGTTATCCTCAATAAGTTTGCACAATTTGCACAACAACAAAAAAATTCGGATTAGCGATGCAGTGATCGAGCACCGTGAGAAATGGTAACTAGTGTCACGCTACTGCAAGCAGTTCTTACATTGTGACCTCGGTAACCGACGTAAACCATGACTGATCACGAGGAAATTCAACTTTACCTCGGTTATTTCCTATTGTCAGTTGATGTTTACAAAGACAAAAAGTTTACCTAGATAGTAAACTACAAAACCGCAGAAACGCGTAAGTGCCAACACGGCAGAAGTGAATGAATGAATATGTTCTATAAACAGCTGTAAAATAACTATGGACCAATTTCATCTAAGAAGACATTACTAAAATGTTCCTGTTTTGACAAGAAACCGTTGAAATTACTAAAAGCTGCGATGTGCATGGATATCCTGCAGTTAAACTTGAACTAAACCCAAAGCAGTTCTTACTACGAACTTCCGGCAAACATTCTGCTGTGCTACCGCGCAAAGGTCATTCCGGTTCAATGACTCTCTTGAAATGCTAATTAATCTTATAAGTTGTCTTGTGCCAAGAAAACGACACTTTCAGCGAGCCTTGTGGTTGAAGTGTTAAAATGTTGAACACTTACCTTTTGGCGTCTTAGCAACAAAAAAGTCATCCAGTAAGCCCTGTCTTCTCTTTGCGGCTATATCGATATCGTAAACATATTTGGCTTTTCAGTCACGTGCAATGTCACGCTGAAATGTTATGTAACAGCAGAGAGGGGAACTACTCGGTGTGCAGCGGGAACTTATATTGGGAAACTTTGCTTTTTGAAAAGCCCGCAATTCACAAATGAGATGCTTTACTTTTCACTTTCTATCGAGGATATGAATCTGCTGGTCAGACTTGTTCCGTATCTAAACTTTTGGTGTCATTTCTTGATTAAAGTAGCCGGCGATTTTCGTCAGAGTAACCGGCGATAATCGCCGGCTGCCGGCTACTAATGACAGCCCTGAAGTTATGGGATGTGTAGTGGCTTAATGGTCCGTCTCTGTACTGGACTCTGTGTCAAACACTACCAGGTTCAAGTCATGGCAGAGATCATTGTGTTGCGTTCTTGGGCAAAATAGTTTACTCTTACAGTATCTCTCTCTATCCAGGTTTAATATGACAAGTATACATATCTTTACTCCTCCCATGGTGTTTTTTTTTTGGTTTGGACCCTCTCCCCCCTCCTTTCCCTTTGTGAATTCTAGTTTTAGTTCATAGTGTCCTTTAAACAATTTGGGCTTTTGAAACTCCCCTCCCCCTGGGAATTTCCAATAACCCTCCTTTAGGTGGGTATGGATCTGGAACCACACATTGTAACCTTGTAATAGACTAGCATCCCATCCAGGCAGAAGGGAGGGGATAGAAATGTTCCTATTCACCTCATGCTGCAGGAACCGCAGATTTGCTTCAGCTGACAAACCACTACTGTAGGCTTTACACTTACTTACCATTGCATATACTTGTACAAACTCACAACATGACCAGCCTCCAATTGGCTTGATAGCTCAGTTAGTAGAGCACTGTACCTGTATCACAGAGGTCATGGGTTTGAATCTCATTCAAGCCTGAATTTTTTTCAGACTTTAATTTAAAGCTGCTTAAGTTGTATCTAACAGTGATAATCATTGATGTCTTCATATCTTTATCTGCTGTTCAGATATACGATCTTTTGTATATTCACTTGCAATACATATACATGTACTTGGTCAAAAAGTTACTAGTCAGAGTGTTTTTTTTTTCAGGGATCAGCCACAGTAGGACTGAAATCAAAAACACATGCAGTTATTGTTGCATTAAAGGTAAGTAAGAACGTCACACTTATTTAAAATGTACAAAGTGATTTGCAAGCCTTAGTTACAGCCGTCATTTATATAAATTAAGTGTATTTCCCTTATCTTTGTAGCGTGCAGCATCAGAGTTGTCTGCACACCAGAAAAAAATACTGCCAATTGATGATCATGTGGCTGTGTCCATTGCAGGCCTTACTGCAGATGCACGACTTCTAAGGTGAGATAATAAAGTCATTAAATTTCTATTATCAGATCTTTCAGAGAATATGACCCAAAATTGGCCTGATTTCTTAATTTCATTTGAGCTAATGAAATAATCACATTGAGGAGTCTTGCCTGCACTGTGCACTTTTGAAACTCTGTCCAATATAAATTGTTCAGATCTGGCACCATTCACAACCTATTGTCCTAGCCTTGTACTCACTCCACTTGAAGGAACCAAGGGGATGAGTGTTTCTCAATTTATCATCAGACTTTTATAAATCAGGGTCAGTGTTTCAATAAGAGTAACTTGTTGTGATCAGGATGTAGTTCGATTGATTATCTTTTGTGAGGCTGGTGCTTTAGAAAGGTGGCCAGTAGGGAAGGTTGGTTGTGTATGGTGAAAATCCTTATCACCTTGTAATACTACATTAAAAAAGAACAAGTCGCCATACCAAATAAATGTAACTCACCACTGATCAATATTACTTGTTCATTAATTGCAGTAAATTTATGAGAAGTGAGTGTCTTGACTCCAAGTATGCATATGACAGGAGACTTCCCATCTCAAGACTTGTTTCTGCTGTGGGAAACAGTATCTTTTTCATGTTATGTATAAAATTGAACAGGGCTTGACACTAATGTTTTACACCAGTTTCCACTTTGGAAAGTAGCTCAGGGTTCGAAAGAAACTTGAATTCCAGCTTGACCTTGGGGCAAGTAGCTCTAAAATTTTGTTGCCCTGGGCAAGTCTTAGTTTGCTCTTTTAAGGATTCAGTTGGCAGATGGCTTGCCGATCCCTTGTCCATTGGGCCATGTGAGAATCAAAAGGTACTTGCCCAGAAGGAGAATCTTCTTGTCCTGGACAACCGGATGACCCTTTTTCCAAGCTCTGTAGCTTCCATCTCAAAATTTTACTTTCCAAAATGGAGTGTAGTATCGATTGCACCATACCATATGTATTTATTGTACCTAGACCTACTTGGCAGCTCTCTCGATACTCCAATATCACAGATAAACTTATTTTTTTGTAAGATGGTTATTTTTATCGTTTTTGATTATTTTTTATACACACCTTTATATACACCTTTTTAGCGTAAAAGATACTTTCTAGCATAGACCAAAGTTTACTTACCAGATCCGGTAAGTACTTTGGTTCATTTTCGATTTTTTACTTTCCAAGAAGTAAATGTGCTTTTCAATGGATAGTGAGTAAGCATTACTTAGTGTCAAAGTCCTGAATTAAATGAGATGAAATGTTGAACACCTAATAGTTACCGGACTCATGATTGAGGGCTGACATCTTGATTCACTAAAGAAGTGCCACTACTTTGCTTCAAACTTGTGAAAATATTTTTTCTTAAAGGATAGAAACTCAAAGTTCTTTAAATTTGTATGTTTTAAAGCCATAATGGGCCATATAGGCCTTCTTTGCAATTATATAGAGGATATTACATGACCACGCGTGGATATGAATTTTATCTTTGAGTGTTCAACTCGATATCTCACGAGTGAGCGCAGCGAACGAGTGAGATGTCGAGTTGAACACGAGAAGATAAAATTCATATCCACAAGCGAGCATGTAATATTCTGTTTATTACATAAACATACTAATGAAGACGTTTTTGACGATTTTCCGAAGATTTCCGACCACTTTCCGAAGATTTCCGAAGATTCGCCAAAATTGTTCCGAAGGTAAGGCGAACGTTTCCGAACATTTTCGGAGATTTTCCGAAGATTACCGAAGATTTCCGAAGATTTCCGAGGATGCACCGATGATGTTTCGATCATACAGTAACATCTAAGTACTTTTTAAGGGATTAAGGAACCATAGCAATAGCGATCATTTTAGTAGCTATGGTAACCATAACAACGGTGATCTCTTCACGTGTGAAGATATATATGTTATTTGCCAGCTGGGAGGTCCGTGTAGTGAAAAACTGTGACCGAGGTCTTGAAAATGCTGCCCGAGGCCGCAGGCCGAGGTCAGCATTTTCAAGCCCGAGGTCACAGTTTTTCACTATACGGACCGACCCTAAGCCGGCAAATAACTTATTTATTTTTTTCCTCTTTTTTCCTGCGCTAATTTGGCTTACAATTGGGTTTACACAACTTTGTTATTGAATTGGTTTACGTACCGTCTACAAACCATCGTAAACAATCTAATGAACGAACGAGCGAGTAAACTCAGACACTACCCAAAGAAAGATGTATTAACAGATTTATTTTGAATTGCTTTTATGTTAGTTGCATCTAATTCACCAGTTAAGTGTTTTTCCGATGGTGAAATTTCGCGCAGTTTGACTGAAGTTGCACTACAAGCACAATCTCTATCAGTCGTTGCGAATCACCCGAAATCAGACCTTTTTACCGTAAATTGAGTAGCAGAAAGCGAGGAAATTCGTTAAGTATATTCTACAGAATTTCTCTTAAATACAGCAACTATCAGAGAGGCTAAACTCGACTGCATTTGACTTCTGTTAGCTTAAAATTGTGCGGTGAAAAACACAGAATTACGCGCCATTACAACGCCGAGCTACAACCAAGCACACAAACTCTCAGAGCTACAAAATACTCAATTAAATCTACTTACAGTGACCTTCCTTGCTATTTAAAAGTGGCCAGAGGTAAACTTCCGTTGATTAATCGTCCATGGAAGTGTAAAAAGGGAAAAGATCGACGATTACCGCTAGTTCATTCACGAAACCTAGCTGAACATGACAATTTCACCCGCGCTGTTTCCCGCCGTTACCATGACTGTGGTCAGAGATAGGAAAATCCGGACTGCGCTAAGAACCAATCAGATTGCAGGATTGGTTATCGTGCCCTCTTGGAAAAAAATAAAACATGCTATCTTCATATGAAGTTTTCGCGGGAAAGCTCACTTGGTATTTCACTGGTGTTTATGTAATAAAAATTTATACCCAGTTTGTAAATCTGATGTACCAGTTTGGTACATAATTTCTACATCATGGCATCATAAAATTTCTTGATCACAAATACCAGAAATGCAAATTCCAACACAGCGATATGGCAGACGACCTTATGGAGTTGGACTTCTTGTTGCTGGATATGATGTGAGTAGTTGGTACAACTAAGTTTAGCTTATTTCTGTTATACCATCTAAGTATAGCAGAGAATGGAATAGGATAGTGTGTGTTCCTTGTGACTGAGGATTTACATCGGCTAGGTCACAATATTAGATGATGTTGGTTATTTTGTGATTACAAGCTCTAAACTTCAAATTTACAAGCCTTCTATTGGCAAAACGTACAAGGATGTTTTCTGATTGTTTTAACTGACACCGTGTCAGTTTCTTTTGAGTTCTTGTTCAGTTTTAATTGTGATGTTATATGATCGTAGGACCAGTTGGTCACTGCTAAATTTGTGGACTTTAGAAAGTGAAGCTCTGCTCTCAGACTAAACTTACTACTCACAAAAATCATCATTTTCAAATATATTTCATATATCTTTGAAAAGTGTTTTCTGTCCTTTTAGTTGCGTTTTCTAATATTTTATTGGTATAGCAAGAGGCCACTTTGGTAGACAGACTGAGAAGTGGTCATTGTTTAGCATGGATTCTTCAAGCTCACATACCTTTGGGAAGGTGGATGAGTATGAGAAAACTTGTACACCAAGTCACGCTAGCTATAGCTTTCACATGATGTAGTTACTTGGAGGGTTAATTATAATTTATAGTTATGTTTTTGTTTTATTATCTGGCAGGATATGGGTCCTCACATTTATCAGACATGTCCATCAGCTAATTATTTTGATTGTAAAGCAATGGCCATTGGTGCCAGGTCACAGGTCAGTAGTCAACATACGTTTTAAGAAACTTGCTTTGTTATTTGAAAGACAAGTGCCATTCAGTTTTATATGATCCACATCCCTCTGCCATCCACTGATGAGGTCACTCAAGGTTCAATCCAAGTGCCATAGTCTAAAACAGCTACTAAACGCCTCAGTAAATATGTTGAGAATAAAAGAAGCTAGGCAAAATGCTAATTAAGGAGGCCTAAAGGTCACTCAGGTAATTCAGTCTCTTAAGTTGTTGCAGAGGGTGGTAACAACTGGATTAAAAGTTGTTTCATTTAAGGCACGCTTTCACTGTAAATTCAAGGACTGAAACATCTGATTGAGAATGTGTACTAAATATGGTAAATTATAAATTATTGTAAGTTATACATTCACAGTAGTACACTAGTGTAGATGTCAAACCTTGAGGCTATACTTTGTACGTCTGGGCTCTATTCAACGTTCATTAATATAATGTTGAAACAACCAGGGTCATGACCTGAACACTTAAAAACCAAATCAACATTGCTCTTCATGGAGTTTTGTTATACATTAGTTACAACTTTTTTTATCTATTTTCTTTTCTTTTTCAGTCTGCAAGGACATACCTTGAAAGACACTTGGATGAATTTCCAGACTGTGAGCGAAGTGAAGCTGATACCAAATAATAAATTAAAAATAACATACTTTTTAATAAGATTAAGAACGTAAATTCTGTGTTTAGTAAGTTGTTAGAAGAGTTGTTATTACATTTATTAACTATAAATTGGTCTGTATAAAAATTGAAAGCAGGTACAGGTGATTATAATCTACATTTTGGAATGTTTGTTTTGGTGGAAGTACAAGCATGGTAATGTAACTTCAATTGAAAAGCTAAAACACAGCACTTCAAATGGTTTGAGAGATAAAAGGCAAGAATGGCATTACTGGTCAGTTTGCTAAACGATTAATATATTTCTGCATGCTTTCTGATCTAATTTAAACAATAATTTTAATTCAATTCTAGTTATAGTCTTCTATTAAAGCTGATATCTTTGGGACTGAGATGCCTAAGTGAGGCATTTTAGAACTCTTCTTTTACTTCTTGAAAGCAATTTTATTTAAAAGTGCCTTTCTTCAGTGTGTTAGTGTGTTAAGATAATCATGTAAATGATTTTTTCTTCATGTGAAGGTGAGCCTGAAGAACTCATTAAACATGGCTTAAGAGCATTGAGAGAGACTCTCCCTAACGAACAAGAACTAACAACAAAGGTACCATCAAATGCATTTATATAGTGGAATACTCTAATTTGGTACTTAAGCACGCAAAGAAAAGGTGACAGGAACATTATATTTAGAACTTAAAAGTGTATGTTTAAAACATCTCTTCTTTGTGCATTCTGTTCTTAGACAGTTTAGTTTTCATAATTATTGATGAATGTAGTGGTAACTTAACACTAAAAAACTTTGTTTTATTGTAGAATTGTTCCATTGGTGTTGTTGGTAAGGATCAGGATCTGGTAATTCATAGTGATGAAGCTGTGGCTCCTTATGTATCCTTTTGTGCTGATTTCTTGCAGGCACTTAAAGTGGGGTCCTTGTTAGTTTGCCAAAATGCAAAATCAAATGGAACTCACTATTACTTTAACCTCACTTCACCCCACCACCACCGCCTCACTTCACCCCACCACCACCGCCTCACTTCACCCCACCACCACCGCCTCACTTCACCCCACCACCGCAGCCTCACTTCACTGCACCACCGCCGCCTCACTTCACCCCACCACCACCGCGTCACTTCACCCCACCACCGCCGCCTCACTTCACCTCTTCACAGAGTTTCCTCTGCCACTGCTGCCTCACTTTCCTCTGCCACTACAACTACTTTACTTACCACTGCTATTTACCAATACTACTCTAGTTGCTCGCTGTCCTCTTCTCTCCAATTTTTCTTCAGGAGAGCAGGTGGCCCTACACGGGCTATGTTTAGTACAGACACATGACATCATTGTCGACGCCATCTGGCTTTATGGGAGCAATCTATTTACATTAAATACATGAATAAATAAATAAATAAGAAAAATAAGAACAAGACTAGAAAAACAAGAGATAAAACTGAAAATTAGACAAAGAACAAGTGAAGTTTACAAGTATACAAATTAAGAAGTTCACTTGATTAAAAAATGGTCCAACAAGGAATTATTCAATAAATTATCTATTTCTAAATGTTTGGGGAAAGCAGTGTCAAATTTTCAATTTTATTGATATAGACTCTGTGCCATATACATCACAGAAACAGTCAGCAAGTGCTGTTGTAACCTTAACTCTTCATAGTTGGCTGGAATTGATCAAACAAAGAGGCGTAGAGGGGAAGAGGTAACGATCTTGCCATTAGAGCAGATGATATTCAGTTAATAAACTTAGAAAATACCCGGAGATACATTTCAGTAACCAACTCTTGAGGACCTTAAACAATGCTTTGATTTTCTTGCCTCTACATTTGTCATTTTAGGCTGCTGATGTAGAGATGGAAGGAGAAGCACAGGTAAGCTTCGTGAAGGGGGTTACTGGTAAACAGATAACTTTCCAGTTCCCTTTTGGGGTTCCGGGGACCCCCAGAAAATTTGTAAAATTGAGGTCTTCAGAAAAGGAATTTCCAGCATTCCGAGGCCAAGTCAGCATTTAGTGTCTCTTTTTTGATTTGATTTTTTTAATTTTGTTGGTTCAACCACCCCCTCCCCCAAACCCCCTAGATCCACCTCAGCTTGTACACATGATTTGAGTCTCAAGTTGGAAATACAAACTCTTCTTGTTGATGCATAGCAATATTCTTTCATCCTGTATGGAGATGACAGGTGTTAATCTCTTCTGGTCCTTCTAGTAAAACAATTTTTTTTTGTTTATGGGTTGGCCTGGTTTGTCGCAGTATTAATATCATTGATGTTGTTTCATACCAGGTGGCTGCTGAAGGTGATGCAGGCGAGCAACAACCCGGAGGAGAATCTATGGAAGCAGAAGAAAGCTAAACGTTCTGTACTCGTGACAAGAGGCCCACTTCTTTAAGCATTTCATAGCACTCTTGCTCCATTAAATATTGTTTTGTAAACCTTAAACTAATTAGAAAGAATAAATCTTTCCCTCAACACATCTGTCTTGTCTTAATGTGCCGGCTTTCCATAAACGTTGAGGTATCAGGCTATCTTGTTGGTGTTGCCATTTCTATTTTTTAATGCCATTAATAGGCCCTTTGCAGCTGGGGTTACGTGACCAAATTTTTCCTAGAAAATTTTTATATTATGGGCTATAACTTAAAGAATGCCAGAAATGGAAAGAGCGCATCGAAAATACCAAAATGGCCAAGTTTGAGCCCCCTGGAATGAAAGAGTAAGTTTATACGACAGTTTGAATTTTCGGAAAATTTAGAAGTTTTGTATGGGAAATGTTGCTGGAGAGCAAGGTCTTGCTCTCCAGCAACATTTTCCATACAAACCTCCTTATTTTTTTAAAAAATCAGACTGTCATAAAATCTCATCTTTTAATGATGGGGGTCTCAAATTTGGCCGTTTTGATATTCTCAACATGCTTTTTCCATTTCTGGCATTTGTTAAGTTATAGCCCATAATTTTATGAAAAGTAGGTCACGTGACGGCTTAGCTGCAAAGGGCCTATTAACAGACGTTTTCTGCGGAGTTTTTAGTCAGGCTGTGCAGTCATGGTTTGTAAACAATTTGAAAAATTTTGCCTAAATTTTTCAATTTTGTTGTTTGTAATCCGTGTCAATCTTCTCCATTCTTAACCATCCTTGTTCCTTTATGGTTTATTATTATCTCTTTAGTGTTTTTTCTATCTTTGTGAAGTATTATTTTCAGGTTTCCTTGAATTTAGAAGTAATTTTGTCGATGGTAGAAACAACTCAAAATACTGTGATGTGGCCCTTTTAAGTTCTTAAGACTAAGTAGCAAAAAAATAAGAGTTGAACCTGGGCATGGAAAATATACATTCATACAAAAAGAGTAAATGAAGAAAGAGTAAGAGACAGTTGAATTATGATTGATATTGACAAGAAATCGCACAAATGCGGTATTTGTTTTTTTTTTGGTGGCATTTTAGTTTCTTTCTGTTTCGTATTCAGATAAAGTTGCTTTGTATGCAAACAGTAACACAGGACTGTTAGTAGCAGATGGTAGGTTTATGGTTTCTGAATATGACCCAACAAAGACCCAAAAATTCATAAGGATCTGCGAAGATGTTCTGAACATGATACGATCCTTTTAGACTGTCCAAAGACTAGCCTATGTATGCACCACCCCTCAAAAAAAAATTGGGGAGAGCTAGCACTACAATAAAAAAAAAAATATCGTGAGCTATCTTTACAATAAAAATAAAATATATATCTTGTTTATGTTAAATATTAACAAGGCATCCAGCATAGTAATTTTCTGCTTGTGCTCACACCTTACTCTCGGCGTGGCTGTGTTACCGTGAGATGAGTGAAAGTGTCGCATATATTTTATGTAATACATCAAACACGAAAGACCGTATTTGACCAGATTTCCAAACACCGAGAAGAGAGTTGAAAATACGACGTGCAGCGGAGTATTTTTGGCGAACATTGAGGTGTTTGGAAATGTGGTCAAACACTTTCTTGAGTGTTTGATATATCGTCTCAATCGAAACTAAAACTAAGGAGAAAACGGAGAAATGAAATTGTAAAAATCTATGCTAATTGAGATCAGATATCCAAACACCGTCATGGTCATGATTTCCTTTATTTAAACGTGATGAATTATTTGTGAGTTTGAGAATGTTATTGTAGTGCTAGCTCGGCAAATTTTAACATGCTTCGTGAAAGTCACCGGAAAACAATTGCGCATTTTATGAATTCATGATACACAGAATTTACAATAGCGTGGTGATTCGAGACAACATAGTGAAAATCAGCGCAATATTTTCCTGACTTGACGCTGCAAAAATTAGCAGCCTTGAAATGTGTCAATTAATACGAAACTCAGTGATTACATTGAATATGCATTCATCTCATTGAGAGCCAAATCTTTTTCACGTTTTTCATTTTTGTGCAATTTAATTTTAGGGGGCAATTTTTGATTGAAACCAAAATAACACTCCACACCAGTTGATATTCAAGCCAATGTTTCTGAAAGTGAAACAGAGCGATTTCTCTGAGATTTTCACAAGAAGTAATTAGATTAATTTAAGACCAGATTACCATTTAGTCAAGTCTTGTGGACATAGTTTGCAAAAACATTTAAAACAGCTTCGTTTTTGTTGTATTTTGACACCTTGGAACTTCACCCGCAATTTTCTCGAAAATGCTCATAGATTTTTTTTTAAATTTTACCATCGTTAAGATAACTATGTCAAGTCTGAAATCCCAAGGTAATTCCAAAATTGTCCCTGATGGCAAGTTATTCGCTCTTGTGTAAAATGGGGCATGGCATCATTTTGTTGCTATGGTAACTCAGATCCTGGTGAAATGTACCCCATTTGAAACTTTCAGCTTTCTCTAGTACACCAGAAATGTTCGATTGTCTGTTGGATTGACAATAGTGCCGCTCTTGTCGTTCAAAGTTTAACGGTATCATTTTTCAAAAATCTGATTGAGCCAACCCCCTGGTCAGCTATGATCCCTTTGTTTATTGTGCCCTTGCATTAAAGTTGTTCTTTCTTTTTGAACTGCAAGGTTTACTCACTGAATGATTAAACTGTCTAAACTGTAACCAAATGGCAGTGACACAATAGCCATTTACATTATTACAGTATCACAAACACAGGCTTATGCAAACTATATTTGCCTAGTTCCTAGGCCTCAAAATTTTATATGCAGTCAATTGTTCTCAGATCACAAGGCCAGAATTAAATTTGACCGTGAGGGAACCAACCCCCCAAAATCAAATTGCCATGGATGCATTCGCTATATAGGAAAACACTAATTGTTTTCCTATATAAGTCTTTCTGTATGCTGAAATAAAATGTTCATTCATCTCCATCTAATTTCATTTATCTTAATTTCCCTTCATTCAACTTTAACCACCTTCATTTCCCTTCAGTGAACTTCACCCACCTTCATTTCCCTTCATCCACCTTCATTTGACTTTATCCACTTTCATTTCCCTTCATCTAACTTAAATCTTCTAAGTTAAATGAATAGAGGGGGTGAGTTTCTAAAGAAACTGTATCGGTGGGAAGTATAACAAGATAATTTGGTTTTATCAACTGGGTTGATAATGTGAATTGGCCACTGTAAAGAGATTCGAAAGCTGACCTTTTGAGCATTGGCCCTTCGTCGGAGCAAATCCAACAAAGGGCTAACGCTCGAAAAGTCGGCTTTTGAATCTCTTTACGGTAGCCAATTCACATTATCAACACAGTTGATAAAACCAAATTATCTAAGCTAAATGAAGACGAATGAACATTCCATTTCAGCATATATCAAGTGAAGTGTTTTCCTTTATAGCAAAAGCATCCATGCCATTCTGACATGGAGTATACACCACATAAACATGCTGCAGAGGTTTCTGCAAATCCAGGCTTACAGGCCCAGGAAACGTGGCAGAGAGAATGGCAAAGTGCATTACTACGACTACTGCCGAGCGCGCGGATATCAAATCAAAACGTTGAGCACAGTTCAGACAACATAGTCGGAAGCTGGGAGGACCTGCCAAACATTTGATTGATGGCGGCGAAAAACGCATTTGTCGGTTGAGCTTTGAATTTCAGAGTCCGCATGTTATTGAAAAGCACAGTAAGGTTTTTCAAGATTTTTTCTGCTTCTCCCATCCTATGGTTTACATACACTCCAGTTTTGATGACTAATACCCCGTTCAGACCAACCTGTTAAACATGTTTAATAACTAAACACAGTTGAAATTTAGTTGCTCATACCATACACACCCTGCAACTTAATGATGCAAAAGCATGTTTAAATAACATACGCTAGCAAAGTGGTTTAAATTTGTCCTTTCAAAATGACTGCAAAGGGTAATCGACAAATTTGAAAAACCTAGACTTGATTTAGTTAAACTGGTTTAGTTGGTGTGAATGGAGTATTAGACTGATCATAACATGAGAAAATCAACATCACAGCTTACTTTTTAAAATTTCCCAACTTCTCGCTGATAAAAATAACATTTCCCTGACCAAATAGATATGTCAGATATGGTAGAAGCTTCCCTCCCAAATGTCCTTTCCATTAGCAAGACTGAGAAGTTCTCAAACAAATTTCCCTTTCCCAACATGGTTGAGATCAGTTATTGAAAATGTTTTTTCCAGCCTTCAATGGTATTCAATTAGCCAGCACACTAAATTATTTTAATTTTCCCTGACTTTTTCATAATCTCAACTTGTCGTTTACAAAAAAGCTGCTAAATTAAGTCCCTTTCATTGGGCATTCTGATTCAGAATGAAATTTTTTTAACAAGAATTCTCTAAGATTAGAGCTAAAGGTCAGTTGCCTACAATTTTCTCACACCCAAGAACAAGAATAAAATTTGTTCACAAAATATTTGTCTAGCACTGTCAAATGTCTGATGTTCAATTGCTGCTCTGTATACCAGTAATACTATTGATCCCAGACATCTTTGAAATAGCTTTTTTTCAGGCCATTTCATGTACCATTGGTTTCATTCACATGACTCAGAGAAGTCATCACATGATGATAAACATTTTTTGCAACAGATGGCAAAAGTTTGCAGCACAGCATGGTAATGCCTCAAAAGGTCGAAGTTCAAGGCAAGTAAAGAATATGATCTTGTTAGGAAGTGCAAAACTCCACAAATTTGTATACAAACTGAGAAGGAAGTTCCCCAACAGCAGAGATTCACTATCACCCGATCATGAATTTGTCATCATGCAAATGAAGCCAATGTTGCACGAAACAACCTGAAAATAGCCATTTCAAAGGATATCTGGGATTTATAGTAACAACTCAGGAAAAACAGACCATTCACCAAGTTATATTTTGAGGGTAGGGTTGTGAAAATATTTCCAAAACTGAGAGTCTAAAAAATGATAAAAGATGACTGTTTATTGTGATGAAAATCTAATTAAAGCTAAGCTTTACAAAATGCTATAATATTTACATTGTAATTTACAGTAATATTTTAATTAGCAATAAAGAATTCTTAACAAATGTAACATAATGATAAAAATGGGCATAAACTATATAGATTCAATATTCCCAAAGTGTGCATTTGTTCCAACCTAAATATGGATCACATAACCTAGAATTTTCAAGCACATTTTGGAAGTTCTCTAGAGCACACATTCTCTACACTAAATTAGCTGTGTCAAAATTTTGAGGACAGCTGCATGTATGTATTTACAATGTTGCAGGAAAGCTTAAGGATCAAATGAACAGGAGGTTAGATTGGTGGTAATTCATGTTGGTATACATAAATAATGTCACACTTGTCACGAGACTTTTTGACAGGAAATGAAAGTTTAGCAAAGGAATTGATACATATACCAGCCTAGCAGTAGAATTTCAATATTAAACTTAGTCAGTGTAAGAAGATAACTGAACCAAGAGTAATGGTCAATGCAATTTGGATTCTAGTGTTAGTTGGACATCATGTACCAGAAGCTATCTCAAGGGAATTAAAATATTTCAACAATGCTAATCTATTGTAACTCTTGTGATGCAAGATTTGTGACAAAAGGTGATCTCAGGCATTCCAGCCTGCTTACTTCCATAAACTTGGGACTGGAAAATTTATTGTAGACAGCCTGCAAAATTAACAGATTATAGTAAATGTTTCACAGCAATAGTTCAGTAAAAGGGTAAGAAATTACCAGGGTAGAAACAGAATTATTGGTACACTATGATGTGTAGCAGTATGCGACATACATACATAAAAGGTTACTTCCTACTTTTGTGGGTGTTGTTAGAGAAAAATATTGAATGTGCAGCTTCAATACAAGTGTAACAAACTATATATCAGAAGAAGGCTTAATAATTAAGTTTGACAAAAATATAATTTAAGCAAGGTTCCCTGTATTATTTCAGTTTCTCAAAAGAGTGGCTAATCCAAGAATACAAATTCACCCAGTATAAGCCTAGTACCTTCTGATGAGCTAGTTATCCTTGATTGTTGTTCTCTTACCTTCTGTTTGGACATTCCATCAAGTGTCTTTGTAATAAGGAAGGCTATTCTTCTAGCACAAGGTTGCAGTTTACTTTCAGAGTACATACTGTAGTATTCCATTGTGGGTGTCCATTCTAAACCATCATCTGCCTTCATTGCAATATATAAAGATGCTGCTGCAATCTCAGAGGGAAGAAATGCTATGCATGCATAGTCCACCAAGGATAGCTCCATAAAGTATTTTGCCATGGTGTGTTTTACACCATCAACCTAAAATCATGGAAAAAAGAATATGGGTACAAATAGAGCAGATCAAGGTCAAGAACAATGACATGACCAAAGTAAATTTCCTTATAAAATATGTAGTCATGAAGGTGGTAGTCATGTTTGACTTTCCTATGAAAGTTGGAAGTCAAATTCTAAGCTTGGAAAATACTTTCTCAGCCAGTAGGGACTAGTCTTGTATTACAAATCAAGTCTTAAGGTGCATTAAGAAAGTGCAATACAAAAATTGTCACAACAGACTTTTGAAAGGCAAGAGAAGGGAATACCAACTGGACATTACTTACTTCTGCAGCTTTGGAATTTCTCCTTAAGAAATGAAGACAAAGAGGCTTTCCTACACTGAAATTCAAATGCTTAAAGATGAGAGCCTCCATTTTTCTGATTTCGCCTTTGCTGTATGTGTTGTCTGTGATGTAAACAAAGTCACTGATTTCTGGGCAATACATTTCTTCATATTTTGAGGCCAATAGCATAGCACTAACGCCAACTAACTGAAGGTCTTTCTTACTGACATCATAAACCTAAAAGAATAATTATTGCACAAAGTTATAGCAATAGGGTTGTCAATTTCCTCCATGTGTTTTATGTACGAATAGAGACATATTTAAATCACTTTGACCAGTCAAGGGACATGTGCCATTCTTCACACTAGGGTGTAGTTACAACTACCATGAGCAGAATATTTGCAGCAAATACATTTAAATGGTATGACACATGACCAGATCGCATGGGTTGTGATAGAAAGGCTAAGACCCATTTTGTTAAATACTTTCGAGGTTCACTGTTTGTCCTTGTACGAATGATAAGCCAAATAATCGTTTATTTAGTTTTGTGTTTTAAACTTCAGAGTAAAAAATGATGATGAATCGGTAAAAAATTTATTGAAATCTTAACAAGTGCAATTAGGCTTAAAGTCTTTGTTTGTTGCCCAATTTCAAATCAGGCGATGTTCATTAGAGAATTGTTCTTCGTCTTGAATAAAATTCATATACGCGTGAACATGAAAGCAGCTGTTCCCAAGAAACGCATCAGGACGAGCGACAAACCCAACTGGCAAAAGGGAGTGCACCAACATCAAGAAACCAGAATTTACAATTCCACACAAAACAAACAGCTGTGTCCTTGTTCTAGCCTAATTTTTGCCACTTACTGAGAGAAATCTATCCACAATGGATACAGTGATGTAGAGAGTTTCTTGTAACAGACGGAATCGATTGTGGACCTGTATCAGCCAGTCAACCAGAATAGCTCTCATTGCTTCCTTGATTTCAGTTCTTTGGCTCATGTATCTTGGAGAGACGTGGAATTCACACTAAAGAGAAATGTGACAAAGAAATATTAAAACAACGAGAAATTCCATGGTTTTACAAGGAAATTTAGAAGCAGCGTGGTAAATTCCGAAGGCAGTGACCGGATGATATCAAGGTTGGGCAGTTTTAGAAACAAAAGCTAGCGAGGGAACGTGCTCACCTCCAATTTGTGCATGTACTGGTAGATTTCTTGCACATATTCGGCGCATAGTTGTGGATTGGAGTGGTCTTCCTTGTCGATATCTGCGACATTTGCAGGTCTGGCGGTTAAGACACAAGATTGTAACGCTTCTCCAATGGTATCCATATCAATCGTCTTTTTCGGTTGTTTAGCGTCATGATCTTTGGTTTGCTTCGATAACAAGCCCGTCGTTCCTTCGGCTCTGTGCAGAGCTCTTTTAGGTTTAGCGCCAGCGCCAAGGTTTCCAGAGGTCTAAAAGAAGAATATTTCAATGAGTTCAAGGCTTATATATACCTCTCGACTGAACTTACATGTTAAAAGTTTACAGAGGGCTTCCTTTTACCTTGCTCGTGAGGGCTGCAGGTTTGTTTCCCAAGTCGCCGAGGGCTGCACGAGGTCTCGTGTTCTTAGCAAGTTTAGCTTTCGCAGCCAACAAGTGCTCATTTTCCTGGTCTTGGCGGATGGCCTGTTTTGAAAGAAAGACATTTCGAACGTTATTTGAACCAAGTTCAAACTGAGCATAAATTCTCAAAGCAACGACATTTTAAAAGTTCATATTCTCAAAAAGACTTACGTTTCCCAATCGTCCAACGGCTGCCATCATATTCGCACAATATTTGAGAATACAAAACTTCAACGAGGTTTGATAAAAACTAAAACGTGCACGGAAGCTGTTAAATTCAAGGATTTCACAGCAGTCAAAGCTTCTTCTAATCGATGAGTTGTTCGCGAAGTCTGACCAACTCGTGGTGGACGACAGTATTTGAAATGCCCACTCTGTGATCTGATTGGTCAATTTGGTATTCAGAAATTTCTGTCACTTGCGTCACACTTCCCGATGAGTCTCCGCGACCAGCGGACTAGGACCAACATCGGTAGATCTTCGTACAGGCTTCGCTTTATGTCGGAAGGTATCGTAAGCGTCGCGAGACGTGGCAAATGCTTGGTTAAAATGTCGTTTTTTGCGGACTGCACCGTTGTTTTTTGCTCACAGTTCTTCTTCTTTGGAATGGGTTGGATGTTCTTCATGAGACGATTATTTAGAAACTATGAAGTTCACCACATGGCCGTTCAGTTGGTTTTCTCTTTGACATTTTCTTTGTCGTGCACTATGTTCGAGCTGGTCATTTTCGAGATTTTGGGGATTCTAGAGAAGAGTTCGAGATTCTTTCACTGGAAGCTCGGACTTTATTCCATGCTCTTTACTTTAATCTTCCTCCTTCCCTTTTACATAGCTTATTTCCTGGTCAAGACACTGCGATTTATTCACCGAAGGAGAACTGTAGCGTTGCTGGCAGGAACCTTTTGGATTGCATTTTTGTATATGTTTTGGAAAATAGGTAACCCCTTTCCTATTTTGAGTTCTAAACATGGAATATTCTCAATCGAGCAAGGAATCAGCCGGGTTGGCGTGATAGGTGTCACAATGATGGCCGTATTATCTGGATTTGGTGCAGTGAACTGTCCTTACACCTACATGACATACTTTATGAGGCACGTGACTGATGCAGACATTCAAAACCTGGAGAGGAGGCAGTTTCAAACAATGGACATTATCCTTAGTAAGAAAAAGAGAATCGCGCTTGCGAAGAGGGAAAGCCAGCGATTTGCTGCAACAACACAACAAAAGACAGGTTAGGTGTACATGTAGGTTACCAGCCACCCAGGGGGGTATTGAGAAGTTTAAACATCCTTTTTATATCTTAAAAACTTCCTTTGTTTTCTTGTGTATTTGTTTAACAAGCGATAAATGGTCGTAATCTAATGTTTAGCATGGTGGACTCTGGATGGTCTGGTCTGGGTTTGATCTCCTTCCGAGGTCGTTGCATTGCATTCTTTGGAAAGACACTAAGTCTTTACTCTCAGTAAGCTCACAGTACCTCTTTCCACTCGGGGTATAAATGGGAACCAGCAAATTTAATGCTAGGGCTTAACCTAACAATGGAGTAGCATCCCATCCAGGGGGCAGTAGGAAAACAAAAAGGTGACGTGGGGACCTTACAGTTTCTCCTGAATGCTGATTGGCTTACTCAAATCTCAGAGGCACCAGCCACATGCAATGTCCTTGTTGGTGAAAAGCTAAGATTGAGTGTGCCAACATAATTATCAGTACAAGCCAAGGTCAAACATAGGGGTTTATGTTTTCTCAGCCCAAGAGCTTGTTGTGAGTGGGAGTAGGGGGTTGGAGGGGGCAGGTCATGTCTCCTGAGAGGTAATGCTTATGATATTTATTTCAGTCTCTTTTTCTGACGGTGGTGTCTTTCAAAAGCATTAGATTAGACAGCATACTCCTGCCAAACACATTGTAGGTGCTCACCTTTTAAACTGATTGGTCAAGGCACCTGACATGCTTATAGCAGCTGCTGTGAACACTATTTTTTCTGCTACTAATTTCTTTACTTCATCGTGGCAATAAACCATTTGAGATGCTGAACACATTCAGTTTTCTTGTTAAATTTAAATATTGCACTAAATTGTTTCAAGTGTCAACTTCTTTATGAGTGTGCTGGTTTTTTTTTATAGGAATTTGGAGCATGCTCAGTGGAATGACAGGAAGTGGTGCACCTGACACAAGTTATCTCCAGAAGGAAGTAGACACTTTGGAGGAACTAAGTCGACAACTGTTCCTGGAAATTGTAGATCTGCATAACACTAAAGAAAGAATGGAGTTGTCTAAGACACTACAGGGAAAATATTTTGATTTAGTTGGGCATATTTTTTCAGGATACTGTATCTGGAAAATTTTCATCTCTACTGTGAACATTGTGTTTGATCGTGTTGGCAAGACAGATCCTGTAACACGTGGTATTGAAATAACTGTCAATTATCTTGGATGGAAGTTTGATGTACTTTTCTGGTCACAGCACATCTCGTTCTTCTTGATTGGGATTTTAATTGTGACGTCAATAAGAGGTCTTCTTATCACACTGACAAAGTTTTTCAATGCTATGGCAAGCAGTAAGTCATCGAACATTATCGTCCTCTTTTTGGCTGAAATTATGGGGATGTACTTTGTATCCTCAGTTTTGTTAATGAGGATGAACATGCCTGGTAAATACAGGGAGATTATAACAGAAGTACTGGGTGAACTTCAGTTCAATTTTTACCATCGATGGTTTGATGTGATTTTCCTTATAAGTGCTCTATCTAGTATTGGATTTCTCTATCTTGCTCACAAGCAAGCTCCTGAAAAACATATGTATGACAATTCCTTTTAGGAATACATTGTACATCTGTTACGATAGGATAATTCTTCTCTAAATCCTGCTATAAACAATTATCCTACAGAATGTTGCGCCAATTTATGAACAAATCCACCTAACTTACAAGTCACGTGTCTGTTACACAAAATTACATGGAGCTGTTTTGGTAAGGGATTTTTCTGGATTTCCAAGTAACTTAGCTTTTTAGCTTATACCAGTAACAGGAGTTTCACCAAGAAGCTGTTGACTTCAATGAAACTCATTGGTTATTTCACTCAAGCTGTCTCTTTAACAATGAAAAGATATGACATGATCTTATATGGAATCTTTGTTTACAATTATTTATAATAACAATAAATATTATCCTGCAAAATCGCGCAGAATATCGTCTGATACTTAGCCGACGAGGCCTATCGTCGGCTAAAATCAGATGATATTCCGCGAGATTGAGCAGGATAATTGTTTTATTATTCAACAAATTGATAACAAAACAGCCTAGCATTTTTAAATCTCTCTGTCAACATTTTCTCACTTCACTTTTTCTTCCCACGTACGAAATTACGTATACCGCCGGATATCTGTTACCTACGGATGACAGATATCGAGAGCATCGTGACCATATTTGGATAGTGTTGCAATTTGTTGAATAATAATTTGTCTTATTTTGTTCTAAGCACTTCAGTCTCTGATTGAACTAAGTTCCTCTGAGTATTCAAACAGACATGCTAAAATTTGACTGTCCCACGTTATAAAGAATGTACAGGCTCATCTGTGCATTAGTGTTTTAAATACCTTGCCAAAAGAGGTGCAAATTTCACTAATAACTAAGTTTTGTAAGCCCTGTAAATGTTGGAGTTTCCAACAGCATAATTCAATCTCTATGCAAATTAGTATTATTATGAAGCAAGATACTACAAAACCCAAACCCAGGTCACAAATTGTAACTATTTATGTCAGCACAGATTCCACTATTTTTTGGAGGCTCACTTCTTGTTTAGCATGACCCAACTCTGTGTTCTGCCCATGCCAGACTCAATAGCCTTGATTAAATATGATTTTAAGGAGTTCTTTTGAAATCTGACTGAAAGTGAGAGGGTGTTTTTGCAACCAACACTCAGTCATAAATTACATTGTACATTGTGTTGTTCCAGTAGATAACCATATCCCCCAGGAAAGGTTTTTTTGGTTTAACCTCCACACTCCTCAATTTCAGCTAGCTTTGATACGGTTGAACCTAGTTATTTTGAAGTCTGCCATCTCTAACTCAATTCATTTGCCCTAAGATCTGCTTTATTCAGTCATTTATCAAACCCTATTGCCGGTCTGTCTTGAACCCCACTACCTCAATTACATGGCACTTCACCTAGATGAGACAATTCTCGAAGAATGTAATTATGCAAAACCCTAGATATTATAGATACAGTAAAATAATTCATATAATTTTACAAGTCTATAGAATTAAAATGGAATATGACAAATGTTAAAGTCTGTAAAGAAAACATTTTTGCTGCCATTTGTTTCATACACACGGGTGCAAACATCTCAGTCGGACAATTAGCTATTTTAAAAGAGTTTTCTGTCACTTCTATCAAACAACTGTATGCGATAGAACAAAGTATTATAACTGTTAAGCTTGAAAAATTCGATTTTTTTTCTGTGACCCGTGCTCCTCCTGCTTTATTGATGAGCATTAGTTTTTAAACAGATGAGAGTGCAGTGGAACCCTGTTAACACCAATGGGCCAAAAAAATCTGGCCCTATTAATGGGGTGGCTGTATTAAAGGGGTTCATTAAATAAGAACATGGCAGACTGGCTTTTTTTCGGGCCAGAATAAAATGACCGTAATAGCGAGGTGGCCAGATTAACAGGGTGGCTTTAAGGTGGGGTTCCACTGTAACATTGAGCTGTCTATCAACTTGAAATTAACCACTGCAGCAAGTGCTGATGTTTCAAGCATCTCAGATCAACGGCACTTTGATCAGACGAAGGGCTAACTCCAGGGGAGGACTTTTATAAAAAAGATGTTCAGCCTCAAAAGATCCACAGTGGGAGCTTTTGCAGTAGCTTTTAGGGAAAAATATGACAGGAGATATTTGATAATCAACTGTTTTTTTTTTAATTTCGTCTCGTTTACCATTGTCTCCATTGCGATAAAAAGTGTCAGTTAAAGTGTTGTTTTAGAATTGGAGCCTCTACGGGTGAAACAAATTTCAAGCCACACACACAAAACAAGATCTTGGTACCAAAATGGTCAGAATTTATACCCTACTGGAGATAAAAACAGACAATGCCCTTTGGTCCTGTTCATACCATACCTACAAGGTTCATATAGGGGGGAGGGGAGGGAGGGAAAAAACACATATTTACACCGATTTAGTCTGAAAAATAGTCAAAAGGCTAGTAAAATTGTTTAGTTCTTTTAATAACAGATTATAATGTAATTTTGTACTTTGGACTCAAAATGCTTATAACATGTCCAGTAAATGAATGAAAACAAGAAAATAAGTTGTTTATTTTACTCTCTGAACCATTATTACTGAAAAACATTCTTAATCTAGTCCAAGCCCTGAACTCTCCCTTCCCCTTGACTGGACTACCTGCTCTTAAATATGATCCCCTTCGCCCCTACAGATAAAAAATTTCCCACTAGTCACTAGTATGTTTACCTTCCCCAACATTTACCTTGATAATAAGAACGCTCAAAATGTTTGATGAAATAAGTAAACAATAAGTAAAAAAAGTACCGGTAACTGAAAATTAATTTCAAATTCTGTTAATTTACAAATTATATTGAGTGGATGAGTTGTGGCGACAGTGTCTCTGTAAGAAGTAGTTACTGAGAATCTGAATGAAATCACATCCTAGTTCCGTAATTTGAACCTATCCTGTCCAGATTGGTATCTATAAATAAGATTCCCCTATACTATGTCTTACAGAGCAGAGGACTGGGTTTGTGGAGGCTTGTCTGGAAAACATTTAAGAAATAAAAAATCTTCACTATTATACTAGACCTACTAAAAAATACAGAACATGGAAGGAGAGAGTGCAAAGGATACTCAGGCAAAAAGACCCAGGACAAAATAATAGGATGAAATTTTAAAATTTGGCATAAAATCTTACAACATAGGAAACCATAAGGTGTGAGCCACCTACGCATGGGTCAGGAGTTATTTTCTGAAAAAAGTGAGGGGGTGGTTTACCTTCCGAGCCTTTGATCATAAACAAAATAAAATGTTGGTAGGCAAATACTTCTTCCAAAGTGATTATTTTTGACTTGTTGAACTTATGCAAATTAGGTCGTGACCCGAGACAGCCAAAAAAATCGTAGAAAATCTTAAAGCAAAAATGGGAACAGTTTATAAAGGTTTCAACTGAACTAGTACAGGACAAGTCCAGATGGCAACAGAAAAGGAACTATGCTTGGCAATCGTTTAATATTTTATTCATTTTGGAAATAAACGTTTTTTTCCTACTAGTACCCGGTTCCATTAATAAAAGTGATTTATATTTTTAAAAGTTTTTTTCAAAGCATCTAAACTTTTCCAAGTGCAGAAACAATGTACATAATATAATGGCCCTAACATCAAATTTTAAGGAAGTTAAAAGTGTTCCCATTTCACGTAACAGATTTTTTTGGCTTTCAGAGGTCATGTGACCTAATTTGCATATTTTTGACATGCCAAATTGACAACAACTGACAACCTTTTGACCTGACAGAGTGTGACGCTGATCCCACGTGAAGAAGTCTACTTTTTTGACAGTCAATTTACATGTGAAACATCCAGTACATGTAACTATCTTGACCGAGTTTATGGCTTCCAAGAAAAGAAGGGCAAAATGTTTTGTGAAATTTATTGATTCAGGGTCTGCGTACAGTTTCTCTTCTAACTAATAATCACGATGTACCATGTGACAAAAATAGTTATTATTCATGAGCTGTGAACCTTGAATACATGAATACAACAGAGATGTTTGCAACACTAAATGATACAAGATGGGAAAATTGCTGCTGTTCCTTGGCAGGAATGGTCACAGCCTCTGTACATGTTAATTATATTTATCAAAAATAAAAGTTATGATGGAGTCTTGTCCTTCATCCATTACCTATACCATTACACACTAGACTATGCCACTTGATGAAAAACATTAACTCGCACATTAACTTACAAAATGTAAAAATAATGCTAAATTAGAGCTAAGAAGCATGAGCACTGTATTGGAGTATTTACTAATAAATCCAGAACAAAACAAAAACAAAAATAACAGTTGCAATAATACATACTACTGTCATTTTCATTGATCAATACTGTTGTTATTTTTTGTTCATATTTATAAACACTTATGCATTGAAAACAGCATCCATGATGAGAAAATAAAAATTACAAAAATTGATATCCATTTTCTTAGGTGGGGGAATTCAACAGTTTAAAGAATTCCATCTAAATTTTATTGGAACATTTTTTACATGCTTTACAAAAACTAAGATGTTACAGACCCCATGCATAATTTACATGATTCTTACTATTTTAACAAATTTAACAATTTCTTAAGAGACAATTGGAAGAAATAATAATTCTGGGTATCATAATAAGAAAATACAAATAATTATTTTATTCCTATGAAGTTTCAATTCCATATTTTCTTATATATATTCTACTCAAATATGCAAGGAAAATAATATCAAAAGAAAATGCTTCGTAATTATGCAGAGGGTCTCTTAAAGCTAATATTTCAAATGGTATAAAAATATAAGGAACTTGCAAAAAAAGAGTTTCCATATTTTTAGCAATGTACAATTTTTACCATCAATACTGCAACATTCACCTAACTACACAATATCCACTTTAATGATGTCAGTTATCTAAAACACATTTAACAGATAAATACTGTAGAAACATAATGGTAGATTAACAAATGTATTTCTCTTATGAACAGGTTATTGTTATTCTTGAAAACTCAATATCTTGTAGAACATTCATAAACCCAAAACTGAGTGGCAAAACACAATCCTTCTACATTACTTTGAAAATAAAACATAAAGAAAGTTTATGGAATTTTGATCATTGTGATATACTGTCTACCAGCTAGTAAACTGAAAAACAGCACTGCTAGCCCAGAAAGGAAAATTTGGTACTAGGATATTTTTATCAGCATATCACAATATTCCATAGAGGTATGGCTAAATAAGTACAAAGGTAAATAACTGTTTTTAAGACTCAGTTGCCAACCGGTACAAATGATCTGCAAACTTCATCTAGTTTCTTATATATTGTCTGGAATGTTGGCCGCTGCTTTGGATCAATGTCCCAACAGTCTCTCATTACATCGTAAACTTGTTTAGGGCATCCATCTGGACATTCCATACGATGCCCTCTTTCGATCATCTCAACTACACTATCTATGTGCTAGAAAAAAAATGAAAGTTATACAGATAAATAACTTCACTGCTCTCCTGTGTGAACTCACAGCTATCCAGTACATACAAAAACAACAATAACGGCAACAGCAAAACAAGCTTTACCAATGAAATGGATGGTTCAAATCAGATTTGTTTTCAGACCTGCACTGCTCACTGATAGATATCTTTCTCGACTAAACCTGTAACACTATGCCAGTGCACTAAGGCCTTAGTGAAAATCATTAAAAAACAAAGAGTGACATGGTAGCTTTTCTTGGAACATAACTTAGCTAAATATCTCACACAGGTTTCATTAACATTTTCAGCAGGAGGGCAACTGGTTTAACAGGTGGGCAAAACATTTTGAACTGGACGTTTTTATAAGAAAAACCCCTTCCTCTAGATGGTCAAACCAGGTGAGCAGTGCCTGGCTCTTATTGAAACCCTTGATCTCAGCAAATGAGCAAGAGATGTAAAAACTCATTATTATATCTCTCAGTTAGTACGCGCGCTGTGATTGGTCAATTTAGCAGGCCGTATTCTACTGTACAGCCCGCTAAAATTTGAAACTGTTTTTGTTGCCAAAATATTTCTTGATTTATCGCCAAGTGTTCTTGACTTTTCTAGCAACTAAAAGTTTAAAACTTTCTTTTACTTCTGAAACTGTGTATTAAAACCTGCTAGCGACTTAAGATTAAGTTAACAACGGCATTTTTAAATTGACTCGTTCTGCTTTTGAGGTGCGTCGGAAATTTGTAGCCGTTCCGCTTGAATAGAAATTATTCCCGAACCCGACAGGCAAACAGTAGAGATATAATAAATATCTTACTAACCTTGTTTTCTCAGTCCGTACTGTTAGTTACGGATCCTTGTTTTTCCCCTTCGATTTGTAGCCCGTACGCTTCGCGCTTGGGCCATAAATCAATGAGGAAAAGCTCGGTCCGTAACTTACAGTACGGCCCTCAAACTCGGTTAGAAAGATATATTTATCATCAATCACACAAGAGTAAGTCCCCAATACTTACCACTCTGGGGTATGGTGTTCTTCCAAATGAGAACAATTCCCACAATAATACACCATAACTCCACACATCAGATTGTGTAGAAAATTTCTGAAAATCAACAAA
Organism: Micromussa lordhowensis; assembly: GCA_964020085.1. NCBI lineage: Eukaryota > Metazoa > Cnidaria > Anthozoa > Scleractinia > Lobophylliidae > Micromussa > Micromussa lordhowensis. The sequence goes on along the minus strand of OZ026597.1, from coordinate 25,049,019 downwards.
AATGTACTCAATGGTCAGTACTCTGCATGTCATTAGCACCCTAACTGTTATGACGCACCCTGGGTATGTCACCTTGTCAAGGTATGCTTCACTGGCTGGACTCTAGCCCCTCGTAAGTTCCAAGGACACAGAGAATTGACCTCCAGGTTGGGGGTGGATCAGATGAGATTACAGAAGCTCCCAATACCCTAACATCAATAGCCCATCGTTGGTAAAAAAAGTGATAAAGCCATGGAATTCGTGATAGAGAGTGTGCAATCCAAATCAACGCCATCCAGGCCTAGATCAAAATTTGTGAACATGAAAAAGTCTGCAGCTCATGTTCCTACAACATTCACTCATGTTACACATCTTGCACTCATGTTTCTATGACTCAATACAAACACAGGAAAAGTAAAATCCTACCCCTTGTTTGATTGCTTCAGGGGCTGTCCACTTGATGGGGAACTTTCCCCCTTCTAAATTGAAGTTAGCTTCTCTTGCAAGTCCAAAATCTGACACCTGCCAAGAAAATAAAACACTTAGTGAGACAAAATATTGAAACATACATGTATGAGATATTGCCGTATTTGCTGCATTTTTTTAGGGTAATGTAGTTTACCACACCGCCGAATGGCCCCCTGAAAGTCCTAGTCAGAAAGACAGCATAATGTTGAGGATGAACATGATGTCTTATAAATGGCTGGCCTAGATAATAATGATGAGCAATGATGGCAAGTAAAAAACGAAAAACAAAAGATGTAAAAAGAAATCCTGGATACCTCCCTAATCACAAACTTCAGATGTGAACTTTATTCGCCAACTTTAATTTAAATTTAACTTTATTGTATTCATTGCATACTTGTACATAGGAAACCAAAGTGATTTAATGATGTTCTCTTTTATGCAGAGCTTGACATTGCGACCACTGGGGTTGCCAATGGGACCAGGTTTTTTCCACTGGTGGCTAACTTTTCACGCTTGGTTGCTAGGCTGGCCCCTAAGATATCTTTATTTATCTTTTTTTTTTAATGAGTGGAATGAATTGAAATTGAAATGAGTGGAATGAATGTCAAATGCCAAACTATGCTTCTTGTTTTCACACATGTAGCCTTTGAAACAGTGTTCTTCTTGTGAAAAAAAGATGTAAAGTGAAATCAATGTCATCTTTCATCAAGATTTGTATCGGCATATAAGATTTTTGTGAAAACTGTAGTTCAGTATTGTTGGAAAGCTACGCATATGTAATAGATTTTGGAGAGGGGAAGAAGCATGTTTGAGTTTTACGTTAGAAAATTGACTATGCAAGTGTGTTTATCTGTGTCATATGTGTCATGTTTTCTTGCCTGGTTACTCAACAAAGAATTAGAATTATAGCTCCACTATTTACCAAAGCACTGTTTTCATTGGTAACTGTAATTCCCAAAATAATGTGAAATGAAAGAATTGTCCTTAATTAATGATGAATTGGTTTTAAATAAAATTGAAAACTACTTGTAACAGATTTCAAACAAAATATTATTCACATGAGATGTCGGATTTCAATATTTGGAATGACTTGATCACATTTGATTTCATGACTGTACGTTAGCAGGACAATATTTATTATTGTCAAGATATGGATTGGACTGATGTACAATTATTATTAACTTCTTCTTCTGGTGTATCTCAAATCAAATTAGACAGCATTTAAAATTAGTAAGAATCTTTATATGCATTCCAGGCTGCCAAGGCCAATTTTAATGTTTTTCTGCTGACACAAAAGATTTATTAATCGAAAAAATACTTTGTCGATGAAAGAAATCTGTTGCAGGTTAGTCTGACATGTAAAGTTTTAAAGAAATCTGCACTGTATTTTATGTTCCCATGGTCAGGGCTCAAAATAATTTTTGAACGGTGGCCAGTCATGTTGACCGGCCAAACCAATTTTAGCTCGGTCATGTCTCGTTTTTGACAGGTCAAAATAATGAAAATGTTTATTTTGAAGAATTTCCCTATTAAGCCAAAAATATTGCCTCATATGCACAAAAATGTGTTAAAGAGGATAAAAGTTTTAAATAAAAGTATCACTTAAATATGTTTGATTTTCATTTCCACAGACTGCATTAATTCTACTCGACATGAAACTTGCCTGGGTTAACAACAATAAAAACTTGCTATATTATTTTATTAGAAATGCTCATTTTATCGTAGTTACCCTGCATATAATTGTATATTAACTTACCACTTACGCTGAATGCGATTTTGGTTGTAAACACTTCGAGTTTCTACCAAACACTAATAGGGCTGCATAGGTTCGTGCTACAAGTGAAATATCGCTGCCTTCGCTCAGCATGCTCGGTCAGCATGTAGGAAATAAACCGAAGAAACGCTAACGAGGACAATTAAATCTGTAACTGCGACATTGATTGATGCGATGTTCATTGTTGTCTAGTCTGTTTAGCGTATTTACAGAGGTTGATGTTTCCTGTGTTATTTTAGCAAGCCGCTAAGACACCACAGCATTCACGAAGCCGACGATCATAACCGTCTCATCGGTATTCGCCTATTTTGTAACTACAAGCCGCTGAGATATTTTATTATTTCACTGTTTATATTTTCTGGAAATGAAGGGAAAAAATGTTTCTAGTGAATTATTTGGAAACCGCGTACTTGACCGGTCAAAATGACCGCCAAACCCAATTTTTTTCCGGACAAATAGTCATCTTGGCCGGACATTGTCCGGTGACCGGCCGTTATTTTGAGCCCTGCATGGTATTCAATGAATTCAACTCTAGAATACATGTACAGTCACTATGCATCAATGAACACGAAAAGCCTGCACATGATGTTTAACCCATTGACTCCCGAATGAAATTGCACGCGACATACCCCTAAATTCCCAGGCGATTTTTGACTTTTCAGAGCAAGCACGAGCGCTAAAAATAAACCATATGCGCAGTAACCACAGACACAAGATCACGTTTCAAGACTTCGTTTATTTAAAGTTTAATATTTGAAGGGCCAAAAAATTAAAAAATATCAACAAAAAGAACTCAATATGATGTGTAGAATTTCTAAGAAAACAAGAAATTATATTTTTTCTTTGCCGCGCGACAAAAGCCGAGAAAATTGAAGATGCAAAAATGAGTTAATTTTTTACTTCAGAGGACAAAACAAGACCGGATACCACAGAATTTCCATTCTTTTACTATCACTGAAAACATTTGAGAAAACAACAGAAAATGAGGCGACAGACACAATGTAAAAACCAATTTAAAAAGAAGAAATCAGATAATTTCCTCGCCGCGTGACGAAATAATACAGCGCAACGCAAGAAAAATCAAAGTTGTACATCAAAAAGCCACCAAAAAAAGGTTAATATTTATTTTGAGATAAATCACATTTCAACTGTGTTAATTTAGTGCCCACTTAGTTCTTTTCTCAGGAGTTCTGTAGTAGCTGAATAAGACTTGAAAAAATATATTTGAGCGAAGCGGATAAACTAAACAAACAAACCACGTGGGTCGCCGTAAATTAAATATGCAGAAATCGAGCGGCCAAAAATACTGTTAACTTTCAAACCTAAAATCCCCAGATAAAGGCAACCAAAAAGAAGAAACATGACAGGAAGCTCAATAGTAATAAATTTTAATTCAACACGAGGCAAAAAACTCATCTAAAAGCAAAAAAAATGTTCAAAATTTCGCAGACGTGCTTCGCTGCATGACAGCATGTTCGAATTAATTATTCACGCTAAAGCGAAAGCTTGAGTTTTTGCCGACGAGTTTTGCAGTTATTTTGTCGGCCATGGCTTTGCCTATCATTCTAAAAGTTGAATTCAACTTTGAGGTAATATTGTACATTACCATTTTTGTTTTCTAAAGTCCGGGAAGCTGCTTTAAATCCGCGATCTGTATTCAAAACTCACTTGAAAGCGCACCGATTGTCAAGTTTTCGTGGCGGTTGAAGGAAGGAAAAATTCCTCACCAGAAAGGTTTGAAAACTCTGTACACCTTGATCTTCCATTCTGAGACCATCTAAACATCGATTTATGTTTTTCCTTTCCGTTTTCAGTGCCAAAGAAGTAATTCCTCCATTTTAGGAATGAAAACAAGACCGTGGAAGTTTGTAGACTTTGTCCGCCATGCGCCATGATTACTGCGCTTATCGAGCGCATGATTTTAAGACGAAAAACCATCTTTCTAGGACCCCTAAAGTTCTTTAAAAATATGCTCAGTAAGTTGATTCTGATTGGTTTATTTGTCCTCAAGAACAATAGAACAATAAGAGAACCAAACAGTCTTCAGGGAGGGTAGGAAAGGCAATTGTTCCCATGTCCTTTTTTCGGGCGGTTACGGGCGGCACGGGAAATTGAGGGTGGGTTTTCGCATGGAAGGTTACGGGCGACACGGGAGTCAATGGGTTAATAAATGTGTTTACTCATTTTAGCGCCAGTTTACAAAAAATAATGAGCCGGACCAAAACTTGCAACATGAAAGCTTTAGTTGTAAATAAAAGATGAAAAGAACTTCTTTTGGCCAACTAAGATACTTCTGCTGGTGACCAAATCTTAAAAATTAAGGGCCAGCTGGTCCCAAGGTTTTTTCCTAAAAGTCAAGCCCTGCTATGACGGAAAAGTGAGCAGACTGGAACCTGATTGAACAGCCATACATAAATCATAAAGCCTAGTAAAAAGTCAGTTTGAAGAAGGAAAGCTGGTGATATATATAGTCTTTCTCAGCTAGATGAATTCATTTGCCATCAGCATCTAACTACACAACTGATATTGTGTCCTAGTGTGGGTTAACCAAAAAGAATGAGATTGTATCGTTAGGATAATGGCTATTACAAATAATCACAATACATGACATACTTTTGCTGTACCATCTTCATGTATAAGAACATTCCTTGCAGCCAAGTCCCTGAAATTAAAAAAAAAATGTATCACATAGCATATTACATTTTGGTTTACCACACAAGGTTGTCCTCTCTTTTGAAGACTCTGGTAAATCCTGTTTGATTCGCCACTAGAAATTTCCCGAAAGCAAACTGGAACTTTTGCTCGAATGGAAAGTGCCCATGGAACGTTTTTTACTCTACCATATTTATATTGACATTGATTTAAATTTACCTGTGAACCAAATTCTTTGACTCCAAATAATGCATACCAGCAGCTATATCCCTGCAAAAAAAATAAAAAAACAATTTACCTTTGTAGTAATATGTTTAACATATAGGAAACATACACGTCAGTCAGTGATGCTACCAATATGGTCAGCGCCATTGTCCAGTGTTTTCTGAGTAGCGTGGCATATCTTACTCACTATTTTTAACTAAGCTAAATGGTTAACACAATGACCCCTACAGGCACTCATATCAAACTGCTCAATATGCACTGTTATTATTCAACAAATTGTAACACTATCCAAATATGGTCATGATGCTCTCGATATCTGTCATCCGTAGGTAACAGATATCTGGCGGTATACGTAGCTTCGTACATGGGAAGAAAAAGTGAAGTGAGAAAATGTTGATAGAGAGATTTACAAGGATTTAGGCTGTTTTGTTATCAATTTGTTGAATAATAAAACAATTATCCTGCTCAATCTCGCGGAATATCGTCTGATTTTCAGACGATATTCCGCATGATTTTGCAGGATAGATAGAGTCTGGCATGAAAGTCTTCTCAGTCTGCTGGGCCACTTTTCCAACGAGTATAACCACTTGACAGAAATTGACTGGAACAGCTTGGTCTATTGGAGCCTGTTTTATGTCTTCAATATGATAGAGCATTCTTACCTGGCAAACCCTACAAGATCCTTCTGCCCAATAACAGTTCGGCCCCTTGTCCTTAAGTATTCAACTAAACTTCCCTAAAGATACAATAAAAAGGCGAGAGAACAAAGTTAACCAATCAAAACATTCACTGAGAACAAAGGATGGCTTCCTATTAATAACAATTACACACAAACCAAGGAACTTGAGAAATACATACAGCAGTTTTACAACAAAATGTGAAACCCAGCGAAATTGACGAGAGCTGTAAACTTCTCAGGTAACTTGGTCAGTTTTTGCACTGATTAATATCGTACGTCACTGAACAGAGCATTTGCGCAAGTCCATTGTATACACCTTCACTGGTGATTGAGACTACACTGATTTACCAATAGGTTAACAGTCAATTAAAACTGCTCAGAGCCCAGCTTATTATTACCTTTTAAGACACAGAGATACAGCCTTTGAACTCAATCACCTACCTTTCCACAAAATTCTGTTACAATGTAAATAGGATTTCCATCCAGTGACACACCAAGTAATTTCACAAGGTTCTTATGACTTAAATTCCTGTCAATCACAAAACATGCACACAGTATACATGTATCCAGACATAACTACTGAGCAGTGATATCAATGAGTATTGGATTGGTAATCAATGGCTAATCAAATGATTAGTCATTGATTATTAGCAATTCTCAATGAATGATCAATAACTAATTGATAACCAAAAACTGTGTCCTGTCAATTACCCATCCATGACTATTGAATGCCTATCGATTATTCATTGATTCCCCATATGTTATTATGTTGCACATACATTACAGTTTACCAGTTACTGACTTTCTGGTTATAAATCTTTAATGCCTTGTGAGGACAATAATAGGCAGAGGAATAAAGGCAATTGCTTTGGATTAGATTAGCTGAGTAGTCTAATTGGTAAGTAATTGGTTGGCTTAAGATGCTCAATTAAAGCAACTGAATTAATACGAATCCAAGACTCAACTTGTCTATTACAATGCATTGGCCATCATTTGAAACAGGAAATGGAATGTAGAAGTCATTTTTATTTCTTTACCGTATTTTGGATTTGGCATTGTTTGTGTACCCACAAGATTATATCAACCACGAATCAATGATCACACTGCAATCAATTGCTCCTTGAACATCCGCCATAAACGATGACTAATCAAGTGATTACCCATCGATTACCAATTAAATGAGCAGCTGAGTGTGCACAATAGCTGTTATTGCAGTTGAGTCTGCGATCAAATGTTAGTTTGTTTAGAAACGCACGCAAACAAGGCGAAAGGGTCAATACAAAGCAGATTGACCCTTTCGCCTCATTTACATGTAAAACCGCTGATAACTGCGATAACAGCTATTCTTTAATTCATAGATGCATGGCTGGAAATGAGGTCTGAGATTTTGTGTTGCCAGATCAATTACTGCCCCTCAGTCCTCAGATGTAAATAATTTTATATGTTCGCTTTTTCACGCTATACTCTACACCAAATAGAAGATGGTGTTCCCAGACCTATGTTTTCCAAGAAAATAATACAAACTGCTGAGTGCAGTTGTGTTCCGTTAGTGTGTCTACTAGCAGTTTTTCTTCTTAGCAAACATGGAGAACCATCTTCTGTTTGGTAAATGATCATGTTACTCGAAAAAGCAGAAAAATGCTAATTTGTATTGACAGCATCTAAGGTTCAACATACGTCATTATAGAAGCTTCTGCTAGAAATGCCTGAGCGGCATGGCTGTCATCTAATAGTGACTTCACAGCTACTTTCTGTCCTTTGTATTCAGCTTGAAGGACATCTGAGGATTTAACCGGCATTTAGTGAGTCGTGACAAAGTAAATACAAAAATTTATACGCAAGTACAACCTAATGATATGTCCCAATGTTTTGTTTCATATTGTTAGTTTTTACTTGCATATATATTACAAATTAAAGCATTATTAACATAAAAATCTGTCACTCAAAATCTATTTTTAAGATAAGTTTTGGTTGTTGCACAATCAAAAGAATGCCAAACTTTAAAGCTGGATGTTTATCAATGGTAGTGGAAAATGAATGTCTTCATTTTCAGGAAGAAGACTCTGTTTAAAACATTTAAAATGGCTTAAAGGATCTTGAAACCAGTTGAATAGACAACAAAAGCTTAGCTTTCTTTGTACTCTTAGTAACAATGAAAAAAATCAAATAGAGTACAAGCTGCCTGGAAAAAACTATATGAGACTTTGTTTGGTAATTTCCTTTCTACATGATGCACATGCTTTAATGTTATGAACAAGGCAAACTTTAATTAAATGTCCTCAGAACTGAAAAAAATATGTCATCATTTTAGCCAGTTTTTGGTTTAGGGTTTTTGCAATATATAAAAACAGTTTCAAATCTGAAATATATGTTTTGTGAGACCTACATGTAGGTACAGTAAGGCTGCCAATTGGTGTGATATGTATTCAATGAATCTAGCATATTACTAAAATTGCTAAACATCAAAATTGAAAATTGAGTGAGTAAGTTACAATAGAGCTGAAAGCAAACAGAAGACTGAAGAATGTAAAGCCAACAATAATCAAAGGCTCTCTGAGCAGCTCATGGATGAATAGCCCAATGCCAAGTTTACTTTTGCCACTGTGGCAAAACGAGTCTTTGAGCGAAACTATTGGTATGAAAATATATGTCACCTGCACGGTCATTCGCATGAAAATCAAGTGATTTTCATGGGAAACGTTTGGCACAAGCACTCGTTCTGCAAATAGAAACTCAGACGGTGGAAGTCAAAGTCTACATTTGTGCCAAGCGGCCCATCAGGCTAGGCCAGCACTGATAAAAAATAATCTAACAAAAAAAAACAATTTACCATCTTCTCGTGGTCTGTTTACAATGTCCGATTAAAAGCTTTAGATATCAAGAGGGTCGTACAGGGAAGTCTCTGGCACGGTTCACGAACCTAAAATACAGAGGATCACGGTTCACGGATAAAAAAATTTCGATTTCCCGAATTACGAAAATAAGAAAGTAAGGACCTGTTCTTACATTAAAAACAGTGTTTGTAGGAAGCAAAATCGCGAATGGCTAAATCAAGGTTCCGTATTGCATATTGCATGGCTAAGGCACTCTCGATAGACCACTGTAACTATTCGGAGAACTTGTGTCTCAAAATAACGTAGAGTTGTGTGGTAAAATCACGAATATCGGTTATAATTAACAATTATTCTTTGAAATCGAGGTGAATAGTGGCAGAATATTTACTGAGCCGCGAAGCGACGAGGTAAATATTCTGCCACTATTCACCGAGATTGAGAAGAATAATTGTTTTAGTATATACACAGGAAGTGATCTCAACAACATTTTCAGAAGGAAACCATTAAAGTGCACCTAACCCCAAAAACTTTTTTTCGCTAAAGCAATAAAGCTTATTTTGTGGAGTAATGTGCCGCAAAAATTTTTCGATTTGGTTAAATCTTTGATTTTCTATGGCTCGTTAAAGTACGTCAAAATGCCGCCATTTTGGTTCACGACCGAGTTTAACGGGGAATGGGTCGAAGGCCGGATGTGACGTCAAATCGAGAACACGATGATTCTGAGATTCGCATATTTACTTGTTTCTGTGGGAAAGGCCGGAAAAGTTGTTCGAAAAAAAATTAATGCTAGCCAGGTGCGCTGTATTGTCATGTAGCAACACAACAAACTTACAGGAGATACTCCGCTACATGCCATACCGTTTTATGGAGATGATCGTCCTGAAGAGAAGAAACGTACAAAGGGATGGCTCGATTTCGTGAAAGCGAAACGTGCAAAAGTGATAGCCGTGTAAGTGTTCGGTGATCTGTTCTATAAAGCATTTAATTCAAACCAGATGATCTCGCTCGATGCCTGGATTTTCAGAGAGAGGAAGGGATTTTGCTGACTCAGTGGCTTTGGAATAACCGCTTGTCCATCGATTCATGCTGCCGTTGTTGCATCTGATCTGAGAAACACTGAACAGCAGTCAGTCGGCACAGCTGACAGATAGTTTTGTATTTGCCCGCTACTAATCTTAAAACTCCATTTCTGAAGCCATACAGGTTTAATTCTTGGATATTCAGTAACACACTTTAAGATAACATCAGCACCAATATCTTCAAGAACAAGATCATTCTTCTTTGAGTCTTGACAACCTTCTAACTCACTTTAATACAATAATAACAACAATAACATTCGCTGATGTTTTGAAGGGAAGCGACGCTACAATTTGCACACTCGCACGAAAAGAACACAAGCATTGTGTCATGGGATAATCATTTTGATCTACTTTGAACGCATGAAGTTAAGATAATTTGAGAAAGTAAAGGGACTTGACTTTTATTTATACGAAAGTATGCTAATGCGAGATCGAAGAATGCGCGAAAATAGTAAATACGCGCCACGCGCTAGTCTTACTAGTATCACTCTTTGACTTCTACATATCATTGCCTTCGGGTCTGTCCATCAGAGCTCGTTCGAGTTCTTTGTCAGCATCCACCTCACTTGGCTGTCCATTCTTCGTTGGCCAGAGAGTTGTCAGCATATAAATCAGCTCGGTCGTCATCGTTTAACTATTCACTTTGCGTTGTTGATAAGTGCGAGTCGTCATTCTCTTCAGCGATATAATAAATTTCGGAGTCTTCTGAGTCAAAGCTCATTTCAGAACCCGACGAAGTAGAAGATATTGTTGATAAAAACAGAAATCTGTCGACTGTGGAGCCCCAGCGAAAAACTTATGCGGCAAAAAGGCTTCTACGCTCGCACAGAGTAAAAGGCCCGACTGGGACAGCCGAAGCTTTCGTTCTCGAAGTGACGTCACGTCCTTACTCTCCCCAGATTCCCCATGCTCGGTCGTGAACCATACGAAACTCGGTTTCAAAGGGGCACAGAAATTCGAGGATTTAACCAAATCGAAAAATTTTTGCGGCACATTACTCCACAAAATAAGCTTTATTGTTTTAGCGAAAAAAAATTTTTGGGGTTAGGTGCACTTTAAAAATCGATTTAATTGATCTCTCAATTCATGCGTGGAAAACGTGCAAGCGGTACAAAGCATGCGCGAATTCGCGAAACGCATTATCTCGCTAGGGGGTGAATAATGCTCATTAGCCAGAGATAGCGAACCAATCAGATTGCTTAAAACACCAAGATCACTGAGTGTGTATATACTAAATCCAACTCTGCTTCGTAGAGTACAAATATCGCGCGAACTGACGAATAACAGATATTTGTACTCGTCTCATTCCTCCCGGCCGCGTGAAGTTCAAAACCTTGGCAAGTCAGAATTTGGGAAAAGAAATCGTTGGATAATAAATCTCTTATTAGACGTTTTGGTGTGTAGTATCGCTGTATATTTTTACTCGTTGTTTGTATTTTGACTCGCCCTACGGGCTCGTCAAAATACTGCACAACTCGTAAAAATATACAGCGATACTACACACCAAAACGTCTAATAAGACATATATATTTCAGGTTCTTCACGGATCACGCAAAACCTTCAGGTCACGAATCAGGAAGAACAAGAACCGCAGTATGCGGTTGAAAACCGCGCTTTAAAAAAACGCGGTTACTTTATACACTGTCTGCGAAACGTGACTCTCTTGCCCTTCAGCAAATATACGAAAAAAAAAGTATCTGATTACATTCTTTGCATAGCGTGAGTTTAGCGTGACTTGTAATCGGAGAATTTTGTTTACGTCTAATGAAAAAACACCTTGACCTTTCAATATAAAATTACACATGGTTTTTGACGAGCGCTCCCGGGGGGGGGACTCCCATATGAAACAGACGGGGATGCTCGTCGGAAATTTTGAATTTAACCCCTAAAGGAGACCATCTGGGCGTGGCTCAGGGTTTTTGTGACCCCTAAAGGAGACCAATCTGGGCGTGGCTTAAGCAAATTTTGACCCCTAAAAGAGACCACTTAAAAACAAACAAATACGACATGCAATGAGTTTTAATGATATAAAGACATAATCATCGAATGCTTTTATCTAAAAGTAGTTTTTTTTGTAGAAATCTTTGATTTAAGCTTATAATCACAGAGGCAATGCGGTAAACAAAACAAGTTAAAAAGAAAATTTGACTTCTGTTTCTCTTCGCATAATTCTGTGTTTCTTCGCGGAACCCTAAACGAGACCTTGGTGGCATAAAATATTGGCGCTTTGCCCGGAACACCCTAAGCGAGACCAAAATCCAAAATTTACACCCCTAAGCGAGACGACGAGCATCCCCGTCTGTTTCATATGGGAGTCCCCCCCCCGGGCGAGCGCTATGCTTCTTGTCTTTCCATGTCCATTTGTTACAGCTACTGCTGCTTAGCTTGACAAATTTCAATTTTACAACTCCACGAGTTGAACCAAAAACCATCTTCGTGCCGCGTTAGCCGCCATATGTACGAACTCTATGTTGTCGGACAAAAAATTCGTCTTTCTAGTACCCCGCTAAAACCTGCTGAACCTACACCACGAAGTGCCTACGAAAAGAACCATACTAAGCAGGGGAGGGTTGGGAGAAACGATTTAATCCGGTTTAATGAATAAATTAATCAGAATCGAGTGAGTGAGTGAGTGAGTGAGTGAGTGAGTGAGTGAGTGAGTGATCGAGTGCCATCCGACTGCCTCCTAAGCTCATGGATGTTACGTAACATCCATGAGCAAAAATCATAAGGGAATTGACAGATTAACATGATTAAGTTGTTTGTTTACAGAGGGTTTTGCCATCCAATGTGCATGGCCTCCTTGATTTTAGGTTGAAAGGGCATGGAGGGATGCGGAGGACTGAATTACAGTCTTCTAATAAAAAGCTTGGCAGATTTCCAATTCTTTCAGGAGAGATGCAAATTCTTGCCCTTTTCTGGATTGGTTCTGGGCCTAAAGGCTCATACAATTTTGAGAGAATTTTCAAATATCACTTGTAGTGTAAATCCTTAATTGCACTTGCATTCATACGATTACCTATACTAATTTCTATGAAGGAGATATAGTTGAAAGTGAAGAATGATCATTGCAGTAAATTTTCCAACTTAAGCAATTGGAAAGGAGAAGCCTGGCTTCTGTTAAGTCACTTTTGTCTACAACCACAGTTCAAATATGATGAATTATTTCATATATATTTCACTCCTCATGGGAAGATATGAACTCAATTAATAAGCATTACTGTTCTTACCTCCAAACTCTCCTTTTCCAATCGACCTTCCAAGAAGTAGTTCGTGGCGCTGAATTGTCCAACCCTCTACACAACAAATCAGAGAAGCCAAAAGCCTAAGTGAAGAGACTTAATTATGTACATGTACCATATGGGTTGATTTAACTATTTCTATTTTGTCACAACAACAGAGAAGTTACTGCCATGCTGTATACATAGCTGAACAGGGTTGTGTGTTTAGCTTGTGAGATCAATATACTTTTGTTTTTCAGCTTTTCAAATCAATGTTTTGGCACTTTCCTTTCCATGATACTTTTTGAACTGAAGAAAGGAAGACTGAAGGAGTACAAATTCAGTGGTGAAATGTGAAATTTGTTTCCAGTATGCAATGGGGGTAATGAGATACGGTTGAAGATGGTTCATAGTTTCCAACAGAATTCTCTAACATTTAAAAACATTTTCCACACAAAGATATACCATGCCTGAAATAGGACAGCGTTTTCTGAATTTTTTTCTTAGTACGGATGATTTTAGTACTTGTAAAAAATCAATCATAGCTTACAAAGATGATATCAATTTCCTTTTTATTTTTCAGTTGTTTCATTGGTCTCGTATCTATGCATTTGATTCACTCTTTCTTGTCTGTTGACATCGCCATATTCATATAGTGCAAGAGCACAGTTACCTTGGCATTACTTTTACTATGCCCGGCGGTAATTTGGTTCAAACATATCAATGACGTGCAATAATCCCTGGATGCAGGTCGTGCACAATTGTACTTACTAGTACTTGCGTACCTAAATAGGCCATGTACCTCTGTGTATAAAGTGCTGAGGGACTGAATAAGATACACTGGAGGTCGTGTACGTCTGCCCTCAGTACTAACTTACTAAAGTGCCGAGGGACTGAAGGAGATAGAACTAACGTACTAACGTACCAAGACGAATCAATAAAGAAAGTACGTTACAAACGTCCGTACTTAGTACTAAGGTACTAACGTACCAAGACGAATCAATAAAGAAAGTACGTTACAAACGTCCGTACTTAGTACTAACGTACTAACGTACCAAGACGAATCAATAAAGAAAGTACGTTACAAACGTCCGCACTTAGTACTAAGGTACTAACGTACCAAGACGAATGAATAAAGAAAGTATGTTACAAACATCCGTACTTAGTACTAAGGTACTAACGTACCAAGACGAATGAATAAAGAAAGTACGTTACAAACGTGCGTACTTAGTACTAAGGTACTAACGTTACAAACATCCGTACTTAGTACTAAGGTACTAACGTACCAAGACGAATGAATAAAGAAAGTACGTTACAAACGTCCGTACTTAGTACTAAGGTACTAACGTACCAAGACGAATGAATAAAGAAAGTACGTTACAAACATCCGTACTTAGTACTAAGGTACTAACGTACCAAGACGAATGAATAAAGAAAGTACGTTACAAACGTCCGTACTTAGTACTAAGGTACTAACGTACCAAGACGAATGAATAAAGAAAGTACGTTACAAACATCCGTACTTAGTACTAAGGTACTAACGTACCAAGTACACAAGAGATTCCTAAAACAGGCAGCATATGCACAAAGAGCCAAGGCTGGCTTGTAGGAGATCTCCTAAAAAGAACCTTATTAAGAGTTTCTGATATCCTTACTCTGTGAGCAAAAAGTCATATGAGCTACAGCAAGTACTTGACCGAGAGTTCTATAATGAGCACTATAATAATTATTGGTGGTTATGAATTGGGAAAAAGGAAAAACTTGGAAAAATAATAATCTTTTGGTTGCTGGTTGAATCCTAACAGAAACAATCAAACAAACAAACAAGAAATGTATGGTAGCCACAAGCCTTACAAAAAGTGACAATGTAAAGATACAAGCATCAAACCTTTTTTAAAGGAGTCTGGATCAACAGAGAAATCAAATTTTCCTCCTTTCTTTTCCAATGGTTTTGCTAGTCGTGTACAAAGTCCATCAGAATCTTCTTGATAGTGCTGTACAGAACAAGAGTTTTTGTTGTTTCTAACATTGTTAATACTACACCAGGAAATGGATCACTTGCTAAAATAGGGGCTTACTGTTCTGGTGTATTTATTTAACAAATAAAGAAGCCTAAGTTGGTATTACACTGTGATAAAACACGACAGCATTTGAGAACTCGAGGGAAATGTAGAAAACACATGCCACAGGCGAGTGTTTTCTACATTTCTCGAGTGTTTTCAAATGTCCGGAGTGTTTTATCACAGTGTAATACACGGCTTAGGCTTTTTCATTCGCTTTATGATGTAGATTTTACGTGCGCATACTCTGATAAAACATGGGCTTTGACCAATCAGATCATGTGCAGGGTCCTATCTATGTTATAATGAATTTTAAATCATATTTTATAAAATGTATTGCTAAAGTCGGATTGCAAAAGTAAATTTAGTAAATTCACTAGGTAACTGATTGAGAAATTTATATACTGTACAGTGCTTCAGGGCAGCAATGGATCCAACATGGTGCTATACAAATAAAGTAATTTAGAAAACACCCTGGAAGATAACTCAATAGAAACACAGAACCAGTGCAAACTGTTAACGTAGTGATGGAGCAAGCAAACTAAGGTAATTTACATATTGATGATTGAAGACGACAGTGTATTTGCTGTCAGATCTCACTTAGTAAGTTGTTTTCTGTCTTTTTTTTGGCACAGTGTTTTCTTAAAGAAACAGAAAACATGTTCTCTCTGTTTCTATCAAGCTAAAGAAATGCTTGTGAAAGTTTGCAAGCACTCAAAAAAGCGGTAGAAGCACTCGCCTGTCAGCTTGTTTTCCCACAGCATTTCTCATTCTCTCAAACTTCCACCTGTGCTTTTATAACTTGATAGAAACACGGAACATGTTTTCTATTTCCTAAATAATTATATCATTATTAAATTAATTACATCGTACACAAAAAATTTAGTTCAGCCAATTAGACTGCTCCATTGATAGTTCAATGTTTTCCATGTATTAGATTGGACAATGTCCTGGATCATCCCTAAATCATAGTTTATTTATGAATCACTTTTCTGAGTGAACTAACTGAAATGAAAAACAAGCTTCTGTCAAAGCCATTCAGTTTTAAAGAAAAAGATTACCTAAAAAAGTACAGTTCTAAAATAATTTGATTTAGCTCCCTCCTGCCAATAAGTGCTGCCTTTTAAAAAGCATTCTCCTATACATGTAAGTGTTACTTTTTGCACTGAATTCAAATAAGCACCCTCTTCCAACAAGGGACTGGCATTTTTCTTTCTATTATTTCCTTATTGTAAGTATCACAAACAGGGTGCAATACATATATTTAAATAAAATTTAATAATTTACTTGCTAATAATATTATAAGCAAGTTAAGTGTATGTCAAAGGGTAGTCGCCTACCTCTACAAGTTTTGTGAGATTTTCAAAGAAGGTATCATCATCAACTGTCAGTTTGTTATCATCTGTGTACCTTACTCTGTAGTGCTCAACCCCAGTTGCAGAACTATTAAAAAACATTTAAAATAATAACATAAATTCCCCTCTTAAATGATAAAAACTAGTTCTGAAACATAATTTCATATAAATGGGAACTGCATGAAAGAAAGTGAGTGAGTTCCTAAAAAATCCAGGCATGAACAGGATTTGAACAAATGATACAGGATTTGTATCATTTGATTTCAGTGCAAACACTGACTACTGACAAAAATAAACCACACAACAAAGGTGCATTAGCATAGCCACTGGTAATAAAATACTACTGTCCTTGGTGTTTCATTGTGCTATGAAACCAGTACAAGCTGCTGAGTTGCAATTTACATGACATTGTACTTCTGAAGTCTAAATATGTAGCCAAGAATCGAAAACATGGCCTTCAGATGTCAATTTTTTTGTCAGATGGACACAATATGACAGCATACTAAGAGACCCCAACAGAAATCTGTTAAAAATTCATTGTTAACTTTGTGCAGGGGTAGCCAAGGGCACATATGGGTAGGAAGGGCAAAAACTAAGAAAATACTAATTATTATTGATACATTGATACATCCAAGTCACTATTGCGCAGCGGATGGTCCGTTGATAGGTGTTTAACCATTAGAAATCATACAAGTTGGTAACTGTATTTTTATGTACATCTCCCCTCAAGGACATAAAACTTTGCCATAATCTTCCCACAGGAGGAAACTTTTCCAGTCAGTCAAACTAAAATTGTATTTCCATTTACATTCTGACTGAAAATTCCGGAATTTTTGGGTCAATAATAAACAAACAGTTTTAAGTTCAACAGCAATAAAACATGCTTCACACATGTTAATCTTGTGAGTATCACATACTGTAGTTACATTCACTGGCTATTGAGAAGCCACGTCAAACAATCACAAACAGTGGTTGGAAGTTATCCTGAGAAGGGATTGTGCAGTTGTAGGCATTTAATAAACAGGCCAAGACAAGAAGTAGAAGCGGAGCAACTGTGGAAAAGCTTGCGTTATTGCAGGTTAGCTCTTAAAGGACCCTAGGCAGCCTCTGCTATTTTTAATGCCATCAAAATTATTGAATGATATTGCACGGTGAAGTGAAATCTTATTGCTTTACTGTAACTTGTGTTCCTCAAAGTATGTTTACGTAATTATCTTTCACAGAGATTTCCATCATTTTGACATGCTCTGAATATAATATAATAGCCAAAACTCTTGCATGTAAACAAAAACAACCGTGTTGCAGACTAGCGCTCTTCAATGAAGCTAAAGACATACCAAACAGAAAGGGTGTAGTCTCCCTGATAGTTATGACTTTCTCTGACTAGAAACAAGCCTTTTTCAATGGGAAAGCTTTCCTCCTTTGGCTTAAGGAGAACTTCAGCTTGTTCTCTTGTTATTCTCCCATGAAACCACCTGCAAACAACAAACACACACATACCTTTAATTCAGTTGACTATCGTGCATACCCTCAAGAGGGTGAATTATCTTATTATACTTCTAACTACATGCATACTGCCCTAAATATACCAGTAGTCTCCAGAGATTTGCTCATATACATAAATGTGCATACTACATGCTTAATTTGATCTACTATTAAACAATTAGATTATTGGCTCGAGATTTCTACCACATGACCGTTAACAAGGGTACTAGCCTGTAAGCAGGCTCTCATCCTTGGTGGCATGGCCAAAGCTGAAGGTGTCAAGATTTTGGCAACTTGCTACCTTAATGTGTCAAACTATTAGCCAATAGAAATTGAGAAAAACATCAATAAACATGATAGCAAATTGCACATGGAGGCTTTAGTTTAGTTGTGCAAATAGCACTTGTGTTTTGCCGCTTGCAACGTCAGTCAAATCTTTGCTGTCTTTAATCAAAGCACAATCTAAGCCAAGTGACTTTCCCTCCTAACCTGATCCTGAATTATGCTGGTTAGCAGGCAAGTCACTAACACTACTCTGAATGTTGCCCTTTGCGAATTTTCTTGATCATTGCTGCAGAACTTGCAAACAGTTGAAATGTAAAACATTTACCATATCCACTTGGACTAACAGCAAAAGCATCCCTTCCTTCTAAAAGACAATATTTGCAGCTTTTTCCTGTTTGTGTTTTAGATCAACCAGATTATTTGCTTTGCAATGGAAAGTTTTTGAAAATCTTCCAGGACAAATCCCACACTTCTCGGATTCTTGGATGCCATGTCATGTTTGTGTTGGTTTTGGTCATATTAATAGGACCTGTCATTTTTCACCAATCAAAATGCTGTTCATAGGCAAACATGCAGTATTTGGAAAACACTGTCTTCCATGCAGGCTCTCATTTCTGACTCATCTCTTATGACTTTGCTCATTGATTTTGCTTCTACCACAGCGCATGAGAGTGTGCTCGCAGGCCACGAGAGTGCAGCACAAGTCAACTATCAAACACAGAAATCAAGAGCGAAAAATCTAACTGTTTTAGTATAATTCTTCTAACTAGTCCTTCAAAACTTTATCTAAATCCTCTTCACAGACACTTAAAAAATGCAATGAAGCAGCTGCCAGTTCATTACCAAGCAAACACTGCTAGGCTATTCACTATCTATAACAGAGCCAAAGAAATATATTACAAGTATAAAAATTTCTAATAATTGCCTTTTGTGAGATTTTAATTTTATCTCTTTATAAAACATGTCTGTCAAAACATTACATGTACATAATTGTAGCTGATAGTGGGAGTAGATGGTAACTTACTCTTGAGGGGTTATCTACTTTTAGCTTTTCATCTGAAAGATAACTTACGGCATGGCATGAAGTTTAACTCCTCTTTTGTTTTCTATTACATAATTATAAGGAATCATTCCTCTACGTCCTTTTCCATTCCTTGCTCTGTACCAGTTAGGATCCTAGGGGATGTGACACGCAACAAAATAAATATAACCATCAAACCCTTATTTACCACGAAATCAATGTACACACTTTAAAGAAACATCTTAATCATTACGGTTCAATTTTAGGTATATTAAACTTCGGGTTAGGAGATACTGGCTCAAACAACTAGAAGCCATTAACAGCTTTGGTGAACATGTTGTTGTCAATTTTACAGCACAATAGGTTACCATAGCAACAATATGACCTGCTTAAAACAACATTGCTTTTAGCTTTAAGCGCTTATAACTCAAAAACGAGCTCCGTGACCCCTATTTTTTATTGTGGATTTGTGATAAGCATGATAAGATGCAACTGTTTGCAAAGTTTGAAAAAATTCTCTGGATTGGGTTCAAAGCCACCTTAAATTTTCGAAAATTTAAGGTGGCTCTGAACCCAGTCCATATAATTTTTTTAACTTTGCAAAAATGTGCATCTTATCATGCTGATTACAATTCGATAATAAAAAATGGGGGTCACCAAGTTCGTTTTTGAGTTACAAGCGCTTTAAGGTAAATTAAGGGTGTTTTAAGCAGGTCATATTGTTGCTATGGTAACCTATTGTGCCACAAAATTGGCAGCAACATGTTAACCAATAATTGAGCAGATTTTTGATACCTTGATTTTGGCATCACCTGATATAGAGTGGGTATAATGACCCATCAAAGTCTACATCTTGGAAAGTGCTGGAAACTGTTTTGAGCCACCTTACTTATATAATATTTAGTGTCTGGTAGAGTTTGTAGTAGAATTTCATAACTGTACTCACCCGAGTAACATTTTCAATATACAGCACTTCACCCTTTTCAAAGGGCAGATCCTGAAAAAAAGGACAACTTCATTAACCCTTTAATCCCTACTAGTGATTCCTAAATTCTTGTTATCAGTGATTCCTAAATTCTTGTTATCTCTATTACATCAGTGATTCCTAAATTCTTGTTATCTATATTACCGTATTTATAATGTAAGCCAAGAAATTTCGGAGCTTTGATTGGTTGATAGTATTACTCTTTCCGCGTAATAGTGGTATAACAGCAAAAATGGATGGTATAACAAGGTTACCATGACAACACTGAATAAAAATTGGTTTTCAAAAAAATGGCGGCAAGGTTCCCGGAAATTTCCTGTGAGGAAAGCAGTAAACAAAAATACAGTCAAAACTACTAAGACGTGGATGAATGTTTGGAAGTCGTGGACAGAAAGCTAGGGTCTTAACGATGACATTGTCAAATACGAAGCTAAAGAACTGGATGAATGTCTCTCGCGATTCTTTGCCGAAATTCGCAAAAGCGATGGCTCTGACTATGAGCCAGACAGCCTAAGGGTTACGTTAACTGCCATCGACAGACACCTCAAACAAAATGACAGCAAAATATCCATAGCAAAGGACTGAGAATTCGTCAAGTGCAGACAGGTCCTGGAGGGAAAAGCAAGAGCTCTTCGCGAAAAAGGCCACGGAAAACGACCTAATGCAACTAAAGCATTTACCATCCAAGATGAAGAGCAGCTATGGAAAAATCGTGTACTTGGCGAACAAAACCCAAAGTCACTCCTTTATACTCTGTGGTATCTGCTCACTCTTCATTTTGGTCTTCGAGGTTGCCAAGAGCACCATGAAATGTTTGTGGAAGATTTCAGCTTGAACAAGGACGACCCAAGGCACAGAATACGTGACATTTGAAGAAAACCCAACAAAGACCCGGCAAGGCGGACTAAGAAAGAAACGAAGAACCATCCAGCCAAAGATGTTTGCCACTGGTGGTCCTCGTTGTCCAGTCCAGTTCTTCAAAGCATATCTTGCCCGCAGACCTGAAGAAATGCGAAACAGCGGCCCGTTTTATCTCACCATTATTTAAAAACCAAAATCCGAAGTGTGGTACAAGAAACAGAGGATGGGTGTCAATAAGATCGACTCCTTCATGAAGAATATGGCTGTGGAAGCGTAGTTGGATGTAGAGGGAAGAAAGTTAACCATTCCGTAAGAAAAACGCTTGTGAAGAAGCTGAAGGCCTCCAATCAGCCAAGAAGTGCTATCATCAGTGTAACAGGTCACACAAGCGAGCGTTCACTGGCAGACTACGAGGAAGGTGACGAAGCAGAACAGCAACAGATCTCATCCATCATCAGCTCTCCTGTCAGCCAACAGGTTCAGAATTCCCGTCCAGTTCTTTCCAGTTTGCCCATTCAACACAACCGTACAGCGACGCCAGCCTCCCAAACAGTAGTCCACCACTTTCATGGCTGTCAGGTCACAATAAATTACGGAGCTGGCATTGGTGTTTTTCAACAAAGCAGCAATTAAACACTGAGAGAAGCTTGCCTGTACCTTTTCTTAATTTGTGGTTTCGCTGCACCGCTGCAGTGACTGCATAAACCGTGATTTGGGAATAACTTTCATTGAACTATTTCATGTTGTTCGCCTCCAAATACTGTCAATCACTTTTTTCATTGACGTAAAAAGATTGTTACAAATGCAGACACATGTGTTTGTTTTTTCAACCGTAACGAAATAAAGGTCTCTTTTGCATTCCTGAAAATTTCTCGGCTTCTATTATAAACAAATAATAGCATGACCTGTACGTGGTATTTGGCAATAATACCGGCTCGTAATATTTCAAAATTTTCCAAATACCACTCACCGCTTCGCAGCTAGTGGTATTTTGGACAACTTTGAAATATCACTCACGGTATTATTGCCAAATACCACTACAAGTCATGCTATTACCTATACTTATTTACCTATAAGCCAAACTATTTTTTTCAGAAATTTGGACTTGATTAATTTTTTTCTCACTCAGGTGTCGAGAACCTAAGGAAATGTCACGCTAATTCTGTGAGCCATATGTGTGCGCTTCACCGACATCTTCAGCTCACTGTTGAAGAGTTTCCCCTGATCTCTACGTACGTCAGAGACGGACCATGGACTCATTAAGTCCATACTCTCGAGCAATCTCCGAGTTGGTTTTGAATGCTTCCACTTCAGCAACAGCCATGTTGAATGATGAACAGTGCACCTTTGGCATGACAAAGGTATATAGACGAGTGATTGATTATTGACTTCAGTAAGCTGTTGTTTGTGACGATAAAAGTCTGTCAGGTGACATTCATTGCACTTAGGATCAATTAGTAATCATGAGTGCAATGTTTCCCACTCATTGGCTAATTCTTTACAACTAATAAAACGCTTTTCATTGTTTCTAAAGGTGTGATTTTATTTTACACAATAACTTTCAACATGTTTCCTGAGAGGAATGGTATCTTGAATGAACGCTCAAGCAACTTTGTTTTAAGGAGCGTTGGTCTCGGCTTATAGCCAATATTTTTCCGATTTTTTTTCTGAAAGCTTTCGTCCACTATCATGTCTCAAAAGTTTAGGGCCTTGGCTTATAGCCAAGCTTGACTTACAGGTAAATAAATACAGTACATCAGTTTTTTCCTAAATTCTTGTTAACTCTATGGCATTGAATTTAAACAAACAGATTTACGAGAGTGTTGAACCCCATTATTTTTTTATAAACAGACTAAGAATCAAGGTGTTTTAATTAACATTTGAACAAAATTATTCCTGTTGGAATAAAAGAAAAAATAGCTAAAATAATTTATATGGTGCAGTCCTAATAACCGGCAGTGGCCAGGTCACCAGGTGGCAGTTTTAATTCTTTTGATAAAACAATCTCTAAGACAGTCACCTCTACTAATGTGAATACAACTCTAAGACAGACAAGGAGAAATTCATTGAATGAACAAACTTCTTGTCCATCACACCTACCTCTCGTGTCCTGGCTCGAAATTGAAATCGCCCCACAACTTCAGTTCCTGCTGTCCAAACTGGTACCTGCATGAAAACACAAGACAAAATACAGTAAATGGTTATACTGTAACATCACACTGTGACTCACCTTACCAGATGCAAGAAAAAATACAGTCAGTTATTGCAGGATTTTCAAATCGAAATAACATAGCAGGAAGAAATCGTTAAGTAGGTGGAGCACTGTTGGTTGGTGATAAAGGCAGCTATGCGGGAAAGAGTGCCGAAGTGGGTTATACCCTTCTATATGAGGGAGGTGGGATGCTGGTGCTAATCTTAGTGTGTTGAGGTGCCTTCTGCTGCATTTCTAGCACACAAAAGTGATGTTGTTGGAGTCCACTGTACACTTTACACATCTTTTTCTTAAGGAGCTTTGCGCGAAAATTTTCCAGTCAATAGATTTTTTTTCAAATTTTTATAGCATTTACAAATTTTTTGTGTCAGAAATAATTTAAAAAATGGGGGTCACCGACTTCATTTCAGAGATCAAGCATGTGGAAATCTACCCTGATTTTGAAAAATTTGCACATATAATTCAGCATGGCGTACAGGGGTTTATAGTAAAATTATTGAATGGAGGCATATGATCTTAGTCATATTTTGTAGAAGTGGGTCTGTTGCATACCTAATTCCAAATGTTGACAACGTTTTCACAAACTTAACCCTTCAAGCGGCATTTAAAACCACAGCACAGATAAATGAAGAGCTGAAAAGAACGGATTTCGATGGTGCATTTTGCAACACTATTCAAACTTCTAATCAATAGATTTTCTTCATTTTTTTCGCTAAACGTAGAAAATCGGTAGAGAAATGATCCCTCATTTTTGACTTCAAAAAAGAGGAGTCACCAAACATCCAAGATCATTAAATCCAGGCAAAGCTATAGCAATGGCCACCTGCCCTATCATTTTATTACTTAGGGCGCACTTGATGCATGACGTGGCATGTAAATTTGCATGTGCAGAAGGATGCGCAGAAACAATTAGCGAGAGCGTCTTTAAATGGCTGCCAATTAAAAATTCACTTTTAGGTATTAAAATTAGCCTGGCTAACCTTGTTTTTTTTTTGAGTAAATGTTGAGAATTGATGTGATACAATATAGGTATGGCATACCAATTCAAAACAATTTTTTACTCTAAAACGAGTTTATTGAGGCTCATTTAAGGTTGTGTTCTATTGGGAACAACCGTTTCAACTGCAACCGGTTTGGGTTGACGTTTCTCAGTAGAATACTTTTCCGACCATTTTCGGTTGAAACGTGGTAACTCCTGGGAATAGTCCTTATGTGAGCTACAATAATGCAACATAATCCCACAAATGCTTTTTGAACCGATTCAACCTGGTTTGAGCCCGGTTGAAAAAGTTGATCAACCAAACAAACTGAAAATTTCCCCATTAGAACACAAAGAAACCCAAACCAACTAGAAACGGTGGCAATTAACTTTCTTTCAGACTTGTGCCAGGCACTGGCTTATTTTGAAAACCCTGTTATTGGATACATTTTTGCATTCCATTTACAATTCGCTTTTATTGCAACTGGGAGGCGCGGTGGCCTCATGGTTAGTGCGCTCGACTCCGGAGCGAGCGGTCCGGGTTCGAGCCCTGGCCGGGGACAGTGTGTTGTGTTCTTGGGCAAGACACTTTACTCTCACATTGCCTCTCTCCACCCAGGTGTATAAATGGGTACCTGCTATTTGTTGGGGAAACCTAACAAAATTGCGGGGAAGTGACCTGCGATGGACTAGCATCCAATCCAGGGGAAGTAGAAATACTTCTAGCCGCTTAATGCTACAGAAACCGGGATAAGCTCCGGCAGCTATGAGCCAGCCTTGGCTCCAAGGCTTCACTTTATTGCAACTGTTACAGCAGGAACACCAAAACAATCTGGAAAAACTGAGGAAAAACAATGCAGAGTTCAAATATTTGCTCATTAACTGGCCAGACTGTATTTCTTCATTGTGTGGTTGCTTAAAAAAGACCAGCTTTAGTTAATTACCACTTTTCCGAATTCCCAAGGTGGTTGCTTACAAGAGCTTTGACTGTATTATGGAAAGATTCATAATACACTAATCTTGCACATCCATTGTTTTGCTTAAACCATTTGCTTGGTAGCATTCTCGTTACCATTTCCACCATGGTTGACTTTGGTATGACTGTGCTAAATTGCCAGATCAAGATATGTAGCGAGTGGCTTATTTATGCTGAAAATGACAACAACAAAATGCTAACTAGCTCATCTGACAATCACAAAGTGGCAAGTGGTTGCTTGTTAGTTTATGGAAATGTCTTTACCGTGAGCATTCCATTTCAAGAAATAAATCATGTATGTGATCGTAAATTCATCAATCCAAACGGCTGTGTTTACTAGAGTTTGTATGGAATTTTGGTGGCTGACCGAAATCAGACTTTTGTGGGTCAGGTGAAGCAGTTCGACTTTACAGCGGTTTAAAGTCAAAACATAAGCTCAGAAGGCTCATGAGATACAACATGACGACTGCTTTTCAGACCATCAAAGATTGAAGATTTCACTCTCAAATTTTGAATCGAGTTTTCCAAGTTTTTTCTGTGTGGTAAGAGTTTTCGCATGTAAAAAAAGACACTATTTTCTTTGTAAGATACAAATTGCAAGCTTTCCCTCAGGAAACCATACACGTAAACTGATCTGGATAAAAATCGATTGTTAAACTCAAGACAAGAACTGCTATCGAAGGAATAAGTTGGATTTAGCTTGACAAGGTTTTCTTTGGAGTCTTTTCCTCAGCTGTCCGAGAATAGGAATTGTCCGGTAATAGGTACAAATACCTTAATTGTAGATTACAGTGCCACTTCACAAAACGAACTTTTGCCCTAATTATCCTCACTACTAATCATTTATTAAAACTTGAATAAATGATCAACGGTTCAGAATTGATAAGGACTAACCTGACTTCCGTTATTGGACATAGTGAGTCATTGGGACCTCTTCGGTCCGAACCTGATGAAAGACAACCAAAATATCGTCAAGTTCGGCCACAAATGCTATCACCTACAACTAAATTGACTTGACTAAAAATGTTGGCTCGATATAAGTGAATTTACAGTAACGACCTTAAGGAGGGAATCAAACACAAACGATAACCTTCGGTTCGAAAGCAATGGTACAAAATTACTGTACGAAATAGAACACAGAATCACAAGCTTATAATGATCTTATTTTGAAACCATTAGAATATTACGGTCATAAATCGCTGAAAAAGGAACCAAGCTGACTAACACTCGTAAAATCAATATTCATGATTCGAGCACATTCCTTTTTTAGATATTACAATCTCTAAATGCCTTATCATTAAGCTGACTTCAAGTAAGCTTATCGATCAACTTCAAGCAATTTGTGTACACAGACAGACGCGGAAGTACCGATGGCCAATTTACTACCCAACACTAAAACCTCAACAGTTTCAGCAATCTATCTAGCCTCTTTCTAATCCACGAGAAGAAATTGCCGTAGCAATCACGAAAACCCCAGTTACTTAGGAGAGAAACTTCAAATGAGCATGACCTCGCTCTAAAACAGCCGAGTTAAGCGTATCACGAGAGTCAGTACTCTCGGTCACGGTTTTCTCGCAACAATACTTACCCTAGCGGCCTAACTGCTGCCAGGAACAACAGTCCTCAACTGCTTGAATCCTCAGATGACCTATTTAAAATAAGCAAGCTTTTAATTCGGTCCAACAAACCTCAAGACTACGACTTCCGTGGTAGTGTCTAACCGATTGCCTCAGTGAAGAACTTTTACAGGAAATGGGGAGAGTCTTAGAGGGGAGTCAATAAATTACGATCATGGAGATTCGAGAATGGTATTTCCGTCATGTATGGAACCACAAATTGTACCGGAGCACACATCGGTTAGCATGGATGTAGAAGCTATTTTACGATAACTACAGAAATTCTCGCACGCTCATTAGCTAATTTTCATTCATTGACATGAATTTATAATTTATGCGATGCGTCAAAGAGCGAGAGAGGACAATTTGACAAACAATTTGTTATTGTAAAAAACAAACTGACCTCAGTTTTTTAAGCGTCTGTCTTGTTATGGACAATGAATTTCGTCATAACATTGTCAAAGTAGCTTTGGATCCACGAGGTGATAGCCGTGTGGATCTGCAGACTACTTTGACAATGCTATGACAAAATTCATGATCAATAACAGAACAGACGCATGAAAACCTGGTGTCAACTTGTTAAGGTACCTATGAGATGAAAAATAATTCCTGCTTATTTTCAAAATACAGAAGAATGGCGTTTTCCTTTTTCGCGTATCTTTTTTCGTTTTAGAGATATTGACGTTTTTGTATCATGCAAAATTGGTAGTGACGACGTCATAAGTTGCGCAAATATTGAATAAAGACTATCTCTGGAAATATTGGAGCGGTGTTCTTCAAACTTGGCGCCAGAAATGTGCATCACAAAAGAAACAATCATTGTGCTGTTGCCATGGCAACAGTTTTGCCGCTGGTCCTGTCTCAATTTTAACCAATGATCATCTACTCCAGCCAATCTAATTATGAGAGTTAAGACAATATGGGAACCATGTCTGTTCCGAAGATGGAAAGGGTTGTTCAAGACAAGAGTGTAAAAACCATACCCTATTTATTACCAAAATGGCCAAAATCGACACCCTATTTCCAAAACGGTTGAAAAACAGGGGTTTCAATAAAAGCCGGTTACCGGCGGTCTACCGCCGCCTGTAGGACGTCTTACCGCCGTGTGTAATGAAAATAAAAATGATATTAATAAAAAAAAAAAGCAAACACGACAACAACGACGACCACTGACATTTTTAAATGCTGCAAAAAATACCCTTTTTGTGGTCAATAAAAATACTCATCAACAGTGCGCTTTTTGATGCCCAGAACGCTGGAAATCGCATTTCCGAGCTTCTAGATTTCAAATTTTTCTGGGAGGGACATGCCTTTTTAGTGGTCACAGCAGCCTATTACACCTTCAGTGGCCGCTTTTAACTAATGTTATTGAAACCCCTGCTGAAAACCCATACCCTTTGGAGCCGCGCATACCTATATAGCCCATATAAACCGGGAGTACCCCCGGGGCTATAAATAAAGGTTCATTCACTCCTTTATCCTTCAATCAATCAATCAATCACTCGCTCATTCATTCATTCATTCATTCATTCATTCATTCATTCATTCATTCATTCATTCATTCATTCATTCATTCATTCATTCATTCATTCATTCATTCATTCATTCATTCATTCATTCATTCATTCATTCATTCATTCATTCATTCATTCATTCATTCATTCATTCACACTCATCCTCATCGTCCCGGCTGGGACATAAGGCCATCGCAACATTAGTTCCCGGTGATCTTTTCAGCCTCGAGCTCCGTCCAGATCAAGGCAAGCTATTTGAGGTATGCTGTCACAGTTATCCTGCACAGGTGGTATTTTGCGGTGTGGTATTTTGCGGTCGGGCTGCTAACCCATCGCACAACCACCGCCCTACTTGGGTACCGGGTGGTCGATGGCTTCACCAGGTTTTGCGGTTTGACATGATGGAATGTTGTTTCTGTTTCTGTCTGGCCGTTGTAGCTCCATACAAGTCGACCCATGGAGGGGGATTTGTGTCAGGGTTCACTCCACAGCTCTGGGGCCCTGGCTACTCCGAGATCCAGTGTAATTTAGCCTGGCACCACAGGGTGGCCAGTTTACCAGGGGGTACCGCGTACTACACCAGTCTTGGTGATGTTAAAGTTAACATCATTCTACAAAGCTTCATTGAGCTCTCACCCCCCCCCCCCCCCCCTTTGAATATCTACTAAGGGCTATAAATAATCATACTGGGTGAACTTTGACTCAGCTAACAGGGACAACGGTTTCTTTTAAAAAGTATTGATGAAGTCGTCTCGAGTGGAGAGTTGTGTCGGGTACCCGAGACCACAAAAATAGGGCCAATTTATCTGGTCTCGGGTACCCAACGTTGCCTGCCCTTGTAGTGCCCCAGATGTCGTACGTGCTCTCGTGTATCAGTCACCAACATCATCGAAGGACCACGACACAACATCACCATAAGCGAGCATTTCACTTGTAAATCCAACAATGCGGTGTACTGCATTTCATGTTGTCGCTGCCCGTCCCTCTACATCGGGGAAACCGGGCTCATGCTCAGGGAACGCACATGTGAACACCTTCGAACCATTACGAGAAACTCGCCCGGTTTCCCTTGCGGACCATTTCAACAGGCCTGGATACGGACTAGACGACATGGAGGCTCGCTGCGTAAAACCATGCAGGGGTACTAACAACGCCAGACAGTTATGATGAGACGCGCCTAAAAAGGGAAGAAACGGTCTAAATGCGCGCAGTCAAATTTGTACTTTTTTGCTGTCTTGTAGCAAGAGTTTTGTTGCAATAAACAAAAATAATGGAAATGGGGTAGTGCGTTTTTTAATAGATACTTAGAAGAGTTACAAAACTAGTAATAGTACACCATGAATCGTGCACGTGCTGAACAAATAAGAAGCGCGCTGATTGGCTAAAACTATCACTAACTGTGCACGTGCTCAACGGATTCTGCTGAACAGATTGGCTAAAACATCACAAATTGTGTGGTCACGATCTACATTACATTACATTACTCTACACTTTAGGGCGTCTCTGAGATTTTTTTCGCACATTCATATCTTCTCGCGGCTCTATAATCTGCCGCCTCGTCAGGCCTTCTGGTCTTCCAGAAGGCTTGACTCGTTGGCAATTAACGAGCTGTGTTTACTCTTCTTCAAGATGCTTGACAGGGGCAATATTTTTAGACATTTTGTCAACATATATGCACCAAAATGAATTTCTATTTAAACCCTAAAAGATTTGGACACTACGAGTTATACGGAAAAAAAAACAATAGGAGTAGGGGGACTATCAAAAGTATCTTGTTTTTGCCGAGATCCGATCAACATAAACTCCGTCCAATCGATCTTAGGCTTTTCTTTTTGATAATGGAACCAAGTAATAGAAGAAAGTGTCAAACTTACGCAAAAAGACAGCTTATAGTCTTCTGGGATTTTCGCGATCGATTCTTTAGCTATATTTGCTTTTGTCGCTCCAACTGACGAGTAACTAATTTCTAACCCCTATGGTTATTTGGGGCAGCTTTAACTTATATTGTTTATTACTATTGTATTATGTTGGGGTACAAATAAAGTTGTTGTTGTTGTTGAGTACTAGAGAGGGTATGACGCAGGAAAAACAAACCAGACATCATTTACATCCGCTTCTGCTACCTGGATGTCAGAACAATGTAACTACTTTACTTTTGTGAACACACTGTTGACTGAGTCCATGATGACACTATGATGACAGCAAAGGCTGCTTAAGTGCGTGTTGGTTTGCCTTGTTGTTTGGGGTATCCAGCCCATGGAAGTGAACAGCTTATAAAATATTTTAAAACTTGACTAATCGCAGACTTGTCGTTACCAAGACCAGAGAATCGGCCGAGGCAGTCGAACATAATTATCCCCAACAAGTACATTCGTTGGAATATCATTATCCAGAGTTTCTTCAGGTTGAGCTGAGCTGAGGAAAACAGAAATGAAAATAACTCTCAATTAACAATTGATCAGATCAAATATGGATAACATTTCTATTGCCCACGGTGTGTATTTTATTAAGGATTTAAGTTTTTTTTTTGTCAATACCTGAAAACATCTCGTACAATGTGGAGGCTGCTGCTTCAACAGCAGCAACAAGGAAATATACCAGATATTTAATTAGCTAAATATTTCATATTAATTATTTAAATATTTTAGCTGAACCAGAGGAAGGCTGTCAGAGATACTAAAAGTGCTCTTGAAACGATTTTGTTATTAAAAACATACCAAGAACTGTTTTTATGTTATATTTTACCACGTAGTTTTAAAGATATTGATAATAAATATGTTTGCTTTTCTGTATTTAAAGGCAAATTCTAAGGAAATCTGTGAAGAAATATCCTTTCCTTCTCTTTTCAGAAAAATGCTGATGTCATCATTTTTGTTGAGATGCAAGGCTAATTATCTCGAAAAAATGCGTGGCTACCCCCATTTTTGAAAAGAGTAAAAACATTCAAACGTTCTGCCGCCAAGCAAGACATTTCTTTTTATCTTAACTTTGATATTTTATTACTATTTTTGGCTTTAAATGTGATTTTGCATTGTAGTTTTAGGCTTTGTAATGTAGTTTTAAAATCCTGGTCATATACTTTTATTGGGCATTTTAAATGTAGTAGTTCATGAAAATTCTTAATGTAAATTATCTTTTAAGATACAGGGCCCCTATGGAGACCAGCCTTATAACTGATTGGGCTACCCTGTGTAAATACAGTTTTACTTTACTTTTTACTTTATTTTTCTTTGTGGATTTCAAATGCCCATACAAAGATCTACTTTTTCTGAATGGTCTTAAAATTTGTATTTAGTAGGCACCGTCCTTAATCAAATGGTTTGTTAGAGATCATGAAGCCACACAAGGTAAAGTTGACTATACGAGCCAAGTGGCCTATCAGGCCAGAGCTTATCCCAGTCTCTGTAGTATGAAGTGACTAGGAGTATTTCTACTCCCCCCTGGATGGGATGCCAGTCCACCACAGGGTTACCCCCAGCATTAAGTTCACTGGTACTAATTTGTACACCTGGGTGGGGAGAGGCCCTGTGAGAGTCAAATGTCTTGCGCAAGGACACGACACAATGTCCCCAGCCAGGGCATGAACCCAGACAGCTCATTCCAGAAACAAGCATACTAACCATGAGGCCACTGTGCTTGCCCAATGAACCCCATTACCAGAGAACATTTTGAGGAACAAAACCACCATTGAATAAGTGAAAATGTTATTCCATGAATCTACCCAATCAAATCATGTTTCTCCAGAGCCAGCTTTTTAATAACAAGGCCGCATTGTCTAAAAGGGCCAGGCAGCTCTGGGGACGAGAATTTTCGTGCATAATTTTGTGTAAAATTTTGTACCTAGTTTTATCATTTTCTTCAGGTGATAGTGGTCCTTCGATTGGTGTGGCATCTTCATCTAATATGTCCACAGGATGGATACCATTGCATTGAAACCCAGAGTCTCCACTGAAAATGAAATCAATGTAAAATCAGTTTTGGGTGGTTTGAGTCATTTTAAGTATAGCTTGAGGTGTTGCTTAGTGCTGTTTTGGCTATCATGACTAACAAGAATCAGTAAGACATTTGTGAAAAAGGGTGACTGTGAGCTTTAATACTGTAACTGGTAAGCTTTTTGAAATATAAATTACCTCCCACATCAACAAAATGATAACTTAACTTCATCCTCACAATCAAAGATGTTTGTTATTAACCTTCTGAAAGGACCATGCAGAAGACTCATATATGAACTTTTTCACCAATGACAGACATATTGTAACCTATAGTTTTCACTCTATTTTCAACTGGAAGCTCGCTGACAGCTTGTTACCTTGATTATTACCTTCAATATAAATAATCTACTTGTTGCCTGCTTTTCTTAGTTAAATGAACTTAAGCTAAAAAAGCATGACAAAGTACAATGTAATCTCAGTTGTTTCTGTTTTTCAAAATCAACTTACATGCACTTTTTTAGCTTAAATTCATTGACACAAGAACATTGCAAATCATTTAAGTGTTAAGATAACTGCTGGGAATGTATAGAAATGTACTATCGCATTATCCCAATTAAAGATTTTCTTAACATGTGGGTTAAAGTTAAAGATGATTTCCAGTCCGTACAGCACACTCTTGAGAGTTTGTTTAATTTTTTTGTTTTGTTTCATGACAGACATCAGATTTTGCAACTATGAAGTAAATTCAAAGTTTCAAAACAACCGCCATTATGGATGCGAAGTGGTCAAAGCTTTATGCTTTGTTCTTTCTCATAACACTTGATGAAACAACTTTGCAGGTGTAAAAATCAATGGACATGTTGCAAAAAGAATTGAAAGGCCTCTAAGGTAAGGTATATGGTTCGTAACGAGTAACATGAATTCGCATTCCATCAAGTCAGGTATTCTTTGATTATTGAAGAATTGGAAGGTATGTGCAGTACATTAAGGAAGCAAAATTCTTATAGACATATGGCAAGAAAAGATATGAAGCTTAAAATAATATTATGTGAATAATACAATACTATTTACCTGCAGCTCTCCTCACTGTCTGTCAGTGGAGGTGAACTATTTTCATCCAGTTCCATAAATTCAGCATCATTTTCTGGAGACTTAGAGTAATCACTGCAACAAGATGGAAATAACACGAAATAACAGCAAAGAGTAAGATGTAAACTCAAACACAGTGAAGAAACAACGAAGATCAACTTGTAAGCCTGAACTAAAAACAATAATAATCATTACCACAGGCATACCATTGCCTGTTTGTGTAGCAACAGATCTGACAACTTTTAAATTTATTAATCATTAATTGGTATATATGGTTGGTTATAAGTACCGGTAATAAATTGAGTACGATAAAAAATGGGCACTGTTTAAGTTTGATTTTCTGATATGTAATAGTCAAATTCAAGCTAAAGTTAAAAGACATAAATTATACAAACCTGTCAGAAAACCAAGCTTGACTATCAAGATGGCTCTAGACAAGAAAAATGATGAAAATATGTCTAAGTAAATCTCATAACCAGTTAATTTCCCTCTGGAACCAAAAACCTACACCAGGGGTAATGTTCTTCAATTTAATTGGAAAATATACAGCATTTGCACATGAATGATGTTAACTTCGTTTTGTGCATGTGCACATGTCTGAGTAAGCTAGTAAGAAATATAAGCATTAAAGCCTTCATGAAAAGGCTATCTTCTTCTGAAGATTACTACTACATTTATTAGCTACACACAGTTAGTACTTCAAGCTGGTTAGTACATAATTTATAATCCAGTTCAAATATTTTCTCTTACGTGCAATTTGTCTAAACACGCAACATGATTGAATATTCCCCAAGTGATATTCCCCACTTTTCAAAAATGTGCATGTTACAAAACATATTTGAAGGATATTAAGCACAATATCCTCTATTTGGCACAAAAATATGCTCAGATATTTGTCCTTGGACATTATCTGTTTCTCAAAGAGCACAGTTTTGTTTCTTGGAACAGATATTGTCTATGGACAAATATTTGACCACATTTTCTGCTAGTTTTTCATTCAAAGGCTAGTGTTTATATATGAGTAAGAAGATACAAGAAGAGTAAGCTGTGCAAGTCTGACGCATACAACAAACATGAATGCATTAAACACAGAACATGTCCTTTTTCACCATCACTGACGACTGGAATTGAGAATTTGAGATTGTTATCAAAAGTTCAGTGATGGTAGTTTTTTCCCCTACTCCCCCTCTATCTTCCTTGCACAGTGTATAGGAAAGGCGTT
This sequence comes from Micromussa lordhowensis, assembly GCA_964020085.1. Classification (NCBI taxonomy): domain Eukaryota; kingdom Metazoa; phylum Cnidaria; class Anthozoa; order Scleractinia; family Lobophylliidae; genus Micromussa; species Micromussa lordhowensis. Next base: position 25,014,516 of record OZ026597.1, on the reverse strand, counting down.
TGTGACTTATTAGGGAGCTTTAGCGATGACAACAGCAACGCAATAGATGATGCCTTATACAAAGTGCATTTATATTCTACCTTTGAATATCGCAACTGTGTAATTCAGTGTTTGGAACGGCGATCGGTCTAAAAACTTGCTCAGGCTAAATATGTAATGACAACGTTCAATTCCAAAGGAAAAACGGAACATTAGCCATTACAGTTCACGTTCTCCAAATACATAGAACTTGGTCATTTCATGTTGTTGTTTTGCATGCGACGGGTAAGAAAATTAATATTGAGAACCCACATGCAGAACCATTGTTCTGCTCATTAAACCTTTTGTTTGGTGACATTCTTGTTGGCATCACCATCGTGGTTTGTTAAAGTTCCCTATTTATAGCAGCCAGGTGAGCTTTAAAATCTGTCTAAATTGCAGATCATGTGCAGTTTGTTTAAATGTGTCAAATCAGACTTCACCAGATGTTAGATCTCCCCTCAGACCAAGACGATTTTTGAATCTGCCAGTTAGGGCAAAGAAAAGACGCATGATCACACAGGGCTGTCATTATGCACTGTAACCAGTAGACCTGTTACTGCTGAGTATGCTTTGATGCTACAGGTTAATTTGCCTGTTGTGGATATCATTCATACACAAAATAACAAGTTTGTTGCCCGTGCGAAGATCAAGGAAACAGGTGACTTAAAACTGATTGACACTCCTATCATGTCTGTCACCGTGGATGTAGTTGTAAGGTGCTTTAAATACACAGTTAACTGAGTATTAATTACCGGTTGGAGACTGTTGTGAGTGTTTTGTTTTCAAATACATGCACAAGCTTACTGTACAATGAACAAGAAATTTTCAATACTGCATGAAGCGAAGCTGAGTGCAGTATTGAAAATTTTGAGTTCATTGGGCATGTACAGTAAGCAAGTGCATGTATTTGAAAACAAAACACAAACTAACAGTCTCTAACCCTTTTAATATTCAATTTGAATTCACTACTGGCGATAGACTTACAATGGCTTCCCGCCTGAACACTGCACAGTTTTTATGTGTTATTGTAATAACGCACTCTGTCACTTTGATGTCGCCAGGTAACGAGAACTCACATGCTCAATTTTAACCAATGACGCATGCGGATTTTAGACAGTGAACAAAGATTGAATATTAACAAGCATTTCTACACCTTAACTTATGAATAAAATGATTGATCCTGATCCTCCAAATTTAGATCCTAGTACATTATGTCAAAAGAGTTTTATTTAGTATTTTATTTGATACTAAAACTAATCTGTACATGAAAATGTGTAACTATGAAGTGAGTTTAACTTGAAATGGAATCTCCATCCTTGCATCTTTTCTTTACTTAGCTGTAAATTGTCTTCTTTATTCTTTGTATCATGTACTTACATCAATTTGTTCTTGGCTGTTGGAAGATTTCCTTCGTTTACAAGGCCTTCCAGGAACTATAATCTCATTTGATGGCGGTCTCTTTGCAGTCTTTGAGTCTGACATGGTCAGTTCCTGAGGCCCAATAAGAAAGTTTTTAACAGCTGACACAATCCTAAATATGATTATTATCTGCTGTCATTAGTCATTTTAATATCTGTGTTATTTTCAACATAGTGTTTGGCAGGTATTATTATTTATATCGCTAGCTCCATGAGCAGGCGAGATAAATTGAATCCAGCAATGTGATTGGCTACCTGAGCAGGCAAGATGGCACTATTTTGCCCACTCAGAACTACCCGCTGTGTCCCGCAGGAAAATTTTCCCCAAAAGCCATATGATAAATCCTTTATTGACCTGTGGACCTTGACTCCATCTCAGTTCAAAAAAATGCAAAAAAAGAACTTGGCCTATGACCAGCCATCTGGACCAAAAAGGCTTGGCCAACAACTCATATGAAGAACAAAGACCAATAAAAACGTTAAAGTGATCGAGAACATTGGATGGCAATGTCTTTCGAAGATGGCCCAATGACGTTGAAGAATCCAGAAAAAAAATATCAATTGAGTGGAGGCAACACTCAATAGATCCCATCCGATCCTTCATAGCGAATCATCATAATTTGCAAACCTCCAACGCGTTTGTTTATTGACTTCCCTTGCCCTAGTTTGCGTGAAAGACCGCTTCACGCAGCACGCAGCATAAATCTCTTGACATGATCGAGCTTAGCGTGAGAAGAAATAATAAAGGCCTTTAGCTTACAAGTGATGATACTAAGGTCCACTTCCCGGTCTACTAAGGCATCTCGGGACATATGAGAACTCTCTTCTCTTCCGAAAATCGACATATAAGACTCCTTAAGAACTTGTTTTTAAGTACAAAATCAATTAAACTTAGTAAAGCTTAAAACCGTTGCAATCTTCTAATTCAAATCCCGGAATTCAAAACCGGGCAAAATCACGACAACGAATCCAAAATTTTAGTCAGCTTAGGAAAGCAAATATACAAAACCTCACCTTCAACTGGCGGAAACTTCACAAAAGAGGCGATAATCAATCAAAAACTTTATTTTCTTCTGCAGAGCATGAAAACAATCGCATCAAACATGGCGTACTTTTATTTTTATAACTCGGTGCCTTCTTTCCGTCGAAAGTCCCGCTACGACTTCCTATTGGTCAGAACAAACTCTCGTCACCAAGCCTCCCCAAGGGATAAGTGAAATTGATAGATAATGTGAGTTGGCCCCCCTTCGCCGGAGCAAATCGAGGAATTGTGGGTTGTGTGTGGTTTATATACAGAAAGATGGAGCTGCGCTATTGGTTGGTGCATGGTTACGTAAAAAACAACAGAATAAATTAGTTGAATAATTTAATTAATTTCATTCATTTAAACGCGACAAAAAACAAGT